>OX421973.1:8686927-9886927 GCA_949128135.1 Parasteatoda lunata | reverse complement strand
CCAGAGTGAGCATTATCAGGTTGTTCAATTCAGCTGCGGCAAAAATAAAAATAAACAACTTAAAAAATGAAAATGTTGCTGCCAGCCATAGAATTTTTTTAAAATTAACTTGGCAACATATATCAAAATTATGATACCTGAGCGCTTGACGTAACAAATCCTTCAATTCTATAAGTGTTGTATCGCCAAATGCCCAAATTAGCAATTGCAATTTCGAATTAATATTGAAATGTACAGGTTTAGAATTTTCTACAGGGAAAGGTTTTCGGAACTTCAGTATTAAAAAAAGTATACAAAAGCTTGACGTTAAGAACGTATCCTATGAGCGAGCAAAGCGAGCATTTGATTGCGAAGCAATCAGAAATGAACTGCGAAAGCAGTTCCGGGGGTTGGTGAGCGCCAGCGAGCAGGGGGCGAAGCCTCCTAGTATACTAGTTAAATAAACGAACTCATTTCCACTGTGTGTTATGACAAATTATTTTTGAGTAGTGTTAATAGAGTTTAAGGAAAAAAAAATAACTGATTGGGTAATACAGATTATTAAAAATTTTATTTTGGGTTTTTCTAAACAAAAATCTTAATTCTTCATCTATTTAAAGATATTTAATTACATTCTTTATATATCTTATGATCTTAGAAAAAAAGGTTTTAAAGTTTTAACTAGAAGTTTATTATTGTTTAAAAACGTTATTAATTTTTAAAAATCTTTTTAACAACAAGAACAAAAAAAGAAAGAAAAATTTATATATATGTATATATATATATATATATATATATATATATATATATATATATATATATATATATATTATAACATATATTATAATATATATATATATATATATATATATATTATAACATATATTATAATATATATATATATAAATCAAAATTATAATTAATCAAATCTTATAATTAATCAAAAATAAGATTTTTCGTTTAATTTGAATTCAAAATGTTTTAGCTAATTAGACATAGAGTTCTTTTAAGAATTTAAGTTTGAATTTTTCAAAATGTCTTAACTTTCAATTATTTTGAAGATAATCATATTCATTATGTTTTATTATTTAAAATGCTCGTGATTTTAAAATTTCTGTGACGTTGATCCGCTTAAGAAATTGAAATACTTTAATTTATATTTTAACGTACAAGAGTGAACAACAATGTAAACAATCGTATTTTGAAGGGAAAAAATCCTTTTGTTCTCCTTAATAAACGATAATCTTCTTTTATTGGCTCAGTACTTGATTCAAGATAAAAACAAACTTAATATACTATATATTTTTTTTATTAACAAAGTAAAAGCGTGCTAATGGTGGACAACAAAATATCCGATACTTAAAGAACAAAGAATCATTGAAGGAGAAATTCTAAAAAAGAACAATCTTCC
This sequence comes from Parasteatoda lunata, assembly GCA_949128135.1. NCBI lineage: Eukaryota > Metazoa > Arthropoda > Arachnida > Araneae > Theridiidae > Parasteatoda > Parasteatoda lunata. The sequence goes on along the minus strand of OX421973.1, from coordinate 9,885,537 downwards.
CCGCGAGAACCCGGCCGGAATAGAAAACTCAAATGTGTAGAAAAAAATTCTATGTAAGAAGAAGATTTCGATATGATTTTCTCCGTTATTTGTTCACTTCTTGTGTTCTTGCACTTTACTATATCTAAGAGAAAAAACGAAAAAAAGAATACTTCAATAACGAGTCTCTAACTTCCAAGAGGTTTATGGGAAAGAACAAAATACAATACAACAAAAAAATACTTCGAAAAAGAAAAGTGGAAGCTGATATTTTCTCAAAAGCGATACAAGTCAGACATGAGACGTGTATTCGCGAAAGGTAACTTTTGAAAATTTGAGAAAAGTCTTTTTTTCCCCTGAAATTCTAAACTTGTTTCTAATGGTTGATATTTAGTTTCCAGTCAGAAATAAATCACGGAACAACAAAAGAGCTCCGAAACCTTTGAATTCTTTTTTTCCTTCAAAAAATATAATAGAGAGGAAAAGAATAATCTAATTATATACAGCATTGTAGTATTTATATTCAGAGTTTCCTGTATAATTTTATAATGCAAAATATGAGGTATATAATAATGAAGATGTAAGTTATTCCATTTTGAAAAGTTGGCAAATCTCATTATTTATTACTCTTTGTGATTTTTAAGTGAGCGTTTAGACTATCAACGCATTTATCTTTTGTGGTTTCAAAATGCCTTTCTTCAAAATCCTGATAAGAAAATAGACAATGAACTGAAATATGGAATGAAAATGGATTCCTTCATCTGTTTGTACTAAACATTTTTTGAAGTGTATAGAGTATTGTTTGTATAGGACTTAAAACAACTATTCATTAATAAAATACTAAATTAAAGTATTATTAATATTTAAAATATATTTTCTTAAAACACTAAATTAAGTCAGGGGATAGAGCTTTCGTCTCCCAATGAGGTAACCCAGGTTCAAATTTCTGGGATTGGTTGGTCGAATTCCGCTCCCGGTTCGCACTAACCACAGTGCTGACATAAAATATCTTCAGTGGTAGGCAAATCATGGGTTAGAACCTCCTTGCCATCAGGCTAACCGAGGAATGTTTTCATGGTTTTCTTTCCATGTAGCGCAAATAAGGGTTAGTTCCATTAAAAAATCCTCTCACAATACTTGATCTAGGAGTGCCCTTGTCATCTGAATTGGGTTCAAAATTACAAAAACACGGAGTTGAATATTGATAGTCGTACACTCAAAATTGGGTCAAATGTTCAACGCCTTTTATAAAATTAAAAAATATAAAAATTTAAAACAAAAATCTCACTATTATCAAAATGATATTTCTATTAAAAAAAAAGGGGGGGGGAGAGACACAGAAACATGATTCTGGTTCATAGAAACAAAATGTACCGAATTTAACCCTTCAGTTGATAATTTTTTCGTTCATATGGGATTGGTTTTTAATGAAAGTTCTGGTTTTCAAAATTATAGTTTTTATTATTATATATTTAGTAAAAAATACAAAACCAAAAAGTTCATTTAACCGAATAAATGGGTTTCTATGCCATGCTCTAAGTTATAGTGATAAAATTACCAAGTTTTATCACATTTACCATCATAAAATTATATTTTATTGTTGATTTTAATAAAATCATTACCAAAGCGCTTCGGTAAAAACTACAGACATTTTCAGTTTTACACCCAACGCGCTATAAAATTTTACTTCTCGAGAGTGAGAAGAAAAATCATCTAACGAGTTTTCCAATAAACTCAACAATTTTAAATTCTATTAACGAAAAAGGGTTTTTCTTCTAATTTAGCTTTTACTGTATCAAAAGATTTTTTTCTAAAACTTACCTGTTTAAAACTGTAAATTGTCTATAACTTATATGTATTTCTGTTGTTTTGTTCCACGTCTCATTTAGAAATAGTGTAACAAATGTACCGACTCACTAAACACGAATTTCTACAGAAACGAATAAAATTATAAAATATTTTAAACATTTACAATGTAAAATATACATCGGAGATTTGATCATTCCGTAAGCTCAACCAACTCTATATTTTCTTGGTGTAAACATTTATTGAACTGACGAGAACCGAATAGCAACAAAATATCAATCTCTCTTCTTTCATTAATTTTTATCTTCTATACTAAAGTTCTATTTAACAGAAAATATGTCTTCATCTCAATTAAGGCTCTATCGTAAAATGAAATTATGCTTTATTTGAGAATAATAGGCTATTTTTATAACTGCTGTGAGTTTGTCTGCTGTGAGTCACTCATGACTGTCAAGTTCAGCCTATCTAAATCCAGCGCTGTCTACACTTATTTTGAAAAAGAGAGCAAAACGTCAATACGGAGAAAAGCTACAGTTTTGTGAAAATGAAAAGCGTTTGTGGTCTAATTTTTTAATATTTAAAAACTTACTAGAATTCTGCATTGCCTGGGCTCATAGAAATTTGCAAAAACTGAGAATAAGCATGTGATTTTGATTATTTTTATCTAGGTGGAAAACTGCCGCCAAATTGGCGATTTTTAGAAACGTTTAATAACTTTTAAAATATTTAAGTTATTTGTCTGTTCTAAAGGTCAGATAATTCTCCACGGCAAAATGGTATTAAAATTATCACATTGCTTCAAGTGTAATGCATTGAAACTATTGCTTTTTTATTTTCCTTGGAGACAGAGCTTCGAAACACAGCGTTAAAAACAGAATTTGACAAGACTTATTTACTTTAAACTATTAAAACATATTACAAACAAACAACTTATTAGCTCCTTTAGTAGTTTCTTAATGGTAAACTTGAATTGATTTCTATAATATTTCCTCTAACCGCTAGAAGAATTAAACTTCTAAAAAAATCTGTTTGTTAGTTCCGGTTGATAAAATACATATAAATTACTACAAAATTAATGTTCTTATCGCTGCACTTCTTATTCATAAATCTATTACTCACGTAACGCTATTCTTCCTCATTTTTCGGTTATTAATTCATTCAACCCCTTTCTTAATCAGATGTCATTCATCAGGGTTTTTTTTTTTTTTTCCTTTTTCTTTCAACCCCAACGAGGCATTTATTAGAAGGGAAGCGTGGAAAGTGGTGGTAAAGAATTTGTCGGAGTGAACGAGTTGATGTATAGACAGAGATCACGCCAGCAATTAATATTACAAGGAATGAGCGTCGATGGAAAAAAAAGAAAATAAAACGATCGAAGAAAGGTCATGTGAATAAAAAAAGGTCTGGACTATAAACTCTGATTTAAACTTTATCAAGAATTTAAAGATAAATAATACTCAAAATTGCAAGTGACGAAAGAAATTTGAAAAACAAAATCATTTTAACGGAATGAAATAATTATTGATCCATGTAAAATATAGTAGCATTAAACTTTTTTAAATTATCTTCAAATTACAGGGAAACTATTTTCCCAGTAAGGATCATATTCTTTTATATTTAATGTATTTTATTTTATAACCTTGGTCATTATAACCTTCATTGATTTTTTATAAAAATTCTTAAATATAATCTTAAGTTGTTGTTCACTGCTTGCAAAATTTTACAATACCGACAACATTTTTACGTAGTTAAATTTGCAATACATTATTTTTCTTAACGCTCTTCCTACAGAAACATGGTTTATCAAATTATAAAAAAATATGTAAATGCATAAATAATAAAATTAAAGAGCTATGTGTATTTTTCTTTTAACAAAATAAATTAATGAGAAGTTTTATAATATATACGTTTTCACACATTTTCTTAATAACATATAACAAAGGAGATTATTTAATTTCATCGTAACCGAATAATGTAAAAATGTATTTTTTTTATCTAGCGTTCTTAAACTTTTCTAACTAAAGTTCTGTTAAACTTCTTATTTATATTTATTTTAAACGCGTTCCATTAAATTAAAACTATGATTTAAAAAAAAAATGTGTATCTTGTTTTCTAAGGCTGCCTTTATGTTTTTAAAAAAAAATGCCCCAAAACATTTTGTTCCAAATATTTCAGAAAATTGAATAATTAGCTTCTTTTTGCTTTAAAATGTTTAAAAATGTCACCCTCAATAAGGTAAAACAACGTTTTACGCTAATAGGAACTTATCGTCCACTCTAAGTCAATTACGAGATTCCTTTTGGAAATAAATTTAAAAAGACGTCTATTGAATCTTTGCAAAATTCTTTAAATTATTCAAAGAATTTTAAAAAATTTAACCTTCTTAAAAAAAAAATTAAAAAAACTTAAGAACTGTTGGGTTTTTAAGAAGTACTTTTCATTATCTGAAATGAGAATAATTTCGTGAAATTCATTATTGTAAAACTTAATTAACAATGGTTCATGTTGTTGTTTGAAAGAAACTTTATTATCTTTTACTAAACTAAATATATGTTATAAGTAATCTAGTTTAACTTGTGAATAAAACTAGTTAACTCTATTAAACAATGTTTTCGATAAAAAAATGCGAACAAATGGATAATATTTATTTTGTAGTCCGAATAGTTTAAGAAAAGTCATACATCTATAAGTTTATTAATTTCATAATAATAGTAAAATTTTAAAGACTGATTTAACTAATTTAACTAATGGTTGAAAAAATTATTCTAAAGACTTTTTTGATTTGACCAAAAACGCAAAAAGTGAAATAATGTGTTCAAATTCAAACAAAGTGCTCTAACAACTGTCACTACTAAACTAATAGGACATTATTTTCCTGATTCCGGCTATAGCACCTCCCCACCCTACTTTGATGATTAAAAATTCAAATCCGTCACCAAAAAAAAAAAAAAAAAAAGATATGTTTATATAAATAAAGTAAGTTTTCATATCTGATACCGCTATTTAACTAATAGTTATCACTATTTTGTAAGCAGATTTGAAATTAACCCTTTGAACACTTGTGACTAATATGTTAAAATTCGAACATTCGAACGAAATTTGTTTCTGGAGTAATCTGACACATATAAAAAAAACTATATCCCATGTAAATATTATTGGTAAATTTAGTTTAAATTTCTATGATTTATTACATAATTTTAAAATATTCTAGCCATCGAAAATTAGAACTTCAGTATTAACATTACATTTTTATTACTGAGAACGTTTAATTTTTTGATTCTATACACTCTTTCTATTTCGATATATTTTTTTTAACTAAAAATACATTTCAATTTGCTGTTTTCAGTGAAGAAAAACTCCAAATAAAATCAATGTAAAATATACAATCATTATTTGGATGAAATTTTTTTTATCGGGATTATAATATAAAATGTATGTTTTTACTTTTAAAAGAAAAAAATTATGACAAGAACTTAAATTTAAATATAATACAAACTTTTACACAGAATGCTTACAAAAATTGGCGAAAAATCTATCCTTAAAATAAGCGGAATGGAATCAAGAAAGAAATTTGCTATAGACAGAAAATTTCCTCCTGAAGTTGAACAAAATTTTTCTTTATCTGACATACGCCACAAGTGAAATTCGATTATATGTGGAAGAAAAAAACACTAAAGTTGAAGCAATTATAGGACAATTGGAAATCCCACCGCATTTTCTCACTTCTTTTCTTTTTCCACGTCTACTCCACCCTTCTCTTTACTTCTTTCTCAGTTCTACAGAATCGAAAGGCTTTCATCAAGCAATTAACGAAGTTGATGCCAGTTTCCGATATGATATATATATAACTGTGAGAAGAGCCTTTGGGGCGTTAACTCTTGAGCTCGTTATGTTTGAACAACCCAGGAGTGAAATGAGATTTTTTTGTTTGCTTTTCCCTTATAGTAGCTTATCAAAGTTTTGTATTCATAGTGACACAAGCAGGAATTGTTAGAACTAATTTGTTCTAAGCAATTAACGGTAGGATTAAAATAATAGTTAATTTTAAGGAATTTAGAAAAGCAGTCTTTAAATGAAATCGTAATAGTTTTAACAGCATTATAGCAAATGTAATTGGATTAAACACTTGGCACAGTATTAAAATTGTGTAACCAAAATGATTCATTTTCAATCTGAAAGCTTTGGTTTTGCTTAGTTTTTTACATAATTATTAACATATCTAAATAAGGACCAAAACGTTGATAAAGATGAAAATATGTGGTTCGTAAATAAAAAAAAACATGTTTTGGCAAGCATATACAGCAAAAAATCCTGGATCAAATTACGCTACGTACGCAGGTACTTTTTACCGCAAAAATCATTTTTACCGGAACGAAAAATCTTTTATATCGTAATTTTCACAGCAATAATTACCTTAAATTACTGAATAACTCTAATTAAATGAATATTACTGTAAAAACCACGGTATCAAATTTTACTTTAAAAATGGAGTTCAGGTTGAAATAAATTTAAAGTTGCTACACTAAGGGTGCTAGTACTTTTTACCTCAATTTCATCCGAAATTTCTCGCAGTTGATAAACAACAATTATAAAGAAGAAATCATCGGGTTTCGTTAGTGGCAGTAAAAAGGGGACTTAGCAAACAAGGGGTTTGTACTGTTTGCTGATATAACAGCAAAAATAACGGAATGACATCTTTCGATTAAAATAGATTTTACGGAAAATGGATTTCACAGATGATGCACCCAAAGTGCCAGTATTTTATACCTTATTTGGTCCGGAATTTGTTACAGCGTATTTAGTACAACTAAGTTCCCGCTTTTTTTTTATAATTTTAAAATTCCGCAAGCAATTATATTCTTTTGGTATAATGTTTTAGATTATTCGAAAGAAGATTTTTTCTTTTACCGAAATCTATGTTTCACTTTTTTTTTTTGTTCAAGTAACTTCATGTTTATTTCCAGATCATTAAAAAGAAGTGTCAAATTCAGAAAAAAAATCTGCATTTTGACAGCTCCGTCTTTTCTGTTTTAATAAAGGCTACAAAAACAGCTCATTATACTTTCTACGTGTATGGGAGAGGGAGCCATATCTGAAATAACCACTCTTGATACAGTTTGCATAGTTCGGTGCTATGAGGAGAGAATAAATCAACTTTTGCACAAAAATTTGCATCAAACAACACGAGAAGTGGTTTAAAAAATAGAATGCTCTCTCACTTTAAACTTTAAAAAAAATAAGAAGGCAGGACTTTGTTGTTAACCTAGTAAGTACTTAAATATATTATCTTACGATACAAAAAATAATATTAAAAATTGGCCAGAGTAAATATAGCATACAAATAAGGAAATATAACACAACTCTTGACTGAATCCTGTAAATGAAAGGTGATACTTCATAAGGGTCAAAAAAGACACTTTATATTGTAAATATGGCAGATGATCAACTATTGAGCCAAACGCATCTATTTTTCTAAATAATATGATAAATATTTTTCAGCTAGAAGATTGAGACCAGGGTAATACTGTTTAACCGGCAAGAAAATATATGGTAGGGTATTTTTTTTTTTTTTTTTTTTTTTTTTTTTTTTTTGCTCTTAAATTTACATTTGAGAATCTGGAAAGAGATATGATACCAAACAATGCACTTCTTGGAGCATTCTACAAAGGTTCAATAGGATTCCTACATGACTTGTGATGAATGCTCTTTTTTCAGAAAGTCATCTTCAAGTGTAGCTATGTATGTAAACTTATATTTAAAAAAATTCAAAAGCTACTTTTAAAAATCGCTTATTGGATTTCAGAATTTAATCTTTATAATTTCTGTTTGCTATTGCAAAAGAAACTATGTAGAGGAGTCCAAAAAAATTATTTATCACATGTAGATTTCAATACAATCAAAGTAGTAGATTTATCTGGAATTTTTGAATTAATACATCACACTAGACTTGGCCATTAAAATATACATTAATAGCCAGATGGTACGCTGTTTCAGATATTGACCCAATTTGAAGCAATTAGCAAATGATGACGATACTTCGTTTGGATATAAAAATAAATAACATTATGATATAAGTTAATGCTTCTTACCTATAATTATACAACATGGTGGATCATACTGAACAAAAACATAGTTCAACCTAATATTTTAACAAAGTGGCAGCAATTTTGCATAAAAATTATAAGTATCGAAATTATTATCCAGCCTCAAGAGGAATTATAAGAGTATCTATAAATTTTCTTCAGAAAAAACATTTTGCTCATAAAAAATTGATCAAACAGTAATTTCTTAAACTCAATCGCATTCATGAGCCAAAATATCCTCTGGACAAGACAAGGAGAATAAATTCTGACAAAATTTACGATACTGCATGATAATAACATTTCTGTTTGTTTGTTTAAAAAAAAAACATAATTTTAGTTAATAAAAAAAAATAATCCGAAGTTATGCCATTTAGTTATCATTCCTTTTATGTGATAGTGGTTTACTGAAAATTCTAATTACTGTTCTTATTACCAAACGTTGGGTAAAAAATACAAAACTGCAAAATAAATTTAGCCAAATAAATGATTTGTATGCCATGTTCTAAGATACCATGAAAAAATTATCAACATTTGCCACATTTACCAAATTTTAAGATATATTATAAAACTTTATCTTTTTTGTTACTTTTAACAAAAGCATTAGCGCTTCGGCAAAAATTACCGAGTGTTTCGGTGATCTCATAAAAAATGAAGAAACAGAACAGAACAGAAACATGGGCAATTTTTCCATATTCCTTTAGTTTTGACAAAGAACACTACGAATCCTTTGGTGACTCACTACCACACAACAAACAATTAACATTGGTCACATGATTAATATCATTAAAACAATGAACAATATAGCATCACTATAAGAGCAAGTCTCATTAATTAGTCAGAATTAATTTAGCAATCAAAGTTTAAAACTTAAAAACTATAAGCAACCTAAATAATTAGCAGCTTTTTACAAACATAATTGTTTCCTATCCCCAACAACCAAACATAACATCAACAGAAACAAACAAAAACATGCACACCCCAGAATCAACCACGGACTGGCTCACAATGGCAGCCAGCGTGGTTGATCGCCACACACGCCTCACCACTGGACCTACTCCTAGTCACTAGGGGTAGGCAGTGGGCCAGGCAGCTCTTCAGCTGTCCGTGGGGCCATATATGTTAGATGTTTGAAAAAATATATGATGTGACTAGCTGTTTGATATTGCAATGTTTGATGTTATTTATATTTGTGAAGTAATGCCGCGAGTCTATTCATGCATTACCAAGGGTGCTGAAACAGTCAATAATTCATAGTTATTCTTTCTCAGCTAATTCTCATAATAACATTATTTTAATGAATCAAACTCGTATCAATGCTTCAATTAACCCCATAATTCTTTGACCTTGGCCCAGGTGATGGCAATCGAGTTGATAGGGACTAATACAATTTTTTATTTATTTAGTGAACACCTCCAAATCTTCAAGTACGAGTTGAAAGGAAATCTCAACACCAGTTGAGCCTTTTTGGAGGAGGTGGACCAGTTTTCAAATAGGGAGTGAAGAGGGTGCGTTGGACAAACGGTAGTGCAACGGAGGAAAGTCAGTTGCCCCAGGGCACACAGAGCACCCCTCCAAAGTGTTATCGACGCTTCAGCACACTCCTCAGAATAACCAAACTTTTCCTTTTTTTATAATTTTTAATGCTACAGCTTTAAGCTGGCACACAAAACGTGTCGTAATCACCAAATCATAATCACCAAACGAGTCGTAATCACCAGGGTGAAACATTGTACCAGTTACAATGCCACCCCAGATGTGATAAGACCAATTCTATGGATCCGGTCGTCGGTTTTGCGGGAAGACGAAAGCAAAGCGTTGGTTTGTTTTTTTTCCGAAACCACGTTTCTTTGCTAGATTTTTCTTTCCCGACCAAATCACTTAGGGTACAACATTATCCTATGCAATTAATAAATAACAGCAATAGTTTCAACCAGCAAACTTAAGCTTAATAGATAACAGTAATAGTCCGTAACCTGTTAATATAAAATATAAAGTAAATGTCACACAAAGTAAATATAAATAACCCATAAAAGCAATACATCAATTGACTGTTTCAAATATTACTGTACTGATGCTGATAACTAACTGATACTGAAAAAAAAGCCCCAATAATAATAATAAACAATAAATGTAACTGGCACAACACAGTTTCCTACAATAATTAATAAATGTACAATCCATGTGAAGCCAGTTTATAAGTAACCTCAATATTTATGTTAATAAGAAAATTTATAAGTTAGCAATCCCGTTAATAGTTATAAGAATTATAGTAATTAGTCATTTAACAATTGCGCAATAATAAATAAATGGTTTTAACTGTAACTGCAATAATTAATATGTTAATAGTAATTGAGGGATCTAGCTTGACCTCGTTTGAATGTTTGACGTGTTCTTTTGAGCTGCTTTGTTTACTTTTCAAAATAATAATATTTTTAAGTTAATTTCAGTCTAAATTAGTTTTGAATTGTTTTTAAGCCCCTTTCTACAGCTTTACAAACGTGCGTGAAGTGATTTTGGTTTTTCTTTGACTTTAGTACTTCAATTTGCAAATGCGCCAATCCAACATGGCGTCTTTCTTGCATTAGTGAAACGAAGCACTTACGATTTGACATTTCTTGGGGAAACTGGGGAGCAGGATGGCAGACTGTGAGGATGATGCATTTTACTCCTCTCTTGAAACGTACTCAAATATTGTAGAAAACGCCCTTATTTCTAAATGCAATATGAATCAACAAATGCGTGAAGATGCTAGGAAAGCGTTGGGTGAGTTGAAATTTCTTGTTACAAGGCAATTTGAGAAAATAAAGTCTGTTGTTTATCGTGAGGTTTGCAAAGAAAATGTTGCGAGTTACGTTCAAAAAAAATTATATAGCGAAGTCGTGGCGTCGTCATCTGTTGTTAGTAAACAGAGTAAGGGGAATTCATCAAATTGTGCTCTTTTAATATCGGCTGAAAATTATAAGTCGGAGGACGTTAAGAAACTTTTCAAAGCACAGATTGACCCTAAAAAAGATAAAATAGGAATTAAGCAAGTTAAAAGTGTTTCTGAAGATAAAATTTTAGTTAATTGTGCTTCTGAAGCTGACAGAAATAAATTATTAACGAGCATTGAAACAAATTCGGAAATTTTGAAGCCAACTTTTCCTAAGCGAAAGAAACCTACGTTGTTAATTAAAAATGTACCAAATGATATAGAAAATTCACAAATATTAGACATTATTCGTGAGCAGAACCCAGAAGTTTTTGATTCTGATGAACATTGGAACGAGTCAAGGATTCGTTTTGTTTTGAAAAAATTCCAACATGTTCGATCTGTTGTTGTGGAGGTGCATCCAAAAGCTCGGAAAAATATTATTACCTTGGGATCTTTGAAAATTATGTGGAACATGTGTAGTGTTGAAGATTTCGTAGCTATAAATAGGTGTTTTTCTTGCCTCGGCTATAATCATAGATCTATGGAATGCAGAAATAAGTTGTCTTGTTATTTTTGTTCCGGAGAGCATAGAAGTTCGGAGTGTCATAATTGTGAAAATCAAGTTTGCGTAAACTGTATTAGATACAATAAAAAATTGAAAAGTGGAAGTAAAAAAGTGGATGTTAGACATAAACCTTTTTCTCAAAGCTGCTCTTGTCATATTTTTATGAGGGATCAAATGACTGCTCGAATTGATTATGATGGCTAAGGTCTCTAAGAATCACATCAGTTTTGTACAATTAAACTTGCATAAGTCAAAGAAAGCTACTCAGCAGCTTATTTTAAATCTTGAATGTGATGATGTTGATGTTGCCCTTGTTCAGGAGCCCTACTGTCTTAATGGCAAATTACTTGGCTTTCCAAATACTTACAGAATTTTTTCTGATGAAAAATCAGACGTTATTAAGGCGGCTATCATTGTTCGTAATAGAGCGATAACTGTTTTTTCTGTTTCAGAAAATTTTGATTATAATGCTGCACTAATTGATGTTTCGTATAGAGGACACAATTTTACTCTTTTCTCTTATTATTTCCAGCCTTCCGTTAATATTGATTTAGATCTTAGGAAGATAGAGCATATTTTTTCGAGTAAAAGTCTAAAGAGACTTATTTGGTGTATGGATGCCAACAGCAAATCTGAAGTCTGGTTTAGCCCTATTACTGACTCCAGAGGTATTAGGTTGAGCGAATTCTTTAGTGTTTGGAATTTGTTTTCGATAAATGAAGACTACGGACCTACATTTAGTTCGATTCAGGGAACAAGTTATATTGATGTTACCGTTGTCGGAATGGAACTTCTTCAGCTGGTTGAGAAATGGTATATACCTGAGTATGATTCCCTGTCTGATCATAAAATGATTTCTTTTGAAATGAAAATCTCAAGAGCTAACTATGATTTTACCATTTCTGAAACGAAAAACCTCTTTAATATTAAAAAAGCAAACTGGGAACTTTTCCATCTTCTCTGTTCTGATTCCATATCTAATATTTTGAATTCCATTGAAAATTGTGAACGACCAGATATGTTGGAGGTATGCGTTCAAAATTTACAAAATTTAATTATTTATGCGGCAGAAAAATCTATTCCTTTGAAAAGGAGTGGATCGCATCAAGTTCCTTGGTGGTCGGTAGAAATTTCTTGTATGCGGAAAAAATTAAATGCTGCTAGAAGAAGATATCAAAGGACTAGAAATCTCGTTTTAAGGGAGATTTATAGAAGCAGTTATCTTCGTATTAGGTCTGAGTATAACTTAAAACTTGAGGAAAGCAAACTAAATTCTTGGAAGGATTTTCTTGGAGATATTACTGTGCAAAATGTGTGGAATAAAATTTATACTTATGGAGTTAAGACCAACTTTGCTAAAAGGCTTGAAATCTCGGGTATTGAAGATTCCCCTGGTCATTTCACCTCTTCTTTTGAAGATACGATTGATGCTATATTGAAGAAAGCGTTTCCTCGTGATTCTGAAATGCAGGACCATTTCAGTCATAAGCTCTTACGTGACGAGGCTGAATTGATTTATGACGCTAAAGATGATGTTCCCTTTTCTAGTGCGGAAGTTGATTGCGTAGTCAAAAATTTAAAGGTGAACAAAACTCCAGGATACGATAGAATAACGAATGAACTAATTAAAAATTTGCATGTTAGTTGTCCTTCTGTACTGATAACCTTGTTTAATGTTTGTTTAAATCTTAGTATTTTTCCGAAGATCTGGAAAAGAGCAAAAGTTGTACCGATTCCTAAAAATTCTGAGTTATCAAGGTCACATATTGATAACATTCGATGTATAAGTCTACTTCCTTGTTTAGGTAAATGTCTTGAAAAACTCTTCATAAATAGACTCAACTTTCATCTACGTCAATCAAGCCTCTTAAGTAAGGATCAGTATGGTTTTACACCTCAGAGGTCAGCTGAAGATGCTTTGATCCGGCTTTGTAATCTAGTTAGACAGGGTAAACATAAAAATTTTGTCACTTGTCTTATTTCCTTAGACATTAGAGGAGCTTTCGATAATGCTTGGTGGCCTGGAATTCTGCACTTGCTAAGACATCTCAAAGTTCCTAAGAATATTTTTTACTTAATAAAGAGTTTCTTGCACGGTCGATCTGCTGATCTTACTCTGGGCAATATCACAAAAAACTTTGTTTTGGAAAAGGGTTGTCCTCAGGGGTCCGTTACGGGACCTTTTATTTGGAACCTTATTATGAATGACTTGCTCTGTGGTTTATCAGAATTTCAAAATAGTTATAAAATTGCATTCGCTGATGATCTACTTATTGTTGTTCAGTGCAAGAACTTTAATGATGCTTGTGTTCTTTCTCAGAATATCTTGGATTACGTTTTTGAATGGTCGAAACTTTATAAGCTGGAATTCAATCCTTTGAAATCTAAAGTTATGATGATACATAAAAAGTCGATGCCGACTGATGTTATTCAGTTAACTCTTGGGAATGAACCTATTGAAGAAGTAAAGCAGATAAAGTATTTGGGAGTTATTGTTGATAATAAACTGCAGTTTAAGCAGCATTTATCTTATGTTTCCAGTAAAAGTGAAAAACTTCTTCTTGCTTTATTGCGAATTTCAAAAAATACTTATGGGGTTAAAACAGATGTTCTTAAATTAATATATAATCAAGGTATTGTACCACTTATTTCATATGCTTCAGGATCTTGGGGAAACTCTTTGAGAAAGAAGATTAATATTAGAATCCTTAGAAGAACTCAAAGAAGAATTCTTCTACGCATTATTCGGGGCTATAGAACTATTAGTTATGATGCGGTCTTTGTTATCTCTGGTCTTCCACCTATTGATTTAATTATCATAAATAATCTTGAATTAAAGGAGAAGATAAAAGACAACGATTGTCTAACCCTGGACGGGAAGCTTCCTATTTCATGTTTGCCCCACCCAGCATGTAGGAAACCTGTTATAATTATTCCTTATGTAAATAATGCTTTTCAGGCATATAAAACTATCTGTTTTACGGATGGTAGTAAACTTGATGGAAGGGTTGGTCTTGCTTTTGTAATTTATGAAAATGGAACAGAGAAGGTTACTGCCAAGCACCGACTACTTAATGAATGTTCTGTTTTCCAGGCTGAACTTTTGTGTATAAACCTGGTTGTTAAGTGGATACAAAATTCTTTTAGTGAAAACAAAATTTCTAAATACCTCATTTGTACAGATTCTCTTTCTTCACTTTTTCTTTTGCGTGACACGACTTCTACTGAGAAGCTTGTGGTGGAAATTCACTCGATTTTGAACGCTCTTGAAAACGTAACTATTCATTTTTCTTATGTTCGTGGCCATAGCGGTATTTTGGGCAATGAAAGAGCAGACCAATTGGCTAAGGAAGCTACGTGTGGTGAAATAGACTTAAGGGTGTCTGTTCCAGCTTCTCACTGGAAGCGCATCGCTAGAGATAAAATCATTGCGGACTGGAATGCTGAATTTCTTTCTTCGCCTCGGTCGCTTTGGACGAAAAGGTTCTTTCCATCCATTTTTCACCGTTTGCAATGTAAATTCTTTGCAACTGATTTTAAATTAACCCAAATTTTAACAAACCATGGAAATTTTAAAAGATATTTATTTCGTTTCCATCTGGAGACCAGTGGAATTTGTGCTTGTGGTGATGCTGATGAAGATGCTGAACATATTCTTCTTCATTGCGATTTGTATGCGAGTGCCCGAATGAAATTAAAGGCTGATTTGAGGCGTCTTTCTATTTGTTGGCCTCCTGTCTTATCAGAACTGTTCAAAAGTATTGAAAGTCTTGCTGCCTTGCGGAATTTTGTTTTTAATTTAAATTTGTAAATTTTTCTTCTTTTGTTTTCTACTTACAACTGTAAGCCTCATGTTATACTTTGTGGTGCATGAGGAGTTTTAAGTCGTTTTATAATTAAAAAAAAAAAAAAATAGTAATTGAGAATTAACGTATTTAGTCATTAAACATGTGAATTAATTCATGTAATTTGTTATAATTTATATATAATAATGGCAGCTGCTAAATAAGGTTTTTTAATTATCTTTTTAGTAACTACAATCACGCAATAATTAACTGCTTTAATTGTAACTTTTATTAATTTTGTAATTGCAATGGTAATTTTGTTTGTACTAACCCCATTCCCTTTCAGCAAGCCTCCACAGGCGGTCTTAGTAGGTCTCTAGGGTTGTAGGATTGGGCACTAGGTGCGCAGGACTGCACACGCGTCTTCTGGGTGACGGCTGTGTGGTTTCCGCGTCCAACAGGCCTGGGTCCTGACGACCTCCGGATGTGAAGGGGAGAAGCAACGCAGTGGCCGTGAAAAGTCGTAAACCCACTTCGCGGGTCGGCTGGCCACCTGTGGTGACAAAACACATTTTACTCAGTGAAATGATGGAAGGGGGGATTTAAAACTCAGCTGCAAACATTTATCACAAGCAATTTAACCCCCGATACAGAAAACTGTTCTTAGTTTGAAACATTCTAACAATCTTAGGAAATAGTCTGCTGCATTATGGAAGCGAGAGATGTCTGAAATTTCACCACTGCAATAAGGTTAGACTTGATAAAAAAAAAAGCCCTACTAAACTAAACTTTAGAAAAAAAAATTTAAAAAAATAAATAAATAAATAAATAAAACATCTTTAAAATTAACCATGACTTTCCGAGCACTATATACAGGGTGATCCTAAAATATATTTCAAAAATGTAAAGGTAGGTAGAGGGGACATAAATAAGCAATTTGGAATGTGTGTGCGGTAATGGCACATTAAAGCACTAGCTTGTAAAGCATTCTGAATCAAAGGAAACTGAAGAGACAAGTAAAGACAAAAGAAAACAAAAATGTATCAACAGTTTACAAGAGGTGCTCGAAAGAGCAGCCACCAACAGCGATTCAAGATTCACAGCGACAGCGCATGGATCGGCGTACATTAGAAAAGACGTCAGGCATGTCGAGCACATGTAAAGCAGCAACAGACAAGTGGGCAACAAGATCTTCTTCAAATGTGACGGGACTCTCGTACACCAGGCCTTTAATATGACCTTAAAAGAAAAAATCCGAGCAGGTTAAATCAGAAGAACGCGTTGGCCAGGGAACTGGACCGCCCCGTCCTATCCAATGCTGGCCGTAGACATCGTTCAGGTGATTCCTGACGTTCCGACTGAAGTGAGTTGGGGCTCCATCGTGCTCGAACCACATTCGTTTGCGAACAGCTGGAGGAATATCTACCACAAGTTCGGGTAAAACCTCCTGTAGGAAGATTTTGTATGTATGGCCAGTTAAACGACTAGGTAGAATGTATGGTCCTACTAAGTTTTTGTGCGCAATGCCTGCTCAAACATTAATGGAAAACCTTTCTTGGTCCTCAAAAATGTAAAGGTAGGTAGAGTGGACCTAAATAAGCATATTTCGTATGGGATTGTGCGTGCGGTAATGCCGCCATGAGCCGGTAGGGAGCGCTGACGACTGCGGCGTATAAAAGCGCTTGCTAGCTGGATTCATCCTCAGCCCCAGCTCACTTCAGTCAGAACGTTAGGAATCACCTGGACTCTGTCTACGGCCAGCATTGGATAGGACGGGCCGGTCCAGTTCCCTGGCCAACGCGTTCTCCTGATTTAACCTGCTTGAATTGTTTCTTTTGGGGTCATATTAAAAGCCTGGTGTACGAGAGTCCCGTCACATCTGAAGAAGATCTTGTTGCCCGCTTGTCTGTTGCTGCTTTACATGTGCTCGACATGCCTGACGTCTTTTCTAATGTACGCCGATCCATGCGCCGTCACTGTGAATCTTGTATCGCTGTTGGTGGCTGCTCTTTCGAGCACTTCTTGTAAACTGTTGAAATTTTTGTTTTCTTTTGTCCTTACTTGTCTTTTCAGTTTCCTTTGATTCATACTGCTTTATAAGCCAGTGCTTTAATGTGCCATTACCGCACACACATTCCAATCCCAAATATACTTATTTATGTCCCCTCTACCTACCTTTACATTTTTGACATATATTTTAAGACCACCCTGTATATTAAGTTATAAAAAGCGAAACATGTAAGGCAATATCCTGGCATACTGAGAAAAAAGAATAATCAAAACTACCAGAATATAGCAAAACTTGCTATGTTTTGGGCTCTAGGGAAACACCAAAATCTTGATAATCTTTACCAAAGTGCTTGGATAATGATTTTGTTAAAATTATCAGTAAAACATGGTTTTATATTACGTAATCAAAATTGATAAATGGGGTACAATTTGGGTAATTTTATCATGATACTTTAAAGCATGGCATAAATACTAATTAGTCATTTTGTACTGTACAGTTTTATATTGTTTACTAAATGTGGGTTAATAAGAAGAAATCATTACCATATGAATGGAAAAATTATTTAATGAATGGTTAAAACACCGAATATTTCGGTTTTATTAAGCATGATTATTTTATTTTACAAGAAATTATATTATCTTACAGTTCCTGCAATTTCTTTCATTGCAGAAAGGTAATTAATGCAGGTTATTTTAACCAATTTATTAGTTATTTTCATGCCTTTAGGTAAAGATATTTCAGACATATTACAATATTTAAAAACATAGTATTAATAGTTTACAAAATGTTTTTTTTTTAAATATATTAATAAGCTTCATGCTTCATGTGTGGGACAAAATGGTGGAATCGTTCTATGCACTAGAACTCAAAAATGATCTCAATCATTTTTACGCAATTAAATACAAATCCATTGAAAACATTTTCGTAGAAATTTCTTATTACTCGTAAGGGAAAACTTTAAAGCCAATATGAAACATATTTCTTTAACTTTGAAAGTTTATCTTGTAATGCATCAGAGTCGGTATTTAAAATCAACGCATTTTTTTTTTTTTTTTTTTTTTTTTTTGTATCTGTAACTGCCACTGATTACCTACAAATTGAAGTACAGATAATCATACTAAGAAAATCCATAGTGCGAAGTAAAAGAAAAAGTATGTTGCAATATTTTATTGAATTTAATACCTAATGATTTTTAAAAAAAATCTCTATTTTAATATATATATATATATATATATCCTTCTCTTAAAAAAGTAAGACATTTTTCCCTTTAATCTTTGTGGGAATCGCGCGACCTATTTATTAAACCAATTGCAATTACTAAGATTACTTCTTTTCCTAAATCTAAACATTTTAAGGATTTTCTTTGCAAGATTTTCCCTAACATTTATGCTGGAACACGATGAAATTGTGACAGATTCCCTCTCTGTTCATTCATCATAATGATTAAATAAAATTAATTTCTTTGCTCTCTTTAAAATCCTGTGCCTGTTTGTTCTGCTCACACGTCCATGACTGCAAACTATATATATATATATATATATATATATATATATATATATATATATCGTAAAAGTTTTGAATAAAAACATTTTTTTTTTAAATTTAACGATTTTTTTTCTTAAAAAGTAATAATGAACGATTTCATTTTTAAGAAACACTTGGTTTAATAAACTATCTGCGAAAAATTAAATTAGTAAAAGTTGCAATATTTTGAACTTTTCAAAATATTGGCATTTTCTTTCATTTTGAATTCTATTAGCTACTCTCATTACATTAAAAGGAAACTTTTATTCTAAAAGCGAGATTTTTAAAAGATCTCTCGAAATACTTTTAAAAACAATGTTTTTGGGAAAAGGGTATTCTTATCAAATTTACTAATAGCCGGTTACTTCAAAGTATTAAATCCTTTTACGTATATTTTAACTTTTGAAAAAGACTTTGTTAGCTTCAATACCTATTTACCATAATTTCAAATAAACTTCTCGAAATATTATTCCCCTTTCCCATACTTTAAATATATTTCTTTGAAATGATAAACCAAATATTTTCTTTAAAAAAAGGAAAATAGTAAAAGTGCATTATATTAAGAAAATCGCATAAAAGAATACTGAACTAGGATAAATTTTTGTTTTGCTTGTTTCATACATATTAGCCTAAAGTATTACGATTAATATATAATGTTAATATTATATAAAAATACTAAAAACAAATTAGCAATTTCCTTATGAGTATAATTAAAAGTATTTTTTTTAAATAATGTGGTGATAAAAGTCGAAGTTATTTTATACTTTTAAATATGCTTTTAGTAAAATAAATTGTTAGAACCGTAACCTTCATGACCCTCTGATCAAAAATTGGTTGTTGTGAGAATATTTTATAATAAAATAAGAGATTTTGAAAAGCTTTTCTTTGAATTTACTTTGCACATTTTAATTTTCTAAATATTTCAATACATCGATTACAATTTTCCAAACATTTCAATATATCGATTGGAATTTTTATAATATATCAATATATCGATTGAAGTTTTCCTAGCATTATATCGTTTATAATTTTCCAAACATTTCAATGAATCTATTGTAATTTTCCTAACATTTTAATATATCGATTAAAATTTCCTAACATTTCATAATATCGATTACAATTTTCTTAATATTTCAATCTATCGATTACAATTTTCCTAATATTTCAATATATCGTTTACAGTTTCTCTAATATTTCAATATATATCATTAGAATTTGCCTAACATATCGATATATCGTTTACAATTTTCCTAATATTTCAATATATCGATTGCAATTTTCCTAATGTTTCAATATACCGATAACAATTTTCCTAACATTTTAATATATCGTTTATAATTTTCCTAAACATTTCAATGTATCGATAGCAATTTTCCTAACATATTAATATATCGATTACAATTTCCAAACATTTCAAAATATCGATTACAATTTTCGTAATATTTCAATATATCGATTACAGTTTCCTGACATTTCAAAATATCCATTACAATTTTCCCACTATTTTAATATACAGATTACAATTTCCTAATGCTTTAATGTATCGATTACAATTTTCCTATGTTTCAATATACAGATTACAGTTTTCCTAATATTTTAATATATCGATTATAATTTTCTCAATATTTCAATATATCAATACAAGTAAAATGATTTGTCAAAAAAAATATCAATATTAATTATATGGTTGATGGGAAAGTCTAAACATGACAGAAAACTTCAATATATCAACAGAGTTTTACAGTGCACTGAGAAAGAAGTATGGTAGAACTACCAGAATATAATAAATTTCACCGTGTTTCTTGCTCTATAAGAAGACCAAAAAGGTTGATAATTTTTTTTGATTTTAGCCAATGAATTTGGTAAAATAAACAAAATGTAATTTTATTATATGAGATAAAATAAAGGAAATGTGATAACTTTATCTTGATACATTAGAGTATGGCATAAAAGTCCTTTATTCGGTTGAATTTACTTTTCACTTTTATATTTTTTACTAAATGTGTAGTAATAAGAGCCGTATTTTTTAAAACTTCAGTTTCTGGCAAACCATTACCAAATGAACAGAAAAACAATCAAATGAATGGTTTAAATACCATATATTTTGGAGTTTTTACCAGAAATGTCATTACCATTTAGTAAGGTAATTTTATAAAAAAATTTTTCCGTTTTGGATACTTTACATTTCAAAAAGTATTATTTTTACAACCGAACAAAATTATTTTTGTAGAACAAAAAAAAACAGTATTTTTGCACTGGTTAGTATACATTATAAATCTATACATAACAGAAACGTTCTGTTAAACGAAAAAAAAAAAAAAAAAAAAAAAAAAAAAAAACAGTTCAGGAGATAACTCTTTCTAATTTGCAGGGAAATAATTTAATTTTTGTATTCCATGTTTTTTGTTAAACAGGGAATTGTCTAGGCAGAAAAAAATAAAACACTAAATATTTAAATATTAATTTTATTTTTAAGTTATTTGATTTCATGTGTTTCACATGTTTCAATTATCCATGTATTCCTTAAACTTTTATTTTTAAAAATTACACTTAAGCTTTGTATTCTTTGTCAAGAATTAAAAGAAATGAAGAAGAAAAGTAAAGCTTGTGATGCCACCCACTAAACATATAATGATCTACTTGAACGTACTTATTGAATTAAATTTAGTAACAGAGTACGGATCGGATAAATTACAGTGTTCAACAGATTTAAAGCAAATTATGCGAATGCATTAATATAGGACAAGGCTTCGATTATTTGACCGACACCTTGGTCAATGCCACCTCCATTATATTATAGTTATTGAAGGTATTCGATTTCTGTTCAATTTTTACTGTACTTAATGAAGTTTTTAAATCGACATTTTGGTCGTGAGTTAATTAACGCTCGGATACTTTTCTGTACAAAAGAGTACAAGTTTGTATTTTCTTAAATAATTTTTCCCTGAAAACAAATAATGGATATCTGTAAGACTTCATTAGTGTTTTAATTGTTAATGATAATATTTAAAAATAAGATTCATTAGAATTATTTAGGGATCATATCAGTTATTTATTTATTTAATTCCTTCTATTATTTCACACTCTCCCAATATCTTGTTCAAAATTTCGATCGTTAAAAAAATGATTTTTATTCATCTACTCAAGTTCAAATACATTTTTTTAAACTTGTAGTGGATGACACTTGATGTTAATATGTTAATACAGTTTTTATTAAATATTTATTCAATTATTAAATGGGGATAAGTGAAAAATGAAATGAAATTTTCTGATTGAATAAGCGTTAGTCATTATTTTAAATTATATGAGATTCAGTTTTTCACATCTTTTAAAAATAACATCAGTGATAATTTCTAAATCATATCTCTATTTGAACAAAAAAAAATAGTTTATTGCGTACATTTAAATATTTATTTCATATTGGCTGTGTCAGATAAATTCAATAACGAATCCGCTGCACCAAATTTATGCTTTAATAGTTGCCTGATAACACGCGCTTTTTTTCCAATTCCAGCTATTAGTTCACACTCTCCCTATATATATTTATACATATTTAATATCTTGTTCAAAATTTCAATCATTAATAAAATACTTTTTATCCATCCATTCCAGTTCAAATACATTTTTTAAACTTGTAGTGAGTGACACTTGCTGTTAATACAGTTTTTTAAAATACAAATTCATTAATTAAATTTAATTAATTAATTTTAGTTTTATGTGGGAGAAGAAATTGTAATTATTCAATAAAAATTAACTAAAATAAAATCTTTCTTTGTTGAACTAAGTACCCTGCAAAAAATGACCAATAGAAATCAATAAAAAAATATGTATTGATCTGTACGGGGAAATGGAACACTGATATCAGTAGAGTAGATCAGTACAATGGACTGGTCACGATATATTGATATCAATAGAGTAAGTAAATACACTGCATTGGTCTAAATCAGTAGAATGGACTGATATCAGTAGAATGGACTGATCTGTATGGGGAAATGGAACACTGATATCAGTAGAATGGACTGATCTGTACGGGGAAATGGAACAATGATATCAGTAGAATGGACTGGTCTCTACGGGGAAATGGAACATTGATATCAGTAGAATGGACTGGTCTGTACGGGGAAATGGAACATTGATATCAGTAGAATGGACTGGTCTCTACGGGGAAATGGAACATTGATATCAGTCAAATGTACTGGCCTGTACAAGGAAATGAGACAGTGACATCAGAAGAATGGACTGGTTTGTATCAGTAACATAGACTGGTCTAAGTTAGGGAAAACAATATTAATGTAAGCATATTAGATAAGTTAAAGAAGTTTAATAAGTTAAGTTTAGATAAGATAAACAGGAAAATGCAACATTGTTTATCATTTTTTATATGCAAGTTTTAGCTGAATTGGTCATCTGCTTTGTATATAACATGGCATAGTAAATCTCTTACTAACTGCAACCAGTGGAAAATTTCCAATTAATTAATAAAATATAACAGGACAGTATATAAAAAAATACTTATTTAAAGCCTTTAAAAATGCTTTGAATATTTAAAGTTAAACACTGCTTAAGTGAAAGGAATAACTAATTATATTCTAAATCACATACTTCTTTATACATGATACACTTCTTTATTCATACACTATGCTAGTTTTAAATTAAAGTCAACTTTAATTTCCTTTTATATCTGTAATTTAATTTTAAAATAAAAATTCTTATTAAATTATAATTTATTGTTTAATAAAAAAGAAAAACTGTAAAAAGAAACTTAAGCTGTGAATTCAAGAGGGTACCCTATTGGAAAAATTCTTGGTGTACATATATTTAAAAAAAAACGGCTTATGAAACACCAGTTATACTGGATTCAGTATCATAACGGAAACGGTGTTTCGTAATCCGGAATTAAATTGATTCCGGTGTTTCATAATCAGGTATCAAGTTGATTCCAGTATAATACTGGATTCAGAATCATAACAGGTTATTCAAAAGCCGATATCAAATTTGCCGATGCTGGTGTTTCATCAGCCGGTATCATATTGGCTCTGGTATGATACAAAATTGGATATCATACCGGAACAGATGTTTCACAAGTTAGCAGGATACTGGCTCCAGTATAATACCTAAACCATTGATTCTCAACCACTGTGCCGCGGCACTTTTGTGTGCGCCAAATATTAGAAATTATATAATAAAAATTATAATGCTTTTTTTATTCTGGGTAAAGTTTAAATTAAAGAAAAGTGTATTTATATATATAATATTATATATACATATATATACTTTTTATAATTAATCCACGCTTTAACTGTGTGAACATCTTTGTCGGCGATTGTCTTGTCTCTGACAATCTTAAAATAACATGGAAGTGTTTAAATTGTCTTTGACACACAATTTAAAAAAATGTTGAAATAAGTAGGAAATTTAATGACTATTAAAATTATTAACCACAAAGGAAAGCAAGCTAAATATTAACTTTCAAACGGAAATTAAGCTATGCAATTAATAAACAAATTAACAAAGGATAACTAAAAACACAAATATATAAAAAAACAAATTAGCAATGGATAACTAACAAAAAAAGCTAACAATTAATAATTAGCAAAAAAACTAGTTAACAATGAATCACAAAAAAATAACAGTTAATAACTATAGAAAACAAGCTAACAATTAATAACTAGCAAAAAAAATTTATAAATAACTGTTACTAACTAATAAAATATTAATCGAAAGAAATAATTAATCCCTTAATAAACGTGCTTTTGTAGTACATATTATTTTATTTCGTATTCAAAATTATTATCACAAACTATTTAACACAGTGTATTATAGGTAAGTAAACAACTTTTAAACTAATTTCTTTCATTATGTGCCTTCAAATTTCAAAATCGTTGAAAGTGTGCCGCAACAAAAAAAAAAAAAATTGAGAATCACTGACCTAAACTGTTGTTTCATTACCTGGTATTATTCAAGAGTCAGTATACCTACTAGTACTAGTATACCGCGCCCAGTGTTGATACAGGAACATTAGTGAGCAGCTCTGATTGGGAAAATAAAACATTGATACAATTGAGTTAACAAGTAAAGTCACCTGGTTTATACAGAGATATTAAATACTGACATCAATTCACACTTTATCAAATGCTATAGAGTTTGCATTAGGGTTATAAAAACAAATAACCTGCTTTTTTTCTTTATAACTAATTAATTTTTTTAAATTATAAATTAAAATATTATTTGAAATAACTGTCAATAATATTTGAATCTACAATACTACACAAAAAATGATTTGCAGCAACATTATAAAAGTGCAAATGAATCCTTCAGATTTTATGAAAATTGAATGGGAATTAGAAATATTATTTTATAGATAACCAAAAACCTGACTAAAATAAGCAAGTCAAATCTTAATTTCTAATTATTTTTTTTCATATCTTTTGAAACGACATAATAAATTTCGTTAAATAAACCCAAGAAAGGTTTGGTACATGCAAATTCACATGTAAACTAAGGAGACAATGTGAAGTGCATACAATATAAATTTAAACAATCTTATAAAATTATGATTTGAATAAATTAACTTCGGTTTCTATTTAAATAATTGATAAGATAAAATGGAATTCAAATTACACATATACAAATTTTTGATATGCCTCCAAAAATAATGTTTGAAATCATTCATATTTGACACTGTTAATTTACTTTGGAATCAGATTTAGTAAAACATTAAGGTTTTACTCCCTATAGTACTAAAGGAAAACAATAGTTAGTTATTTCAAAAAATAAATAATGAAAATATAAATAAACAGTTATATTACATCGTGGCCAATGTACCTTCTTGCTACTATTAATTTAAATATAAGCCATTTTAATTTTAGATATATTTGGCCTTTAAATTAGAGTTAACTTTAATTATTAAAACATAATAGTGGGTTGAGTAGTAATAATAGCTGCAAATAAAAGCTCAATTAACTCTAGTTATTAACTAATATATACAAAAGTTTTGAATTATTCCACTCTGTCATTCTATTTAACTTTTTCTTAAGATTCTATTACTTAAAAAGCTCCATTTGTTATATTCACATTTTCTTTATCACATAATATCTGAAAAATAAATCAGGAAAAACAGTTATCGCCCTTAAAAATCAAATCTTAAGATCGAATTATTTATATAGCGACACAAGTTCGTAAAGCATAAAATTAGGCATAAATCTTCGAAGTTTTTTTTTTCTCACAATTGGTGTGAACTTAAAGAGATAATTAATATATATACCAAATAAAAACACACAACAACAAAATATTAAAACCTTTAAACATTGGATATGACATAATTTAAACTTTGTCTCATAAGATAGAAGAATTACAATTACTAAATTTATATAAACATTACTATGGTAGCCTAAAAAATGTTCATCTATTTATAATCAAATGAAATATTAATTTTGTCATATTTTAGTAGTTCCTATAATGTGAAGTAACTGACAAGCATTTTTAGTATACTTGTGTGTGAATTCAAAAATATATTTTTCAAATGATTGATAGATTCATATAGTTTAACATTATATCATCCTTGATTTGATGCATTTTTATTTTTCACGAACACCACAGCTGCTTGCAGACCTCAACTGTGCCAACCACGCACTTTCCGACAGTCTATTTTAAAGTCTCTTCGATGTCATCCAACCATATAGTTGGTGGAATTGTAGTTGCTCCGGATCCCTCAGATTTCTCTTTAATGTAAACCTCTTTGTAGAATTATCTTCAAAGCTTCTCGAAATAACAACCAGTAACAATGCCTCTATTTAGAGCTCCTAATATAAAAAAAATTTGAATTAGCAGAAAGTGTAGACTAAACAACAATTTCTAAAAATCTCATTTTTAACATTATATGCTTTTCTATTTTTTAATATTATGCTTTATCTTTTTATGCTAAATTTGAGGTTACAGTGTTAATTTAATTGAGTTAATATTTTAGTATGCAGTGTTAATTCCATTAGACACCTTTGGCATTTGTATACTTTTTCCTAACTATTAAATTGAAGCAAGAATTATTAAACAAATAAAAATAGTAAATAATTTTTACTAGGATTAAACTTTTCTTACATTATATTAATAAATAAATAGACAATGAAAAACAGGGTAAACGTCAGTTAATTAAAGTAATATTAACTGAAAGCTTAATTATGTTAAATTTTTCATATGATTATGATAAATTTTACCCTTACACAAATAGCATGTATAGATTTTTCAGATTATATGACTTGATGAAAATTGATAAAGCATTATGCTTATTTTTTTAATAATAATACTATTTAAATCAATAGAGTAATACATTTACTCCAATTTTTAATTAACTTTTATGCATTATAAAAACTCACAAACTAGCTGTTACAGATGTAAATAACTTTGACAAAGACCCAGAATGCACAAAGAACAGATTTCATACAATTATAATTACATGTGATTCTTTCAAAAATCAAAATCAAAAAAAATCCATTGTCTACAGACAACAACATACTGGAAATTAGACTCAATATTTAATCTTATTATTAAGATCTTGAAACATAATACCATAGAAATTTGATACTATTTTAATAAGATTAAATTAAAGCATATTTTCTTCCAAAATGAGAATAACATGCATAGTGATAAAAATTAAAAAGTATTAAGTTGTAGGATGATACTAAAAGGTTGCAGAAAATATTTAAAAATTAAGGTATTAGAGTTCAATATGATGATTGAACTGATTGATATGAAAAATTTCAAACAATAATGATATTTTACAGATTTGCTATTGAGACTGTAAAAATAAAAGATTTTTAAAAATTATTTATAATTAAGAATAAACAATTATCCAAACTATATAGACTAATTTATAAATTTAAAGAATTTTATTATTAAATATAAGAAATACAATTATGAATACTTATTTTTCAACTACTGTATCAATCAATTACGAATTTGCGATTAACATTTCAAATATAATGCTAAGTTTAAAAATATTACAAACAACGAAATAAATAATTAATTTGTTAATAACGGTGATATTAATGGGAATTTATGTAAATAACATATGAACAAAGCATTTCTATTAAAGTCTCATTAAGAAACCCAGGAAAAAAACATCAAAAATACTTTCTTCTCGTGCAATGGAGTCTGAAACGTAACCCTATGCACATGCAGTAATAATTCAAGAATGATATACATATCTAGATTACTTAAAATATAAATATAACTCAATCATACGTTTTAATATTTCTGTAACTAACAAAGATGTAAATAAAAGTAAGAAATAAAGAGAAAAATACACTTACTAAAAAATTTCTCGCCATAGTATGCGCCATATTCTTTCCATGAGGCTCAAATGTAAACAACGTGAACGTAAGTCGAAGCAATGTGATAGGTTGCAACTTCAGACTGAGAAACGGAATGAACTGGGGAAACTGTTGAAAAGGAACATTCTCAATCTTCGGAGTGTATGCAGCTAGATATAGATTTAACGAACGGCTAAGAGGAATTTAACGAACAGCTAATTCACGTCTTTTGCGTGTCCCCTTCCGTTTCTGAATTAATTGCTGGTTTTTGCTTTTATAGATTCAATTGGATTGAATTAACTATATTGTTACAAAACAAATTCATTTATTTCATTCAAAAAAGTTTATTTTGTTTTATGATCTGAATTTATTTAAAACAAAGTTCAAAAACGGACTGAAATTTATAAATTTATGACGGAGAGGTTAATGTTTGAAGGTAAAAAGTTTGAGATATTATATGAATTTTTAATTCATGTAAACATATTTCTTTTGCTACGAAGTTGTTTGAAACCTAAACTAATTAATTTATTTAGCGAATTGATTAACTAGTTTCGGTTAGGAGTAACATAGTTCTAGTTTAGTATAAATTCAATAATAATAATAATTAAATAAGAATTAAAAACAACTTATAATCAAATTTAAAGTGATACAAAATTAATAATATTTTTTTCGTCATCATGACTTTGATTAAAATAAATTTTGTAAATTAAAAAATAAATAAGTAAATAAATAAAATACTAATAAAAATAAGTTTTATTATAAAATTACTTTAATTTAAATGACTTAAAGCAGATTTTAAAGCTATTAAAATATGTAAAAAAAATTTCTCATAAACTTCCTTTCTTCCAAAATTATAAAATTATTTTAATAATTTAAAAAATGTATTTTTTAATTAATGCACGTAGATAGTGTACGTTTTCACCGCCCTTAATATATACGTTAAGAATCCTTATAAAAATCTAAAAAATTTATTATCGGAAATTAGTATATAATCAAGAAAAAAACACTAAAAATTTATAAAATAATGAAGAATTATAAACAAAGTTAGCTAATTTGAAAAGGTCAAAGCCTGTTAGATTTCTGGAAAAATATGGATTGTAAACAAACGTATGTAAAATAATTCTATAGGCACCTGTTGATGTATTAATGAAAACAGATATTGACTAATAAAATATCTATTGATCAATATTTATTGCTAAGTTTTACTGGTGTCAATAAAAATATGTTGACATCAGTTCATATATTGATAAAAGAAGTAGAAAGCCTAACTGATCAACATCTATTGATACAAGTACCCTACTGATGACAGTAGACATCAGTTGAAGTGTGATATACAGACAAGTATAAACCAATAGAGTACCTACTGATCAATATCTAATTTTACCAATACACTGCTGATATCAGTTGAAATATCAATAGAAACAAGTACAGACCAATAAAATTCTATTGATCAATGTCCATTGATACCAATACACTACTGATATCAGTTGAAATGTCAATAGGAACAAGTACAGACCAATAGAATACCCTACTGTTCAACATCTATTGAAACCTATACACTACTGATATCAGTTGACATCAGTTGAAATGTCAATAGAAACAAGTACAGACCAATAGAATTCTATTGATATCAATAAATCTTTTTATTGATTTCTATTGGTCATTTTTTGTAGGGTAGGAATTAACTTTAATTTTTTTATACATATTACTTGTTTATTTGCACTCAATACAACAATTGTACAAAATACAAATAAATAAATAAATCACTGATTCTGTACAAATGGTTATTCAGGCCAAAACTTTTTTTTAGTTGGAAGGAAGTTAGAAAACAGTAGTGCAGGCTCCTTATTTTTTCCCACCTGCAATCACACTGAGAATAAAAATTGAGTATGGTTAAAAAGACCAGATTATGTTAAAATTCTACGTCATTCTGCTTCTATGGGAACAAAGCAAGCAATGTAATTTATACCGAAGCGATTTTGTTAAAATTAACAGTAAAATACTGTATATTTTATGTGTGATAAATAAAGTAAACTATGATAAAATTTGACAATCGCGATAAAATTATGTAATTAAATCTTGGTAACTTAGAGCAGGGCATAGAAACTATCTATATTCGGTCAAATTTGCTTCGATGTTATGTATTTTATACTAAAATGTGTAGTTATATCAACTATAATTTAAAAACGTGTAAAAATTTCCGGAAAATTATGAACTGACTGGAAAAATTACCAATTGAATATATCTTGGTTTTATTAATAGAATTATGTTTTTTTAACGAAAAATGTCATTACCATACTGTACTGTAATTTTACCACAAATTCTCTCCCATCCTACTTTTTTCCAATTCTTTTCATTCCCTAATATGTAAATTCTATAAAAAGATCCATTTATAACTCAGTTATTTTGAAGTCGAAAACGCAATAAACATAGTTAAAAATTCCAAATGGGAAAATCGACATAAGAATATAAATATAAAGCTGTACTGAAGCAGTTAGTTACTTATCAAAATAAAAAAATAATTAAAAACAAATCTTAACACATTATTGATTAACTTGAAGAATTTCATCGCATTTTTTTAGAAAGAATTTAGTGCTCTATAAATTTAATACTTTTGAAAAAACTTTTAGCTATTGTCTACAAAATTACTGTAGTTTAAGTGAAGTCACTCTAAAATCGTAAATTTAGAAAAAATTGAAACTTCAAATCCGTGGTTATTTTGCAGTAAATTTGAAGTAATTTTGCAGTCATTGTTTCAGAATTATACGTCTGATGAATCTGCAGAAAAACTGCAGTTATTTTGTATTGTTGTAAAATTGAGAGTTGGTCTTCAAATCTTGCTTTCTTGGTTGATATATCAACTTTTTATAATGTTTGTCTTTTTTTTCCCTTTGATTATATGCTAATTTCTTATAATTAGGTAAAAATTCTAAACATATATTTTGATAACGGAAATAACGTACACTATCTGTATTCATAAAAGTTAAAATTCATTCTTGATTTAATTGTAATTATTTATAATTCAGAAGCGTCAAAAACTTTTAAGTAAGATTTTGACACAATTAAATTAGTTTAAAATATGCCTAAAATTAGGTATTTAAACATTCCTGTATTTTAGTAATTTTATTAAAAATTTTATTTTCATTAATTTTTATTATTTTTTTCTTTTTGATTTCAGAAAAATATGTTTGCGCAAAGTTTATGGTAAAAAAAATATTAAAGTTTAAGCAATTAGTTAATGTTAATTAGTTAATTTTTTTATTCGAATTCATACTAAGCTAAGACTATTGCAGAACGAAAATTAAACTTTTTTTTTCTAATCAAAACAAATATTTAGTTTAGATTTTAAACAAATTTATATCAAAAGAGTTAGCAAAATTGAATTTGAAAAATGATATTGAATTCAGATTTTTTAGCTTCAAACCTCTTCTTCAAATATTTATTAATTTCAGTTTGTTTCAGAAATTCGTCTTAAATAAATTTAGGCAATATAAAACAATATATCTTTTTTTATTGCTTTAAAATAAAGCTTTATATATTAAAAAAAAATTTTGCTTGACAAAAAAAAAAAAAAATTAACTCATAGCATTTTCAATTGAATCTAAATGAGCATAATATTTATAAAACTGCATGCTTTACAAATTCGCTTAAAGCTCCTTGCTTTTAAAAATTAAATTTAAAAGAAAAATAACTAAACTTCAAATCTAAAAAAAAAAATTCAAAAAAAAATTCAAATCTACATAGTTAGAAATTTTTCATAAAAACACTTATAAGTAATGAGTAATTTAATTGTTATTTCACCGTATACAATCAAAACAATTGGATATCTATAAAATGATGCTATTCAAATTGTTAACCCTGAGAAAACTGATTAACTGCGTTTTCACCTCATTTGATTTAACAATTAAAAACTTTATCCTTGCCAACAAGACCCTGCTCATGAAACTATTTAGTTCATTGCAGCCGTCCCGATACAGGGCTGTAGCCGAGAGGGCTAATCGGTTATTATCACGCCAGACAGTAAGCGAGTTCGAATCCCAGGGTACAATGTGTCAACATGCTGACAACAGAAACTTTCACAAGTACTATACTTCCCAATTAAAAAATTAAATTCAATATAGAATAAGATAAAGTGAAAAAAAATCCATCGAAATTTTTTTTCAAATGAAACTTTTTTTTAACAAAAACTACAGTATCTTCTTTCGTTCACGATAGGTGGCACCACTAAATACAGACATTTTGTATATTAACCGTGAAAATTTTGAAGTTGGTACTACTACAAAATTACTGCAGTTTACAAACTGCAGTAATTTTGCAGTGCTTCGACTTCAAAAATTCTGTAGTGCTATGGGCCAAATCACCACAGTCTTCAAACTGCATTTTTTCTGCAGATTTTCTGCAGTCTATTTTTAGCTGGGATTCTTTCCATGAGGCTCAAATGTAAACAACGTGAACGTAAGTCGAAGCAATGTGATTGGTTGCAACTTCAGACTGAGAAACGGAATGAACTGGGGAAACTGTTGAAAAGGAACATTCTCAATCTTCGGAGTGTATGCAGCTAGATATAGATTTAACGAACGGCTAAGAGGAATTTAACGAACAGCTAATTCACGTCTTTTGCGTGTCCCCTTCCGTTTCTGAATTAATTGCTGGTTTTTGCTTTTATAGATTCAATTGGATTGAATTAACTATATTATTACAAAACAAATTCATTTATTTCATTCAAAAAAGTTTATTTTGTTTTATGATCTGAATTTATTTAAAACAAAGTTCAAAAACGGACTGAAATTTATAAATTTATGACGGAGAGGTTAATGTTTGAAGGTAAAAAGTTTGAGATATTATATGAATTTTTAATTCATGTAAACATATTTCTTTTGCTACGAAGTTGTTTGAAACCTAAACTAATTAATTTATTTAGCGAATTGATTAACTAGTTTCGGTTAGGAGTAACATAGTTCTAGTTTAGTATAAATTCAATAATAATAATAATTAAATAAGAATTAAAAACAACTTATAATCAAATTTAAAGTGATACAAAATTAATAATATTTTTTTCGTCATCATGACTTTGATTAAAATAAATTTTGTAAATTAAAAAATAAATAAGTAAATAAATAAAATACTAATAAAAATAAGTTTTATTATAAAATTACTTTAATTTAAATGACTTAAAGCAGATTTTAAAGCTATTAAAATATGTAAAAAAAATTTCTCATAAACTTCCTTTCTTCCAAAATTATAAAATTATTTTAATAATTTAAAAAATGTATTTTTTAATTAATGCACGTAGATAGTGTACGTTTTCACCGCCCTTAATATATACGTTAAGAATCCTTATAAAAATCTAAAAAATTTATTATCGGAAATTAGTATATAATCAAGAAAAAAACACTAAAAATTTATAAAATAATGAAGAATTATAAACAAAGTTAGCTAATTTGAAAAGGTCAAAGCCTGTTAGATTTCTGGAAAAATATGGATTGTAAACAAACGTATGTAAAATAATTCTATAGGCACCTGTTGATGTATTAATGAAAACAGATATTGACTAATAAAATATCTATTGATCAATATTTATTGCTAAGTTTTACTGGTGTCAATAAAAATATGTTGACATCAGTTCATATATTGATAAAAGAAGTAGAAAGCCTAACTGATCAACATCTATTGATACAAGTACCCTACTGATGACAGTAGACATCAGTTGAAGTGTGATATACAGACAAGTATAAACCAATAGAGTACCTACTGATCAATATCTAATTTTACCAATACACTGCTGATATCAGTTGAAATATCAATAGAAACAAGTACAGACCAATAAAATTCTATTGATCAATGTCCATTGATACCAATACACTACTGATATCAGTTGAAATGTCAATAGGAACAAGTACAGACCAATAGAATACCCTACTGTTCAACATCTATTGAAACCTATACACTACTGATATCAGTTGACATCAGTTGAAATGTCAATAGAAACAAGTACAGACCAATAGAATTCTATTGATATCAATAAATCTTTTTATTGATTTCTATTGGTCATTTTTTGTAGGGTAGGAATTAACTTTAATTTTTTTATACATATTCCTTGTTTATTTGCACTCAATACAACAATTGTACAAAATACAAATAAATAAATAAATCACTGATTCTGTACAAATGGTTATTCAGGCCAAAACTTTTTTTTAGTTGGAAGGAAGTTAGAAAACAGTAGTGCAGGCTCCTTATTTTTTCCCACCTGCAATCACACTGAGAATAAAAATTGAGTATGGTTAAAAAGACCAGATTATGTTAAAATTCTACGTCATTCTGCTTCTATGGGAACAAAGCAAGCAATGTAATTTATACCGAAGCGATTTTGTTAAAATTAACAGTAAAATACTGTATATTTTATGTGTGATAAATAAAGTAAACTATGATAAAATTTGACAATCGCGATAAAATTATGTAATTAAATCTTGGTAACTTAGAGCAGGGCATAGAAACTATCTATATTCGGTCAAATTTGCTTCGATGTTATGTATTTTATACTAAAATGTGTAGTTATATCAACTATAATTTAAAAACGTGTAAAAATTTCCGGAAAATTATGAACTGACTGGAAAAATTACCAATTGAATATATCTTGGTTTTATTAATAGAATTATGTTTTTTTAACGAAAAATGTCATTACCATACTGTACTGTAATTTTACCACAAATTCTCTCCCATCCTACTTTTTTCCAATTCTTTTCATTCCCTAATATGTAAATTCTATAAAAAGATCCATTTATAACTCAGTTATTTTGAAGTCGAAAACGCAATAAACATAGTTAAAAATTCCAAATGGGAAAATCGACATAAAAATATAAATATAAAGCTGTACTGAAGCAGTTAGTTACTTATCAAAATAAAAAAATAATTAAAAACAAATCTTAACACATTATTGATTAACTTGAAGAATTTCATCGCATTTTTTTAGAAAGAATTTAGTGCTCTATAAATTTAATACATATATCTTATGTTATATTATATCTAGGTATTCTTTTGGGATTTAATCAAGAAACTGTAATGAATCAAATTTATAAAAATAATTATGCATAAAGGTTTAAAATAAGATTCAAAATAAAATTCAAAATAAAATTGAATAATAGTTCGTACCACACCTCGTATATCTCGTTTTCTTAATATACTTTCTTAAATTACCTTTGTTGCAGATTAACAAATGAATGGAAAAAACTACCAATAATATTAGATAAAATTTATTTCTTGAAAATTATTTTAATCTAATAAGGATAAAATTTGCATAAAATGATACAACAGTAAGAGAATAATTTTGTAAATTCGATTACTCAAGTATGCACAATTTATTATCGCAGAAATTAACATTGTTATTAATGATAATGATTTCCATAAAAAAAAGATAAAACCAAGTTTCGTAAAATTTATGACAAACCTTCTGTAAATTCTTTAAATATAGGAATACTATTTTTTATATAATTTACGATTATTGTAAATGAGGACTGCACGCATTTTGATTTGAAACCATGCATGATTTTCACTTTACT
This sequence comes from Parasteatoda lunata, assembly GCA_949128135.1. Taxonomy (NCBI): domain Eukaryota; kingdom Metazoa; phylum Arthropoda; class Arachnida; order Araneae; family Theridiidae; genus Parasteatoda; species Parasteatoda lunata. Next base: position 9,850,009 of record OX421973.1, on the reverse strand, counting down.
TTCAATAACTATCGATACGTAAGGAAACAAAAATGTGTAAATATATAAGAAACGAAGCTTAATTAACTTTTGTTACTATAAAATTTTATGTCCAGAGATGTAACTTAAAATAATAATGTTTCAAATAAAATGCAAATTCTTATAAATTATTTAAAAATTCTTTACCAAATATTTAATTAAAATTTTTATGAAAATGTAACAGCGCCTGCTTTTTAATCGAGAATAGATTTAATTATGAATTATTTATTATCTGATGTTGTGATATAATTAAACATAATTTAAAAATAGCATTTTTTCTCTTAACAAGAAATGTTTTTCAAAAATAAGCAAAATTTAGTTCTCTTAGCATATGTAGTATATTTACAATCTTCTAAAATTTAGTTTTAGTTTTTAACACTCGTTATTAAATAGGTACTAACTTTTATACACATAAAAACTGACTTTTTTAGTCAACAATTTACCTATATTTAAGATTAAAAGTCAAAATCCTTACAAATAAATTTGTATCAGACATTCAAAAAATCTTGCATCTTCTTTTTTAAGTATATTTTTATTATTATGGTGTATATCTAATATTCAATGCATGACATTTCAGATATTTTGCAATATCTTCAAAGATTATTACAAACACTTTATTTATTTTTTTCTACTAAAACTTTTAGTTCTTTAAAATTTGATGTCAGTATTTTAAGCCAGAGCATGACTTTCACACTTTAGTTTTTATATTTTTGATTATAATCGTCGTTGAACAGCCGACCCATTTTTGGGTTTACGACTTCTAATGTTCAACTCCGTAGCCTTGTCATTTTGAACCCAATCTAGAAGACAAGGGAACTCATGGATCAAGTATTGGGAGAAATTTGCCCTAGTGGAGGACGTTTTGATGGAACAAACCCGCATTTGCGTCACATGGAGAGGAAGACCACGAGAACCTCCCATGTTTAGCCTGACAGCCAGGGTATTCTAACAACCCATGATGTGTCTACCACTGAGGGTATTTCATGTCAGCAATGTGGTCGGAACAAGGTGAATGCGAAATTCGTATCGACCAGCCATCGCTGAGATTCGAACCCGGTTCACCTCATTGAAAGGCGAACGCCTTATCCCCTGAGCCATCGCGGCTCTCACAATTTAATTGTACAATGCGCAAAAAAGGAGCACCTTATTGGTGTTCCTTTTAATTAAAAGGGAAAAAATTAAATGGAATAAATAAAGGGAAAGGTTAAAAAAAAAATTCTAATTATTAAAAGTCTAAGTACTTGGTCTCAATCTTAATGGATCCAGAACCTTATCTTAAATATATTGCTAGTCAATTAAGGCAGGCAGTATTTTAAGTTACTAAATCATACGCAATTGAAAAGTTTCTGAATGAACTACATACTTTTTTATGGACTTAGATTCCCGACTCTCAAAATATTATTGCAAACTGGAATTATGGTTTCAATATCATTTAGTCAGAAAAAAGGTCACAAGTTTGGAACCATTCATGTTAATTTTACTTCTTGCGTATTTTGCTGTAACTCGAGAACCTTTCGAGCGAATCGAATTCTTTTTGCATATTTATTAATAAGAATTGCTAATCCAACGATAATTTAATGCGTCAACGCAAATTTGATTTCTATTTTTCTATTTCATTTTTAATATCAGTTATTTCATTTGATAATAGTTGAAAAAAATTAAGGTATACGATTCTTTAAATTACTCAAATTTCCTGTATTTAACTGGTAATTTAAATACCCCCAATATTTCTAAATATTTGCATTAAAACTTAAAGATGATATCAAAAACATTTTTTTTTTTGAAATAAAAATGCATATAACCGCGGTTAAAAACACTGTTAAGCAGAATGCATATTTCATTGTTCGTTAACCATCGAAATGATTGCGTTCAATTTCAAAACTTGATTTTTCCGATTACTGATAAAGAAAGGTTGGAGAAACCTTAGTTCGCAGAGTTGCTAGTAGGAAAAGGGTTTAATAGACTAATTTTAATAGAAATAGGAAAACACTTTTCTACTTCATTTACTAAAATTTTATGTAGCAAAATTTCTGCTAGATTTAACCATTATTGATATAATAACAAAAGAAATACCAGTGACAATTATAACATCTGAAAATATTCTTTAATAATTTTAAATCCACGGAATTAAATCACTTGGCAACGTTTCAGTGTAACTCGAGGTACTTTATTATTTTTTTTGCATATATTTACTTATTTCGCAACATTTTGCTTCTTAAGGAAATGTATGGATTCCAAAATATATTTAAGAATGTGTTAAAGAAAAGTTATATCAATATCACTTGTAATAGAAATAAGAACGAAATATTTTAATTGAAAAAAACATAATGCTAAACTGAAACCAAACTACATATCTTTAGGAACATTACATTTACAATAGAATTTATACTTAGTTACAAGTTCTAAACATACAAAAAATTTCAGTGGACAATTAACAATTTTTAAGATGCTCTATCCAGCGCAGACATAATGCATTTCTTCTCCCCAAACCAAAGCATTGAAGCATAGAAACACGTATAAACATGGCAGTTGCTTTAGTTGTAACGGAAAACACAACGATTTCGGCGCTGTAACGCCAATTCTCCACGCGTCATCCACCAAAGAAAGCGCCAAATGGAGAGAATGTTTACTCCCTTTTCACATCTCTCAAATGAATAAATCCATAAGGCAGTTGTTTTATAGCCGGCGCCTACACCTTAAAAAGCACCATAAAACACAACGGCTAAAGGCAGCCGACAATCTATAAGATCGTAAAACAAGAAATGGCTGTATTGCCCCCAAAGAGTAGAAATTTTCTCTGAAATCATCACTTTTGAAAACTCTTTGATTTTTCAAGGACCTTAATAGGCATGTCAAGTATCGGAGAAAAACAATCAATTGGAAATCAGAGACGAAGAAATAATAGGAAAAGTTATCCAAGAAAGAAGGAGGTTTGATAGTTGGACCAATATTATTGATAGAAATAAAATGTGCAAAGTCAGCGCCCCTGTGTTCTGTGGGGCGGAAGTTCCTTTACCTATCACCACAACTGTCGCCCCTGCTAAACTCTCAAAACTGCGGAAATCAGTACTTTTTGTTTCCCGAGGGAATTTCTCCATATTAAATCTTCAATTGATACCTTTCAAAAACTATATCATTTTAAAACCTGATTTTTTTTTTCTTCGAGCTTTCTTTTTTTTCCTCTAAAAAATCCATACAATAACTGCACCATATTATTATGGAATTAACCCTGAATAAATCAAGCATAAAAAACATTTGAAAATAATATTTTGAATGTAGATTCGGCTTTCGTATTAAATAATTGAAATTACATCAAAGTACTGAGTAAATCCCTTTTAATTTCAATATTCAATAAAAATAAAAGACGCTTTAATTAGTGTTTATATCTAGAATAAACTGTGTTACAGCGACAAAATCTTAAAGAAACAGATAAACATAACTTTATAAAACCTATTCTTGATTGACTTAATCTTAATATGCTGTAAGGGAAAGCATTTGCAACAACGCTTTAAAAAACAACCTAGTCTTTCGGAGCCAGGGGATGACTTTTACCAGAGAAACACAACATATTGTTGTCTGGACTGGCAGTTTCGGTGTATTATAGTTTAGTTTTAGACTATATACTTTAGGAATTATTTTAAGAAAAATTTTAAGTATGTATTTAATAATGTAGTATTTTATATAACGTTGTTTCGTAGACACAATTTAATTTAAGAGCAAAAAAAGGAAAGAAAAAGAAAACTAAAGAAGTTATAAATTTTATTTTTTGATTTTACTATAAATTAAGTCTGAAACACAAGTTAGTGTTTCAGACTTAATTTATAGTCACTTCTAGTTTCTCCTTGAAGAAACTAGAAGTGACACGGTCCCCTAGTTTCAAATCATAAGTTGCCGTGATCTATGAGCAAAAGTTTACTGAAACATGCGTTACTTCACTTTAAAAATCAAAAGAAGTGAGTAGAGCAATATGTAATGCTGAAAAAAAGTGCAATGATAAAAATCTCGAGCACTTAAAAAAAAGGTTGGCACAAATTACGATAAAAAGTTCCAGCACTCAGAGTGTCAGTAATTGTAATAGTAAAATCTATTTATACCAGAACATGTTACGGGACAAAAAATTTGATATGCCGTTATTTTTACAGTAATGATTACTGTAAAATCATTAAATGACTGTAAGTAAATAAATAATACTGTAAACATAACGGTATAAAATTTTACTATAAAAATGGATGTTACAGTAAAACAGATTTTACAGGAAAATAGATTTTACAGGAAAAGAGATTTTACGAATTTTAAGGATACTGCCTCTCAAGATGTCAGTTTTTTTAACCACAATTTGATCTGGACTTCCTTACAGTGCTCTCGTTTCCATAAATCAAGTATTTCAATCTTATTTTGATTCAAACCTTACTGATTAAAATTTGTTTTCGAGACTAAATTTTGATAAATTTCGCATATAAGACATTCTTCGGTTTCTTAAAGTTTGAGTTTCTTTTCATACTTCAAATATATAATGAATCAGTTATGTTGATTCAGAAATTCTTTCTTTTTCATTTTTTCCAAGTACTGAACAAGCTGGAAAGTCAGACAGGTTTTTAGATTCTATTTAGTTAAAATATATTAAATCTATGAAGATCTCTTTTATTTATAAATTCTTCAGACTAATAATAAAATCAGTTTAAGTGTGCAATACAATCATTTTTTTAGTTCTTTACTTTTAATTTGTTACTTAAAAAAGTAATGACTATAAGTTAAACAAGAAAATTTAAAAAATGAATTTAAAGTTCGCTTAGAAAAAATTTGAAAATATATAAGTTGCACAATTTTTTAAACATAAAATAGAAAATTTATTTTGAATTTAGATTTGTTTTTCATTAAACTGCATTTATATTTGCGACAAATTTATCAGCAAAGAAAATTTTCACAATATTTTCTCTATGTATTAAAGAATCGTAAGTGCCACCACCACTGTTTTGAGAGTTCAACTTTACACTGCATTTTAAGTTGCTTCACAAAATCTTAAAACTTGAAATTACGAAATGTGTGAAAAATTTGTACAAGGACTACAATTTGTATAAGGTACATTTTTCTATTTGAACTTGCTTAAGGCTATTTTTATACATTGTTAACAATTAAATCTTCTTCTTATTGTGTCATGCATTCTGTATTCTTATGTTTCATTTTTATTTTCATGTACAGCTGATTATTTTTCAAATCCAGATAATTACTCATTTATTATAATTAACATAGTAACAAAATGTTCTTACATCATAATATAATAATTATAATATATATCAAATAATAATAATGCATATCAAATAAATATAATATATTATAATATATGTCAGATTATAATAATTAAAATATATATAATTATCATTCTTTTAGTTATTTTTTTCTATAAAATATTCGCTTTTAAAAACAAAAATCATTGATAAATGAGAAGTAATCGTGGGGGGTGGCAAACGGATCACGTTACTACTAAAAAAACTCTTATAATCTAGAATATTTATGATGAATTTCCTTTGTCGTGAAATATGTTTTTGAAACAAGTAGCATAAGAAGTGTAAAACCGTGAACTAAATTATTATATGAAATATATAGAATGCAAAAACTCATTTTGTAAAATAACGTATGAACTATAAAAACTAGCATATAAGGTTAAGTTACCTTTTAAATTATTTTAATGTAATCTATTGAAACTAACATGCTGCCAAAATATAATTTCAGTCCACTAGTTTTTTTTTTTTTTTTAATTAATTTTGCGATTTATCGGTTATTTAAAAATTTAGATGAAATGACATAAAAACATATCTTCCATGCAAAAGAAATCGAAAATTTCAATAAATGAATAGAAAGTTCTGGCTGTTATTGATTAATAAAGATTTAATTGAATGTTCGTTAAAAATTAAACTAAAAACATTACAAATTTGAAAAATTTTTTGGTTAGCTTACAATATATAATTATAGATTTTAAATCCCCTAATACATATGAAGAATTTTGCAGATAGTTTAACTATCATTAACTATCTATTTCTTTATTTAAATACTGTCTAGTTAAAATAGTTTGTCGGTTATCGTTAAATTGCTTTTATAGAAGCTTTTTGTCCTTAAACACCCTTTTATCGAAAATATGTATTGTATATTTAAAAAAAGATAAGATCAATCAAAAATATTAAAGTTGCGGTTAAATTTTTCTTTATTGCTTAGCAATTAAGACATAAAGGTTCCTAATTTTTAGCCAATTGTTTGGAAGTTATTTGAGATAGTTTTAATTGATTTCAAACAAGTTTTTAATAATAAAAATGCTCAGTAAATAAAGTTTTGTATTTTAACATTTACTTAATTGGGAAGTGTACATTATTCTGCTGAAGCTCAATGATATTCAAGTTTCAACTAATGTCTAAATGTCGAAATATTGCAAACTAAAAGTTTTAAAAGGCTGTTTTTACCTGTTGTCACATATTACCTTGTCAAAAGGAAAAATATATTATAATTTAACTACTTTATATATAAAAAATCTTGCAATTATTTAAATACCTGAAATATTTGCTTAGTTAAATTTACCAAATTTGCAAAAGGATTCAAATGATCTGTTTACCATTGCATTGCTCATCTCACTTTTGAACTCATTTATATTGTTACAGCTTTATTTCCGTATTTCAATCCTATCCATATCGCTTTTAATGTTTAAATCCAGAGTTTGGGAATTCATAATTTTAATATTTGTTTTTATTTATAAAGTATTCAAAAACGAAAGTTTTTTTTGCAAGATTAATTAATTACTAGTGGGCTGCGCCCCCTGCTCGCTAACGCTCGCCAACCCCCGAAAATTGCTACGCAATCTTATATATATTATCTTGCTCGCTACTAACTTAAGTACATTGCAAATGCACAAAATTCTAAGAATTCAAAACAATCATTCAAATCCATATAATTTTTTTTTTCTTCAAAATTACATCTTTTTAGTAAATACTAAGTCATTAAAATATATTTGAATTCAAATAAATGACATGTAATTCGTTAAATCAATTAGAAATGTGCTATAGTATAAAATCTTAAGATATTGTGAATGCGACAATAAAGGAAGATCAACCTTGCCTTTCTGACAGCAAATACCATATTCATTGCTACTTCCTGTCTTCTCTAACATAAAATGCTTAGCATGACAAAAGTTACAAATAAAAGTCATAAATCCAATAGTAAAGGGGTCACAATCGTCATTAACAGTCAATGCAGATTTGTAAAAATCTCGAATTTGTAGAGGTGGCGATTCCCTTCGGCGAGAAATGCTTTCCCGTTTAGAATTCCGCCATTCATTTCTCTGGCGTCTGCCAGAGATATTTCGACGCCTGATAGCAGGCACTTTATTTAGGCAGCAGGCACTAAATAAATAAAAATAGAACTAAATAACTAAGATATCGTTTTAAATCTCAAATCAAAATAATAGTTTGTAGAAAGTTTGTTTTGGTTTGAATATTCGCACGATGCCATTGCCATTCTATTGTAACGAAACAAAAAATTTATCATGAAACTAAAAATCTATCAAAGAAACTAAAGATATTGAATTCTTTTTTTAAGAAATTCAGTTCCGTTTTTTTTTATCCACTCTTATTTTTGTTTATCAATCTATTAATTCAGAAATGCTTTAAATCAAACGATGCTTACGGAAACAATGCTTATGCGAACCACCCGAAAAATGATTTGCTGAATTCTCATTGGTTGAAACTAAATTATTAATTTTATTAATTAATTAAAGGAAATTTTCATAATTTAAGACCTTATTGCACATCTACATAACAATACCTTTAAAACGACAGCTTATTTGTTGAATTCTGTTGCGTAGTTTGGGAGTTTTTAGCGAGACAAAATATTGCTAGCCTATTAATATATAGATATTCTATGTAAAAGAATAAAGAGTGAGTGAGAGTAATATTCTGAGTAAGAAAATATAATTTTTGTACAAATTGTTAATTCATACCTTCTTGTCAACTGATATTTAATTATAAGTATTTGTGCTTTGGTATTATTATTATTATTTATTTGGTATTATTTGTGTTATTTAAACTTAATTTTGTGTCCATGATTATGATGTCATGTGACTAAGTATATTCATGACACAAATTTCAGTCGAAGACAGTTTTATTTTTTTTGTACTTTTTATTAAGCGTTTTAATGAAGATGAATACTAAATTTGAATTTCTTAAGATCATTTGACAGTACATCCAAATGCATAACAATTGATGCAAAAATACTATTTATTATCGTATACTATATTATACGATATTTGTATAAAAATTATTATAACAGCATTATAACGAACATTTCTTTTCTTTTTTCCTCGATCCATCATGGCAATTAAATAAAAAAAATTTTAAATATTAAAATCTAAGTAAAACATTCTCAACATTTGAAACATTCCATAGTTTTTAATTCATGTTCTCATTCTAAAATTTTATCCTTGTAAATTTACTTTTATTCTTAATAAACTATAGCGTATACCGATATTTTAGTAGGCTTACGTATATTTTAGGCTCATAAAAGCGATAACATTTCATATTTAAGAGTGAAACAGCAAACCAACTATCAAAGTTTAAAGAAACTTTACTTAGGAAGATCTAGCTATTTGATTAACGAAGAAAACTGAGAGAAGTTGAACAACGATTTTCTTAAAAGAATCTAAGTTTGTCAAGCAACCAATGTGACTTTTTTTGAGTAACATTTTTAGTCTCTATTATTCAGCTTATTCAAAAACTACAGAGCAACTAAAGTATCAGCATCGAATTTTTTTAACAACTAAGAAGCTCAATTTCCCTTATATAATTTTAAAATGCACGCAATAGAGTCTAAATAATTTATCATATTTTAAAAGTTTATGAATTTGTATGTAAAGAAAACTCTACGCAACCATACTATATAATAATTTTAATAAATTTAGAAATCAGATGATGTTATGAATTCAAAAATATCGATTAAGATTTAGACTCAAAAAATTTCATTGTATTGACACATATTTAATTATTTCGCAATAACTCTATTCATAGGTAATGCATATGATAATGTTATTAAATAAAGATACGTTTATAATTATTTTAAAATACTCTAATTGTGACATAATTATGTTAAGAAGAAGCCTGGAATTTTAGTTTGCATTGGTTTTCCAGTTAGTTGTCTATTATTATCGTGTACCTTTTGATCTTTAAGCAAAAAAACAAATATTCATCCTTAATGAGCAAGTGTCAAAACGACAAAAATAAGCTCTTTTAAACAGTTATTTTGTTATTGATTATTTTTTCTCTAAACAGACAGGACGTCAAAGATAACCATAGAGATAAAGCACTACCCCTAGCTTTTGGCGACTTTTCCCATATTGTAGAAGAATTGGGAAGTTAAGTAAGTAACATAAAGATGCAGGCAGTCTGCGTAAAAGCAGGCCCGGCCTAACTAAGCGTATACTGGGCGCAGCAGATCGAGAGACGCATCCCCACTGCTCCCCAATCTTTCCCAATTCTTAAATGCTCCAGAAGAAATCGGAGAACGGGCCAGTCACTCGCTTGGACCCCCTTTACGCCAAATAATGTTCCACTTCATCGAATCCTGGGTAAATACTTACACCATTACTTTCAGTGGATTTTCGGATTTTCAAGATTTTCTTTCCTTTTTCATCTCTTTTCTTCCCCCCGACTATTCTTTCCCTCCTACAACCAATGCTATTGCTACTAACGAGGCAGAAGTAGTGTATTCTTTCGTCAGGAAGTTACTTTGTGAGCAGATTGTATCCTTGTTGTTTTTCCATCAAGATGCTGAATTTCTTGTTAAACAGGCTCTAAAAGAAATAATGCGTAACAATGTTTTATAGGATTTGTAAAGATAAATTGTAATTTCAAATGAAGGTTGGTACTGTTCAGACATTTTCTTGTTTAAACAGTTTTCTTTTCTTTCTTTTTTTATTCCAAGAATCACCTTTTTTTTTCTTGATTGTATTATATGAAAGTGTAACATCAGGAGAAAATAATCTCGGTTTTAAATTCGATTATTTTCCTTGTATACATATTCGTCTATTTTTTGCATGATTACAACATTATTATGAAAATATTTAGTTTTTGATTTCCTTAATACGTGGAAAAAGTAAGATATTCTTTCATCACTTGTTTTGTTTCGCATCAAGATGCAGTCTTGTTAAACATGCTTTAAAAGAAAAAAATATAAAACAACACTTTAGAGAATTTGAAACTTCCAATAAAAGGTGATACTATTAAAATGTTTTTTCTGTTTAAACAGCATTTTTTTTTTTTTTAATAATTTCAAATTTTTTTTTATGATATAGTAACTTCATGTAAAATTAAGATTATGTTATAACCTTCATCTTATATGACGTCTGTAGAAAATTTTGTGGTTTATTTTTTATATATATATATATCTATGAGTTTATTTTTATATCTTTTAGCATTCATACTATACTAGTTGCCTCAACACTTAAAAATTCAATTATATGTTAAACAGGCTCTGAATGAAATAATGTGTAACGTTGTTTAACATGGTTTGCAAAAAGAATTAAATTTTAAATGAAAGCTGATGCTGTTCAAACATTTCATTGTTTAAACAGTATCTTAAATTCAAGCATGAATTTTTGAGTTTAATCTCTTATAATCCGAGTGTGTATTTCTTTAACTTAAATATGAAATTTTTTATAGTAATAAGAAGTATGGGGAAAATATTTAGTTTCAAGCGGCTAAACTTCCTTTCTTTTATAATTATGCATATAAATCCAAATTTATGCACACTTATAGCATTATTTTAAAATCTTTAAACGTGGATTTTTTCCATCAATATATATATATATTTTCTAAGTCTTCATAAAGTTTTACTGTACTGATTTATTTCCTCATTAAATTAAAATATTTTTATGGTAGTGGCTAAACTAAACTAAAAATCATGAAGTTAAGTTTTAAAATTTAAAAAAACTTTTTATGTTATAGAAAATTCTTAAATAAACAATAAAAGTTATAAAGAATATCATTCTGAAATGTGTGAATTTCATACTGGGAAATATAATAATAATAATAGCGATCGTATATTTTATTTTTTGTTATTTGATACCCCTTGTAAGTTAGTCAGTTATTCTGGTTCTAATGTCCTGACATTTTCTAATTTAAACAATTTCTTATGTTTCTAATCAAAAGAGTCACTTTTTTAATTACTATATTGAAATTAAAAGTATTTGAAAAAAATATATTTAAATTTTAATTGTGAATTCACACCGTTTTCTTTCCTTTGAAATCTATCACTTTATCCATTTATTAATATATTTACAGCATTATTATATAAAACTTTAAACTTTTACCAGCCCCCCCCCCTCCAATGAAGAGTCTGCAGTGTTATTTATTTTTTCAGCACAAATCAATGCACAAGTAAAGTCTTCTGGACTAAAAAAAAGCATGTACGGAGAAAAAATTCTGCTGAAATTATCGCACTAATGATATTATGATAATTATGATATTATGATAATAACTTTTCATATATTTCGTTAAAAAATTTTAATTCCAGTTGATAAAATCAAAATATGCTGCATTTAAAACATTTATTTGGAAATTTTCTGTTTATATGGTAACGGTTAACATTCAGTTTCAAAGATATAGTTTTTAAAAATAGACATTTAGTAAAAAATACAAAACTGAAAATAATAATATTGGTAAAAAGGATCAAGGTTTTTGTCGTTCTCACAGGGTCCCAAACACGGTATGTTTTGCGTTTGACTGTTAATTTTAACCATTCTTTTCTCGGTGTGCTTTTCATTTTAACGTGCTCACTATTAATTCAACTGTTTTCGATAAGCTTTTTCTCCTCTATTGCTTTATTATTCGCTCCAAAATGTATACTTTTTTTTTACTTAATTTGTGCCATAATTCAAAAATTTATTCATTTAGAATGATAATTGCTGAATACCGGTATATTTACTGTAAACAACAATTTATATTGCTTTCGAATGTTTTATATTTCTGTTATAAATTATATACGCTTAATAAACAGCATTAATAAGGTTAGTTTTGTAACGAGAGAACAGTTTAATTTAGATTTTTCAAAAATCTGTCTTCGACTAATATAAACTAAATTAACATAAATAAATTGTGATCACATTCATCAGCAACAAGCTTAAACATGTCCCCATCATACGATTTCAAATTATAAATGAATTTAAGTTAGGTTTGCTTCTGAATGATGTGATATAGATGGCATAAAAGATCTAGGTTTTTTTGCAAGCAAATTAAATGCTAAAATTCAGATTAGATTTCTGAATATTTTATGTAATGTGGATACAAAATATAAGTTATTGCAATGATTTAAAATTAATACGAATACATATTTTTTCAATTGCAGATTTATTTGATTCTGAAAACTGGAATCTGAAATGGTTGCCATCAACAATAGATCATAAATAAATTCTGAATCTATCAAAACAATTTCTCTTAAAAGGGAAAATGCTTCAAACTTCTCCTAAAAAGGAAGTAATAAAGGACACAAAACCAAATTCCTTCTTTTCAGGAATAAAAACTTTCGGCCTAATTTATCCCATTCTATATTCAATTCTCCATTGTGCAAAATTGAAAAGCGATTCCTTTTAAATATCTGTTCGATTCAGCTGCCAGTTTCATGGATAAAACTTTCAAAAAAGGAAAAATCATCATCCACCGATTCAATAAGCCGCAACATTAGGAAAGTTATAAACGGTAAAAAATATTAAAAAAGGAAAACTCGATTTGCAAATTCAAAACGAGTTATTAAAAATCGCTGAAAAAAGAGGTAAAAGCGTACAAACGAAAACGCATAACAGAACGCTGCCATATATCTATATACGTGTACCTTTTTTCCCTCACAAAAAGAATTGCAGACGATTTTTTTTTCATTCCAGATATAATATTTTTAAAGAGAGGCAAAACTTCGGTTTGACAGTAGAAAATGCATCTATCTCCAAAACTCTCGGCCCTTATTTTTTCATATTTTGAGTATTTTTTTTCTTTCTATCGAACCTTTTCCCTCCGTTTTGAGTATATTTTTTTCATACTCCAGTGTTCGAAACTTCTTTTCTTGGTGGAAAGGACCTCGGAATTGTAGCGTTCTCTCATTCCTGCTTCTGACGTTCCATTTCGTCCGTTCTTTTTCAAGCAAAAATCATCAGTTTTTCCATATCCTATTAATGTCAGGTGCCGGGTTGTGCCAACTCCTTTCCGTTTTGTTGATATTTTATATGTGTTTACTTTATTTATTTTTCTTTTTTCTTTTTAGCTTTCACATTTTTCTACATCCCTCTACCTGACTTTGAAATCCTTTGTTGTCTGCCACCTTTAGGGATATTTCTTTACGCAAAAGCCCCATAGTTATTTATTTTTTATACCCGTTGCCTGATCTTCAATGTTGACATTTTACTTGTAGTTCGCTCCACCAAGGTTGTCAAACTGCTATCTTTTGCAGACATCCCATACAGCAGGTATCATGTTACACTGACAAGATTCGACATAGATGCGCACGGGGGTTGCACAGAATATCCTTTTGTTTTGCGTGTATATGTGTTTCAAAACAAAGATATTATTTTTTCATGTTTCGACAAGATACGTTTTTCCTTTCAAATGCGGCTTTTCTTGACAAGCAAATAATAAACATCAATATATTTCTACGTCAAAAACACTTTGTTGTAACATTCAAAAGAAATTCATTACTAAAGAATAGCACTGAAATGTTTTCGAAATTTTTATTTCAAATAAATTTCATACAGAAAAATAAACTTTAAAATAAATATTTTGTAAAGAAAATAATCTATATTTGCACAAAAACAAATATTTTTAAATACGGATGATGACTTATTATCTGATTTTATAAATTAAGAATTATTTCGATGATAATATATAGGGAATTACGGGCAATTATACTTTTTTATACCTTATTGAATGTAAGAAAATGTTTTTTTTTATATATTTTTTTTTTAATCAAGTAGAAACTAATCTAAAAACAATAGTTAAATGATTCTCGTAAAAAACGAAAACTTGTTCTTAAAAAAAACAAGCGAAACTGATTCTTTAAAAAATAAGAAACCAATGTTGGTTTTTTTTTTAAATAGAAAACTGATTCTTTAAAAAAAGAAAAAAAGAAAAAAAAAAGTGGTTCTCTAGAAAAGAGGTGTTTATGTTTTGAGCTTTACGTAAAAAGCGAAACAAAATGTTTTTACATAAAATGTTGGAAAATAGAGTTTAAAAAATATCAAAAAGTAAGTTGCATTCTAAAAAAAACATATTTTCTACATTCTTGATACAATTAAAGAATTAATTAGTTCAAACTTTAAATTTATAAAAGACTAAAACTTTAAAGTTTAAACTTTAAAGAACATTTGAACTGTACTTGGCAATTTTTTTACGCAAAAGTTATGAAAATTCAGCGGTTGGAACCAGTTGCCGATAAACCCAATGGAAAAGTCATGTACAATTAATTGAGTTAATAGGTAAAACTGGAATTGTGATAATGGGCAATATTATATGTACTATTGTAACTGATTTGTTTAGCTTGTTTACGGTTGTTAAGACAGTATTGGTTGAGGAATAATACCTAAAGAGAGTGCAGAGCCGCGGTGGCTCAGGGGATAGAGCGTTCGCCTTCTAATGAGGTGAGCCGGGCTCGAATCCTAGCGATGGCTTCTCGATATGACTTCCGCACCCGGCTGTCACCGACCACAGTGCTTACGTAAAAAGTGGCTCAGTGGTGGACGGATCATGAGTTAGAGTCCCCTTACTATCATGCTAACCGTGAAAGGTTTTCGTGATTTTCCTCTCCATGTAGCTCAAATGCGGGGTAGTTCCATCGAAAAGTTCACCACGAAGTCAATATTTTGCCCAATACTTAATGAAGGAGTTCCCTTGTCTTCTGGATTTGGAGTTGAATATTGTTAGTCGTAAACCCAAAATTGTGTCGGCTGTTCAAAGACGGTTATAAATTATAAAAAAATAAAAAGAGTTTATGAATAATTTAAAAAATATAAATTTAATGTTTGGCATATTTGTGCTCAATTCTGTAGATAACTGTTCTGAAGATTTGTGCTCATTAAATTTATTTATTTTTTTACAATATTTTGCATCAAGACAACCGCGAGATTATAAAATAAAAATAATGAAAGTGATATGTTTTTCAGCATCAATAAATAAATAGTATATTCTTAAGAGAAAAAAGGTTCGTAAAAACAAGTACTTAAAATTACAATAACTTTCGATAAAGTTGGAATTTTGAAAACAAAAACTCGTTTTAAGTTTATAAATGAAAATGATCCTCTCAACACCAAATATTTTCATTAAGTAATTGCATTTCTATGAACGGTAGAGAGGCTTACCTTATATTTTTTTACTTATTACTACTACTACTTACTGCAACAGTTAATAATTCGTAAACTAATTATCAAGAGTTAATTTTTTTTCATTGTACATTTTCTACACACCTTTTTAATTTCAAGTTTCTAAGTTTTCTAGTTTTTGTACCGTAACAAAATAAAATGTAACGTAAAGCAACAAAAAAAAAAAATAATAGGTGAAAAAAACACATTTATAACTGTAATAGCATTCGAACAATTGGAATTTCAAAGAAAAACTTGTGTGATGCTTATAAATTAAAATTGACCTTTTTGAACTCTTAATTTCAACTTAAAAAATCCATTGCTACACTCTGCAGAGAGGCCCGCACAGTATTGTTGTTCACATATGTAACTGTTAATAATTTACGAAATAATAGTCTAATGCTATTTTTCTTATTCCATCGTACTCTCTGGAAAGTTTTTACACACCTTCGCAACTTCTAGTTCTTAAGTTTAATAGTTTCTGCTCAGCACAATAAAATGTAGCATAAAATTAAACAACTTGGCGGTGGTAGCCCTCACGAGTTTTAAATATAGAGAGATCAAATCCCACGTAACCCTAAGGTAGAATGAAACAGATTTTTACTGTAAATCTTTCTAAAACACATGTAGTTGTTTATTGTTATAAATTATTTTTATTTATTGTGAATATTGAATAATATTACTTTTGATCATTCAGATTTCAGAAAAAAATTATTTTAAATACTTATACATACTAATTAGTAACATCACTAATTAAAGAAAACATAATAGAATGCAGTTAGTTTTGAATTTTGAAAGTAACTTTGTGTACGTTTTTATAACAACTGAAATCCACCCATACAAATACTCTCTATCAAATTATTTCCAAGGAAAATACTGAATACTTCAGTATACTTCAGTTTATATTTGCAGAAATCATTTTTAAGCATTTTTTTACTTACTTAAAATAAGTTTCTTAGTTACTAACAATTCAAACTACGTGAAAGTGATTTAATACAATTGTAATAATTAACTCACAAGTACTTAAAATAAATACCATTTCTTTGGCTATTTATTTTATTGCTAAAATAATAATAATAATGCAGTACCATTTAAAACGTAATTTAAAACTTTCTACTTCGCAATTTATAGTTTTAAAAACTCAACTAAGTACTCGGAAAAAAAAAGAACTTTAAGTCTTTATTATTTTAAAATGACTTTAAAAATATTTTTTCTACTTTTCAAACACTAACGATGAAAAAAATCTAGTAAGCCTTATGTCTAAAATACTATTCTAGAATAAATCCTATGAAGAACAAGATCACAGTCTTAGATAATGTCAAAGTTAAATTTAAGATATTAAAGGCAAACAGAACAATTTAAATGCAACACTCGATAGGGTAATAAGCTCATTAGGCTTCTTATGATAATAATATATTTTGCTAGTTAGAAAAAAAAAGTTCCATAAGGCTTGAGAGTGTTAAATCAAATATTTACAAGAGTTTTGACACTAATCTCCGTCTATTTACATCTACCTAATTATGGACTGCCATCTTCTCCCAAATCGGCTTTCAAACTTGGAATATATTTTGCCAGCCGAGTTGGCGCTCGAATGATTGTGTTGGCGACATTGATAGGGTTTTTAAGTTTAAAAAAAAATGCTCAAGAAATTTTTTTTTTTTAGTTTTATAGTAATCTTTTGTTAAAAATCTAAAAAATTCTATTTATTTATATTCATTAACAGTTTAAAAAAGAAGTTAAGCTGATTCAGATAAAAAGAAACTTTAATTTTTTAACTTAAAACTTCAAAAATACAAATTATTACTTCCAAAATTTGGTTAAATTTATCAGCTACCTGTTAATTTACTTTCTAAAAATCTGTAGTTATGACATTATAGAGGGAAGAGATTGTTAACAGAACTTATTGCTATAATTTAGTTGGTTAATTCTAGGCAAACTTACATTATATGATGTTTTTATTATTTTTTTTTTTTCAAATTATCCATTAAAAATAAATTACTACCATACTAGCAAAACTATAAAGTATTAAACTATAAAAAGATTTGACTAAGCAAGAACTAGGAAAGTAAACTATAACAAGAAAGTAAAGTATAACAAAGTAAATAAAAAATATGAAAGTAAACATTAAGCAATAGCCATGATTGACTGCACTGAATCTAAATTAAATGAAATAATGTGATTGAGGCATCAAAATCTATCAGTGTTATAAACTCAATTTGATGGGAAAAAAGAAAAAAAAAGAAAAGATAAATAGAAGTTATCTTTCGTAATTCGTTTCATAGTTATCTTTGGTCTTAAAAAGGGATGAAATCGATAAACCATAATATGTATTTGTTAAATTCATTTGTATCATCAGGTTTCTAACACAAACCTATAAAAAATGTTTATTGTTAACAGAAAAGACTGCATTTTACTATTCAAAACTATTTTTTTTTTCAAAATGAAACATGTGGGCTGCAGTTACTTGAGAGATAGAGCTTTCGCCTTCCAAGGAGGAGAACCAGGTTCGAATCCCAGGGGTGGCTGGTAGATACGAGTGATGCTCCCGTCTCTCCCCGACCACGGTGCTCATATAAAATGTCCTCGGTGGTAAATGGATCATGGGTTGCTATCTCCTTGTCTTCGGACTTACCATCGCAGATTCGCATGATTTTTCTCTTCATATGAGTTAGAAAATATGAGTTAGCTCCATCAAAAAAGTCCTCCACGAAGGCTAGTTTGTTCCAATCTGCTTGTTTTTTAGGTTAGGTTTAAAATTACAAGGCTACGGATTAGAGCACTGGTAGTCGCAAACTCATAATTGAGCAGATTATTCAAAGCTGTTTGTGAATTGAAATAAAATAATCAAGCACGTGTAAACATAATCAATCATTTCTTTAAGTTTGAATCATTTCATTAAGTTTTAGCCTAACTTATGGAAATACAAGAACTTTGCCCAAGTTTACGATTACTAACTCATAAACATGCAAGAACTTCATGGTTTAGCAAGTTTACCTACGTAAAAGCTGTTATTCGGTAAATATCAATAACTGAAATAAATGAAAAAATATAACAGTATAACTTCACCAGAACTTAAGAATGTTTATATATTTGCTAAATACTGACCATTTCTTATTAAGCAAACTATTTTTCTATTTAGGAAAAAATATCATTCATTCATAAGCAAAATTACAGCCTCAGAAGAAAAATTACTAACTTGCTACTATCTTTTATTTTGATCGTGCAACATGTCAGAACATGTATAACACAGCATAACCAGTGACAATCTAAGACCCGAGGATAAGGTTTCAACTTGGTGGAAAGGCATCATTTTTCACGCCAAGAAATCTTTTCTCAGGAGACTTCATTCACAACGAAAACAACATTTCGACATGGACGATGATGATTAATTCTCGTTGTTATCGAATTCTGGGATCGGTTTGATGAATGATGAATTTGACGTAAAAATGTCGATTACGGAGTTTTGTTATCACCCACTATTCATGTAAGGTTCTCTTGAAGAGGATGAATTTCATTCATTGAATTTTAGTTTGAAAGATATTGCAAAATTGAAACTCTGCTGGTAGAGATCGAAGTATTTAGTTTCAAATGTTTGGACTCCGTACTAGAAGTGTACCAAGGAAGTTATCCTAAATGTCTTTCTGTAATCATATTGTTTTCATCTATTGATAATAATATATAAAAAAATAATAAATTCAACTAGGATACATACTAGAACCCACATGTATCAATCATACATTTAAGGAGATTCCGGATTTAAACAAAGAAATAGAATGTTTTCTTTGTTTGGTTATAAAGCTATCAGTTTGTATTTAAGTATGAACAGCTTTTTTTCCACTTTTCTCGGATTTCAAGAGGAAAATTATTTTGGTAGCATAGGAAAAGTTTCAGCACTATTGAGAAACAGTACACTAAGAAAGAAGTATGACCAAAACAACCAGAATAGGGTAAAAATTACCGTGTTTCTGAATCTATGGAAACACCAAAAGGATCTGTAATTTTCACTGAAGCCCTTTCGTAATGATGTTTTATATTTTATTTTATAACCGTCGTTGAACAGCCGATCCAATTTCATGGGTTTACGACTACTAATGTTCAACTCCGTAGCCTTGTAATTTTGAACTAATCCAGAAGACAAGGAAACTTCTGGATCAGTACCCCCAGAGGTATTGATTTGTTATGGGAACATGGAGGACTTTGAGACTCGACAGATTTAACGTGCATCAGTCACCATTTACTACACGGGGAGTCTTCGGTCAGCGAGGATTGAACCCACGACCTCTTGGACATGGGCCCAGCGCCCTACCGACCAGGCTATCCCGGCCCCCTGGTAATGATGTTGGTAAAATTAAAGAGAAAATGTAGTTTTATAATAATTGAGACAAATTGATAAATGTGGTAAAATTTGGTAGTTTTATCATACACTGCCTGGCCAAAAGTAACCGGACACCCGCTTGCTACGGTTGTGGAAGCATAATGGTGTGTGGGGGGGGGGTGTTTCTCGTGGCTTGGCCTGTGTCCGCTAGTTCCTGTGATTGGAAACATGAACTCTGAGATGTATGTGGACATTCTGGACAATGGTGACTGTGGCGTAACTACCACTACAATTATTAAACATCAATTCACTAGTATATAAGACATGCTGACTTGATTCAGTCTTGAGGTACCGTTTGGTAGAACAAAATTGGCATTCTCAAAACATCTTTCCCCACATTGGTGACCCAGACGTGATATGATCACGACTACTTTAATGGATGGTATATTCATGGAAAAGTGGGCTTGCTATTTCATCGTCCTCCCGTCGTCGTCCTCCTCGCGCTGTTGCTTCTCACTCTCATTTATACACAACGGGAACCTACACTCACTCGTCTGCAAATAGCAATGTGGGGAAAGATGTTTACACAATGCCAACCTTCATCTATCAAAAGGTACCTCAAGATTGAATCAAGTTAGCATGTCTTATATACTAATGAATTGATGTTTAATAATCGTAGTGGTAGTTACGCCACAGTGACACTCCCAACTCTATGGTAATATTTCGGGCAAGTACCATTTCTCTTCCAGCAGGATAACTGCTCGATTGACAATCGAGCAGTTATCTGCAGATTACGGAGACAGCCAAATCTACCATCCTCACTGCAAGCACTCACTTCAGCTGAGATGGAAGTCAATTCCAATGACCACCTATCAAAAAGCTGGTGGAGAGAATTCCCTGACGTGTGCATTTTGTCATCACGATGCAAAAGAGGGACTAACATCATATTAATATGTACCCCAGTACGCTCTCTGTCCGTACCACTGGATGTCCGGATATTTTTGGCCAGATCATGTATAATCTTCTTCTTCTTCTTGGGCACTACAGCCTATGACAGGTAAAGGACGTCCCAATATGTTTTTGTCATCTTGATCTATTCTGTGCCCCTAAAAACTTCCAATTAGTTATTCCTATTATCTTTAGGTCCCTCCCAACTGCGTCCAGTCACCTAGTCGGGTGACGACCCCCTTTTCTTGTAGCTTCTGGTTTAAAAAAAAAAATACTTTTTGAGGGGTTTAGGTCTTCAGATCTCTAAAGGTGCCCCAGCCATAGAATGCGATTGGCCTTAATAACAAGAACTATGTCTGGTTGTTTATACTTTTTACATCGTATATTACCATAGCCATAAAACCATATCACAAGTACTATTTACTATAAATTTCTTATAAATATTAACTAATTTTATTTACTACATTGAAAGAAAAAATTTTGTTTTGTATATTTTACTCTAAGTGTGATAATAAAAACTATAATTTTGAAAACCAGAATTTTCGGTCAACCGTTATCATATGAACGGAAAACGCTATCATAAGAATGACTTAAATACCGTATAATTTGATTTAAACTAGAATTACGATTTCTTTACCAGAAATGTCATTACCATACTATACTGTAATTCAGAATAATTTTCTCCGCGCAAAATATATCGCATAGTACATTATCCTTTGTTTGAAACTATTAAAGGTGTTTTGGTGCTTAATCTTTGTGAATTATGTTTCGCTGTTATTTAGAAATTGTGAAATCAATTGATCGGGTAACAGGTGAAATCTTCTGAGAAAAAAGAAATGCTACAAAGCTGGACACTAGGTAGGCCCATTGTCTCGTTTTCAGAAAACAAAAATAGAATGTTTGATTCAATTTGAATAGAGTCAGAGAAGCTGAGGGGTAAGTGAGCATTTTCGATAACAGAAGCACGTAAACGAAAAGCTCTTTCCTCGCTTTTACCTTTACTTAAAATGTCGAATTATTCGTAAATGAAGAAGTTGAATTTATAAAACTCTGGAATAAAGGAGGAAAAATGTTGGAATATGTAAGTAAAATATGTAAAATACAGTCATTCGAATAATTTATTGTACTTAACTTTTTGCACTATCCTTGAATTCGGACGGATATAACGAGTATTTTTTAATTGTTTTCCTAGTCCCTTATTATATACGAATCCTACTACAGAAATATATGTAGTTAAATGCTCTCTTTTTCCCTAAAAACGATCCGAATTTCATTTCTATTCCAGAGATTTTATTTATTGCGTTCTATATTATTTTAAACTGGTAGACTTAGCCTCTTCTCGAAAACGCTCGCAAACACCCGAAATAGCTTCCACAGTTCCCTTATGATTGCAATCCAATCACGTTTCCCTCACTCATTGGATACGTTAGTCATTTTCTTTACTTTTTTGAAGACAAAAGTTTAGAATAAAAAGCTCAAGAAACTTTTCTCGATACAAAATTCTAAATATATATTTGGTATGTCTGTACAAAACTCTAAATATATACTTATTAATTTGAAATTAAGAGCAGTTTACAGATTTTACTGAGGTATACAATTATAAATTTCAGTGTTCAGAAGCACGACAGAAATAAGTCCGTTATGTTATCATTTATATTATGTTGTAAAATGTAAAAGAGTGCATTCGTATTACATCCACATATACGCACATACGAAAAAATTACACAAATCGTATTTTTAATCGCGCCTCGCAGCATTTCGTTGTTACAAATGCATGTGCAGTAACCAAAATAAAAAATGGACCACCCTAAATAACTTTTTATGTAATGTTAGGATCTTCACGGTCTAGGATTCAATCTTAATGGTCCGAGGGGGTGACCTTAAATATGCTAATTAATAAATGCAGATGATAATTTAAGTTGCGAAATTAGACCAAAACCGCACTTTCTCTCAATAAACATACCTTTTTTTAGAGGATTCGGACTTCTGAATCCCAAAATATAGGAATAGCCGCAATCTAGGAAATATGGTCCTCATAGTTTGATCAGCAGAGCGATCTAAAGTTCACACCCCTTAACGTTAATTTTACTTTTTGCGTATTCCGCTGTATCATTATAACTTTTTAAGCGCCTTGAAAACTTTTTGCACACAATATAAAATTCATTTCTTCAAAGATAATTCCTTGCAAAAAATAAATTTTTAGTGAATGATTATTATTTTTTAATATTTTATTAAATAATAGTCGAAAAATTTGAATTGCACGGAATGTAGTTTTTTTGTATAATTTTGAAATATGTAATATTACAATGCAAAATACAAAGTTTGAGCAAAATCGGTTGAAAAGTTCCTGTGAAATCAAATTTTCGGAAAAGTCATATATTTAAAATTCGATTTCTCAGCAACTATTCGTCTGATTTCACTCAAATTTTATATTTTGCCATGTAAACTTGCATACTTTAAAATAATTTAAAAAATTTTAAACCTTGCAATTAAGTTTTTTTTCTATTTATAAATATTATATTATAATAAAACAATAAAAGATAATAAATTTTTATTAAAATTTATTTTTACATGGAATTACCTGCGAATAAAGGAATTTTATAATTATGGGCAATAATTTTTCGTTTTAGTAGTTCTCGAGATATGGCGAAATACGCAAAAAGTTTAATTAACACTCGCTCTCCCGTCCAAATTATGGGGACCCTATTTCCCAGATTGTCTCTACTCCCTATATCTTTGGGTTCGAAAGTACAAAATTGAATAGAAGGTACGTTTATTCAGAGAAAGTATGTTTTGTGTCTGATTTCGTAACTTAAAATATAGTCTGCACTAATCAATTTGTATATTTCAGTCACCCCCTCGAACCATTAGGAATGAGTCCTAGAACGTGAAGATTAAATCAAAAGTTTTGCAGGGTAGTCCGTTTATTTTTTTACTTATTTATTTATTTATTTTGGTGCACTGTAAAAATTAAACCAATCAGATTCTAAGAAGGACTTCATTCCTGCTTTGTTTTACGCCTGGGAAAGACTTCGTTGATTTTATTATATATATGCTCGATTTTTATAACCACGTACTCACTTATAAGCATTTATACACAGAGGGATGTTTATCAATTTCCAATATATTTCTAGAGCATATAAAAGATGAATCGTTCTTTTATTGATGGCACAATGGCAACGGTCTGACCGAAACGATTTCAGAGCCCGTCTACGGCAGAGACCTGAACTGTCATTACATTGATCAATTAATGAATTTATCGCTTTCTTTTATTGCTTTTAATTGAATTTATAAAGTTCTTTACATTAGTTAGGCCATTTGTTTTATTTCAGTTCCATGTAAGGCTTAGATGTCATTAAGGATATCCTTCCATAGTGAGAACAAAAATACATTTTGGAAAATAAATTAATATTTATTTTAAACATTTTAATTTCTTACCACTTTTCTTATTCTTATTTTCATTTTGGTGTTGAATAAAAAACAAGTTAATTTTAATAAAGTCTACCATTACTCCTTTAAAACTAAAGAATAAATTGCGAAAAGCGTTCTTAATGCAGATTTTGTAACTTATTTTATTTATAGTAGAATTCTTTGCCAAGGAAATTGAAATAAACAACAGTAAATAAGAAAATGAAAAAAAATACTTTTTACGTCTTATTGAACTAAAATGTAAAATGAAAGATGTGGAGTAGATTTGAAAATTTGTTTCTATATAAATACACAATTAGAAAAAAATTTCGAAACGCTAACATAAATTCACGTCAATTTTAATTCAATATTAACTCAATATTCAATTAATTTTGATAAAAATAAAGCATAATAACTTAAATTCATAACTATCAATCACAAAAAAATTTAAATTCATTCGTGCCATAAATACAATCGTAGAGACAAAAATGCAAACAGACATTAAATTTTAATTGAAAAAGTTATAAACAGTTCAATAGATAAGCCATAAAGATAGTTCTTTATATTTTGGGTCCATTCCATTATTTTCTGTAATAGATTCCGAAAATATTCTTACCTTCATTTTAATAAATTAATCTTCATAGTATTTTTTATATTATTATTTATTTTAATCTTAATCTACAAGTTTGCAGATTTAAAACGAGCATGGTTTTCATATCAAATTTTGTAAAATATTCATGATTTTCATTGTCAAATGTTTTTTAAAGTATTTCTGACCTTAAACGTAGTTTAATGTTAATTTTTTTCTTGAAAATCAACAGATGGTATTAGTTCTCTTAAAATTCTTTTATCATCATTTTATATTTCCTTCAAGTGAAGCTATTTTGGATTATAATAGTTTTGAAACAAAAATTAACAATTAAAACTAGCACATACAGTGGTCCTTTTTTTAAATTAAAAATTAATAATTTCTGTAAATAAAAGATTTCAGTTTTGGAAGTTAAACTCATCTTTTATAATACTTCTGCGTTGAAACTTAAAGTTAACGAAAGATTTAGTAAAAAAAAAATACATTTAAAATCCCTGCTGGAAATTTTTTTATCAAGTTAATTCAGTTTAATAAGAAAAAAGAAAAAAAGAAATATCATTTAAATAGAGTTTCTAGAACTGGGGAGCACCTCAAATTGAAATTAAATGGAAGATGGAGCCAATAGAGGCTACTCCAAACAACTTCAACTTACAAGTTTTAAATAATCAACCAATTCATGACTTTTCGGACAATCCAGTTGTCAACTTTCAAATTACATATTTATTCTTTATTTGTCAATAATTCTTGCCTCAATATTTTAAATAATTCGATAAAATAAACAGTGCTAATTAACGAACAATAATATTCATTTCATCCTTTTCAGAAACTTTGATTTATTCCTACTGCCGATTGATCAACCCGTTTGTATAAATCGCATAATCACATTCTGAAAATCTCGAAGCATAGGTATTTCATACAAATTTTTAGTTAAATGAAAACGTTTCAATAATAGTATGATCGTGTAATGTAAAATTATGTTTTACATGAAAAAAAAATTTATAAATTTTTTTATTTATTTATAAATCATTTATTTATGAAACATTTACTTATAAATCATTTATTTACATAAGCAGAAAAATGGGAAAATTATCTCTGCTTGTTTTTAGCGTTGAAACTAATCAAAACTTTTCAACTCTTTAAGTACATGGGTTTTAAAGTTTCTGAGTATGTAATATCCAGTTTTATAAGAAACTTTTATACCGTTATGTTTAAAGTATCAGTTATTTTTACATTGATTTAATGATTTTACAGTAATTATTACAGTATAAATAACAGTATACGGTGTTTAAGCGTTATACAGTCTACAGTGTTTATGTGGTTTACGGGACAAAATTTCATATTACACATTTTATTTATTTATAGATCATTTATTAATAAATGATTTATTTATAAATGATTTATTTATAAATGATTTATTTATAAATGATTTATTTATAAACCATTTATTTATAAATCATTTATTTACATGAACAGAAAAATGGAAAAAAATAACTCTACTGTTCTTAGCGTTGAAAGTAATCAAAACTTTTCAACTCTCTACGTACCTCTTAGGTTTTGAAGGTACGCTTAACTCTCATCATGTAACAAAACTCGCACATTAAAAATTTTTTTAAATATATATTGGTTTACTATGATTAAGTAATCAAGTTAGGAGGATTGCTAAATACTTATATGTCTGCTACTTTACTGAAATTTAAAAAATTATGCTAATGTAAGATATATATGGGCGAATCTCAGGAATCATTAACTTATATGTCTTCAAACTTTTCTTATAAACGCCAAACCGTAACCATCGAAAATTGAAAAAAAAAGGTCCAATTCTGCGAGTTACAAGTTAAACTAATGATACAAGTTTGTTCTACTTTAAATAAGCTTTTGGAATATCACTAACTTTATAATAGTGATATTCCAAATTGGATTGTATACCTTTTTTTAATCGCAGAATTGGATTGTATACCTTTTTTTCAATTTTCTATGGTTACGGTTTGACGTTTATAAGAAAAGTTAAAGTTAATGATTCCTGAGATTCGCCCATATACATAAAAAATAATTTTATTGAAACTCATCACTATATTACATATTTGAGTTTACTTATTATCATATTATCACGAACATTAAAGGAAACAACATTTTTTCATAAACTTACCGATAAATAAGTTGAAAACATTTTCCTAACTATTCGCTTTAAGAAGAGTTACCTTTATATAAATCAAACCATTGTCACATTTCTATCTAACTTGTTGACAGCTAAAAAAGTTGAAAACCTAGTCGCATCAAAACATCCTTTGGGAAATCACCGCCAACTCACAAAAGACTTCTAGAAAAAAAAATATTGGATTAAATAAAACCCAACCCTTTAGGGCAGTAAAAAATAAACATTCTACTCGTATCAGTTTCGAATACAAGAAAAAATATACGGTTGATATTTCTTCTACCCTTTTGTCCAACTTCTTGGCCATTAGTTAAATGACTAGAAAAGCGCGGGAGATTCCGTTGCTATAGGAACACGACATCATGTTGATTGTGTTACTTGCAATAGTTTTCCAAATCTTCGCCAAAAAACCTCAGGTTTTTTTTCCTAGGCTTCCTTTGGCGCTTTCTTACCTCGGGGGAGTAAAGTGTTGCTCCTTTTGTGTATACGTCTTGCTTTGCTGCTATCTTTTGAAAAGCATTTTCGGAAGATACATTTCGTCGAGGTTGAGATGATGTGTGAGACATCGTTAGACGATTGGAAATAGAAAAGATTATTGGATGTATATTTATTTTATACCTCAAGGTGAAAATTACTTTCAATTAAAATGGCTGCCGATAAAAAAATAAATCGAAATTTTAGCCATAAAACTTTTCTTTCAGTAAATTATTTCATTGAGGGCAAAACAATAAAGTTATTTATGTTTGTCGTAACTCCAAATAACTTAGAATTTAGGTTGAGTCCACTGCTTTTTTTTTATAACTGATATACGATTACTGTAATTCTTTTGTTTACCTTTGAATATAAAATCTGTGATAAAAATCTGAAATATTTATTAGTGTTTAAGCAAAAAAGATACCATTCAACTAAATTCTGTAAGTATAATGGTATCTTTTCAGCAAAAAAGATACCATTATATTTACAGAATTTGATTATTTCACTACACTCTATAACAAAAAAATCGACGCACACTGCCGAGCCAGATTACAGTGGTGCATGGCTCGATCAGGATGTAATGATGCCGACTGGAGACGTATAGTCTTTAGCAACGAATCCCACTTCCAACTGTGTCCTGACGATCATCGAAGACGTGTTAAGAGACGCACAGGGCAGAGGGGGGATCCTGCCTTCACTATTGCACGCCACCCCGGCACTAAACAAGGCATTATGGTGTGGGGTGCCATTTCCTTTGACAGCCGGACCCCTTTGGTCGTCATTAGAGGTACACTTACTGCACAGCGGTACGTCGACGACATCCTAAGACCTGTTTTGCTACCGTTCCTTTTGCAGCGCCCTGGGCTGGTTTTTCAGCAGGCAATGCCAGACCACATACGGCACGTGTTGCTATGAATTGTCTGCAAGCTTGTCAAACTCTTCCTTGGCCTGCCAAATCACCAGATCTCTCTCCCATCGAGCATGTCTGGGATATCATGGGAAGGCGATTGCATCTGGCACGGAATTTTGATGACCTCGTTCGACAATTGGATTGAATTTGGCAGGAAATACCGCAAGAGACCATCCGGGAGCTTTATCGGTCTATGCCACGCCGTGTGGCAGCTTGTATCTAGGCTAGAGGCGGGTCAACACCTTATTGAACTTGTTACTGTAACTCTGCAATAAATTATTCATTTGTTCTGAAATTTTAATCATTTACTATTCTGTACATTGTCTTCCTATTCAGCAATTTTCGTTTCAATCGGACAACTCCTTCTTGGTGCGTCGATTTTTTTGTTATAAAGTGTATATAAGCTTTAAAAAAACACGAGAACTTTGACAAACACTTGAAAAACATCAGTATAGAGAACAATGCATTATTTTCATTTGAATAAAAATTTATAATCTAATTGTGCAATAATAGACTCTTAATTTTAAAAAACAATCAAAATTGAAAACTTAATAATAGTTTGATAATAGTTGAATAATAAAATTCAATATTCTGGGTAAACGCTTTTAATTAATAATTTATCAGAAAAAATATTTTAATGACTTCTATTAATTTTATGCAGATGTCAACCAATAAATAAGAAAGTCAGTGAGGGAAAACTAGATCCTACAATGTGATTTTCCAGTCACGAAAACATCTTCAAAATAGCCTGACAACATTATGAGACAGCTTTATTTTTATTATATCTAGAGATATCAGCCAGTTTAGTAAATGGAAATATTATATGATGGCTATAAACTCACCGAATTCGATATAACAATAAACCTCCAATTTTAAATGTTATTTTAATGAATGATTACTTAGCAAAATTATTTATGTTCACTAATAGATCCTTATAGAACGCTTAGGGAATGTTTAAACGTGGGAGCAAAGACAATAAAATTTTATAAAATAAAAAGTCTAGCATAACGTAATTTTTACATTAAAATTATTGAATAATTGATTTTAAATACATATTACTGTAAAAACTACGGAATAAAGTTTTACAGTAAAAACGGATTCTAATTTAAAAATTGATTTTATGAATGCTGCATTTAGGCGGCAGTGCTTTAACCGAAACTTTATTCTCATTTTATTTCCTGACGTAATTTCTTTCTAGTGAAGAAATAACAATTACTGCAACGCAATCATCTGTGTTGATGTGTGCTGTTGCAAACAAGTCTCTATTCTGGATTATTTATGTTAACTAATAGATATCTTAAAAGATTCCTAAAGTAAATATTTTAAAATGTTTTTTTTTTCAAATGACAGGAACTAACTTTTACGTCCTTCGCCTAGGAAGATTCGAGAAGTATTACTCATTTAACGTTACCCAGTGGGCACCTATGAACCTAATTCACAGAGGCGAGCAACATTACCCACGCCCCACTGCCTCAAATACCCGTTTATAGGGTGGGCCACATACACACATCAGAGAACAACACACAGAAAGAAACATCCATGCCCTGAGCGGGATTCGAATCCGCAGCTCTTGATTTCGCAGTGAGGCACGCTGACCGCTTGACCGTCTGGCTGGCATTTGGAAAAGTAAGCTAACACAATATTTTTCGTACATATGTAAGTGATTTCAACTTTTGCAGAAAAAAACTATTTTATACCAACATTGTAGGAAATTTCCCATAAAATTATGATACAATAATTTATTGCGAAGTAATCGAAAAATAATTGCATAAAAATTATTAGGGATCAGTGGATGACCACGAGCAATAAGTGCAGTCTTAGTATTTAATATTTTCTGTAAAATTAGGAAATATTTCAAAATTATGTAATAATATAAATGTAGTAAATAAGTATATGTTATATGAAGTAAATGTAGCACAGTTATGAAGAAAGAAGAGTAAGAATTTAAAATTAACCGAATCTTTAGCATTTAAGCATTAATTCATTAACCCAATTCAGTCGTTAACAAAATTCAGTGCTTTAAAACACAAAAACCCAATG
The DNA here is from genome assembly GCA_949128135.1 of Parasteatoda lunata. Taxonomy (NCBI): domain Eukaryota; kingdom Metazoa; phylum Arthropoda; class Arachnida; order Araneae; family Theridiidae; genus Parasteatoda; species Parasteatoda lunata. Next base: position 9,819,785 of record OX421973.1, on the reverse strand, counting down.
GTGGAAATTTTGTATTAAGTAAGTGAAAGTTAACGTAGAAAATTTTAAAAATCATAGTATAGTTATAGATATCGAAAAAAAATTATCAGATTACATTAATTTCATAAGAGTGCAATTACGCAATAATTAGATAAGATTATATTGATTACATACGAGAGTTACTTTTGCTAATGAAATTAAAACAATTCTTTGCATGAAACTTTGATTCCAACATTTAATTCTTAACAATATTTTTTAAAAAATAACAATGCAAATTTCTGTCATATCAATTTCAAAAATCATTATAAATAATATATCTTGTAGTCATAAATGATTGCATAATTATGAATGTATACTATTGGCAACATCATTGGGTTTCAAAACCAGAATAAATGATAAGAAATCATTTAAATTTAAAAATGTTTTAAGATATTTTCCGGCAAAGCATATAGTAAAGCTACATTACTTTGAGATGTTAAAAATTTCGTGATTTCAATCGAATTTCACTCTTTAGAGTAAGAACATACCAAAGCTGGGTTAGAAAAACTAAATATTTGACTATTTTTTTTTTTACCAATGCGTGTAAGATAACAACATTTTGAAATGTCTTGAATTTAAACAGTGAGAAAAAAATTCTGGTGAAATTACCTCCTTATAAATAAATAATTATAATCTTTATTATCTCAAATATTATAAAAAAATACAAGTGGAAAAGTGGAAAAAGAATTTTAAACCAATAAATGATTTTCATGCCTTGTTGTAAGGTATCTTGAAGAAATTATCAAATTTTATCACAATTACCAAATTTTATCACACATTATAAACTTTATTTTATTGTAAATTTTATCGAACTCATTTCCGAAGCGCTTCGGTAGAAGCTTTCGAGATTTTTTATGTTTCCATGAAGCTTGAAACACGGTTAATATTACCATATTTTGGTAATTTTGATCATTCTTATTTCTCAGAAAAACACAATTTTAGATCATTTCTTTTGAACAATACGTTTGGTCAGGTATAACCTGGTTAGTAGGGCACTGGACCCATGTAAAAAGGGTCGTGGGTTTCCCCGCTGGTCCGAAGACTCTCCGTGCAGTAAATGATGACTGATGCAAGTTAAATCTGTTGACTCATAAAATCCACCAAGTTTCCATAACAAATTATATCTCTGGGGGTACTGATCCAGGAGTTTCCTTGTCTTTTAGATTGGTTCAAAATTACAAGGCTACGGAGTTGAACATCAGTTGTCGTAAACCCAAAATTGTGTCTGTTGCTCAAAGACGGTTATGAAATAAAAAAATAAAATAAAGCACTGCGTTTAAGACGACTATAATCTAAAATGCTATAAAAACATGAATGAACTTTCCAAGACAGAAGATTGTTTTGTTTAAAAATCCCTATTTTAATAATTTATCCACCAACAGCAAAACTGGACTGTGGAGTAAAAAAATTTACAATAGAAAAAAAATATTCGAATAGAACATGCGAAAGACTCGCATAAAGCAAGCACTTTCAGGTAAGACTGCTGACATAAAAATACTCTCTCATTGACTTTACTTCTCTGTAAAACTGTTTCCCTGCTTCAGGTGTCAATATGGAGGAAAAGTAACAAACGCTGCTTTTTCCTTCCTTCCTTATCTAACAGCCGGAGGAAGCTCTGCAGCGGCAACATAATCATCAACACTTTTTTCATTGCATAAAATATCAAGAGTAACGTGTGTGCAACCATTTTCAAAACAGTTGTCCACAAAAGATAAAGCATTTAGGGAACGTATCCCAATAAATAAATTTGTTGGTACAATTTATTTTTTGGGCCATTTTCCTCGCAATTATTACAGTTGATGCTTCTATTGTGAATTTTCCTTATTTTTTTCCCCCCTAATGTTCGGAATATTTATTATGGCTTGCAATTTGCTTACTTATTATGAAAAACTGAAATTTAATAATTAAGATTTGAGAAAAACAAAAATTTTTTGAATTAATGTTGCTCAATAAAAGTGAAGTAGAAATTTTACATGCAAGTACTGGTGCAAAGTTTGAATTTACACAAAAAATATCAGTTCTAAATTTTTTCAAGGTGTTATAAAATCATTCAAAAATTGTTTCAAAGAAAATCTAGCAAATATTTTTTTTAATAAAGTCATTAAAAGAAAGGAAATTAAATTAAAATGATTCATTCATTCTATTTTAAAATTTCATAAGTTTTAATGCCTAAAGGTATTTTTAATATCGACAAGTGAAAGTTTATTCTTAAAAAATAAACTCTAAAAGTTAATGTTTACGTATTTTTTCGATATTTTTTTAACCGTGAGTTAATTTTCTTTTTAAAAATACACCTGTCATGTCCTTATTAGCATCACATATTTGCCAGATTTTTAATTTCCGTTATTTTATAAATTTATATTATTTTTCAATAATTACTAATCCCTTTTTAAATAAATAAATCAGTTTTTCAACTTTAATTAAATCTATGAGCGAATATTAAAATATATTTTTGAATATTCCTTTCTATAACGGCTAACGTTTTATTTCAATGCAAATGTACTATTATTTACTATTCTATGTCACAACAAACGGATATTAAAAATATATTTTTAATCTTTCGTTCTTCAACTGCTTTAAAACTTTAACAAAAACGTTATTAGATTTAATTTAATTTTTAATGAAGGTTTTTCGAGGTTTAACGAAGGTTAATTCTACGAGGTTGATTTTGTAAACCAAATTATTTAAATATTAACATTAGATATCGCGAGTTTGGCTCGAATGACTAAACTGTTGGTAACATTCTTTTTTCATTAAGCCATCAATGGATTTCTTTCAGTATTCTGAAACATCTACTTCCAATCACTTATTTAATTAACTGGAAATTAAACTGGCTTTTTGAAGTAGGTCCTACTAAAATTACTATTAGTGGAACAGATTTATATGCATGATATTTCAAAATAAATAATTTATTTTCGAGCCAAAATATAATTCTAATGATGACTGAATAATTACAACTAGAGAGTCATAGAATATCTACATCGAGAGTTTTCAACATAGTCATCTTTTTGAAAACCGTTTTATTACAGGATTTAATAAATTTTATAATAACATCAATTATCTAAATTTAGCTGGAAAAGCACAAAAATATTTTAAAACGAACATTTATTGAAAAGAATTTAAAAATTCTTGGTTAATACTGATTGATAAGTAGAAATATGTAAGATATTTAAAAGACCAAAGGTGCATAAGCAATATATTTATATAGCCATATAATATTAGCCTTGTCTGTTAAATTTAATTTTACACATTTGTTCCATAATTTTAATAATTATCTACTTATATCCTTTATAAAAAATAAACCATGACCGAGGACAAATAATTTGAAAATTCTTCATTAAACACTGATCCAATTGTAGGAAATGTTTAATATAATTTAAATAGAAATATGGGTAATTATTACTTATTTTCGTTTGATATATTCTAAGAGTTAAAGGCTTTCAGTTATATGTTTAACTTTCCTTATAACTATGGACTAACTGTTATTCTAAAAATATAAAAAAAGTTTGCTTTTTTCTGTAAAAACGTTAAAAAAAATTAAATAATGTTTGAAAAATTCCTTTTCAAACATTAGAAAATATTCTTTAAATCTAGCATATTACATACAGTATCTTATATCTTTGCCGCTCAATCTCTGTCACTTCGTCACAGTTTTTGAAAAAGTTTCATTCTCTCTTATAACTTTGACCTAATTCTCGTTCTAAAAATACAACCCATAACTTAAATCTTAAATTTGTGTTTCAACGTATGAACTCTTGAGCGAAAAAGGCTGGATATATAGGCAAGTGACAAACAAAAAACTCTAAGCGACACGTGATTGTCGACTTACCATACCTCCTGAACCCCTTACTCAACTCTAGAATAAAATCGTCGAGGCGCCATCGTGTGAAAAAGAAGTGTGGAAAAGGTCTTGGCATAAAAGAGCATTCGACCCTACCCCCTTCTGTTGACAACCTGTCAAAACGTAAATGGAGAAATGCGAACGCGAAAATGGTTCTTCGAATATTTTGTTGACGTCGAAATGGAATTGGGCAGTTGCGCGTGCTTTTCGTATGCTGCCCCCCTTTTTTCCTGTTTTGGAACTAAGCAAAGAGCCAGAGGCGTTATGGATAGATTTTATACGTTGCAATTGCAATCTGTAATGTAAAAAAGGGTAAATAACTTTATTCTGACGATGATTAAAATAGAAAAGTGTTTGTTTATATAAATTACAAATTTGGGGACTGTCACTAATAATAAGCGAATTTCGAAGAAAAGTTGAAGACTAAATGTTTCAAAATGCTTAGAAGTATTCTAAAACAAGTGTTCACAAACTTTCACTGTTATGAAGTATTAAAACTAGAAAATTAAGTTTTATCTAGCAGATATTTGATGCTTAAATAATTTTAAGTTTGGACAAATTTCTCATAACGGAAAACAAAATCTTGAAGAGCATTTCAAGGCAAATATGCCACGTTACAATTTTTTATTATAATATTTTGGAACTGTTACATTTGTAACAAGTCTTTACTTGGATTCTTATACAATTTTAATGGGATGGATGAGGTTTTATTGATCCGCAAAATGATATTATATTAAATTTATGTATCTTATTACCACAAATTTAGGAAACAATAGTAGACTGTAAATTATATTTAACCGAATAAATTGTTTTAATGGCATACTCTAAGTTATAATGATAAAATTTCTAAATTTTACCACATTTACTTTTTGTTGTTCCCACAGAGCCAAATATACCGTACACTTTACCAACTCCCAGTAGTTTTAACAACACTTTTTTTTCTCTCAGTGTGGAAATGATGCAAAATATCAACAGTCTTAGAAGATAAAGCACTATTGTGACCTAATTGATTTAAAATAACTTCAGATATTACTCAAAAAATATTCCAAAACGTAAATTTATTCATTGATTTTAATTATTTTAGAAAAATTTTGGCCAATTGGGAGTTTAAAAAGTATTATAAATTTTCAAATATTTCTATTCGTTTTAAATTACAGTCGACTCTTAACAGCTAATTATAGTTTAAAACTAAAATCTTAATTCATATTTAAGGCTCTCAAATTATAACTTTTTATTCTCCTATACAAATGAACACCAGTAAACATCTTTTAAAAATATATAACATACTATGTGATAGATTGTAGAATACGTTGTTTCAAGCTTCATAAACAGTGTGTTATGATCACAGTTTCCATTTCAACTGTTAAGAACATAACAATGGGATGATTTAAAAACGTAAATTTAAAAATTCTAGGTCTCTGGTTAAACATTTTTATCACTTTCTAACAATTTAAGTTTTTATTTGTAAAGTTAAATAAAAAATTGGAAAAAAAATTGTATTTAAAAATGACTATTTTAATGAAAAAATCATGATCTTATTTTGGACAAAATATCTAATGATACTTTAAACTTTCAAATATCAAATATGTTTTCAAACGCAAAATACGTATTCAAATCTAAAATAAGAATATATACTCACAGAATTTTGAAACTATTGACCATCAAATTACTATATATTACTATACAAATTACTATATATATATATATATATATATATATATAATTAATATGGCAAAATTTCACATTCGTTGTGAAAACTTACTTCTGGTATTACTTGAAAAATCTATTAAATTATTTTTCTATTCGTATCTCATATAAAATTAAATTTATTTTAAAATAATAAAATAATATTTTAAAATAATGTTTTAATAAAATTTTCTAACATTTGTTTAAACATGTAATACTGTAACATGTAACAAACTAATTTCTGATCATACGTTGAATATCTATCGCAATAATTTATGATGAAATGACTATAATTTATGGTGTTCTATGTTATAAATCGCAAATTGTAATGACAAAACCGATTTCTAAAGAAATTCATCTAAACTGAGTGATGTTATATTTTCAAGGTTTTCTGCACCCTTTTAAAAACATTATCACATTTAATATTAAAAAAATCAATTTACTATAAATTAAAACTACATAAAAATATTAGAGAATTCCATGTTTTGCAAGATTCCTCTACACTGACGCTAAACACCGTTTGCAAGTTACGTTGCAAAAAAGGCGATAAATAAGTACAAAAAACACTTTAAATAAAATTAATTTAGATCAAAAGAATTTTACAAAATATTGTGTATCAAAACTAATTTATATTGTATTTTCAAGATTACTTGCTTATTTAAAAAAAAATAATTACGTTTAACTTTTAAAAAAATTCAAATTACAATAAAGTCATACCATATAAAAAATATTACAGAATTTTTAACAGAATCAGAGAATATACAGAAAAATAATTCGCAAGGTTTTCGTACGTTAACGTTTAACGTTATTTACACGCTACCCAGCAAAAAAAAGCTATAAATTAGTACAAAAAACACTTCAAATAAAATAAATTTAGACCAGAAGAATTTTACAAAATATAGCGTAAATATACATTTTTAACGATCATGTAGTCATTAAATATGACCCCCATTTAAGCAAGCTGCCTTTTCTCAAATTTTGGCCTTTAAAAGAACTTTTATTTTAAGTAACCGTTTTTCTTGCTTATTTTCTAAATATGAAAAGCAAAGCATTTTTCCCTAAATGTATGGAAAAATCTGCTCAAATTTATGATACCGTTTCTGAACTATAAAAACGCGGGTGGTAAGTAAATTTTAGACGATTTTTATTTTTAAAATTGGAAAAGATGTTGATAGGGTCCATTATCCTTTGTTTCCCTCGATCGTAAAATACGGTTAATGTAAGAAATCCTAATAACATGCACTCTCTACATACATTAAGTCTAGTCACAGCTTTTAAAATTAAATGAAATATTTATAGTTTTGATAGGCTTAATGTATAAAATAATAAAGCTGGTATACGTTTTTATTTTCTTGTGCCGCTATTTGTAGTCTAATATTTGTCAGAAAATATTTTGAATTAATTTTGTTTTGAGAAAATATGCCAGTATTGTGTTAAATGTATCAGTATCTTTTTTGTTATGGAAGCTTTTTACTTTTATAGCTGAGTGTCTTTCTTTTAATTTTAACAAATAATTCCTCTGAGAGAACTATTTTTATATTAGCATAGATAAAAAAAATTGCACTGCACATTCCGTAATTACTATGCTTAATAAATATTTTTAAAATTCTTTTTTTTTTAAGTATATGATGAAAATTGTATATGTTAAAGGCTTCAACTATTTTGGCAAAGAAAAAACCTGAAAAAAAATCAAAACCTAAACAAGAACTATTTATGTAAACAAGAATGAAACCTACTTTTTTTTATTTCGAAGAAAACTGAGATGGCGTGAAACGAATTTATTTTTAAATATCCGGAAATCAGACTCGTTTTGCTATTTTTAATATCGCCTTCCATAAATTCTCGTCAATTCAATTGATTTTTATGTTTTTTAACGCTTGAAATAATCTTTGTACTCCTAGTTTCTTCTTTTTTACTTTATTTCTTTTTAACTTTACTTAATTTCAAAATATTCCGGATCAAATTACTACATAAAATACCAGCACTTTGAATGCATAATCCATAAAAACCATTATTACCGTTAAATGTTATACCGTAACTTTGACAGTAATATTTGTTTAATTTTGAGTGATTCAGTAATTTTACGATAATTATTACTATAAAAAGAATGGTAAAATCATATTTTTTATTTCGGCAACATGCTTCTTTAAAAATGGTTTCTATGATAAAAGAAAACCTAAAGTGCCTATACTGTTTACAATAATTTGATCCGGAATTTTTATCGAACACCTTTGACTTTATTATTGACACTAGTCCTAAAAATATATAATAAATGTATATAGTAATAACAGAATATTCCTTATTTGTTTTAAAAATTATAGACGAAAATTGAATTCATAGCTATAATTGATTATAATACATATATTATTATTATTTTTCTAAACTAGGTACTTTTAAACTTCATTATAATTATTATTATTATTCAGATAATTTGGAAAAATGCCAACTCAATGAATTAACACAAATTTAATAACAATTTAGTCTTTTTAAACTTATTTAAATGCATTAGTCAGGATAAATTCGCAGGACGATTTATTAATATAAGCAATACAATTTTTTATAAAAAAAAATTGTACATTAATTCCCTTTTTGTTTAATCAAATTTGTAGACATTGAATTAATTATAATTTTTACATTAGAATTACAATTTTTACATTACCATTCAGAATTTTCTCGCTTAACATTCTAACGCATCTTATGTCTTCGAATTTTTAATGAACTAATATGAACTTTTTTATATATTTGCTATGTCATAAATTAACTAATGCTTGGGATTTACATAGCGTTTTTTTATTTTCTCTTAAACCTGAAATAGTGAAAAAGGAAAAGTTTCGAAAAATGTTTTTCTGAATCTTTATTACTGATTACTTCATTTTTAATTATTTTAATTAAAATTCTTATTATATATATTAATGACGGGGATTAAAAGCATACTTTAAAGTAGATATAGTTTGTTTACTAAACATTATGACTCCTAATATACTTAGAGACTCGTGGGCATTTATAGGAAGGATAACTTACGTTTAGGCTAATAATATATTGCTTTCAGGAATCTATGTCGCTTTGATATAATCTGGTAAACATCAATATGCAGTGCGCAAAAAAATTCCTTCCAGAATAACTTTGGATGTTATGATTGGATTTTCATGTACTAGGGCACAATCTTAATGGTTTGAGAAGATGACCTTTCATATGTTAATCAGTTATGCAGACAATAAATTATAAAAATACTTTTTTACTTTAAGTTATAAAATCAGACACTAAAATACACTTTCTCTGAATAAACATACATTTTCCTCGACATATTTATATCTCTGGCACGCAAAACATAGGTGGAAGTCACAATCTGTTAACTATGATCCCAATAGTTTGGTCAGAAGGGTGGACCAAATTTTTGACCAATTAATATCATTTTTACTTTTTGCGTATTTCGCCATATACTGAGAAATTTTTAAGCGAATCAAAAATTTATCGCACATGAATATAAAATTCGTATGTCTAAGGATCTATTTAAAAATGCTACAAAGTTCTATGATCTACTTCGAGTAAGCCGAGCCCGTCAAATATCAATTCTATTGAATGACACATTCCTTATTCTGACTTAAAGATTTTTTCGCTGCATGTTTCTTACTTAACACAAAGACAGGCAAAAAACCATGTAGAGTGTAAACAAACTAATTATGCATTTAAGTTTCTCGGTACACAGAACAAAAATATATCATTATTTTAATAAAATACATAAACAAATATTAAATCAAAATTAACTAAAAGACGTGGACAAGATAAAAATTGTATTTCAACAAATTTGATGTGCGATTAATTAACTTATTTAACTACAAGTTAATTAATATTCTTACCTCAATGTGGAGAAACTGAGCTCAACTTTAACACGCCATTTTGCTTATAAACAATCAGCTGTCTCTGACGTCATAGGTCGCATGTGTGTGTGTGTGTGTGTGTGTGTGTAGCCTTTATCTTCTTCTTCTTCTTGTAGTGCAAGTACCCAATTTGACCGATTTTCCCGTTTTTACTTGATTGGCGGCAAATCTTGCGTACCTGGTCAAAAAATTTGAATTTAGAAAAACTGATTTAAAGACAATGATTGTATAGACAACTGTAAGCAAAATACTTGCATTGGCCAACAGCAATTATCGAGGCGACACAGCATCAATAATCAGACATTTTATTCTAAAGATATTTTAACATTAATTAAAAAATATTTTATCCCTAAAATACAGCAAATATTATTTAATTAGGCATAAAAATTCAGAATATGTAAGGAACGTTTTTCTTATTTTAGGTATCATTTGCTACAATATAACCTACAAGGGCTAGATTTAGGTTATAAAATACACCTGACTCTTCCTAAACTGTCTACTTTAATGTTGAAAATAAATTACTGTTTTGAAAAACATAGGCAAAGAGTAATAAAATATTTCTTTCTCACTATCTAAACTAGAAACATTTTTACTATTTCGTTTTATCTTTAATACGTTTCTGAGTTATTCTAATATATTTCAAATATCCCATATCATCTTGAGTCAAACATTTCGCTTAAGAATTCTAAAAGAAAAGAGACCAGCGCATTGCCAATTACAAAGAAGAAAAACTTGTAAGAGAGCGCAAAAAAAGGAGCAACAAAGAGTTAAAAAGAACAAAAAATAGAAGAAAGATGAAGATGCACTAATGCAAAAGGTCTCGTTAAATGTAAGGCTGACAAGTTTCTCTCATAGTCATAGATGATACTTGAAAGCGTCCATTAGGGTTGAGTCTTGTCCGTGACTTACAAAGGAGAAGTGTAATAAAAGACAGAAAAATTAAAAAATAAAAGACCTCCCGTCGCGGAGCCTTAAAATGCATTAATTAGCTATGACTTCTGAAGTACCGTCTAATCTATTTGGATTTTAACATCAAATTGATGTCGCCATTTTTTCCCATTTTCTCTTTTTTACAACCTACAAATAAGATGATGGCGATTGATTTTGGCTCTTAATGTTTAATACCTTGGCTTTATTTTTCTCCTCCCATCGCCGCTTTTGTTTTAACAATTGGCTGCAAAAGGCAGAGAGAACTCGGTGAATATCTTTTGGTCATGCATTATTTATGAACGTGTCGACAGAATATTGAAAGAAAGTGGGTTTTCTAAATCGTTTTAGATGGTATTAGGGATTGTTGGTTGTGAAAGTGGAAAAACGCTGCTTTACCTGACCTTTGGCTGACAGCAGTGGATGAAAAATGAGTTTTTAAAGCAAGGATATGGCTGATGTTATTAATACTTAAAAAGAATGAGATTATTATTGTTTTCTTAAAACGATCTTCGCCTTACCCATATCTTTATATTTATCGTTAAATTACTATTAATTTCTTTTAAAAGGTTATGATTACTGACTTTTTAAAGCTCCCTTCTTATGAACACTTCCTGTAATGCATTCACAAATTAACAATAATAATAATTCACAATACTTTTCACGATAATAATGTCTTAACACTTTTCTTTAATACACTTTCGAAATGTTAAATAAGATTTCAATGCATACAATTTTATTTTCTAATTTGAACTTTTTGAATGGAGGAAATCATGAAAAAATATCATGGAAATCCACTGTTAAATTTCCCCAAAAGGTTAAAATCATCAGCTCCTAGCTAAATATTGTTAGAAATGCAGATGTATATCATGAAATCTGGATCAGGTTCAACTCGTTTTAAATCTGAACTTATGGATTTTTCAGACAGTCAATCGTCGTATACTTTCTTTTTTTAAAAAGAAATAAAATCAAGAAATTTGTCATCAGTGTTTTGAAAAATATAAGAATCTGGAAAGAAAATACAACATTTGATTTTTTATAATTATAAGAGAGCTTTAAATATTGCTGTTCAATAAGTTAATTATTTTTGTATTTGTATGATCTTGTGGAATCCAATTTTCAACAAAGATAGATATTTATATTTCAACAAAAATTATTAACATGAGAGTCTTATCAAATGTGAGAACTATTAATATATCATAGAAAAATATCTTGTTAAATCCAGTTTTAATAAAAATAGTTATTTATCTTGGAACAAAAAGTATTAACATGATATCCTTATCAAATTTCATAACTTTTGATACATAAGATTTTTTATATGCGTCATCATTACTTCACTAAACTACCCAATTAGTAAATTTAGAATTACTAATTGATGTCCACGTTGCGTATTACTATAACTATGACGTTCATTATTTTATTACTGTAACATGTTTAAATTTTAACATTTGGTGATAGTTTGCAGCGTTTTGCGAAGAATTTAATTATTGATTATGAGACTCGTTTTTTTTCTTCATAAAAAGCATGAATATTTATTCTTATAAAGTTTATAACAGTCATTATTTTCAAACCAGCTGCTATTATAGTTTCCAATAAACTAATTTAAATTTGTGAAAGAAAAGGTTGAAAATACTTGCAATCATTTTCTAGACATTAAATGTAGGTTTAAATGTCTAAAAAAATATCTGAAACAAATTACTTTACAGCAGTGTCTACAAAAGTAATATTTGCTACTATACAATTGAATAATAAGCTATTTCTGCCTATTCACAGGAAGTTACAATTTTTGAGCAACTTTTATATCACTTTGAGTTACTATATTTATAGAATCACCAAATGTAACTGACTAGTTTTAAATGTTCCAATTTGACTTAAAAACAACCGTTTATATATATAACTGAAGAGGAATTCAAATTTCTCATAATGTCACTGTTTAACAGTATTTTATTCACTTATTGTCATTAAAAATTGGCGACAACTGCATAAATTGGATTTGAATTTTTTTTTTTTTTTTTTTTTTTTTTTGTTCATGTCTTTCTTCGAGACCAATATAAAAAAGAGGTATCATATCAGGAAATATCCTGGTCATGTTTCACTACATATTAAAATTTATAAATTTGTTCAATTTAAAAGTTTTCTATAAACAAATGTAGCTGAATAGGATTCTACGCAACATGTGGGAATGCTACAAACAAAAGCAACTGTTTTTCTCTTCAATTCAAGATTTGATCTCAAACAAATGTTAAATGCTAAGCCTTCCGTCATTTAGTTGCACAACATGAATTAAAAATTCATCAAATGAATTGCGTTAGCTTTAAATAAAATTCGATCGTTATTTGAATTAAATTACAAATTGAATTTTATTTAAGAAATGAAGGAAATCTTAATGAAGAAAATCCTAGCGAAAACTTTCTATCAAATTTGAATAGCAGACAGGTTAAGAAAATAACCAACCTGAACTCGACCCTGAGTAACTAAGAAAAATTGAAAACATTTATTTTTAATTGTTAATGTTCGTAAAAGTGTTAAATAAATGAATAAATCATATTTCAGAGTTGTTTTATTAGTAGTGGGGATTAGCGAAACTTAAGTTTTCTAAAGACATGAGTTAATAGCATTCTTATTACTACAAAGCAAAGATAATATTACGTATTTACGAACAAATGCTAAAACTTCCTCAGAAAACAGTATATTCAAGTTAAGGCCATTGTGTTACCCCCTAAGACTAATTAAAGCTTCTTGAAATAAGAGCTCTGCCGATACACATTATTTCCCTTAAATACTTACTCTTTATTCATAAATGCGGCAACGATAAACCACACGAGTCAACCTTGAAGCGAAATTCCCTATTCTATTTCTTTTTTTCCCTAACCCAACTCGCCATAAACTGAAGTCAAGATGTCTTTATCTTATCAAACTTACAGTAAAAGTATTTAAGAGCTTGTTTGAGCGTTAGTGTACTGAAGGCGAGAGCGTTGGAGCGTGCACCAGTGTGAGCGCAGATTGAAGTGAACTCAGCCGTGAAAACAAAGATAAAGGCGTTCGCTTTATTCTGTTTTACTTTAGCGCGTGTCTATGAGCGTCCTAAGAGATTGTATGGAAAAGGAGCGTTAAACAGCTCTTTAATTGCTGAATCGTCTCGTCCGTAACTGAAAAAAAAAAATTGAGAAAGGAATTTTCTCTATTATTTTTTTTTTTAATTTTTTTTTTTTAAGTTTTTCTTTTTTTTTCAGATTACATTTTAAAAAAACACTCTTACTTCTTAGACGTCTATATAGTTTCGATAAACAAATTAAAAGGACATTTTTAATTTACATTTTAAATATAATTTCGTGCTACATTGCAATATTTTCAATTACAAATATGTTTTAGAATTTCAATATTATGTAAATTTGTACAAATTCCTACTTAGAACATTTTAAATTTTTTTATGACGTTAATTTTTTTTAGAACTTGATGAATTGTTAAAATATAAAGTTAAGCAGGATAGAAGCGCTTGTTTTATCTTGTTCTAATTCAGGTGTTTGCTATATCCCATTATAAGCATCCTGTTATGTGTATCAATGACCGTTCAAAAGAGTTATATGGAATAGGAGCGTTAAACAGCTCTTTAACTGAGGAATCATCTCTTTATTACCGAAAAAAGAAATTGGGTGAGGATGTCCTCCAACTCCTACAATCTTTTTTCTTTTCCTCCAATTTAAAGTCCTCCAATTTTTTTCCAGTTCGCTTTTTTTAATCTTAAATTTTTTTAAAAAATAGATTATAAATTACTATTTTTCGACTTAAATTTTAAATATATATTTTTAATTTTCCTTTTAAATATAGTTTCGTGATATATTTTTAATATTATTATTTAAAAATACATTACAAAATGTGAACGTTATTAAATTTTGTGCTAACAGCTAGTATTAAGCCATTTTACCTAGTATTAAGCTTTTACCTCAGAATTCTCTTCCATTGAATTTATTTCAATGATTATCGTAAAACAGAATGAAAATGTTTTATTTATTCTGATTCACTTTAGACGTCAGCTAAATTCTGTTCTTCTCCAAGTGTCAATGAGCGTCCTAATGAATTGTATTTAAAAGAAGCGTTTTAAATAGCTCTTTAATTGAGGAATTTAAGTTCGTTTTTTATCTTTAAAAAAGAGTATGAACTACTGTTTTGATTCATTCTTATGGTTTCGATAAAATTAATAAAAATATTTTTTTCATTTATATTTCATGCAGGGATTTGTTATAGTTTGTGATTTTATCCTGTACAAATACATAGTTAATTATACAATAATTTTTATAGCACATTTTAAATGTTCCTTAATATTGAATTATACTCTCTGAATTCGTTTTCATCAAATTTTTTTAGTAATTTTTAATAAATAAAACAAAATAAAAGCATTTGCTTCATTCAGTTATACTTTAAATGTTTACTATACTTTAAATGTTATTGTAAATGCTATATTACTGTAAAAATTATAGTATAATATGTAACGGTAAAAATGCATTTTATCGTAAAATAGATTTCTTGTTTGATGCCGTCAAATTGTCAGTATTTTATACCGTAATTTCTTACAGTGTAGCCTGTTGTAATTTAGTAAATACTGTATGTAAAATAAGTGTTAAACAGGGCGCAAACATCTGTTCCGTAAAAGGAAAAAGAAATCGGATAAAGCTTTTCCTCCATTGTCTCAGTTAGGTTTTTCAGCTTTAATAAAATAAGAGTAAAAACAACTATTTTCATTCATTTTTGTGATATAAACATTGGTAGATATTGAAACATAATTTAATTCTATTTTTTTCACTAATTTCTACAGTATATTTTTTCTTAAGTACTAATTAATTATCTTCGAGTTCATTTGCATTGCATTTAATTTTTTTTTCAACTTTGGGGCAGTAAAACAGGTTAAAAACATTTTCTTTATCCTGTTTTATTTTGTATATTAGCTGTACCCCGTTTAACTTTTTCATCTTTATGAGCATCTTACAACTAGAAAAAAATTCTGGTAAAATTACCGCACTGTATGGTTATGACATTTCCGGTAAATAAAACAACATAATTCTGGTTGATAAAGTCAAAATATACGGTTTTTAAACAATTCATTTCATAGTTTTTCCGTTCGTATGTAATAGTTTAACAAAAACTCTGATTTTCAAAATTATAGTTCCTATTACCACACATTTAGTAAAAAAATACAAAATCAAAAAGGGAATTTAACCAAAGAAATGGTTTTCATGCCGTGGCTCTAAGGTACTATGATAAAGGTTTCCAAATTTTACCTCACTTACCAAATTTTATCACATATTATAAAACCATATTTTATTGTTAATGTTACCAAAGTCAGACTAAAGCGATTCGTTAAAAAATACTGAGCTTTATGATGTTCCCATAAAACCAGAAATATAGTAAATTTTAACATATTCAAGTAACCATGTTTTTCTATTTATACATTTTTGAGGGAAATGTAGTTTTTAATCACGTAAAATCTCAATAATTATTATAAATATATATTATTACATATTAATTGTCGCATACTTTAAAAAATACTGTAACTAAAATAATATGGAATTATAAAATAGCATGAAAAATATGAAATATATTAAACAAATTCTCATGCTTCATTAACTTGTTTCACCCTCCAATTAGAACGTCAGGGTTTCTAACTTTTAAAAAATATGTCTCTAAAAATACATTGATAGAGTGGTTAAAAAAATTTACCCTGGGATGATGAAGAATATTGTTGTTGCAATAATGGCTAATAAAGTTTTAAAATGTAACAGCTTCAACTCATGTATTCTAAAAACTGAACTATGCTATAATTTGCTTAAATTACCATAAATTTCAGTTATGAAAATTAGCACTCATTAAAATGTTCAGAAAAACACATTTCTTTCCAACTCTTTATAGCGACTTAAAAATTAAGTGTTGCCTACTTATTGTTACGTATCTGCCGTAAAAATAGTTTTTAGTCGTAATATGTTGAGAAATAGTGATTTACTGTTTTAGAAGTTAACAAAAGTTAAAAAAGAAGTTACGTAAAACAATTCTATAAAAAAATTTTCCTAAAAATATAATTTTTTTTATATATGGGTTTTTGATTTCAAACTCAGATGGTTAAAGCATAGTAAGTGCAGTTTTTTGAAGGAAAAATAAACACATTTCTTAACGCATTAAAATCCACTTTCATATTTTTAATTTAAATAACTCATCGTTCCTTCCATAAATACAGAGAAAAATGACCCAATTTTCGTAATCAAAACGATGTCCAAAATATATTCATTTAACACTAGTAATTTTAATTTATATAATTTGACTTTCTATACTTTTTCTCAACCATGCACTAATATTTAGATACATTTTTATTATTTAACACCCACAAAAACTCTTTTGAGTGTTATAATAGCTTTAAATAATGAATTAAAATTTATACAATGCATAACTGCATTCAAGAAAAACTGTCCAAATAAATTCTTTTTATTGCATAATTTTTATTAATAAATACTCCACTGCAATTGAAATCAAAGTTGAATAATAATTCATAATTTCAAAAAGAATAACTACTCATAAACTGTTTCGAAATTTATTTACTACGTTGGCAATGGTCCAATATATTTTGAACAGTGTTTCAAACTTATGTTATTGTCTTTAAAAAAGTGAACATAAATTAGATATCATTTTGATACTTTTAAACGATACTTTTGAAACATAACTCTAACCGGTTTAATAGTTTCAAAAAGGGAATTACTCTAAAAAGACAGAATACGCTGGCGTTCCGCTGAAACGCTACGGAGCATCCAGGTAATTAGTGAAGAAGTTCTTCCTATCCATGCGGAGGGGGGTGATCACCTCTTCTAGTTATTTATGATTGTAATTTAAAGCTTAAATTACATCGCTTTCAAGAACACCTCATTAATTACAACTGCCCGACTTTTTCATCGCGTTCGAATTGGATGAAGAGAAGTGAAAAAATTCTTTTTTTAACTTTTAATTCTGCCTTCCTTTCATGTAAATTCTGAAGCACGAAAGCAAATGATTCGATGGTTTTGTAAAAAAAATTACTATCTTTTCTCTTCTACGGAAAGAGAAAAATTGTCGTAATTAACGCTTTTAGGTGTCTTTCTTCGCCTACAGTTGCTTCGCAAAAGGGAAGTTGATGAAATAGGAATGCATATTTAGCTCCTTAAACTTCATCAAGTGTGAAAACTTTATTTTATTTGGCGAGAGAATTAAGTGTTTCCATGGAATAGAGAAGAAAGGCAAGTAATTTATAAATATTGTTTTCTCTTTCAGGCTCCTTAATTTCAGAAAATCCCTTCAGAGAATATTAATCTTAATATTCTAGAGTAAAAAATAAGCCTTAAGGCGCTAGGTGAGTTCGAAAAAAGAAAAGAAATATGTCAAAAACGGCATAATTACAATTAGAATTGATAAAATAATAATTTTAACTACTTATATCAAAAAATTTCACTTGCTGTTAGAAAGAGAGATTTTTATTCGTAAATAATTAAAAAATAATTCGATCTTCTTCGAAAACGTTTGAAGAGATTATCGGGAGAGACAAAGGTGAAATATATTTTCGTTTTAAAATCCATTCAGTGAAGAATGAAAAACAACGGCTTTTTCAAAATCCTCCCTATACAACTTTTCAACTAAAGTTCAAATAAAACACCTTAAATCAATCATTTTGAAGCATTTTCTTATTGCATGATCGCAATTCAGAGTTTTTTGTAATGACTACACCTAAAACATGTTTTAGAATCATGGATATCAATAAAAATTTTAAAAAATCATATACTTTAGAGATCGCAATTAAACATTCAAGTGAAGAATGAACAAAAACGTCAGTGTAGTCTAACCATCATTCACTACACGGTGGAAATTCTGATTTTCAAACTAATAGTTCTTATTACAACATATTTATGGTAAAGCAAATTTAACCAAAAAATATGCTCTGAGCTATAATAATAAAATATATGTGTTGTTTACTCTTACCAAAATTATCAAAATTTATCATACTAGGAGGCTTCGCCCCCTGCTTGCTGGTGCTCGCCAACCCCCGGAACTGCTTTCGCAGTTCATTTCGGATTACTTCGCAATCCAATGCTCGCTTTGCTCACTCATTGGATACGTTCTTAACGTCTAGCTTTTGTATACTTTTTTGAATACTGAAGTTCCGAAAACTTTTCACTGTAGAAAATTCTAAATCTGTACATTTCAATATTAATTTGAAATTGCAAACAGTTCACATATTTTTCTTAATCACACTATTCTAAATTTCAGTTGTTGAGAAAAGTAACTGCTGTAAGTTTTGTTTTAAAGTCTTTTCCGCCAGAGTGTTAAAGCCATGTGTTGTAGAACAATATAAAATAATAGTCTGAATAGTAGAGAGAGAGAGAATTTCTTTAAAAACACAATTGTTAATTTGGGCATTTGGCGATACAACACTTATAGAATTGAAAGATTTGTTAAGTCAAGCGCTCAGGTATCTTAATTTTGATCTAGTTGCGCTTCTATGTCATTCTGATTTATGTTGCTAAGTTAACTTTCAAAAAATTCTATGGCTGGCAACAGCATTTTATTTCGTTGTTTATTTTTATTTCTTTTAGAATTCGTTCTTTTTTTAGCGAAATGTTTTTTAACCTAACAGAATTCTTTCCCGACTGTTCTCTCTATATATGAAGAAAATAAAGTAAATATTTAAGTGTTGTGAAAAGAATCTTATTTAGTTGTACAAAGTACTTCAGCCAAAATTTGGGAGCCACGTAAGAGAATTATATATATTAGATTCTGACAGTTTTGACCATACTTTGCTTTCAGTGTAATTATCAATGTTTAAAAAGCACTGATTTAGAAGAGGGTATATTATTTTATTTAAGATAAATTTATATAATAGTTTATTGAATGCAGTTCAAAATTTTAACCTCACATGTCTGAAATATCTCAATTACTCATTGCTCTATTATCCAAAATATTCCTAAAACAAAAACGGCACGCATGCCAAAAAGTAAATTCTAATCACTAATAATTTGTTTCATTTTACTTATATTCTCTTAAACCATAATTCAACTAATTTTACAACGGTTGTATGTATTCTTATACAAATTAATGAAAATTCAATAAAATTTGCAATAATAACTGTTACGAAAGTTTCAAAATAAACATAGATTTTCAATAAAATGTGCAAATCAATTTTATAAAACATATTATTTAAATCTTAATTTTTTTAAACTGACATATTTTAGTCTTTTGAATTTAATTTGAAAATTTGAAGACTTCGAAAAAACGCAGAGTATATTTGTGAAGAAATAAAACAAATCCAATATTTTATTTCTTTTTTATGAAAATTCATTAAAAACAATTGCAGCTCGCACGGACCACAGTGCTGACGTAAAATATCCACAGTGGGAGACGTATCATGGGTGAGATTCCCCTTGCCATCAGGCTAACTATGGATGGTTTTCGTGGTTTTCCTCTATATGTAACGCAAATGAGTTTTAGTTTAATTAAAAAGTCCTCCACGAATGCAAATTTGTCGCAAATACTTGATTCAGAAGTTCCCTTCTCTTCTGGATTGGATTCAAAGTTACAAGGTTACGGAGTTGAACATTAATAGTCGTAAACTCAAAATTGCGTCGGCTGTTCTAAGATAGTTATAAAATATCAAATATTTGAGTCTTGGTGGCTCAGGGAATAGAGCTCAGGGGTAGACACAGGTTCGAATCCCAGTGGTGGCTGTTTAAAATGAATTCCGCTCCAGGTTCGCACCGACCACAGTTCTGATGTAAAATAGATTAATCTAAACAGTGGTAGACAGATCATAGGTCAGAATCCTTTTGTCGTCGAGTTAACCGTAGGAGATTTTTGTATTTTTTCCTCGCCATGTACCTCAAATGTGGGTTAATTTCATCATCAAGAAGCCTACCACAAATGCTCGATTGTTCCTTTGTTTGATCCTGGAATTCCTTTGTCTTTTTGGTTGGGTTCAAAATCGCAAGGTTACGGAGTTGAAAATTTTTTTATCATAAACTCAGAGTTAGTTTGACTGTCCAAACGACTATTATTAAATGATAAACGACTATTATATTGAATGATATGTTTAGTTGTTTCAAAATGATTTGTACTGTCTTAAAATATAAGAGTGATTTCCCCTACTCAAAAAATAGTTAAATTTTTTTAACTCAACTTGAGTGAAATACACTCTTATTTGAGCGAAATTCTTGCTTTGCGTTTACTCAAACTTGAGTGGTAATTATTTAACAATTTTTGAGTGCTTTTAGCTCAAACTTGAGTGATTTATTTATTAGTTAATTGTGTGCGAGCTATAAACTGGAATTTCTATCGTTTTATTTTAAAAAGCAAATGATAATAAATCTAAATAAAATTGTTATGTTCTGTGATCTAAATAGATTATGTCCTTGCTCTTATTTTGCGTTTAATTTTTTTCTTGAGAATATGTCACTTAACATTTTGAATTAAGAAAAATTAAAACAACTTTTAGTTCACAGCGGTATTTCTGAAAAAGAGGCTGTTTTTACTTTTTGGTAAGTAGATATACCTCGTTGTTTTTATTTTTAAATACTTTTATTTAGAATGTGTTATATACATATTGCATTTAAATTAGCTGTTTTTCAGCGTTTTTAAATAAAATGCTATTCTTTTAAATTATTTGTCAAAAAAATTTCTTAAAATTGAAAGTGTTAAGCGTGGATGATTACGGATTATTAAAAAAATCTGATTCCATGCTAGAGTCTTTGTCAAAGCATGTGGGAATATATTATATCTGATAAGAGTTTTAGAATTTTTTCAGATCTCATATTAAAGTATTAACATTTTATTTTAATATAATAAATTTATATCCATGTTTCAGTTTTTAGATGTATTATTTTGGTACAAAACACTTGTGGATAATTAATTTCATATCATTCTATACTTCTTTTATAAAAGATATTTACGAAATAATTTATTGTTCATACAGTCTATAATTGCTATTATTTAAATTGCTTCCTATTAATAGAGTTGACTGTATTTAATTTATGAAAGTTCACATTTGCAAGATCCCTTCATTCAAATCTGTACCTTCAGATGTTCGATGCATTTTATTATAAATATATCATTTAAAGAAAATGTGGAAAATATTATATTTAAAAAAATTAAACAATATTTTTAATTTTTCTGTTTTTATCCTGTTTTTAGCTTTTATTTAATTGGAAATCAGAATTAATACTATTTTCGTATTTTATAAAGTATTTATCACATTATACAAACTATTTTTCCTTTGTTGCTGGCTTCACAGTCAGGCACGCTGACTGCTTCGCCCCCTGGCCGGTAAATTCCATTAATAGATTCCCTATATTTTATATCATTTATTAAAAGTAATTTTGTTCTTATATTCCAACTGAACTGATAACTGAAAAAGGATTTAAATTCAAGGAGAAACAAGAAAAAACTTAATGTTAATGAAATTGACTTAAAAATTTACAGTATGATAAATGAATTTTTGTCAAATCAAAAAGTACTCTTTTTCTCATTAAATTGAAAATAAATTAAAATGTAGACAATTCCCTCGAAAATTAAGAAAATTGTTTCTAAATTTTTTACGCGCATGCCCTGTATGAAAGAACAGCTTTAATTACTTATATTTTGCACAATTTTAAACAATTTCTTTGTCAAATTTCAAAACAATTTGTTTGGAAACAAATTTTTTTTAAAGTTATAGCTAATAAAGTAAGACAATATTATATATATATATATTGTCTTCCTTTAATCATGATATAAATTTTATTTTATAACTTATTTTTTGAATAAAAGATATGCGATAAAAGTCTTTCTCAAGTTTACAAAAATGTTTAAGACTTTTAAAGTATTTCGAATTTGTAACTGAAACGGTTTATATTTTAGCTGTGGAAAAAGGGGAAAACATTAATTTGTCAGTTTATTAGAAAAAGATGGTACCAAAATTAGTATTTATGTTTTAAAAATTGTCTGCATAATGTATAAATGTTTTTTCCTGGAAAATGTGAATTTTGATGAGTAAAATTGACTGCGCAGCTCATCTGTGAAATGGAAAAAAAAAAACTACAGGATTTGAAGTTTTTTCTTACGTAAGATAAGATTATTGTAGATGTAGATCCATTATAGCAATTGACTTTTTGTTTACGAGTCACTTTGTTTTCAATGTAATGTACAGTAAATCAAGCTCTACATTCTTCTCGTTTCTTCAGTTTATGCTCTATGAGCTGAAAAAGGTGCTTCTAAAAGCACTATAGGAAACTTAAATATTCTACTGAGTGAACACATAAGTAATATATGTATAAGAAAACATATACAATAATATATCTTTTTTTCTGTAATTTATTTGTCTTATTCACTAATGCATTCTCACATTTTATGTTAAAAGTCTTAACCCTTTGCAGTTGTATCATAGCTTTCAGACACCAATTCTTTTTTCAAGAAGGCTGACTGCTCCACTTTGAGAAGACTTTTTATAAAGTTGTAAAGAATTAAAAACTAAAACCAACATAATTTTGCTGACATGAAAGTTACATATTTTCAATAATTATCATTGATGACTTAATGTGATTTTTAGAGTTGTGTTACATATGCATATAACGTTTTATAAAATCAAGTTAAAAATTACCAAATATGCTATTATGTTTTCTTTCTTACAATTAAATTGCGTTAAGTTCCTTTGTAAATTACAATTAATCAAATGAACTATTAAAACGTGGAAAAACCTGACACTGTCAGGGAGTTTTATTTTAGCTCCAAAATCAGGGAATAGTCAGGGCAAGTTGCAATTTTTCCTATTTTATACCTGGAAAATAACCAGTCTTAAAATTATCAGTAGCAGTAGTTAGTTATTGAGAATCGAGTTAAACAATTCTAAATCTATTACAATTATTTTTTGCAAAAATGTTACATTTTAGTTTAGCTGAAATATTCCCATCCTCATTTAATTGTATATTTTTTTACACAGAAAATCAAATATTTGCCATTACAAATAAAATAATCAAATTTTTCTGATGAAAAATTGAATGATATCGATAAAATATGGTATTGATTTTAGTTGTAATTTACCTGAAAAAGTTAGGGAATTTTTTTCTGAAATTGAATGGGTACCCTGTTAAAAATATTTTTCTAAGTATATTTTTGCAAACTTTTTTTAAATAAAGTAATAACTAGAAAAATTCCATCCAAATAAAATTTAATAGCCTTGTAGAAGAATTATCAAAGTTACATTTCCAAGAACTAGTATGGAAATGGTTGAGTATGATTTAACGTACTAATAAAGTCACTATTTGAATACCTAAATAAAATGAAAAACTATGTAAACTGTTAATAACAAATTGGTTTCATTAAAAAAAGTAGAAAATCCTTAAAATGGTGTACTGAAATCTGTCACAAAGCTTTCGGTCTCTAAAGAGTATTATCTTGCAATTATATTCAGCATATTGTTAAATACAGATGGATTACTAAGTTTTCACTTTTTTTATCAACTATCACTGTTTAGTTTTAAAATAAAAGAAAACTTATTAATTACCGAACAAACCATGAATGAAATTTAAAAGAAATGAATGTTGCTAAATTATTGCTATCACACGTGTCAAAGAAAAAAAAATTTTCATCTTATTTATGATAAGCATTAAAAGATTCAGTGAATAGTCGGAAAAGGATCAATTTAATTCAAATGTGATTTAAATGACATTCAAGTCAAAAGAATAAATAATGACAGTATGATTAAAAAATATTCACTTAAATGATGCTAATTATGAATAAAAAATGATTGAAATTCACACAAATTCAAGTTAAAAGGACCCAATCAAGTAATACTAAAAATCACTCAAACACGAGTGAAAATCATTAAAGTTTTAGTGAAATTTTTTAACTCAAACTTGAATAATTTCCATTTAACTCTTTCATTTGAGTTATTTTAACTCAAGAAGAGAAGGCGTCTTTCTTCTAGATGAAAGAATTAAATAGTACTCAAGTTGAGTTATTTTCACTCGTTTATTTTAAGTGAGTAAAAAGCATGACAATCTAGTGATTTTTGGCTTCAAAAATAGCCAAATATTACAAGTTTTTCAAATTTTAAATTTTTATCTTCGTAAGATTCTCCATATAAATAAGGTCTTAACTTACATTTTTTATTAAATTACAAATAAAAATATTGTCACGTGTATAATTTAAAACTTGTATTATATATTTTCAATTTTAAAATATAACAAATAACGTAAAAAGCAAAAATACACTTTTTAATTCTATGTTTTTGGTACGATTTCCTGTGAAATGACAAAAAATATCTTTCACGATTAAAGTATCATCTGTAACACAAATAAAAAGCAAAATGACTCTCTGAGTAGGAACAAAACGTGCGGAGTATTTTTAAAAGACACTTCAAATATCCGGAAAAATGATTAAAAACCTCTTCAGACTACGAAATGTCTTCATTTTATTTTTCGATAAAAAAAAAACCCTCCTCCTTCCGCAGTTTATATGATCCAAAAAATTAATACCCGGATGATGATGATTTAAAATAATCTCTTTCCCTTAACTCTGCCCTTATAATTTATCGAAGTAATTTTTTGTAGCGGTAGATGGGCAGTAAAATTTAATCGCACATTTTAGAGAAAAAAAGTTATGAAGCGTTTCTTGCATCTCCTGTTCTAGAAAAGCGATTAGAAGTTGTCCTAGATTTTCTACTTTGGCGTCTTTTTTGGTCGCATGAATCATTGGGTAATATGGCAGTAAACATTAAAATTAGGATTATTTTCTGGATTCTGGAGTTTTTACCTAGATTAATTTAAATATAAAAATGTGTTTTATTTTCTCTTTTTAGGAAGCTCTCTTTGTTGCCTAAACAGTTTCGTGTTACCTTTTAGTAATATAAGCTGTTTTAATAACTCGTTAATGAGATGAGAACGAACCAAAAAAAATATTATTTTAGTTTGTTAGAAATATAATAAAAAAGACTCTAGTCTTGAAACTTTGCGCAAAGTTTTGACGAATAGTTTAGCTCCAATGAAACTCTGATTAATTACCAAGTTCTTCTGTTTATGAGAACATTTTATTTTTGTATAAAAATACATCAACAAATGTTAATACAAAATATTTTGTGTAAACATCTATAAATGTGCGTTTTACATATACCTTTACGCTTGACAACTCAAATATTTGTTTATTTGAATTTTACAACTTTTTAATGTAACTAATAAGCCATTTTTATTTATTATTTGACATTTTAATAATTTGTATTTGTAAATAAATATTTAAATTAAATATGAAATTAAATATGAAAATAAAATAAAAATTTTTATTTAAGAAATATTATTCATTAGTTAATACGCCCGTTAACATTGAAATTTCTTAAATGGTTTTTGTATCAAATTCAATGCAAAAATGTGTTTTGTTTCTTTCTTTTTATTTTCTTTTTTTATTAAAAGCGCACAAACAGTCTTAGGCTGCATTCAATAATAGATGGTGTTTTGATAATTCATTAATGTGATTAAATTAGAAAAAATATTCTTTATTATCTTGGTGGACTGAAAATAAAAAGAAGTAAAAAAAAACATACAGGGCTGGACTTAGAATATACTTAACTTTTTCAAAAAGTTTAAAAAATATTTTATCTGAACACTCATGATGAAACTTCGACAAGTAACTTGGTTTTTCTGTCAATAACAGTAGCCTATCAGCATGTTTATATATGGATGCACTCTTAAGCATGAAAACAAAAACATGTAGGTGTAGAAAAATCTATACCTATTTTACAAATAAATTTGGATACATTTTAACTTAAATATTTGTTTCATTTTAATGTCTGTTATTTTTTAAAACTAATATTTTTTTCAATTTGTTATATCACATAACATATTTACTACATAAAAGAAATATTTAAATGTAAGAAAATAAAATAAAAAAATAAGTATTTAAGGTACCGGCTAAGTTTAGCAATACATTTTTCAAAAACTTTAAAATGTAATGCTATTTTTTTATTTATTGTTAACCTATTGGCGCGTCTAATAAATCACTAAAACATAACAATAATATTTTTAAAAATGCGTAATATGTTCATTTACCTGATTATTTCTCATCTAGTTTATTTGTAGTTATTGGCACACAATTTATAAATTCGGTTATTTATAAGTCCTGAAGTTTAACTTATGGCCGATTCGTTACAGAACGTAAAATTTTTAAAAACCCATCCACCTTAACACCAAAAACAATGTATTTTAAAAATTGAATTAACTTTCTGTAATAAGCTAAATGAAATTCTTTGTACAAATCAATCTCAGTCGCAAAAATATTTTCACTTAACAATTCGAGAAAAAAAAAGCCCTATAAAAGGTTAATTTATTACTTTTAATCGGACGATAAAATGTCAAAAAAATTCGTAAATGGATTTTAAAAAAATTACATGCAGCAAGCGAAGTTGAATGAATGATTAACAAATGAACGATGAACCTTTACTTCGAACAGTATCGGAGCTTCACTACCCAGAGAGTTCAAAAGGCAGGGAAAGTGTTTTTACAGAGATCTAAAAGCGCACTTAAATGGAGACAGTTTTTGACACTATTAGGCTATGCTATCTAAAAAATTATTTAACAGCTTGAAACTATTCGGTTTTGTTCTCACAAAAAATAAATAAATTCCATTAATTAGAGAAGGTGTGATGCCACAATTG
Organism: Parasteatoda lunata; assembly: GCA_949128135.1. Classification (NCBI taxonomy): domain Eukaryota; kingdom Metazoa; phylum Arthropoda; class Arachnida; order Araneae; family Theridiidae; genus Parasteatoda; species Parasteatoda lunata. The sequence continues at coordinate 9,792,757 of OX421973.1, read as the reverse complement.
GCATTACTGCATGTGATTCGTTCTCAATGGACGGTGGAGAAGCAGGGGTAGGAGATCCAAAATTGGCGATTTATCAAAATATAACATAGCCAAAACAAAGCCAACCCAGCATATTAATATTGGGTTTAAAAAAATACCTTGGCGATCTCAAGTCGCTAACAAATTTATGGGAATTATTACAAACATGCAGCTGAAACATTTTTGTGGTTAGAAATTTAAAATAAAAAGTTATAAATACATTTTTGTTTTCAATTAGGCGCGACAGTGACTTAATAAGTCTGCATTAGTATTGAAATAAAAAGTATCCCTTACATTGATCAATGCAAAAAAGGAATAAATATTTTATGTTCGTTTTAAAGATTAAGTCTTTGATTTATTTTAAAAGATAGGAAATAAATATGTAATGCCAATTGTGGCATCACAGAAGGGGAGAGACATTTTTAGTGTATGCTTCATTCAGTAGAATTTTGTAACGCCAAATCACAAAAAAAAGACCCATGGTGCTTTGTTACAATCCTTTCAGGTACAAGTAATCTTATATATATTTAAGTACAATAAATTATTATTGTAAGAATTTTTGTATAAATAATGGCATTGTTATCGGTATTGTTGATAATTGATATTGTTATTGTATAAGTAATTATTAATTTAGTTTGTATTAGTTATTTAATTGTTATAAAAGTTAGGAATTAGAAGAAAAGCAGACATAAAAAAACAAAAAATAGAAGAAACTCCTGTCATTTTTCTGGATGATAAACCTAATTACTCGTTGCAAAAATAAATATTTGTGTTATGCAAATAGTTTGAAAGCATTGGCATCACTTTTGCAAACATCTAGATCATGCTAAACATCATGCTTTTTTGTAAAACAAGGGCGGAGTTTTTTTTTTTTTTTTTTTTTTTTTTTTTTTTTTTTTTTTATTCTTTACATAGTTTAAGTTTTAAGTTGATGAAGAATGGAAATGACATTTTTAAAAATATAAAAATTTATCAGAAAAAGTTCTTATCTAAGTCTTGTTTAAATCTTAATAGGGTCATTTTTTTCTAGTAAAGTCATGTTAAAATTTCTTTGGGACAGAGATTGAGTTACGAATTTCAGTCATGTAGCTTATTACCTAATATTAATTTGATTTCAGAGACGATTTTTGTTAGTGGGAAAGTTAGAGGAATTTTCCAAATTTTACTTACAATAAAGAATTTTCCATAAATTTGAACTTCTTTTCTTATAAATATAAAAATTTTAGGAATTCTGTGGTTATAACTACAAATAAACTTAAGAGAAATTATCAATGAATGAACGCGCAACGCAATAGAGAAAATAGCTCTTCAGTAGCCTCTAATCTTGATCCCATGCAGACCTTTACTGTTACCTACATTTAAGAAATCAAAAATTCTTCGATGGATCACGTTGTCTCAGATTGTTTTTGGAACATAAAGTGATCTAAGATCTAAGAATGATCTGCGTGGTTTTGGCAATAATCAGTGAACTCGTTGCACGAGAAAACTTATCTTTTAGCAGCGAATTAAAAAGCTAAAAATGTTACTGCGTAGAGAAACGTTAATGAATTATAGATTAAATTTTTTCTGATGCTCGAGAACAAGAAATAAAAACAGGGCATAGTCTTCATGTCCCACAATAAAAATAGAAACTTTAAAGATCATTTATTTAAATGCAATAAAATGTCACTGAGAAATTTAAAATTGTTTAGTTTCGTTGCCGTAAACAAACAAAAATTTCAAGCAATGAATAAAAATAAGAAATATATTTAAAACTTGCGTCTCTGTACTGTGTTCCGATCATTTTCATTATAAAACTATGTAAATGCAGAAAATTAAAACTTTAATAGTATCCAAGATAACATCTACTTTTAATTTTTACTAGTTATTTGTAATTTTTTTCAATCTTTATATTTCTCTATTTCGTTGTTTTGATTTTATGTTTCCAATTATAAAACCATTATCCTTGCGTGCCTTATGTAACGGGGTTTCCATTGATATAGCTTTATATTTGGGTAAAGCAATTTTAATTATTAAATATCTCGAATTTTTCCTAAATTTGGCTAGAATATGGCTACTCATTCGCTTTGTTTCAGTTTTTTTTTCTCGCTAACAGTTGTACTTGAGTAGAATATAAACAACCCAAATCTTTGCTATAAAATCATTTTTTGTTTGTATTAATATGCATGTAATACTTTTCTAATCATTAATGATATTTTTTAAATAAAAATATTGGCCATGCAATAATAGTTAATATATTAAGTATATTGCTGTCCTAGGAAATATATAGATTTTGCTCCACAAATTAACAAAAATCATAGTAAATTTTTCAATTTCATTGTTTGTTATCGAATAATTTGCATATTTTATTCTCTCACTTTCTAACTAATAAAATATCTTAAATGTATGTTTTTCCTTTACACTACATATATATATATCAGCTTTCATAAAAATAATGAAATATATTAACTAAAATAGTTTAATGTATTGTTTTCTACTAAATAAATTCAATTTATACTTGAAATATTTTGTTGCTGCGTTGAGCAAAATTAAAATATGCAATCATTAATACTAAATTACCTTGCCTATCATTTAACATATTAAGTTTTAAAAGTAATTTCAAATAAAATTATTAAAATTTATCGGACAAATATTCAGTTTTATATTTGAATGTTTATAAAAAGCGAAAAAAATATTAGACTTATTTTATTTTTTTCAACAATATACTCTGCGTTTTCTCTAAGTCCTTAAAATAAAATCAAACTACAACTTCTACTCAAATTTTATTATTACTAATGTTATTTTTTTATGTTTAAACTAAATAAATGATATAAGATAGACTAAAAAATAATAGTTATTCAGTAAAAGAAAGCAGTAAATTAGATAAAAAAAATAATATCTCAGCCTTTAAGTTACTATTAGACATTTAAAAAAAAAATTGAACGTTTAAAATGTTTTCCATTTGAAAAGAAAATGATATGAACTTATAAAGTTTTATATTTAAATAAATTCTCTTCTTATTTCGAAACTCTACAAGATTCGAAACAAGAGAAAAATCTTTGGGAAAACGCTGAATCCAAATAGAAGCTCTCGAATAATTTGCCACCTTTCATTTTGCCGGACACAAAGTGGCAAGAGGGACGATAGTTTGACGGATAGTACAATATTTACTTTCAGGAAGCCGGATTTCCCTTATTTAACCATCACTCACATAGCTTCGGTGCAAGAGAAACTCCTCGATTAAAACTCTAACACGTGGAAAGATGGGGCTGGTAGCCTTGGCAACCAAACAGACCCGCCCATCAACGTATTACGTAATATGACACGCCTTATTACTGATATTAGTACCGCCATCTATCGCCGAGTGTTGTAGGCGCGTGGAGAAGTATCCCTAGCTTTAAGAAGCCAGTGTTAAAGACAGAGTGGAAAATCTTTTCTGATTGCATCCGGCGCTCCTGGACTTTCTCGACTTACAGACAGTGTGCGTGTCTAAAGGCGGCAACGTTTGATCTTGAGGTAAGCATTCTTCAAATTAGTTTCGAATGTAAAAGTTTTTTATGCTCTTATTCCTCTAAACTACAGCTGAAAATCTTTGAAAATTAAGTCTCTGTAACGATAGAAAATTATATGGTAGCCTTATTCTAATGTTTACAAAAACGTAAGTTTTGAAGTATTTATTTTTTCATTTTATTTTCTTAGAAAAAGAAGTATGAAGCAATATTTAATGAATATTTTCATTAGTTCATGGTTGAATGGTAACTTTACAAAACAATGCACGTCGGATAAAGTAAAATAACTGACTTATTATATATTGTTATATATATAAAAAATATGTATAGAAAAAAAAAAAAATTCCAGTTTTATTTTTATTTAAATCACTTACAGCTCACTTTTAAATATTTTTAACAATATTTTAGAGGAAAAAAACTTATAAGTAATTAAAAATCAAATAAAATAATCAATTATAAAATATATTGAGTAAAAACCTTTCATTTAAATAAGGATGAATTAAGAAAATTAAAGTTATTTAATAAAAAATTTTGTATTACAAATTGTACTTCTTCTGGAATGATATTTTTATTTTTAAAAAAAGTACTAACAATTTATTTGAAAAAAAGGACTTTTTGCGGTTAGAATGAACCCAATACTTGCCCTTAAACATATACTAAAAAAATATTAAGCATGGCCTTAACTGTTAGAATGAGATAAAATTTATCGCAGTTTCAGCTCTATGAAACCAACAAAAAGCTCTGTAACTTTTAGCAAAATGCTTTGGTAATGAGTTTGGTAAAATTAATGACAAAATATTGTTTTTAATGTGTGATAAACTTTGGTAAATGTGGTAAAATTTGACAAATTTGACATGATACCTTAGTATGGCATAAAACAAATTACTCGGTTAAATTTACTTTCCAGTTTTGTATTTTTCACTCAATGTGAGATAAAAAGAACTATAAAAAATACAGAATTTCTGGTAAACCGTTACAATATGAACATAAAAATTATAAAATAAATGGTTTAAATCCTGTATATTTTGATTTTATTAACCAGAATTATGGTTCTTTTTTCTAGAAATATCATTACTATACAATACGATAAATTAATCAGAAAATTAAAAAATTTTTCTCCGTGTACAGGTCTTAAAATTACTATATAAAAACTATAAAAAAATTATTCCTGTAATCATGATTTAAATTTACAAACGAAAATTTGCATTTAAATATATTTACTTTTATTAAAGAAAAGGTAAAATAGATTTTAAGCAAGATCGAAAACTTAAGATATTAGTAATTGAATACAATTCGTAGTGTTTTTTTATTATTTGTATTTAATTGGGGCAAACAGTGTATCATTAAGAAGCTCTTTTAAGCATTTATATCTTCATGTTTTTATGTTTCATAATCATAAACATCGATACTAATGTTGCTTTAATAACAAAACTTATAAAAAAACTAATATTTTATAAACTGAATATTTTATATTTAACCTAAAAAGACATTATTTATAACTTTACTCAATTACATTTCCTCACAATGTTGTGACCTCTCTAAACGACAGCTCGCATTTGTGTTACTACTTTATTTTAATCATTTCAAGATTCTAACACACTACGCCCTTCCCCCCCCCCCCCAATTATCACAATTATTAGTCTGCGAAAAAAAATCTGACTTGATATATAATACGGATTTGTTAAGTGTGGCAATCTTTTATCAATTAACGTGAAATTTTATTTAGTTTTTCGGGCATGCATGAAAGCATTTCGAAATAACAAATTTTAGAAAATTGTTCATTTAAAAAAAAGAAAGAAATATTATTTACATTTAGTATAACTTAGACTTAATTAAGGAGAAAAAAATAAAATGAAGAAGGCATGACTAAAAGCACTTCAAGGATATCTGCTGTTTGAAAATGTACAGTGCACAAAATAAAAAACGGACCACCTTGAATAACTTTTGTTCTAATGATTTTCTTTTCTCGTTCTATGACTCAATCTTAAAGGTTTGAGAGGTTCTGACCTCAAATATGCTAATAAATTAGTGCAGACGATATTTTAAGTTAAGAATTGAGACACAAAAAAGTACTTTCGTTGAATAAACAGATGATATTTCAAAGTAATGGGATTTCTGAACCTAAAATATCGGAGAGAGCCGTAATCTGGAAAGTATGGTTTCATAATTTTGTCAAGAAAGCAGTCCAAAGTTTGGACCTCTTAATTTTATTTTTTGCGTATTTCACCATATCTCAAAAAAGTTAGTTAAAAAAATTGAATAAAAGTGAGTTAAAAAAATTGTACACAAATATAAATATCGTTTATTCAAAGATAATTTCATGCAAATTATAAATTTCAGTTCATATTCATTATTTTTTATTATTTTATTTAAAAAGTTTCGACGAAATTTTAAATTGTAAGATATAAAAATTTTATTTCATTTCAAAGAATGTAATTTTCCTGGTAAAATACGAAATTTGTGTGAAATCTGTTGAATAGTTCCTGAGAAATCAAATTTTAAAAATGTGGCCTCTTTAATTATTAAGTTAAATTATAATTGCGTTATAATTTAATTTACTAATTAAAGAATAATAATGTATTATTAAGTAAAATAATAAAATATAATTGATATTTATTTTAAAAAAAGTTTTCGTGCATTTGGATAAACAAATTTTATAATTGCTGACTATTTTTAGCGATTGAAGGACAGCGATATAATTGAGAGAATTAGTCCTTGAGTATTTATTAATTTTGAGAATATGAATTTAATGTCAGCCTCATAGTACAACACTGGATAAAGAGAATTAAATGACCAGCACAAAAGAAAATTCTAAAAATTAATTTGATTTGAACAAGTACTTAATTCACAAAAGTAAAATTTCTTTATCAGGCTACGATATAACTAACTTTAATCTTGCTAAGTTGGAGGAAACGTCTTTTGATTTTGTGTGATTTTTGCAGAAATAAACAGCACAATGTATTTATTTCATAGTAAATATGTAAAATAGTTTGTAAATTAAATTCTTAACATTTCAGAAAATTATTCGTAAACATAAGCAATTAGTGCTATTCTCCAGAATCGAATACTTTATGCATAGAATTTATCCGCTTTGAAAGTGAAATGCAAGAAATAATTGAATGAAAGGGTATGAAATGTGAAATTCATTACAGATGAATAGCTGAACAAAATTGCTAACCTTTAAAAGTAATTTTAGTAACCATCTCCAAACCAAACCAAAAAGTAATAACCATCTCGATTAAGGTTGTTCTGTTCCCAATACTACTACTCCAAGTAAACACGAGTTCCACGACCCCGATGCACGCTAGGGAATGTTTTTACTTACAATAAATACCACCATTTTGTTACAAATATAATAAAATTTTATCTAATCCCTATAACGTAGTCTACATCCACGCTATTGAAACTGCTAAATTTTGAAGCAAATTGAAAAAAATTTCAAAGATTCATCATGTCTGCTATTTCCGCATGTTTCAAAAAGTAATTTTTACTTAATGGTAGATTTGTTTAAAATAATTTTTTTCATTAACAAGTGTACATTTAGTTAAATTCATATAGAATTGTGTATAATTAAATGTGTATAATTAAATATGTATATTTTTGTTTACTATGATTATCATTAAATGTCAGACATTTGGCTGATAGGCCATTAGACCTCAGGCTCTCAAATATTTGTCTACTTAAGTAGAGCAAGAATATTGTACAGGGCACTTGTCCAAGTTTTATTTATATGACATCCTAAATGTAAGTGAGAAAACACGTCTATATTTTTACAGCCACTTGGTGTTCTCCTTTGAATGGGAAGGCGTAACATCTTTGAAGAAATTCAAAACAGGTGCTCACTTTGTTATAAAGCAGTTAAGAATTTATTTCTATTGAATTTCACTCTTCGTATTAAACAATCAAATCTAAAGACTTTGCAACTAGTGCTAGAGATTATTAAAATACTGAGATGATATAGAACGTAAATAAATTTACATCTTTAAGTTTTCGACCACTCTTTTATTTTTCAAGGCAGTACAAACCCCGTTTATGAAATATAAAAAAAAAATTTCATGTAAACATATTCTTTCTACTTTTTTCACTGAATTCCAGCCATACTCTTCCATTTTTATTTAAATCTCGTCTTTACTTGAGAGAAATGTTAACAGTTGTTTCATAATTTAACACGTCTCAATTTTTTCATGATATATTAAATTTTAATTCATTACATCACATCTTTTAATGAGGAAAGATTATTACTTATGAAATCTGTCTTTGCTTTGAAACTCATATGTTTTGGTTGAATCTCTGAATTTTTCTAAGAAACTCGATGCATGGTAATTTTGACAAAAGAAAAAATATATACATTTAAGACATAAAAGAATGATTCATTTACCTTTTTATCATTGAATTAGTAACCAAATTTTATAAATTTAAAGTCATTACCAATCAAAAAAATATATATAAAAAAGGAAGGCTGGTAATACCACCAAGAGACGGTAATTGTGTTCTCCCAAAATATTTACCAGAAGCTAATAGCGAAAAAAAAAATTCAAAATTAGAAACCTATTTTGGTTTACCGATTGCATACTTTATTTTTCAAACATAATGCAACAAAATGTTTTTCAATAATTGAGTTATTTACTTTTAATAGATTGAAATAAGTATATTTTTTAAAATAATTGTTCTATTTTCTTGTGCCAGATTAATAATAGATGAGGAAACATCACTGTGTAGAATATGGGTTATCAGAGACGGGAATAATATTAACAACTATCGTTTATTATTAACAATATTCCTTTTAATCGGCAAAATAACAAAACAGAAATGTATGTTCCATTACCAGGTATTTCTTACACTTTTTTTAAAATAAAAGGGGCACTCAACGATAATTATAACGCTAATGTTTTGAGAAGGTTAGTTGTGATTGCCCAGTGTTCTCAACACAGATGTTTTTCTTAATTTTTCCTAATTGGGTATTGTTGTTACAATAATAACTATTAATCATTCATATTAACCAAATGAAAAGGTTAAATTGAAATTGGAATTTCATATAAAAGAATTTATTTATAAGAAATATTTAATTTTTCCTTGATTGTCATCTAAGTAACATTTTTAAGAGAAAAAGGTTTCATGCTTTTGCACAACCTATGCTAATCTCACGATTCATCGCTTAAATGCTGTTTTTAAAAATGGATACTCAAATATCACTAAACTCTCTTCGTTTGCGACAAAATGACAAAATTGTTTCCTGATCTATCCTCCGAGCAAACATTTCGTCAAAGGGACGAAATAATTATTTTCACTACTCCAAAGAAACGAATTTCTTCAAAATTAAAGAAATAATTCGTCGTTCTATTTTACTTTTTAAAAAAAAACTTATTGTGCCTAATGCACTATCTGTTCTAATAATCACTTTATGGTGGGCAGAATATAGGTGGATCAATGTGATCCCAAGAACACCAGAAGGACTGAGAGATAAATTACACCTATACCCGAAGCAGGATTCGAACCCGCAATCTTCCTGCTTAACAATCTACCACAAAGCACTAAGATAAGGTCTTGAATTGAGGAACATTTTCGTCATGAATTTGAAATTTCGCGTTTCATTACAAGCCACTTTATTTTGTGACAAATCGAAATTATCGAAATACAGCTCGAGGTTTGTCAAATCGTCAAAAGTGATAATTTAGTTTCTGAGAGTGTGGTACAAACCGACCCCATTTCTCACCTACAATATCTGAAAGAAGATTATGTTCCTATACTACTCTAAATGAGAGCACTTCAAACGGTAATAAACCGACAAACCAATATACAAATCTGTTCAATGTGAATGTATGCACAGATAAAAAAATAACTCCCTTTTTAGCACTTGATTATATTGATGTAAACTGACTCAAAATTTTTATATTTTATTTTTACTCAGTTTTTAAGAAAAGAGTAAACAGAAAAAATTAATATTCTTAGAAAATTGCAGAGTCAAAGCAATAAAATACAATAAGCGTTTAAAACGTAAATTCAATCCATATTTCCATGCCTATGTTTAAACCCAGTTGATTTACATACTTTGAATTTAAATTAAGCTATGGTATATTTATCATACATTTCAGCATTCAAAATTTTAAGTACTCAATTCTCTCAGTAATTATTTATTTAGAGCTCGACTAAGCTTTCATTGAACAAAAACGTGATTTTCATTTCATACTCAAATTGATGATTGAATATTTGAAGCCATGCATTTCTGGTATTTCTCTATAATACAAACTCTAATTTATTCACATATTTCTACGAATATAAATATAAATATTAATGCATTCACAATCAAATAATTCAACAAATGAACATATCTGCTTGTTCGAAAATTGAATGCAGGGCACTACATCGGCTTCAGTTTGATAAAGTTACAAAATTGCTTTCCAAACCAAATAAGTCTGATAAGTTTTAATTAAATGCATCGAAGACTAAAAATAAGAAAATTATTTTCACTTTCATCATTTCAGTCGCATTCGCGAGCTTAGAATACATTGAAAATTTCATGAAGTGTTTCATGATTTAACATTTATTTTCTCTATTGTAAAACGTCAAATGCATTCGTGAGTTGCGATATAAGTTTATTTTACTTTGTGTTTGAAAAGTATAAACTAAACTACATATTTTAATAAGCATTAGATATTTTAAATAAAGCCCGCTAAAATATTTAAATTAGAAGTATAAATTTAAAAAGTTTTGTGGATATTTTGCTTACAACTAAGCCCATCAACAACTCGCTGATGCTCACCAAACCCCAGAGTCGCATTTAAATTCAACAAGATACAACAATTTCGAAATTTGGACCCATTTAGAAATTTGTATTTGAACTAAATCACAATTTTGAGCGCGATGACACCACAATAAATAAACAAACAGTAAATAAATAATAAGCACAATAAATAAACAATAAAACAACAAGAGATTGAATAATAATTGTACAAGGTGCAAAATAAAAAACGGACCATCCTGAATAACTTTTGATCTAATGATTGAATCTTCACGCTTCAGGACTCATTCGTAATGGTTCGAGAGGATGACCTCAATTATGCTAATTAATTAGTGTAGACGGTATTTTAAGTTACAAAATCAGACACAAAAAAAGAATTTGTCTGAATAACATACCTGAAACATACCTTTTTTTCAACGGTTTTAGATTTTTGATCCCGTATTTCACGAGAACTCTTTAAGAGAATTGAAAAATCTTTTCAAACACTTATAAAATTCGTTTATACAAAGATAATTATATGTAAAAAGTAAATTTTAGTATATATTTATTAATTTTATTTAATAAAAGTAGAAAAGAGTTTCGAATTGTAAGGTACATAATATTTTTAAAGTATAGACAAGACAATATCTAAAATTTGATCGAAATCGGTTGAATAGTTCGGTTGTAGCAAAATACGCATAAAGTAAAATTAGAATTAAGAGGTCCAAACTTTTTACCGCTCCATTGATCAAACTATGGGAACCATATTTTCCAGATTGCGGCTACCCCCTATACTTTGGGGGGTCTGAAATCTGAAATCATCGAAAAAATGCCTGTTTATTCAAACAAAGTACGTTTTTGTGTCGGATTTCGTAACTTTAAATATTGGCTGCATTAATTAATTAGAATATTTATGGTCACCCGCTCGAACCATTAAGAAGGAGTTTCAGAACGTGAAGACATTTTGATCATTGGATGAAAAGTTATTTAGGGTGGTCGAATTTTTTTTTTGTCGCACTTTACAATGAAGTTTTTAAATTTTTTCTGACTTAATCTAACTAATGTGTACGTTATCTGCTGTTGTGCTACAATTTTAGCTAAGGCTTTGCTAGATGCTAAGGCTTTCAGGCCGGTGGGAATCTACCCGGTTGAATAATAGAGAGCAATGACATATTTTTAAAATAGTTCGTTTACTCTCGAAACTATTTGTTTTTTACATACAACAATATTTATTTTTTAAAATAGAGAACTTATTTATCATTCAAATAATAATTAAGTAGTTTTTTCAACTAACTGCTAAAGGAAAAAAGGAGAAAACTTACAGAATGAGTTTCGTCAAACTTTCTCCTGCATTTTTTGTATTAATAATTGAAATAATTGAAACTATATCTATAATATTTAAATATTCTTCCAAATATTTTGATAAGCGGGTGAAAAAAATAAATTTAGTACAAAGTTTAATGATGTTCCGAAGGAGGTAAATTAAAAGTCTTTTAACCTCGTTTTATACTAAGCCTTTCTGCTCAAATTCGCATTTCCTAAATATTGTTGATGCATATCTCCAAAACTAGTTAATATTTATTTCAAGAAAATAATTCAAACCTTTTGAAACTATACGAAGTAACAATTTCAGTTCTATAAAGTAATTCGATGATTTTCAAGATTGAAAAATCTCAAATTTCAACAATAGAAAACAATTCGTTTGATCAAATGTACAAAAACAAGTTTCAGTTACCTTAAAACTCTCCGAGAAATAAATATACGAAAAGGATTAAATTACTTTGAGGCATAAAGACTTTTGTTTTTGTTTTTTTTAATCTATTCTATCCCTTATAAAAGGAAAAAACATTTCCTGAGCAAAATTTTATAAATTGAAAACTAACTTTAGTTTATGTATAGAAGCAAAATAAAGTCTTATTTTATATTACGTTTCTTATTAATAAAGTAATTTGGTCATATAAAACACAGAGTAAGCAAACAATTTCAATTATTTCATTCCACATAACCATTACTTATAAATATCGAATTTCATGTCTCTACGGGAGAGGATATAAAATTTTATGAAAGCCAAAAATAAATATTATTTAAGTTAAGTTTTTTTGCGAAGCATCACGTATCGTCTTTATATTGAATTGTTCGGTGAGTAATTTTCTTATGAAAATGAAAGGTGATTTTTTTTATAGCGAACAAATATTTAATTGAATCAAATATTATTCATTCTGGTTCAATACCTTTCACCATCTTTCTGGCAGATTCCATGCACATAAAAGATTTGTTCTTGGTTAGCAAAAACTGAGCTAGGTGATTTTTGACCTCCTAATTTATATTAAAGGTTATACCGACTAAAAAATTTGTAGAAACCAGATCATTGTCGTAGACCACCCAGTTTTCATTGACAGTGATGATGAACTTCAAAAGTGTGTAATAAAGTGAATAACAAAGAAAAGATATTGTAGCGTGTCTATCAATACAAAAATACAATCCAATTCACTAGTATATAAGACATGATAACTCGATTCTATTATGGGGTACCTTTTCATAGATGAAAGTTGGCATTGCCTATAACTTCTCTCCCAACTTTGGTGACCTTCGAGAATGATGTGAACACGCCTACCTTGACCGAAACGCCCACTTCAATTTGAACACCTACTTTTATGGATTGTCTACATTCAACAGTTGACTTGCTACTTATGAGTGCGATATTATCCATCTTTTCACGCTGTTGCTACTCAGTCTCGATCACACATAATGTCGGCCTGCATACACTCGACTGCTAATGGCAACACAGGAGCAATCACGACCTTGAACTTTATAAAGCTCTCACGATCAGCAAAAGTACGGTGGTCTTAATACGGCTCTCTCGGCTTCTCACGAAACAGCAATGAATCAACAATGGGTATACGTTCATCGAATTCTATCTCAGATATAATTCTGATCGGGAAGTACTGTAGTCTGACTATCAATACAATTCACTAGTATATAAGAAATGTTAATTCGATTCTAGGATGGGGTACCTTTTCATGGATAAAAGTTTGCGTTATCTATAACTTTTCTCCCCACAATATCTACTCAACGATGCAAATTTCTTTCGGTATGAACATGAGGAACCCACATGTTAAGGTTTGGTGATTAAACCTTAGACTTTTCAATTGATCACGAATGGTTGAATTCGATAAATTTATTCTCTCAGAAATCTTACCAGTTGTTATTCCTCGGTTTACATCAATTTAATGACTTTATTCCGTATTCATCAGTTTAAATTGGCAAGGATCATCTTTGTGCATGTTAATCGAAATTTTGCCGGACCGAAATTTTGCAAATCAGTTTAGGCATTAGCGTACTGCCAATACATCTTCTCCATACAAACCATATAATTGCTTTCTCCAACCTTTTTTGCCTTTTTAATAGTGAAGAAGTAAAATATGCCAAAAATTCTGCTTTTAACTTTTCATATTCGAAAGGGCACCAACCAAAAAAAAAATGCAAAGAGTCAATAGTTTTTCTGCAAAAAGTCTGCAAAGAGTTTTTTTACAGGGAAGTCTTACTATATCAGCTCTCAAAATATTTAACGATTATGCCGCTTAAGTGTTAAATTGACTGTGAAAATATATAATTAAGTCCTCTGTTGACAAAAAGCGTTTCCGAACAACCAAATAGTTCGATTAGGTTGGTGATAGTAAGAATCTTTTTTAGTTACCCTTCAGTTTTCAATCAGAAAATCAAATCTAATTTGCTGAAATATTAATTTTTGTATTGTTAAATAAGACACTGAAATTTTGGATTGCTTATAAAAGAGGAAATAATTTTTTTAATTAGAATTTAAATCTTTCCTAAAATTTATTTTAATTATAAAATATATTTATAAGTACATAAATAAACTGGGATTTTTTGTGTATTTTCCTTTCCAGCACAAATGATTATTCAGATTATTGTATTAAATGTTATTTAAAATTAAACAGTAAGGTGCTCTTCTCACATTTCAGGGCGCAAATTAGGTCTTTAATTTAGCATTACTAATGTGTTCTGACAAAATTTAAAGAACTTCCACAACCAATAAAATACTTTTTATTAACTTAATATAATCTAGTTTTCATAACATTAAATTTCAAAATCATTAATAAATAATGTTTTATCGGTTTTTTTATTTATAAATATTAATAATCAATGTATTTTTATCATTATAAAATAAGATTAAATAGAATTATCTCATCTTATTTTGAAGCGCGAAAACTAGTAAAATAAATTAACTCGAAATATGTGGGGAGATCAGTCCCAATCTAGGAAATATCATCATCATCATAGCAGTCCAGACAGCCCAATGTGAGCCAATTCCTTCCTCTGAAGATTTCTCCATGACGACTTCCGATTTAACTTTGATCTCCAATTCTTTCCATTAATTGCAAGAAAATCAGACTCCACTGAGTCTGCCCATCTTAACCGCGGCCTTCCTCGCTTTCTTGTGCCAGTGGGTCTAAAAAGCAGTATCTTTTTTATTGTATTGTCCTCATTCATTCGAATCATGTGGGCCATACAATTCATTCTGCTTATTTTTATGTATTTAATAATATCAGGTTGTTTATAAATCTTGCACAGTTCAAAGTTAAATCTCAGTCTCCAGTTATTTTTTTCATTTACACCACCAAGTATTCTCCGCAAAATCTTTCTCTCAAATGTTGCAATACAATTTTCCTCCTGTTCTGTCATTGTCCAAGCTTCAGAAGCGTATGTCAAGACTTGCCGGACAAGAGTTTTGTAGATCAGGAACTTTGTTTTTCTAGAAATAAACCTAGATTTAATAAATCTTCTCAGCCCATAGACAGCCCTATTTGCCAGATAGAGTCGGTTTTTTATTTCAGGAGTAATTCTGTTGTCAATGATAATAATTGATCCTAAGTAAGTAAAACTTCTTACTGTTTCAAATCTATAAGAATTTATTTCAAGATAGGGGTCTGGGACTCTGTTTCTTGAGAATAGAATATATTTTGTTTTCTCTACATTTATGACTAAACCCATTTGCCTTGCAGCCACCTCAAGGGCAAGATCTAGGAAATATGGTCCTCTTAAATTATACAGGAAAGCTGCCCAAAGTTTGGTTTCCTTGAGGTTAATGTCACATTTTGCGTATTTTTCCACATATCAGGTAAATTTTAAGCCAATAACAAACAAATTTTATAAATCCAAGCTTTTTCCTAACTAATTTGTTTATTCAAAGTAATTACATATAAAAATTAGTTCTTAAAGAATTTTTTATCTTCTTATATTATTTCATTTCATAATTGCCGGAAATATTTTGAACTGTCAGGTGTAAAAATTAAAAATTATTAGATAACTTTTAATACAAAAAAAACATCTCAAATTTTTAACCGAATCAATTGAATAGTACTTGAGAAAAAAATTAAGAAACAAATTTTTAAAGTACCATCTTGTGTATTAAATTGGAGCTTTCTTCCATCCTATCACAGTTATCTTGATTACTATTCTAAACCATCATTTTATCAACTGAGCATAAATAGTACAATAAAAGTTGTAATGAACAGAATAAGAAGTATCTCTTTCTATGAATTAAAATAAAAAAGCAACAAAAAAATATTCACTTTTAATTAGCAACAGGGAAATTTGAACGATAAAGCAAATAGTAATGATTCAAAAATTAACGATCAAAAACATGATTTGATCCTATTTTTAACTATCTAAAATACTATCTAATAAATTTTAGCTATCTGAAATACATTACAAATATACTGCTGAAGAAAAAATATTAAAACATACTGAAACTAACAACAAAACTAGCTGAAAAAAATCTGAACACACTGATCCTAATTTTTTTTTTTTTCATTTCTGCACTGAGATAAAAATGGTGATTAAAACTTCGAAAATATGATAAAATTTACCGTGTTTTTAACTCAGTGAGAACATCAAAATCTCGGTAATTTTTATCGAAGCGCTTCGGAAATGATTTTGGTAAAATTCACAATAAGATAGCGTCTTATAATATGTGATAAAATGTGGTCAAATTTAGTAATTTTATCATGATATCTTAGAGCATGGCATAAAAACCTTTATTCGGTTAATTTACTCTTAAGTATTGTATTTTTTACTAAATGTATAGTAATAAGAACAATACTTTGCAAACCAGACTATTTGGTAATTATGAACAGAAAAATTACCAAATGAATTATTATACGGTATATGTTAGTTATAAATACCGTATATTTTAACTTTGTTAACCAAGATAATGTTGTCGTTTTTTTTACTCAAAATGTCATTACCATGCAATACAGTTATTTAAAAAAAATTCTCTTCTCCGTGTGCTGAACAAGTAAAAAAAATTATCAGGAAGTTTTCTAAATTTTTCCGAAAATGATACTATTATTTTGTATGGAACTGGTTCAAATTTTCTCTTTAAGTAGATGAGGACGTCAAGTAAGTCATCAAGAACTAATCTTATATAACTAAACCTAGATCGTGTCAGTAAAATCGAGTGCCATTAACGCATATGCGAAATTCAAAATGATCGATAAGGTTAAATTAATTGCTTGTTTCCAGCTCGTGTAGCCATTCATTGAAAATTTAAACAAAGTATTAGTTCACATAAACTGTAAGCATCAAAGTTTTACAATAATGGCATAATTTTTAGCAATTTTAATGCGATGTTTAGTATTTAAATATTTTTGAGGTGGTATAAATATTTAATTTAACAATATACCCACACAAACATTATTGTAATATAAATTGAACTGAGTTTGAAACATGCTTTTAATGAAAAATGGGAACATGGTAGAAATATGTACTTGCAAAATCATTAAAATAAGGTATTGTCTTTGGTTGCTACCTATGAAAATTCAAACACTAAAATCAAAATCGAAACAAAAAGTGAAGGCATATTTAATTCTAGAAAAATTGGTTTGATTTGGGTTAATTGATTAGGTACCTTTCTTTTTCGGAATGTTTATTAGGTACATGAGATGCAGCTAACTAAAATAATTTCAAAATGCTTAAAATTTTAAGAAAAATAGTTTTTTTCATTTTTATGGAAAATAAATTAAAATTAATAAGATATCCTAAAAAACGAGTTACGATTTTTGTTCCAGTTTCAATGTTATGATTTTTATTCAATCATAATATTTTACAATTTTCGTTCAAATTGTAATTGTTCAATTGTTCAATTTGATGACTATTCGTTTAGTACTATTAAAAAAGAAGAATATATATTACGATTTTCAATCGCTGCTGTTGTCTCTATTTAACATTTATATATATATATACTGTCCATTTTTAACTTTTTAAATCAAACACTCAAAGGCAAACGCTCAAAGCGAAAATTAAAAGTATACAAGTTATTCAACTTTATTGTAGCTAGAAGAAATCTATACTTAATTAAATTTTTAGTTTTAATTTTCATAGTCGCTTTAAATTCTGTATTCTTGTTGTATTCTTTCTAGATAAAATAATGCTTCTATGTTTCTGTCTACATTTACACTCTGCAATTACACTAGTTTATATTCCAATAGCATACTACAATTACATTACAAAAGCATTTACCAAAATTTAAATAGCATGTTTTACATAACATAAATTATTAATTAGTTTATATTACATAAATTATATACATTTAATAAACATTATGATAGATTATGATAATAGTTTTTTATCAATGTTTAGTAAATCAAACTGAACAATTTCTTAATTGATTTGTTGAATAGTTTTATTATAGCATATAAACTAAATTAATTCAAAAAATCGCAGAATTCTCTTGGATAACAATTGATAGAAAGATAATCATAAAATTTAATTTAACGTACATGAGGTTTGCTTTAAAACTATAAAATTTAAATAACTGATAAAGCTTAAGTAATGATTCGAAAAAACTTATAATTACAATCAGGGTGCCAAAAAAGTTTGATAACAGTCAAACATCTCGAGAAATAGTGAAAATAGTCACAGTCAATATTTTTGAAGGCTATATTCAATGATACCAAACTCGAACTTTCACCCTCACGCCCTGAGGGAGAAGCAGGGGGAAATCTCGAAATCTTAAATATAAACCCCTATTTTTATTGTAGATTCGAATTTTCTATAAAAAAAAAAAGTAATCCTATTAGAGTTATAGGTTTATACATTTTGTTTCAGCGACGGCGGTGTAACCGAAAAATTTAAAAGGGTATTTGAAATGTTGGTAACTGAAGACTCATCAGATTGAAAATAAAAATAAATAAAACTATAAAAATTTCAGTATTTTTTTTAATATTTTTTATTAAAAAAATTTATAAAATAAATTTTTAATGGGTCTATTTTAACTTCTTAGCACAAAATATGGAAAATAAGAATAAATAAAACTAAAAATGTTTCAACCTTTTTAGTTAAAAAAAATTTATAAAATTTTTTTTCAATGTGTCTAATTTTATCTTCTTAATGTGATGGGTCTTGAAATTCACCATTTTAAACAGATTTACTCTATTTAGTAATTCACAGTAACAATGTTGGTAACTCGCTACCCATCAGATTGAAAATAAAAATCCATAAAAAAATTTCAGCAAGTCTATTTTTATCTTCTTAAAATTAAATATTGAAACTAAAATTAAATAAAACAAAAACAATTTATGTTTTTTTTTTTTCGAAAAAAAATCCATAAAAAATTTTCATCTTCTTATCTGATGGGTCACTAAATTTGCCATTTTAAATAGCTTGTACCTTATTAATTACAGCGCCATCTGCGAACCAAAATGCGTAAACCTACCTTTCTAATAGGGTTAATTTTTCCCGGAAAATCCGAATCTGCAAAAAATAGAGGTTCATATTTAAGATTTTAAAGTTCCCCCACCCTTCCCTCGAGGAGTGGGGGAGGGGGGAATGGCTCTTAAAAAATATTGAATGTGTCTAGTTTCACTTTTCAAACCGGTTTATATTACTCGAGATCTTTGACCGTTTCCAATTTTTTTACACCCTCTATATCGAAATATCTAATCATTTTAACATGAACAAGAATCAATATTAATATATGTAATCAAAAAATGAGCCATGGAAGAGAAGAAGAGAAATTAAAGTAAACAAACTCACATCCACATGAAATACTTGTTTTTTATTTCATTTCATTAAAAATTGTGCATGATTTCCGTAGAATGAGTTTATTATGCATATAAAAGGAGCACAATTCCATTTGTTTCCTTCCGAATAAAAATTTAACGAAAAAAGATCCCTTTTATTTTCTCGTAATAGAATGAGTAATTTCATCTTTTTATATAAAATGTCAACTTATTTGACTTAATAATCTATCATAACTCAACGTGAACTTCAAGAACAATATGAATGAAAAATGATGCAAACATATTATGAATTATTGAAAGAATTATAAGAATATGTGAGAATTATAATTAGTTAACATTTTATTAACTTGCATGAGTCACTTTTGACTCTCAGCTAAATCCCTCTTCTAAAACACTCTAAATCATTTTTTGTAATAAAAAGAAATTATTCCAGTTTTTTTTTTTTCATTAAAACCAACCGCTTTTTTTTCTTTTACAATTAACATACACAAAAAGTTATCGTTTATCTAATTTTTTGCTACGATTTTGAATTAAAAAGATATAATAGAATCTTTTCGATAGTAGGTATTATAGACAGGTCTGAATATGCTACAGTAATTCAAAGCAAATTAATCAGTACATATTTTGGTATTTAAAAAATTACTGTTCTCACCCAGAGAAATCAGACACGGTATTTTGTGTCGAATTAGAAAAAGTTTCCAGGAAGGAAGCATGATCTCACGTATCTTTAATCAATTGCCAAATGTTTATTTTATCGCATTCACTATATTTATCGAACCCTAGACCTTGTGTTCTCATATTACCAGCTATTTAATCACTAAATATTAATTAATGTCGAAATTTTTGATCATAAAAAATCCTTGTCGAAAAATTTTTATGTCAGAATACTTTAAAAATTTCCAAGAAAAATGAAAACTTCACGTGCCTGTTGTCTCATGTCCATGCCATGTATGATGGAAAAAAATTATGTAATGGAATAGAATTTATATTATTCAATAAATACACACTGAAATTTAAATTATACTAATTTCAGTTTAAACAAAATCGGTATGTACTTTCCAGATTATACAATATAATGTTTAAACAAAGGTTCAATTTTGAAAATTTTAAAAAAACTTTGTTAATTTTTTAATCAAATCTCCTTTATTTTATTGCTAACATATATCCAATCTCCTTTCGTCCATCCAGTGAAGAAAGAAGCACGTGACACCTGTGTGATCTATTGATGCATTTTATGATTTTTTTGATTTTTTTTTCGCTTCTATTTTTATAAAACAACGTCGAATAAACATTTACGTCTTATTTTCATTCACATTTAGTATAAAATTTATTTAATAGCTATAGAGCTTAAATCTCTTGCTATTGCAACCAGGGTCATTATATTTATAAATTAAATCATATTTATGTTTTGTGTGAATAGATGATATGTAACATTGCAACCTACAAAGTGTACAGTGCCAGAAAATACTTCTTAAGTAGCTTTTTAGAAACTTCTTAGAGAAAACAAGGTAGAAAAAGCTTGCCAAAATTGAAAAATTTTGTGGCCCTATTGCAGCACAATTTAACTAATAGTACTGCTAAATATCACATAAAAATTTTGTGGCAAATTATAACTGATAAAAGGCACGTCATACTTTAAAAAAGTCACGCCATAATTTAAAAATTAAATTTTTTAAAGAAATGAAAATCAGACATTATTTAAGCAGTATAACACTTAAGAGAACATTAGACCTTAAAAACGAACATTTTCTTGATAGTGATATGTAAGTTACACGGAGAAGAGAGTTCTGTTAGAATTACTGTAATGTATGGTAATGACATTTCTGTTAAAAAAAAAAGAAGCAAAAACCATAATTCTGGTAATAAAAGTAAAGTATTTAAATCATTCGTTTAGTAATTTTTTCGATCATGTAGTAACGGTTTACCAAAAATTTTGTTTTGCAAAATTATAGTTTTTATTATCGCACATTTAGTAAAAAAGCAAAAATAAAAATTATATTTAACCGAATAAACGGTTTTTATGCTTTACTCTAAGGTATCATGATAAAATTACCAAATTTTACCACATTTACCAAATTTATATGAAATATTATAGAACCATGTCTTATTATTGGTTTTACGAATATCATTACCAAAGCTCGTCAGTAAGAAGTACCAGCATGATAAATTTTTGCCAGAAGCATGGTAAGTTTCACCATATTTTTTGTAATACTTTTTTCTCAGTATATATTATGCACCAAGTTTTGTAACAAAACTGCCATTTTATGGTGCAATTTAAAACATTTTTCTAATTATACGTAAATTAAAGCGGCACGCTTCAGTTTTTTTTTTTTTTTTAAATAAAACTAGAATTAAAAATATACTTTTGATCACAAATAAGATTAGATTAAAATATAAATAATTTTTTTTTTTTTTTTTGAAAACAAAGAATATTAGCAAATTCAACATAATGGCGTTAGCAATTAATTCTATGCTCTTTTTTTTCAATTATTTAAATATTTCATTCAGAATACTTGATTAAATATTTCATTTTATTCTTAATCAGTTGTTTTAGCGTTTCATTAAGTAATCCATCAAATTAATAAGACAATATTTAATAATGTATAGAACATCAATTACTGTCAACTTAAATTATTTATATCATGATTAAATTATTGCAGATAAATATCAAAAGCTGTATGAAGGCTTCTCAGAAAATATTTAACAAAACCAACAATCAAGCAAAAATCTTTCAATCAATTAACAAACAATATTTAAAAGCAAGTACTTGTGGAGACAAATCACCACAATAATTTATTACAAAACATAATCAGTACTTGCAATCAGTAATAAATGAGAAAATTTCCTTAGCATTTTTAAAACAATTCTAATTAAATTTTCAACCCGTTGTGATCTGCAACCGGAGTTATTAAAAAATACTTAAAGTATTACAATGATTTGAAAAATAAGTGAATTTTGAAAGTGGTATATAAAACTAATGACAGTTTTTTTAGTTTAATATTATATCAGATAAAATAATATACTAAATCAATTTTAATAGTAAAAATTTAATTATTAAAATTTAACAATGCACTTAAATCCAAAGAAAAATTTTACTTATATTCGATTTTGCATTGAATGTTTTTCTATATTAAATAAATTCAATCGGTAACCAATGCAAAATGTGTTACAATAATGTAAAGTAAGTTTAGAATAAGCAAGTTTCGTTCCTTTTATATTTTCACAATAACAATAATTTATGCATTAAAAAAGTGAGAAAATATTTTTCGGTCGCTCTTTAATGTATTATTTTTCTTCTAATATCTTATGTACTTCATATAATTCATATATGTTTTATTTTTACTTTATAATTTAATAAAATATATAAATTTTATGTATAAAATTTAATAATTACTGAACACTTCTTATTTCTAAACCCTGCAATTACAAAACTTTATTCATACTGATTTTGCAGAAAATAGCATTTTTACTGGTATTTAATTAACAAAAATTATTAAAAAGTGATGATTTCGTTTGGTTCAGCACTTTAATTCGCCGTAAGTATAAACATTTTAATTCGCCGGAATTAATATAGTTTAGAGATCTTTTCTAACTAAAGTAGTACCATCAATATTTGCAAAGAGCATGCTGTAGTAATCAGAATCGAACATTTAAACATGTACTTTCAACTAGCGTACTTAGCTGAAACTAAACTTCAAAAGAATTCAAATTGTTAAGTTTATTTTCTTTCCTAACAAAATACAAGGAAAATTAGCTTCTTAAAAGAGACTAAGTAAATTTCTAAAACACTCAAATGCCTTGGCTGGATTACAGTTTTTCTTTTACTTTCAATTTAAAACTAGAAATAGAAATCACTCCAAAAATTCTGAAACAAATTCAGTTGGTCAGAATCGAATTTAGATATAATAAACAGTTTTTTGATGGTAAAACAGTTAAGATACGTAGCTAATATAGTTGATCTTAAATAAGATAATAAAATTTTCCATAAATGAAGCAGTAACTTCTTCGTTAAGTAGTAAATATTCGATAGCTAAGTTAAAACTTCAGTGAGTAAGTAATGTAGTAGCATTTTCAGTAATTAAAATAAGAAAAATATAAATATCTTCGATGATTTATAAAACGAATTTAGCTGATCAAAATCAAAATTGCACATAACACACAGCCTTTTGGTAGTAAAATGATTTATTTTTAAGTTAAGTATAGTTTAGCCTAACTAACACCATTAGTAAGTAATATATTAAAATATTCCGTAAATAAAGCAGTAAAACCTAGTAAATATTCAGCTACCTATGAAGTTGAAACTTCATCGAGTAAGTAATGTAATAGCATTTTCGGTAATTAAAATAGTAATATATTCTCATTTTTTCTCGTAAGCAGAAATTTCAGCTAGATCTAACATTAATTAACCAAACATTGCGCTAAGTTAATTTTTATTGGATTCAGTATTATGTATCATATCAACTGACCAACTAATGCTGCAATTTCAAAAGAGTTTCAGTTGTTAAACTTCGTCGGTATCTTTTTTGTTTGCTCTCCTAACAAAATGCAAGGAACATTCGTTCTAAATTATAAACAAACAGCCAGAATACTCATATGTCCTAGTTAGATGATTTCAGTTTCCTCATATTTTCAATTTAAAAGTAGAAATAAAAATCTCTTCAAGAGTTTGGAAATGAATTTAGCTGGTCAGGATCAAAACTGTGCATAACATATAGCCTTCTGATAATAAATTGGTATAAAAGTATAATTAATTCTAACTAACATTATTAATGTCTAAGAAATTAAATTCCATTTTAGTAAATAAAGCAGTAACTTCCTCAGAAAATAGTAAATATTCTGTAGCTGAAGAAGTTAAAAACTTCAATTAGTAAGTAATTGAGTAGCCTTTTCAGTAATTGAAGTAGTAATATATTCTCATTTTTACTCGGGCGTAACGCACTCAATAGCAATAACATGAATTAACCGAAATTTGCACTAAGATATTTTTAATCGGATTCAAGGCCTATCAGTTATCACATCAAATAACCAACCAAAAATAAAATAGTTGGAAACAACACCAAAAGAAAATTCCCCAATAAAATTCTGCATTTAGATAGCGCATATTTTATCGATTCAAACAGCGATTTCAAAACTAGAAGAACGTCTTCAAAACTAGATTAAGTTTCAAAGAAAAATTCGTCACACAAACCCACCTCAAAACAGCAATAACTGAAAACTTTTCTAAAAGACAGACCAAGGAAAACCATAAGACAGATCTCATTTTTCGTTGACAACCCATCGCGTTCAATTCATTTGCCTCGTTTCACAAGATCTCACCGTAAATGACGGCCAGGAGCCTCTAATCACTCTACTTCCAAATTAAAGTTCCACATTTTACGAACTTCCAGGGGAAACGGAATGCAGATTTCGAACCTACCAAAATGAGCTCGCAATCAAGTTTCTAAATTCTGTTACTAAGGATAGGACTTGTTGGACCATATCATTTGAAATGACTTGAGTACTAAAAATAAGCAATCCAACTCTGCGGAAATAATGAGAGGTGTGATTACGGAAAAGGTGACGCAAGAATGAAGCTTGGGTAATTAAGGTTTAAAGTTTATGTAATTATAAATACAGCAATATTAAACAATTCACTGTGACGTATTTATGAAGGTAAAGAGTACGCTTATGAGACGTTTTGTTTTGTTCCAAAAATATGCAATTAATTTTAGATAATTGAGAAAGTCTTATTTTATTATGACAGAGTCAACTTGTGATGCTGATGAAAATCTTTTTTGATTTTATGAAGCTGTGGGCTCTATACAAACTGATATATTTATCACATATTTGTATAAAGCTATACAATCTATTCCTATACACGTCTACACTATCTAGTTATATATTTTTAAAGATATGAGCAAAATTAATTAATGTCTATAACAAGACAGCGGTCACCAAACAGCATATTTATACTGTCTAGTTATATATTTTTTAATATATGAGCAAAGTTAATTAATGTCTATAACTAGACAGTGGTTTCCAAACAGTATATTTATACTGTCTAGTTATATATTTTAAAAAATCTGCGTTGCAATAGAAATAACAGAAAAAAACTGTTAGCTAATTTGTCAATATTAAATCGTTTATTCTACAGAAAAATACTGTTATTTGCAGACAGACGCCTGTTTTTTAAGCAAATAATTTCTAAAACAGCAAAGAAAACATGTAAAAAAGAGGGAGTTTGACTGTTAATTTGACAAAAAAAACTCGATTATTTTAACAAAGATACTGTTAATTTACCGAAAAAACTTCTTTTATTTTAATAAAAAAATTATATAAAACAACTGAGTTAGCATTGTGTACGCTACTAGCTGAGAATAGACTATACAAGACCGGACAACACCGGGATTCCAACCCAGGTTATCTCATTTGAAGCTGAGGCTCTGTCTCCTGAGCACGATGGCTTCCGCGTTTCGTTATGACAGAAAACCTTAAACCGACTTTAACTAAAAAGTATTGCTAATCGGAATCATATTTAGGTGTAAAAATGTTTACAAATACATTGGCCTATCCTTATAAAAATGCCAAGCAATTTAACTTACAAGCAAACTATATCTAAAAACTTAAAATAATCAGGTAAAGTATCAATTCGACAGTTAAGTTTGAGCGCAATTTTATTTATACGATGTTCAAAACCATAAAATAATTTCTGAAAAATAACACTAAATATATAAAATAATCGTAAAATGATTTGAAAAAAGATAAATTTATTTTTCGGTAAACAAAACTGCATGGCAAAAACTAGAATTTGTATTGACAGTTTTAATCAGTTTATGATAAGGGTGAAAAATTCAGAAAAAATATTTTTTTAAACAACAGCTTTAAACTGTTTAATATACAGCTAAAGTCTGTAAAAAAAAACGGAAACATTTTGCAACGCGGGAACAGAAAAAAAAATCTATTTTTAGCTTTAAACTGCTTTTATCTGTAAAAAATATGTTTGTTTTTTCTCTAGAATTTACGGTTAATTTTTACAGTGTAGATAAAAATTAATTTAATTTAATACTGCATAATGTGGATCAGAAAAGAATAAGGGGGAAGATGTCATAATTAACATTGTTCGTAAAATATAACAAAATAAATACAACCAGTGAGCCTGTCTGAACAATAATATCTTGAATGGTTGTTTAAAAAAATGTGACTTATGCACCAAATAAACAGAGATTGTTTTTCTTCTTTTCAAAATCCTTCTTAAGATCACCGATGAATCAATTATACTGGTCAAACATCTTTATTTTTGTCCTCTTTCATGCAAATAGGATACTTCAATGTGTGTTACAATATAGAGATGACTTTGGTGGTGACTGGGATGACTTTTGGGTGAGACTGGTAATACTCCTTATATCCTAACTTCAGAATATTCCCTAGAGTAGTATTTTAAAATATATTGCGTCATGCATCTCAATCTTTAAGTACTTGAATGCCGTCAAGTAAGTTTGTAAAATCAAACTTCATCTCCCGCCAGTCTCATTCCACAAGTAATACTTTAAGAATTCAATCGGTCCTGGCCAATACATAACCCAACATGTTAAAAAGTTTGGCCCGTAGAGCATTTGTATATTTCTATTGAAATTTTCGTACTTGCCTTTTCACAAAGATATATTAAATCTGTTCGCATGCACTTCAGCATCGGCAAATCAATTAATTTTCTTATCAAATTATCGTCCGTATATGATTGATGTCGCAAAATTTAACGTTGTTGTACGGTTATGCCGAGGAAATTTTTAATTTTTTTTCTTTAATTTACTGACAAAATAGTTGCCTTTTCAAATGAAAAAATTGAATTAGTTTCTCAATTAAGTAATTCATCATCTTGTGTCATCATATCATCATAATTAGTCAAACATTAAGGCATTGTTGTTTAACTAACTAAGAAGTTTTGAAAGTTACTTAGAAATAGTATTGCTTAATATTTATAGCTGTTAAATAATTTTCCAAAAAGCAAACCCAAGAATTTCTCGAAATATGCTAAATTAATAAATCAACTAGTAGCAATATTTGATAATACTTATATAACCAATGCGATTAAAATTTAATAAAATAATTGGAGCACACTTTCTTTATAAATTGGTTCACTGGTAGCGAACTGTAGCCTTTTTTTTTACAATTTATTACGAGTACATTGTAAATAATGGGTACTCAAATTTTCCGTTTTGAACGAAATCGCTTCCTGGTACATGTTCCGAGCGAGCATTTCGTTGAAGTGACAAAATGATTATCGTTACTTCTTTGAGGAAATGTTTTTCGTCGAAAGTAATATTTCGTCGTTCTATTTTTTTTCCCAAAAGAAAAAACCAAGTGACACTCATAGTGCTTCATGGTATCTAACGGGTGGTATTGTTGATTATTTTTTTCTGACTGGTTTTCGGTTTATACAGACAGAATAGAGAGAAAAGTAACAACCATGCCCGAAGTGAGATTTGAACCCGACATCTTCCTGGTATGAGGTCAACTCCTGGCCCACCTAGTCGTCTAGTCCGCACCTCTTATCGACTAGTCCATATTTTAGAAACAAAACAGTTAGAAACAAAATTTAAAAATGAAATGAATTCTCGAGTTAAAATTAAATTTAAACTAATTAAATTTTAACTTAAAATTTTAACTTTTTGTTAACAAATCATGACTGCCTAATTACTAAACCAGATTAAAATTATTAAAATCATAGTTTAGATTCCTTTGTTAAATTAAATAATTGTAATGAAATGGATAACACTTTGACTATAATTTAACTTGATAATTATTCGTCAGATTTTTGTAACAATTTTAAAATTCCGTTTTAAAATGTTTATTTGTTAATCATTTTTTTATCGTAATTATCCACTATTATTTCGTAATTATAAACCCACATTTTAAAGAAACATGGTCGTAATCTCTACTTTTAATATATACATTTCAAATCTTTGACAAAAATAAAGTCAAAAAATAACACACATTAATGGTCTGCAATTGATAAAACGATATCGTTCAAAAAAGCGATATCGGAATTTGTCCAATCACTAGTGGAAAAAGCGTGAAACTTAAAACCAAAAACCAGTTTTAGTTTAGTATGAAACTTGAAAATATTTTATATTTTCAGTTCCTCTTTCCTCGATAGTATTTCGATAAATATTGATATTGCATGTTTGTTCACCCTCTCATGAAATATAACTTGTGACCCCTTATGTGTATGCGTTTTTGCTTTGTTTTTGACAGAAATTTTTAAACTATATGTATTCAAATAACTTCTGTACATATTTTGAATAATAATTACAAAATGTCTCGTCTGTGATATTAATTTATTGAGAAAGAAGTTGAAGATAACAAAAGGAAGTATATGACGAAGAAACTAAGCAGAAAAGAAATATATTCAGCAAATTTAAGCTGCCAATTTATTTTATTATCCCACATTAAAAATTTAATAAAAACCAACAAAATACTTTATTTTGTTTTTATGATGATAATACTTTAAGATAAAAGAATGGATTAAATTAATTCCGCACAATATTCAAAAAAGTATACATCATACTTTTCATCCAATATTTCAAAATCATTCACAATTTATTCCAATCTCAAAATCTAAAACTAATAATTATTTAAGACAAAATATTAAAATAAGCCTTCTAAGAAATTTTTAAAAAAAACCTTTTTGAAAACGTTTGCTAATCCTTGCATGCATTTTCTTACGCTATTTGTAAATTATCGAAATTACTTAAAATGATGACTACAAGCATTGCACGTTTTAATCGATTACAACTTAAGTTTCTGGAAATCAAAAGATTTACATCATTAGGCTTGGCCAAACACATTTAAGAAAACCGAAAAAATGCTTAAAAGTTCGTTCTTTATTCTTTAAAAAAGTAATAAAAATAGTAATGGGCATAATCATGGTTTTAAAGGCTTCTTAACTGTTTATTAGACATCCAATTAAACTCTATGATGTTTACTTATTTTCAAGAAGTATTGAAAATATCTTTTTCTCTTAAGTAGGTTCACGTTCAAAATGTCTAATTCCTATTAGTTTAAATAGCATAATTTGAGAGAAAATAAATTTTTATCTTAAATTAGGATAATGAGTTAATAACTCACTGCTTTCAATATGCTATAAGTTTCTTTCCTTTGCATTTGAGAATAATTATCAATGAAAATTGCGTTCTGATACTTTAATTTTCTCCTAATTGAAAAGAAATTATTTTAGTTTTTTTTCTTCCAAAATTATTTTATTTCAAGAATTCTTTAACTATTTTTTGGAGTTATAACATTTCCTGAAATATCATAAAACGTAGTAATTTTTCTTTTATTATTATTATTTTTTGATACATATTTTAGTTGTAAATCACATCTCTCTTATTCAAATAGTTTTTGTCATATTAAATTTTTACGATGCTGGATGCTTTTAAATCACACTATTATGTGATTTTGTAACTATTTCAGAATTTTTAGGTAATACGCTGTAAAATATTCCAGGTCAAATTATGATAAAAAGCAACGACACTCAAGGTGGCCGTGTTTTTTACAGTAAAATCTATTTTTCGTCGGAATATGTTACGGAACAAAAATTTAATATTCCGTAATTTTTGCAGTAAATAGTACACTAAAGTCACTGAATCACTTTCATTAAATAAATATTACTTTGAAAATTACAGTTTAATATTTCTCGGTAAAAATGGATTTTACGGACCATGCACCCAAAGTGCCGGCACTTTATATAATAATTTGATCGGGAATTTCTTACAGTGTAGGTGAGCTTCTAGAGTTGTTGAATAATTAGGAACATTGAGTGCAGGTCAGTAATAATACCAAAACAATTTGAATGATTACAAAATGCGTCAATAAAAGCAATAATAATCCATAGTAATAATGTGCTTTTAGCTATTTATCCAAAAGAATTCATAAATGCACACTTTATTTGGAGGTAGTAAAAAGTCAAAACAAAGAAACAAAAAAAATTATCAAATAGCAGCTGTCACCATAACAACGCATGAAATGACGACGCATGCGCATTAATCTTGAACACAATTTAAAAGTGTAATGACGTCCAAATAAGGTGCGCACGCCATCAAACCTAAAACAACACCCATTTTGCCAATGGGTAATAACACAAAAATAAAGTTAGGACCTATTTATTAAGAGTTATGAATAGTTTCTAATTATAGCTATAACCTATACGTAGCGTAAAATGTAAACTATATATTTTTCACTATGTATATCTTATACTTTTATTTCTTTAATAGCTAATTTTGAATAAAAATATTCTACTTTTCATTTATTCATGGCACATAAGTTCGTCACAGTTGTCCCTCGTAATAGTTCGTCAATTAAGGTAAATATGAGATCACGTTCAATTAACATCAAATATCTCAATGATTCTGACGAACGTTTTCAGTACCTGTGCATGTTTTCTGTAAAGCAGGTGATATAAATTAAATAGCCAATAAATATTAACTGAGTTAGAAGCGCACTGTAAAAAATTATCGATCAAATTATAATGTAAAGTACTGCTACTTCAGGTGCATAATGCGCCGTAAGAATGATTTTACTGTAAAATATTATACCGTAATTTTTACAGTAATATTTATTTAATTGATGTGATTCGTTGATTTTACGTTCATTACGGTATATCAGATTTTTGTTCCGTATTATGCTCCTGTAAAAATGGATTTTACGTTTAAAAGTACCAGACGCTTATTGATGATGCTTTTTAAGATTAGATTCAGAATTTTTCACAGTGTGAGGAATACTCTAAGTGAGTGATATTAATTTATCATCAAAATTTGAACGGTCCAAGCAATATGGCCTTTATTTTGAAAAATAAACCTTTGTTTTTTTATATGTTTTTCAAATGATTTTACCCCTAAATTCATAAACATAGTCTCACTGACTGTGCAAAATACATAAACGGTGGAAGCTTTCAAAGTTAAAAAGATAAACATAAGTACCTAGATCGTTAAAGAAGAATACTTATGAATAATCTATCTCTTGTACATCGGAGATACATTCCAAAACCATTTGTCAGAATCTAGGTTTAACTATTATAGATAAAATTATATGCGGTTTCTTGTTTTGGGCATTTTTGATTTGCAATAATTAACCATAATGATAAAAATTGAACCAACTTGATGAATAAAATCACCCAGTGAAGTTTTGACACTTTAGTTATTTGTATATCGCTATGAAATATTCGTTTATTGGCACTAAGTTTTGGGGCAAAAAATATAAATAAAAATGTTACACTTCTACCATTGTGTAAAAGTTGTTACGATGTTGAAGATCTGTGAAAACACAAATTACAAAATACTTTTATGTTATCATTCAAGTAAAACTTATCCTTCAAAAGCCATTTAATATGCCTATTGGATGTAAATACAAACCCATTTATACTTACGTTAAAATTAAACTAAAATTATTGTTCTGAAAAGTATAACTTTATATACTCTTCTATAAATGCAGTCTGTGAACTTATAGTCGAAGTTTTATTTGTGTTAACTACTAGGTAAATAAATTATGTTAGAGTTTTCCAGTTAAGCTATTTTAAAGCGTACAGCAGTTATGATTAAAATTCAATAGTTGATTAATAATAGAATTGTAATTAAAAACCTATATTCAATACCTAAATAAAAAATTCATGACATTAACATATGAAACTTGTTGAATTAGAGTCTATTTATACATAGATGCAGACTTGGCGAATTCCATAAATCTATAATCAGAAAGCATAAATATTCTTAAAATAAATTTGTACTTAATCAATTTACATTATGAACTGCATGGTTGTAGAGTAACTATTAATGTAATATGTTGATTGTTTTAAAACACAACTAAGAAATCAATTTCGCCAGACATTTTATTGAACTAACTTCTCTCAATTATTCTACAAAATGAATTAGTACGCAATTCTAAGTAAATTATTCACTTCAAACTTATTTGCTTTCTCAAACTAATGCAGTAGATTGATTTAATACATTTGCATATTATTCTAAAACACGCTTTAATAAGTCTAAAACACACTCTTAATATAAATCAAAAACTAACTGCAAAGATAATGAAGCCATGTTTTCTCAAATACAGTTTCTCGCAATCTAAACGATGTAACAGATGGTAGTACATTTTCACGTCGTTAAGCATGAATATTGTTGCTTTCAAATGATAAAATTTGCACGCGTAGAGACAATGAGGAAAAGGACGTGAAGCAATGTAACGAGATATTGGGCCAATAATGGACACATATATTAATTGAAAGACACCTTCTGTGTCAGGTACCAATCAAGCACCCTGTTCGCCAGAGGGTTTTGTATGTGATTTGGATAAATTGGAGTTGGTTGGACAGCGTGCGAAGTTACATTGGACTTAATTGATTTTCAAGCAACGAAGGTAAGGAAGTCCCGAATGACTCTGTCAGTTAACCTGCTTAATGTGAAGAAGGTTTCAATTTATTTAAAAGGATAAGGGAATTAAATTCTAATCTAAGAGTTTTTGTGGAAAATTGCAAACAAAAAAATTAGTTTATGGAATTTAGTAAATTCATTCTATTATACGATGTTGGAAATTTCTCGGAAAAATGCTTAAATAACAATTTATTGAATGGTTATTTTACCATATTAAATCAAAACAGTCAAATAACCATAAAGAAAATGGTAATCAAACTTTTAATTTTGAGAAAAACTGTTCATTAATTACTTCCACTTAATACAGTTAAACATCCAGAATTTTATGGCATCCACTAGAACCACCTAATGAAGCTAGTTAGTTCTTTGCAACTGCGTACATATCATAGCCGAGCGAGCTTGTCAGTCAATCTCATGAACGGCAGAACTGGAGTTCGAGTCCTAGTGTTGACACCCCAATATTTCCTTTATTCTTTCACCACATAAAGAATTACCAGTGTCCGGCCCTCTCCAATGCCCATTACCTTACGAAAAGCGGAGCTCATATGTCTAGTTAAATAATTAATTTTTTGTTTACGTTTTTGAAAAATGCTAGTTGTTGATGGTTAAAAAAAACATATAGTTTTGTATTCATAGTTCCATACTTTTTGTAAATGGTTTCAAAACCATAACGGAAAAAAAATGTTCTTTACCCTAAACTTTACGGTTAATCGGATGGACAGACAGCTGCCAGTTATTTGAACATAATTTTAGACTGAAACTTTTAACAGTGTATAGATTCAACTTTAATATACTAAATTACAAAAAATGTAAAAAGAAAATTGAAAATTTACGATGAAAAAATATCGGCATTTAGGATATAAATATTTTTTATTGTAAATTAAATTCTGATCATAAGAACTTACAGTAGGGAAAAAAATTAAATAAACTATGTCCATGGCAGGAGGCTCTCCTGTGAAACTTTATAAAAAGCTCTACCTTCGCCTGAAATAACACCTTTCGGCAAATAATATGCCGTTTTTATAACTGTTGTAAGCTTGCAACAGTTATTTATGACTGTTTAGTAAATTTTATCCCATATTTCGACAATGCCTTTTTCTTGCTAATTTTAAAAATGAAGCAAAACGTCAGTTTGGAAAAAAGCCACAGTTTTGTGAAAAGGAAAAACATTTGAAGATAGAATACATAATTTAAAATAATAGCTTAGAGTTTTGGTAATTGATTTATGGCTTTTCTATTTTTCTAGGCTAAACATAATCAAAAAACAATGTTAAGCAACATCAAGACAACCAATTTACAGATAAGTGCCTAGTAATATAGAGTATCGTGATTGCGGCAAATAACTGCTTTATACTGCTAAGTTTGGCGATTTTTTACGATACAATAGTAAAATAAAGATCAATATTCATCACCCTTCTTAAATACTGCCAAAATAAAACATTTCACTTAGGGCGGTCACTTAAATATCATGCCAATATTTACAGTACTGCGATAAAAAGGAACACCTTCAATATCTATTAGTACAGATGATATTTTCAGTTACGAGAGTCGATACAGAAAACTTACTTTCTCTGGATAAATTTGCCTTTTTTACGACAGATTTGCATTCCGGACCCTCAAACTGGGAGGGGAGTAGCCACTATCTGAAAAATACAGTTCTATAATAATTTGGTTTTGAGACCTGTCGTAAGTTTACCACCCTTAATGTAAATTTTAATTCATATTTTGCCATATCTCTTGATAACATGTTAAATGAATCAAAAGATGTTTGCACACAATTATTAAATACGTTTATCCAGAAATAATTCCACGCAAAAAATATATAGGGGTGTGTCGGGTACCCCCGCCCACTGTCAATTTCATACGTATAGAATATTTTTTCAAGTCAATGGACCACCGGACATTAATTGTTCTATTAAAAAAAGATTATTTTCAAAGTTTCAAGTATTTATGCAGCTGATAACATAGTAAACAATAGTTTTGAAAATATGTTGAATACAGTAGTCAAATCTTTTTCTATTAATTTCTATTTTTTTACGTTAAACTATTCTTTTTTGGTTTATTCTTTTTGCATTATTTAATTAGATGATAAAACAATAGAAACATACAAAAATATTGATTATTACTCAATATAATACAGAAATATAAGCAATACTCCTTAAGTGGACGGGGCTACCCGACTCTCCCCTATATATATTAGTAATTATTTATTATTTATATTATTTTATTTAATAATAGGCGAATTGTAAGGTTAACAAGTTTTTACATCATTTATAAGAATATGCATTTAATGGCAATATACAAAATTTGAATGAAGTAAGTCGAAAAGAAAGCATGTCCTATCCAAAATCCTATAACTGGCACTTTACTGAATTAATGTTTACTCTTTACTTTTTGGTGATAAAAAAGTAATCAAATTTCATTACTTGCATTAAATAAAAGTGAATCGTGATTTTGGTTATGCACGTAAATGTTCGGAAACTGGATTTTATTTTTTATTTTATTTTATAACCGTCGTTGAACAGCCGACCCAACTTAATGGGTTTACGGCTACTAATGTTCAACTCCGTAGCCTTGTAATTTTGAACCCAATCCAGAAGACAAGGGAACTCCTGGATCGAGTATTGGGAGAAATTTGCCTTCGTGGAGGACTTTTTGATGGAGCTAACCCGCATTTGCGTTACATGAAGAGGAAGACCACGAGAACCTCCCACGGTTAGCCTGACGGCCAGGGGACTCTAACCCATGACCCGTCTACCACTGAGGATATTTCACGTCAGCACTGTGGTCAGTGCAAGCCGGATGCGGAATTCGTATCGACTGGGATTCGAACCCGGTTCGCCTCATTGGAAGGCGAACGCTCTATCCTCTGAGCCATCGCGGCTCTCGGAAACTGGATTAAAAAAAAATGTACAAGAAAAAAGTTGCTTTTATAATTGCAACAATTTTACAATTTTAAGATACTTTTTTCAAAGTGCGGTCACGCCTTTGAATATTTATGCTCAAATTAATAATTAAGCCTAATCATGTGGTTAGAATGCTAGTCTAACGAGTATCAATTAGAACGTTAAAATTATCACTTAAGTATCACTTAAAATGTTAAAATTATCACTTAAGTATCACTTAAAACGTTAAAATTATATTGTATCAGTTATACAATAACCTCTCTAGTGATACGAATGAAGCGCACTCTCCTTTATATAAATCTGGTCGTGATGTGATGTTTCTTAATTGTTAGAAGAAAATTACCATGGCCATCTATTGACATGAATATAAAATACTTTTCTCGTAAATTTTACTGTAAAAGTTGACTAGTGCAAAGGTACTGCATTTTATAGCAATATTTACAACAAAAGTTTCCTTAATTTTTTTCAGTGTATATATAAAACAAAACGGAACTCGAATGAAGAAAATATTTTTTAACCATCAGAAGTAAATGTTTTTTTTAAAGAGTTTTTAATGTTTGTCAAAAGAATCTGTCGAGCGACGTATCACAAAACAAAAATTTCTAATTTGAACTCTCAAAGCTGAACGGCCTCTGAGTCTTTTAATGGGTCCGTCATTCAATTTCATTTCAATCATTTTCTTTTTTTCTATTCCGAAGTTTATTTCTTTAAAGACTTCAAAGTTTATTTACTTAATCTTTTCCCAGTTGAGTACAATTTGAATGTTTGTTTATATTCTTTCATTTTATATTTTGCAATATGATTTTTATGTAGTCAGATATATTCTGTTGAGAATTCCATTATGCATTTATATTAAGAAGAAAATATTTTTTTTAAATAAATAAAGAAAAACTCAATTTTTGAAGTACAGAAATTTATGCAATTTCTTATTAGCTAAATTATCATTAAATAGGATTTTTGTTTTCTTTATGTAATTTTTTTCATCCATTTCAAAAAGTACCAGTAATTATAATATATAAATATAAAAAAATTCATTTTCAATTTCTATTTTGAATTTGAACTTTTTATTTAATTTTATTTTATTTATTTATTTATTTATTTATTTATTTATTTATTTATTTATTTATTTATTTATTTATTTATTTATCTATTTATTTATTTATTTATTTAAAAGCAAATTGAAGAGTAGTGTTTTTTTCGCCTCTTCATCAAATTATAATCAAAACTGAATGAAAAACAGTCACCACTCAACAATTCACTTTTTTCTTTTTTTCTTTTACTATTTTTCAATAATCGAGCCATTCATCAAAAGATCGGAGAATTAAATATAAATTTAAGATTTGATGATTAAAATCTAGTAAATATTTAATCCCTATTAAAGGCATGAGAATTATTTTCTATTTGTTCTCAACTAATCTTTAGTTTTCTTTTGTGTATTTTAGTGTGACATGGCCACAAAAACCTTGACAGTTCCAGTTGCCCCAGGTAGTTCGTGTAATGGAGCTCTCAATTCAAGACAACTGGTTCAACTAACCGTTCTTTATCCACAAGGGGGCATTATCGGATGGAAAAAACGAACGTTATACATTCTTCTCATTCTCTTGGTTTCTGTCGTTGTCATAAATATGACCCTAATACTATGGATAATCAAAATTCTGGACTTAACTTCGGTCAGTATTTATTATATTTAAAAATTTTCGGTTCAGAGCCAGTTTGTACAAATTTAATGTGAGCGCATGTGTGTGTTTTTTCAAGTAAGGATAAAGTAAACACTGTAAACAATTCCTGATCAAATTACGGTAAAAAGGTCTGGCACTCTAAGTGCATCATCCATAAACTTAATTTTACCATAAAAATTTATACCGCTTATTTTACAGTAATAATTATTTAATTATGGTGATTCGGTGATTTCAGAATAAATATTACTGTAAAAACTACGGTGTATCAGATCTCTCCGTAAACTTTTACCGTAATTTGATCCGGATTTTTTTTTATTGTACTTCGTGCTAAGTATGAATAAAACATATTTCCCCTTCCCATATTTGTTAAACCACTTTGCATTCATTACTTTTTATACTCTAACTTTTTGGTTTGACACGGAAGAAGGTTTCTTTTCAAAGAACCAAAACTACAGTATACCAAAACTACAGTAACCAAAACTGAAGTATTCCTATTCATTTCATTGTGCTTTATCCACGTTGCTTTTGTTTTACTCATTCATTTTACAAAAATAAAATTACATCAATAAAAACGTTAAGTTTAGTTTTACTTAATATTGCTACATGCAAAATCAGTTTAAAACCTTTATAAAATAAAATTAAAAAATGCTTTGTATCATGTAAATAAAACTCCCAAAAAATTATATTTTCCTTATATCCAAACGCAAAACTGATAAATTACTTGTCATAGCATATACTTTCTTGATTAATTAAAACGTGGAAAAATACTAACAAGAGTTTCAAGTAGAATTTGGAAAATAATTTAGTACCCTCAACAATTAAATAGTAATGTGTACATTAAAACTTTGTCCTAAATAATAGATTTTTTTGAAATCTTTCTAACTTAGTTGATTTGGCGCAAACATTGTAAAATAGATGAAAATTTAATTAAATAAAAAAAAACTTGAAATTTATTTGTTTGCATTACTTCCAGATAAATATTTCCTACTTGATTGTAATACTTAATAAATATTTAATTAGTTTAATTATCAATAATTTCTTCCTTGTTTCACAAAGTATACTAGTCATTAAGATACTTATTTACTTGAACTATGCAGGTTTTAAATTTATATTTATGTATATTTAGTGGTTCGAAAATTCAATTAAATGATTGTATAAAAATGCTTAAAGAACTATAGACTAGATCCAGTAAATAGCTAAATTTGGAATTCTTTTATTGATAGATAACAAAATCGATCGTAATTGATTGTTTTATTGTTATCAATAGAAATTGATTAGTTACAATTCTGTAATCAATTAGATACCGTATTTTTCCCTTACACTGAAAAAATCCTAAGCATTATAGACTTTTCTACTAACAAACAATATATTTTAAAAAACATAATAACCAATGTCTATTTCTAAAATAAACATTTATTTCTGATTACGTTTATTAGTGTTTGCTTCTTTTAATATTTATTTATGAAAATCTGTAATGTTTATTTTATTATGTTAACCACTTTTACCTTTAAAAGTTTACATACGTTTAGATGAATTTTTTTTTTACTTTGTTGCGCACAAGAAAGAGCTATTACGAAAAATTGTACAAAACTTTTCAAAATATAACCCAAAATACACACTTTCAAAAGCAATAACTTCGAAAATTGTACTTCTCATCAAATCTTCCCATCAAATTTAAATTTTTAAACAATAAAAATATAATCCCATAATTCTCCTTCAAATAAATGACACCAGTGAATTCCAAAATTCAAGAAATTTCTTCCTTTGATTAGATGATACAATTCCTAAAATGTTGCTTCGTAATATATTCTTGGTGGAAATAAAAACAATCCCTCCTTTACGGAGGCCACAATTAATGTCAAAGAAAACTATAGCTGCAATTGTTCGTCACTCAATACATAAGGTTAACGGATACTTTGGCGATTTTCGTTCCTTATCGGTCTCACACCGACACTAGATAACCATAATAGCCTTAGCGCTTTGAAATTTATCGACATTCCTCAAATTAAGTTCGCCAAGGACTCTGTTATCAGAGGATGATATGCGAGACAATTTAGAATACTTGCATGACTTTTTCTTCATTGGTTATTGATCCGAAAAACAGTAATGTCAGATACTGGCTTAAAGTATTGAGTTTTAACTACCAGATGCCACAAAATGTTTTTTTTTTCTTAATTTTATATTGTTGTTTTTTTTTACCTTCGATACATCCGGAGTTGCAAAGGATTGCTGTTTCATTTGAGTAATTGTATTGTTACTTTTTTGTCTCTTGGTACTTTATTTTGTTCGAAAATTATTCTGTTTTGGTTTTCAATCAGGTGATTGGATTTTTATTCCTCAAAGAATTAAAAAAGGGAAATTTGAATAGCATTGATTCTTTTTATTTATTTTTATCACTATTATTACTTTTTTAGCATTTAACGACACTTTACTGTTTTGCTTAAGAGGAGTCTGCCCTACTTCAGACAATACCCATATTAAAATATCCAAGTTTGACGTACCTTTTCTAAAACAAACTTCATCAGTTTTCAAAAACATTTTTGTTTATTAAATAAACAATCTCAAGAAACTGAAACAGTATGATATTACTTGATTAAAAACTTCATTCGCTTCAAAAATAAACCAATAAGAAATAACAGACAACAAGCGCTCAAAAACAGGTGTCCATTTTCACGACTTGGGAGACGTGAATGAGAAGGAACTTACATAATTTAAAGTATTGTGATTGAATTTTGCATTTTATATTTCAAATCAAATTTGTTTCTTCTCATTCATTTAATTTAAAATAATTCATGTAAGTAATTTAAAATATTATGATTGAATTTTACTTCAAAATCACTTTTGTTTCCTCTCATTTATATCTAGCAAGCCTTGAAAATGGGCGCCTGTTTTTGAGCGCTTGACACATGTCGACTGCTATTTTCAATTTGTATATTTTTGAAGCGAATGAAGTTTTTAATCAAGTAATTCTTGTTTTTCATTTTATGTCCTAACATGTGCCATCTTTCAAAACTTGGACCATTTCTGATTAAAAATTTCATTTTAGAAGTAAAAGAAAATTGTGATACAATTGAATTCAAAATATATTTTTTTAAAAATTTGAAGATAAAGCAAAGGAAAACATTTTGCAATAACATTAAAATAAGTTTAAAAAATGTCTTCAAGTAACTATTGCTTAAAAACTCCAAACATTGCGTACAAATAGACACCGCAACAAGTAAAATAAAAACATTATTTTGAAAATTGATTCAATATTTTCTGAGAAAAGGCACATCCAAATTTGCCAATTTAACATGAGCTGAACATCTGCATCTCTTTAAGAATGATAGATTATCAAAAAGGATTTATTATGAGTTATAAAAATAATGTAATATCTGAGAAACTGAAGAAGAATGTTTAATTTAATTTTAGATACTGTACATAGCGTTAGTTCTTATCACAATCCACTCATAGCTATAAAGAAATCCAGTGAAATTTGGTTAAATATTAAACATTTATTCTTTGTCACATTTCTTTTATTTTTTTAATTGCTCTTAGGCTGTTACTAGAGTCCTATAAATTATGCCGAAAGGTAATTTAGAAAACAACTAAAATAGAAAAAAAAGTTGTTTTGAAAAAAATACTATTTTCCATTTCTAGTTTAAATTACAAATATGATTAAAATTAAAACTAAGATGCTACCCAAAGCGTTTATTAACTACCCAAGGTAGATGAGAACAGGTTGCTAACAGAAAAGTCTTGAAGAATTTCAAGTTGCATGAAAAAAACGTATAAAACAAGTTTTTGGTAAACGAAGAAAATTTTTTAAAAATAAAACTTTTGCGGATATTCGGTGATTATGCGGATCTTCGCATCTTTCCACAATTCATAGGATACAAACTATTATCAATAATACTAAATAAGCATTTCAGCGAATCAAAAAATGTCACCTGTCAAACAGAGAGCCGTGGTGGCGCAGGAGATAGAGCGTTCGCCTTCCAATGAGGTGAACCGGGTTCGATTCCCAGCCAAGGTTGGTCAATATGAACTCCACAACCGATTCGCACCGACCATAGTGGAGGCTTAAAATATCCTCAGTGGTAGGCGGATCATGGGTTATAGTCCCCTTACCGCCAGGCTAACCTTGGCAGTTTTCATGATTTACCTCTCTATGTAACGCAAATACGGGTTAGTTCCATCAAAAAGTCCTCCACGAAGGCAAAATTCGCCCAATACTTGAATCAGGAGTTTCCTTGTCTTCTGGATTGGGTTGAAAATTACAAGACTACGGAGTTAAACTTTGGTAATCATAAATCCAAATTTGGATCGGCTGTTCAACAACGGTTAAAAAAAAGATCATAACACAACAATGGAATTTCGAACTTAATTTCCTAAACGCCTACGATTAGTTACATGGAAAACACATATTTGGTATCAAATAAAGTTACACAACATAAATGGAGCAAAAATAATGAAACAAAATTTCTACTACCTTTATATAGCGAGCCGCGATGGATAGAGGGTTCACCTTCCAATGAGGTTAACCGGACTCGAATCTCAGCGATGGCTGGTCGATACGAATTCCGCATCCGGCTTGCACCGAACACAATTCTGATCTTGAAATATCCTCAGTAGTAGACGAATCATGGGTTAAAGTCTCCTTGCCGTTAAGCTTAGCTGGTTTTTATCTCCACGTCGCGCAAAAGCCAGTTAGTTCCATTAAAAAGTCCACCACGAAGGCAAATTTCTCCCGATTCTCGATCAAAGAGTTCCCTTCTCTTCTGTTCAAAATTACAAGGTTACGGAGTTGAACATTCGTAGTCGTAAACCCAAAAATTGGTTCGACTGTTCAATGGCGGTTATAAAATAAAACCTATCAAACAGAAGTCCTAAGTTGATATCTCATCCATCTCAGTTTATTTCCCTTATTTTCTCAACACCCAATTGAAATTTCTTCAACACTTCATTCTCAAAGCCTAGATCAAAAGAACTGAAAAATTTCTTACTGAAAATGAACAAATTGTTATGATTGCTGTTAAAGAATCAATACTTTCAACTTATCTCAAAAGAACA
This sequence comes from Parasteatoda lunata, assembly GCA_949128135.1. Classification (NCBI taxonomy): domain Eukaryota; kingdom Metazoa; phylum Arthropoda; class Arachnida; order Araneae; family Theridiidae; genus Parasteatoda; species Parasteatoda lunata. Next base: position 9,750,452 of record OX421973.1, on the reverse strand, counting down.
GTTAACAAAGGAAGAACCTTTTCCCTCAACGCTCAATTTTTATCTAAAATCGACCAAACAATCGCATCTATACAAGTCCCCTGGTTCCAATTTTTCTTCAACTATACATCCATCACTCCCATCTATTTTTTTAAATAAAAAACTATAAAACAATGGACCGTTTTAAAACTAGGAAACCGTTAACCTACAGTCCCTGGCCAAATTATTAGAAGCACTATGAGATTCTATGTAAAATATTAGTTATCAGGTGATACTATACAGCTTTATTGTTTATACACGACTGAAACCGGGGGTTGGCGAGCGCCAGCGAGCAGGTGGCGAAACCTCCTAGTATTATATAAAACGCTAATACGTATGTATCAATAAAACCGATGATATTTATTTTCTCGCGTTGGCAACAGTTTTCATTTTTAACGAAGTACTTAGTACAATAAATAAGATTCTTTTCACAACACTTAAATATTTACTTTATTTTCTTCATTTGTAGAGAGAACTGTCGGCAGAGAATTCTGTTAAGTTAAAAAACATTTTGCTAAAAAAAGAACGAATTCTAAAAGAAATAAAAATAAACAACTTAAAAAATGAAAATGCTATTGCCAGCCATAGAATTTTTTGAAAGATAACTTAGCAACATAAATCAAAATGACATAGAAGCGCAACTGGATCAAAATTAAGATACCTGAGCGCTTGACGTAACAAATCCTTCAATTCTATAAGTATTGTATCACCAAATGCCCAAATAAACAATTGTGTTTTTAGAGAAACTCTCTCTCTCTCTCTACATATATATATTTGTATATATATGTATATATATATATATATATATATATATATATATATATATATATATATATATATATATATATATATATATATATATATATATATATATATATATATATATATATATATATATATATATATATATATATATATATATATATATATATATATATACATATATATACAAATATATATATATATATATTTGCATTTTACAACTTCATATTAAACTTCTGTTGTGTGTCTGAATACTGACATTTAGAACAAAATTAAGTTTTAGAATTGCCTCGGAGAAATTTGAATTGTTATCAATGACTTAAACAAAAAGTTTTATTTTAACTGACAAATGCTATATTATAATTTTAACTTCTTCTATGACTATACTCATTTTCTTACTCTTTTCTTTGTTTTTTATACATTTTATATTTTTGTGATAAAATAAAAAACTTATAGTTGTTCTGCTTCTGAACACTGATGAAAACACAAAATGATGAGCTTCATCAACAATCAAAAATATATACATTTATTTTACAAATTCCATTGTATTAGGGCGGTGCCCTTCAGAGAATTAAAAATATAAAATTATCTTCATCGAAGCCGATACTTTACATGCGTTCAGTGGCAGACTACTATTTCATATTGTTTTACAACACATAGCTTTAACACTCTGGTGGGAAAGACTTTAATACAAAACTTAAAACAGTTACTTTTCTCAACAACTGAAACTTAGAATAGTGTGATTAAGAAAAATATGTGAACTGTTTGTAATTTCAAATTAATGTAGAAATGTACTTGTTTAGAATTTTCTACAGTGAAAAGTTTTCGGAACTTCAGTATTGAAAAAAGTATACAAAAGCTAGACGTTAAGAACGTATCCAATGAGCGAGAAAAGCGAGCATTGGATTACGAAGCAATCCGAAATGAACTGCGAAAGAAGTTCCGGGGGTTGGCGATCGCCAGCAATCAGGGGGCGAAGCCTCCTAGTACTAATATAATACCCGATATAATAAATATTTCATATTTATATAATATATCTTATTTTATTTTATAACCGTCGTTGAACAACCGACCCAACTTAACGGGTTTACGGCTACTAATGTTCAACTCCGTAGCCTTGTAATTTTGAACCCAATCCAGAAGACAAGGGAACTCCTGGATCGAGTATTGGGAGAAATTTGCCTTCGTGGAGGACTTTTTGATGGAGCTAACCCGCATTTGCGTTACATGGAGAGGAAGACCACGAGAACCTCCCACGGTTAGCCTGACGGCAAGGGGACTCTAACCCATGATCCGTCTACCACTGAGGATATTTCACGTCAGCACTGTGGTCAGTGCAAGCCGGATGCGGAATTCGTATCGACTGGGATTCGAACCCGGTTCGCCTCATTGGAAGGCGAACGCTCTATCCCCTGAGCCATCGCGGCTCTATATAATATATCTTATTTTATTTTATAACCGTCGTTGAACAGCCGACCCAACTTAATGGGTTTACGGCTACTAATGTTCAACTCCGTAGCCTTGTAATTTTGAACCCAATCCAGAAGACAAGGGAACTCCTGGATCGAGTATTGGGAGAAAATTGCCTTCGTGGAGGACTTTTTGATGGAGCTAACCCGCATTTGCGTTACATGGAGAGGAAGACCACGAGAACCTCCCACGGTTAGCCTGACGGCAAGGGGACTCTAACCCATGATCCGTCTACCACTGAGGATATTTCACGTCAGCACTGTGGTCAGTGCAAGCCGGATGCGGAATTCGTATCGACTGGGATTCGAACCCGGTTCGCCTCATTGGAAGGCGAACGCTCTATCCCCTGAGCCATCGCGGCTCCTATATAATATATCGTCTGATTTATCCAATCGTCGATATATTATATATATTTAACCAAAATGATGCACGAACGTAAACAAGTGCAAACTGGTTTCAGCCGCGCAAAAACAATAAAGCTGTGACCTGATATTTAAGATTTTATCGAGAATCTTATAGTGCGTCTAATGATTTGGTCTGGGACTGCATAAACCAAAACTTTTCATCTTATTAAACGATATGTAAACTTTATTTTCATATATTTATCTGTTTATGTAATATGTTGTTTTTGTTTTTTAAATAATAATTATATAACATGTGTAAATGTCCCGGGTGATTTTTTCTTCAATTTTGTTGCTTTTCACTTCTAGGGGGGGGGGGACGAATATACCGAGAAGGCGCAACACTAAGGAAGTCTCAAGATCAAGAAGTTTGATTATGAACAAAATTACGTGTAAAAAAAATTATACAATTATAAAACTCCATATAAATTCTTATCTTTTGATATTTTATCGTTCGTTTTGTCCGGTAAAGTTGCGCCGTTGATGTATTTTTTTTTCTCGCTACAGTGTGTCTTCCGTGTCTCCACCATACACAATTCTATGCATCTCCATACATAATATATCTACATACATATAAACTATTATTTTTACATTTTTAATAATCTGCTCTAGCCTACGTTTAAAAGAAGATATGATACACGGAGAAAAAAGTAGGGCCAAAACTACCAGAATGTGGTAAAACTAACCGTGTTTTCGGCTCTATAGAAACGCTAAAAATCCTGGTAATTTTTACGGAAGAACTTTGGTAATAATTTTAGTAAAATCAAAAATAAAATATATTTAAATTACTTGATAGATTTTGCTAAGTGTGGTACATTTTGGTACTTTTACCATGAAAACTTAGAGAACGAAGCAAAAACCATTTAATTAGTTCATCTTACTCTTCAGTTTTGTATTTTTTGCTAAATGTGTGATAAGAACTATAATTTAAAAACCAGAATTTTTAATTAACCGTTACCATACGAATAGAAAAATTACGAACGTAAGTTTTAAATACCGAATGTTTTTGTTTTATTATCAGAATTATGGTGTTTTTTTTACCAGAAATATCATTACGGTACAGTATGGTAATTTTACCAGCGTTTTTTTCTCCGTGTACTACGATGGGCTTCAAAATCACGTCAATAATTTGAAAATCCTGAGTTGAAATTATTGCTGTTAATCTCTAAAAAGTATTGTCAATGATTTGAAATTCAATCATTGTTTCAATCATTGTTGTTTTGTTTAAAATTTCTCACATACAATATTTTTTTTTTCAAAGAGTATTTTTTATTATAACTTTTTATTCAAAACTACAAGGCTTAAGGAAGTAAAAACAGAATTGTATATTGCTATCAATCAATTCAAATCATGTAATTTTTCAAGATTATTTTTATTTACTAATTTTGTGTCAGTTATATTCGCTTAAAAACTCTTAAAATTAAAATTATTTTCCGTTTCCTTCTGATCTAGGAAGGCCCTGGAAAAATACGCCTTTTGGATAAAGGTCTACAGTTATATAGTACAGTTGAATTTTTGGATTCATTGAGTGGAAAATATATAATTGTTAACCCTGTAAGTATATTGAACTTAATTAATAAAATGAAATTTTATTGAGAAGTTTAAAAATTAGAATTATAACATATATATATATATATATATTCTAGAAAAACAATTCTAAACGCCAAAATAATTCTGTAATAGACTGTCATAAAACACAAATAAGTTATAAACCAAAATAAAGAGCTAAAATTTAAATTCATTATATATGCTGTTCATTGGCTTGATCTTCCATTGGTAGCAAACAAATATTTATATTTTTTAATGAGAAGAATTGTCGGTTTTATACTTGCTTGTCATTCAATATTTATTTAAGCATTTTTTTTAATTGTTATAAACTTTCAATTATCATAAAAATAGTACAGCTCTATATTAATTATACCAAAGCTAAAACAAAACGTATAGTATATATATTCCACTAGATGCCTGCTTAATTAATAATAACGAAACAACAAAAAAGGCTTACATTTAAAAAAAAACTAATTAATGATTTTTTTACAAATTTTAATCAAAACACTGCTTGCGGGGAAATTCAAAACAAAAGAACCACTTTTATTTTTAAATTCTCTGTCGGAGTTTACCATCATCTAATAAAAGTGTATTCTTTTCCGCTTCTTATTATCTGCAAATACTTTAACTAAATGCCTTGTGTTTTTTCTCAAATAAAATCGAATTTTTTTTTTGTGACATCTCATCTCCTAAAAGGTATAAAACTGAAGGTAAAGATCAAACGGTGTATCTTACCAATTAAAAGTGTTTTGAAAATGTTATTTTCCGAAAGTACTTGAGTTGACTTTTGGCAATGAAGAAAAAGAAAGAGAAAACTGTAAAGAGTACTTTCTTCTCTTTTTTTTCGGATGAAACTTCCTTTTATTCTGATGAAACTTTTTTTTAGTTTATTTCTGTCTGTTGCCAACTATCGTCCGATATCTTTACTTTTTACGTTACGTTATTCCAAATCTTTTTTATATTGCAAACGGATATTTTTTTAACGAATTTAAAAGCATAAACAGAAAATATATGAAATAAAAATGCGTTATTTTTCTATAGTTTAATGATATTTTAAATATATATTTTTACAAACCAAAAGAATATGAAATACTCAATCAATAGCTAATAATAATACATCATTTGTTTGAACTCGTACTGCAAGAAAATTACTGAGAGATATTTTTTTAATAAAAGCGTATGTATGTCTGAAGAATAAAAAGAATGTTTAAAATAAATCTAATGTTAAATGATTTTGTTTAAAAAAAACAATAAGTATATCATTTATTCTAATATAAAAAATTTGATATCATTTTTTAAACACTAATAACATTTTGAATTTGATATTGTTTTCATTGAAACTACTTTTTTTTGTACTTTATGTTTCACATTTATTTCTCATTTGCATTTTATGCATAACTCTTTTTATTTCTAAATAAATTACCTCAATACTTGAATCAACTCAGCAAACGTGTTTGTCCTGTAAACTGATTAACATTAGATTCAATTGTTATTGAATAAAAGAGTACAAAAAACCTACCCTTATTTAAAAAACACCACTCACTTATCATTGTTTTGGTTAACTTCCTTCAAACACAGTAGACATATACGAAATGTTCCATAACTACCTCCATTGAAATATATTTTTTACTAAAAATTATGTATTATGAAATATAATTATATTTTTTAAAGTAAAAAAACACAATTCGCATAATTTTAGTAATAAACTTTAGTGATATCACCACCAAAAAGTGATGCCCTGTAAAAAAATGGATACTTAAATAGATTTAACTTTTCTCGTTTTTGACAAAAACATTTCCTTGTATAGGCACCGAGCAAATTAAATAATTATCCTCAAAAAGTATTTTGTATAATTAAAAAGTAATTGAATAATTATCCTCATTTCTTCGAGGAAATTAATTTCGTTAAAATTAAAGAAATATTTTGTCATTACATTTTTTTTTTTTTTCAAAAAAAAAAATTATCTCGTAATGCCTAATGTATCTGACTTTTCCTGTTTTTTCTTTAACATGGTCACCATGTATTTGTAACAACACAACAAAGACAGATAGAACACAGAGATGAATTATACCCATGCCCAAAGCAGGATTCGAATACCAAATCTTCTTGCTACAAGGCTAAATCCTTGACCACCATACATTTCGGTCGTCTTTATCCACCACTTTATTTTTGAGAGTCTCTGTGGTCATTCAAGTTATCAATCTCCCACAATGCACCACGATGAGGTTTCATGGCTACTCAATGATTAAATGGTCTGAATCTTCAAAACTCCAAAGTGTGCTTCTGAAATTTTACTGCCTATTTTCATTTTAGTTTCTATTTTTTTTTTTTTTTAGTTATTTTTCTAATAAATTTTTTTTATTCTTCTTGAAAAATTCAATTCAAAAAAGATTTATTTTATTTCAATATTTAATTTAAATCTTTATTTATCTTAGAGCCTGCCATTGAAAATCGAATCTGATCGAAATGTTTCCATGCAAGCACGGAATAGTAGAGGATTCATCACAAATATCCTAAGTTTAGGTAATATATATTATTGTTAAGAATTACGTCTAAATAATATCTATTCCTTTTCGTAAAAAAAAAAATTAGATAAATAATTATGCCACTCTGATATAGGAGAAGCCGGTTTGCAAGCTATTGGGAACTATTTCATTATCCGAGACCCATCCGATAATATACTGTTGCAGGTGGACTCGCATGATATGGTGGTTTCAGCCAATCACATGGTAGTATCTGGTAATAGAACATCTTTCTTTAGTTATTTAACTGAATTGCAATATTTCCGTATAATTAGGTTGTATATCATTTCAGATGAATGAATTATTTACTGATATAAAACAGAGTAATTTAGGTCTATAACATAATATTTTGAATTAATCTATTAGGTATTATTACGCAGCAGATTAATTTTAATCTTTTGCGTAGTATTATATAAATTTATGTTTAATTTTTTGAATTCAAGACCGCAAAAATAGCTGATCAAGATAACATGATGATTTCATATAATTGCGTTAACTGGTAATTGAATATATTTTTAATGAAAAACTTTGAATGGTGTGCTATAAAATTACGTAAAACTGACATTTAAAGTGCATGTTCACCAATACAAACTGATAAATGCAAATAAACCATAATTATATTGATAGAAAAAAGTATTATCATTACGAAAATAGCGTTTGAAGAGTTCATTTTAAACAACATTAAAGATAAAAATGCCGGCACTCTTATTGATATTATAAACAAATGCCTTCATTAACGCTAAAAAGCATAAAGAAGAGTAATAAAGAAATATAAAATGGAGAAAAAAAATTTTCAAGAGTTATGCATGGTAAGAACATTTCTGGTATCTGAAAAAAAACATAATTCAGGTTTTAAAAAATATATATATGGTATTTAAACCATTTATTTGACAATTTTTCTGTTAATAGGGTAATGGTTTACCAGATATTTTGATTCTCAAAATTATAATTCTTTTATCACATCTTTAGTAACAAATACAAAGCTAAATATAACTGAATAAATATTTTTTAAGCCAAGCTCTAAAAATTCATGATAAAATCTCCAAATTTTACAAATTTTATCAAATTTTAACACACATTATGAAACTATAAATGTAGTGAGTTTTACCAAAATCGCTACCGAAGTTCTCCGGTGAAAACCACTATGACTTTTGGTGTTCCCATTGATCCAGAAACACAATAAATTTTATCATTTTCTGATAGTCTTGACCATACTTTTTTATCAGTGTAAAATTATCAGTGTAAAATTTTCAGTGATTATTGTGAAAATAGTGTTCCCTTAACAGTAATTATGTTTTATTCTACATTGTTCAGAAATTCTACATAAGTCTTAATTCGCGTTGAATCTTTTATGTACATAATCATGTTTGGTGTAGCCTTACTATTGTTGAAAGTTGGTACTTATTTTACTGAAAATTAATTTTTCTTAAACTGCAGTTCAATTTGAACAGATAAATAATTCAATTTAACATCTTATTAAAAGCGCAGCATATTTTCACGGCATTGTTGTTTCAGGTATTGATATTAGACTTAAACTTTTAATAAATTTTTCTGAGATCGCAGTTTCAAATAATTAATTTACCATAATCTTTCCATGAATACTTCAAGAAGTTAGGTCGGTCGTATCTAAAATAGTTTAAATTAGACTGAAAACTTTATTATTCAAAACTTTTTTGTACCTAATTTCTTTATTTAATTCTTTCTCTATGTTTTTTAATTTATAGTATTTTAACCATTTCCTCACTTGGTTATGCGATTATTTCAAACACTAATGTTAAATCATAATACTCTCAAACGAGCTTCCGTTATTCACAATCAAGCTCAATAAATTTTAAACGCATTTATAATAGAATAATTACTCATGACTTAAATCTTTGAGTAACCACTTTCTCATATTGCATGTTTTGAAATATCTAATGAATTGAACTTACCCAAAACTTAGTTATCATTTATATGTGGCATCTTCATGAATGAAATATCTCTTTCGTCTACTTGAATTATTGTCTATTTGATCAAAATATTTTCTATGGGAAATAAAAAGTTGTATAGAAACTAAGTTGAGTTGCTATTTTTATAGTATGTGAGAAATTTTTTAATTTTTATTCAACTTTTTAGGCCGATAAGTAAAATTGAATACTAAAACGTCATTTTTATAAATATAATAAAAAATATTCTGAATATGAAAAGTATATTTCTGAAAGGAAAAAAATATCTGTATTATGATCTGTATCTACTCCATGTTAATTTACACTCTTAGTCACTGTAAAATGTTCTTAAATACTTTTAATAAAATTTTAAATAACGCTTTACCTTACTTTACATAAGAATGGCTTGATTTTTGTTTGCATCGAACTGATGAAAATTTACATAAAGTGTCCCTTTATTTAATTTCCCTCAGCCAGTAAAATATTTGATGTAGCCAATAAATAACGAGTGAGATTTTATTTCATACAATGTTTTAATGAAACCCAAAGTATTGCTTATTTTGTCTACAATACTATACTCGTAAACAAATTAAAATTAATTTAAGAAAAACATTAACTGAATTTTAGATCATTTGTGCGCAATTACCTTAGACTTCATCCGTTTGAAATCGATGATGACGCAGCACTTTTTTAAGTTTATCGTGTTGTTTATCGAGTTGTTTTTGAAGTTTCGAATTTCTGCAGAGGTTTTTGCATAATTTTACCTGCTTGTAGTCTAGCATTGTCGTACAACAAGATGACTCTACAATTTATAGGAACATTAGATTCGATTACCTATCTGAGCTTGGTTAATGTTATTAAATACCATTGATCACGTTGTCTCCAGCTTCATATCTTCAGGAAAATGACAAGGTCCTTTGCAATAGGTCTCAAGTGAACGTCACTTTTTAAAAGAGAACTAATGGACTGTTATCATTTATCACCCTTTAAACATTGCTTGCATGCCAAGTGTCGCCATCTAACAAACAAAAAACAAGCAACTCCTATTCGGCACACCAGCAACTACATTTATTTTTCTAAACAGCATATTTTTGATTAAATGGCTTCTGTCTCATTATGTATAGACTATTCTTAATAAATGTAAAAAAAAGGAAAATATTAAATTCTCCCTGTTTGCAAAAGGCGAATTCATCATATTACAAATATTAAGATGCATTATAATCCGTATACCTTTTGCATGAAAATGAAAATTAGTGAAATAGTTAAAAATAAAAAAGTATAAAATTTCCATAGTCCTTCTGGTATACAATTTCATCATGTAAAAAAACGTGTTTTTAAGTATGTTCATATATGTCCTCAAATATGTTGAAATTCATTTATGTGGGAATGAAAATTAGTAAATATGGTAGAAAACAGTAAAGGTATAAAAGATTCCACTATGATTGTATTATGGTTCTAAAGAAAACCGATCGTAAAACTGCATATTAAATGTCTTTTTATCTTACATATTCTTGTGCATTATAATGCGTGTAAATCATAGAAAAAATTAAAAATTGAAGTTTAAAATTTTAAAAATTAAAAATATTCCAGATTTTAAAGTAAGTCTATCGTTTAAATTTATATAAAATGTGACTGGAAACAGATAATTAATAAATATGAAAACTATAAAAGCATTAAAGTTTCAACTAACCCTGTAGTAAATTCATCTTAAACTTGCAAATTATGTCATACACAATCTATCATTTTCTTAACATCATTTATATTCCATTGTATGACAATTCGTATAGATTTTCATTGGAACGGAAACTTAATGAAGCTTAAAAAGAATAAAAACATACATAATTTTACGTTTCTTATTTCCAATTTAATTCAAAAAAGATAATTCATCTTTTTGTGTTCTCGTTACAAGTATTCAAGCCTATTAGAATCTATAAAATATAAATTATAAAAGAAAATTAGTTAATGTTGAAGAGAATTCACGTTAACGAGATTAAATTAAATTTATCTTATACAAATATTATCATTTTGCGCTTTATTTACTATTCCTACATACCTAAAACATTATTAAACAATTTAAACGAACTTTGGCATAGCTTTGTGTAAACAATTTTATTTACAAACTTCAAGTTGGAAATGTAGAAAAACACTACTTTTCTATTACATATGCGATTCCAATTTTCTTCAAAACAATTTAGATATTTACTTTAACAAAGTGGGGTCAACTTCAATAACGATATAAACAATTTAATATCATTTCTGTATTAGATATTTAATCTAACTAAGTAAGTCATAATATTTATTATTTGCAAAGTTGTTGTTTACAATTTAATAACAGAAATATGGAAGAAAAATAAATTCAATACTGTATTAAATTTTTAAAATAAAAGTAAAGCGGAATATTGTACTATGATATTGCTTAAATATGAGCAAATATGAGCCTTGATTTCATTTTACACTTTACTTTATATGAAACCATTTTGAACATCAAATTAATTTTAGATTTATTGTCTAATAAAAAAATCATACAAACTTTCTTATAAATATCCTACTTTCAAACATCTTCGTTTTTATTTCTCGCAAATACTATCAATAACACTTGATTTAAATGGATTTCTCTTCATTTTGTCACCTACATTTTTGCACTTTGAACTTTTAAATCCTGTAAGAATTTCAGGTAAAAGAAATAAGCAATAAAAGTGGTTAAAAAGGAAGAATATTTTTAACTTCAGTTTTACTACCTTCGTCAACTTCAATAACGATATAAACAATTTAATATCATTTATGTATTAAATACTTAATCTAGCTAAGTAAGTCATAATATTTATTATTTGCAAGGTTATTGCTTACAATTTAATAACATAAATATAGAAAATATTTTATTTCTCATTATATAAAATTTTTAAAATAAAATTATAGTGGAATATTGTACTATGATATTGTTTAAATATACTTTACTTTAATAATACTTTATATGAAACCATTTTGAAAAACAAATTATTCCACAAAAATAATTTATTAGTTGTGCATTATGTCACCATTAAAAGCTCCTTTTCTTACATTTTTATCAAATTTCTTATAGAAAATAATGTTTTTAAAGTCTTATATACTATACTTCCAGAATTATAAATGTTAGAATTAATAGTTTAGTTAATTTTTTAATAAATTTTCATTTTCGTCTGTAGAATCTGGAGGATTTCGTTTGGATGGTTCATTAGAAACGCCTTTAGTTAGGGGAAGTGCTACAAAAGACCTTCGGTGAGTACACTGTTAGAAATTTATCTGAAAAAATGGTTAAATAACAATTTATTATACGGTTATTTTACTATGTTTAATCAAAACAGTCCGATAACTATAAAAAAAATAATAATCAAACTGTTAAGTTTGAGAAAAACTGCTTATTAACTGTTTTTACCTAACACAGTTAAACAACCAGAATTTTATCGCGCCTACTAAAACCACCTAATGAAGCTACTGAGTTCTTTACATATCATAACCGAGCGGGTTTAACTGTCAATCTCGTGAACGGCAGAACTGGAGTTGGAATCTTAGCGTTGACACCATCACACTATTTCCTCCATTCCCTTCAACTCGTGAAGAATTTCCAGTGTCCGGCACTCTCCAATGCCTATTACCTTACGAAAAGCCGAGCTCCTATGTCTAGCTAAATAATTTTTTCCCTCCAGTTATGAATGATGCTAGTAGTAAATGTTTAAAAAACCGTATAGTTTTGTATTCATGGTTTTATAACCATACTTTTTGTAAATGGTTTCAAAACCATAAAGGAAAAAATTTTTATCATCGTAAACTTTACGGTTAATCGGATGGACAGACAGCCGTCAGTTATTTTACTATAATTTTAGAATGAAAATTTTAACAGTGTATACTATTTAAAGCTTTCAAATACTGTAAAAAATTTTAAAATCATAAGATTAAACTGCTTTAAATCCATAAATTCTCATGAACACTGATTAAAATTTTTCAGTTCATTTTAAAAGAGAGAAAATAACTAATCAAGCATTTAATTTAAAATAAGATAAATATAAAATTTCTCACTTAATTTTAGATTTATTGCCTAGTAAAAAAATCATAAAAACTTTTTTAAGAATTTGAAATCCTCTAAGAATTTGAGGTAAATAAATAAGCAATAAAAGTGGTTTAAAAGAAAGAATATTTTTAAATTCAGTTTTACTACTTTTAACAAAAAACTTTTTAGCCTAAATCAGTAAAATATTTCTTTTTAAAAAATTTCTAAAATAGTGTAGTAATAATAGTAATTTAAAATAAAAGTAATATATCTTCCATGCAGATTATGGCATTAAATTGTTTACGGCATTAATTTAAAAATAAATAATAAATGCTTAAAGAAATGTAATTCTACACTGAATTAAATTTTTTAAATAAAGTGAATGTACTATGGTATTGTTTAAATATATGCTACGACTTGGCTTCATTTCAAATTTTACTTTAGAGTTAGTTCAATATTTTTATTCTGAGATTTTCGTTTTCGCTCCATAAAACTGGAAACGGAAAAAAAACATTTTACATTGCAATTACCAATGAATTCAGGGTTTTCTTTTTATTACTACCAATGAATTTGTTGATTATTGTTCGATTGTTTGAATTCTGTTTTATAAAAATATCTTAAACAATAAAACATTTCCTGTTCTTTTTTTTTACTAAAGTCAGAGCACCATAACCCCAAGTATATATTTAAAATTTAATGTTTTCATAAAAATGCATTAATTTTATTATCTCGTTTATCCTCTATTCTTAAAAATAGAAAAACAATATATTATATTCATATGTTATATACAACAATGTATTGTATACAATGTATTATATACAATGTATTATATGCAATGTATTAAATACGATGTATTACTTTTTAAATGTTTCAAGCAAACTTTATGGCAGTTTTATAGACAATAAAAATTTGAACCACTAATAATGACACAAAACTAAAAGGAAGAAAATAAATATTGTTTCTAAATTTTTATTTTATTCTATTATTTTACTTCATTTTTTAATAAAATAAAACGTTTCGAGGCAAATTCTGGCAACAAAATAATTGTATACTTAAATATTTGCGTAATAAGTAGTTTATTAGTAGTATTAAATTTGAAAGCTTAATTTTGGAATATTTCTTACATGAAGTGCGAATACTCTATTTCTTGATAAATTAATAACATGCAATACCAATTTTGAAAATAATGATATTTAAAAATACTGTTATCATAACAAACTAGTGCAATAGTTTGTAATTTATAAAGCACATAATAAAATGCTACATTAAAAAATAAGATATACAAAGATTTGGTGGAAATAAATACAGTTATGAAACACTCTAGAAAGAATTTAATGAAAAGAAACTATGTGATTCCAGAGTTAAATAAGAAATAAATCTCATTTAATTCTCCCGTGAAATCATTTATTTTTTTTTACATCTTCCTCACAACGCTCCAAATAAGAGATGGAAAAAAAATCGAAATCTCTCGAAAGAACTGGATTAGGAATCATAGTCCAGGATAACAATAATAATAATATCGGGAGGGGAAAATAAAATACATAAAAAAAGAACAAAGTCGGGGAGAAAACTTCTTATTTTTGGTTGAAGCCGAGTTGTACTTAAGCCAGTTTTATGCTGTCTTCATCTTCTCTAGACGGACTATTCCAGCTTTTCCTTTTTTTTTCTTCCTATTTTAAGGGAAATGTTTTTATTTCTCCTCATCGTAGTTTACTCCTCCCTCAGACATGATGAGTCTCTTTTGCAACGCTATTGTTAACACTGCTCACTGTCCATTATGACGTTTTCTGACAGACATGTGGGGAATATCTCCATATTGCAATTTGATGCAAAAAAAATATATAAGAACAAAAAAATTTACGCGATGCAAAAAAGTATAAATCGAAAAATGTCTAAATAATATATGTTTAAAGATTTCAAATAAAGGTATGTGAACAAAAACGAAATTACTACTCCGAAATGTTATTTTTGCATTAATATATTTTAGAAAAAAAAATTTGAAAAAAATTTTTTTTAAAACCTCAAAGTTGATAATATTTTTGAAAGTTAAAAAATAGTCTATCTAAAAGTTATAAAACGAAAAAATTAGTTCAGGTAATAAACTTAAAGTGCACAAAAAATGATTTTTTAGCGTTTCGGATAAGACAGTCTAGACTCATTATTGTATTTTTACTCATATATGCAGAGTTCTTTTTTTTTTCAAAGCTACACTATAAAAAATTCCAGATCAAATTACGGTAAAAAATATACCGGCACTCAGATTTTAGCGCTAGAAGTACCAACACTCATACGAAAAATCCATTTTTACCGTCCAATCCATTGTTATTGAACAAAAAACCTGATATACCGTAATTTTCACAGTAATAATTCACGGAATTATTACTGTGAAACACTGAAATCACTGAATCACTCACTGAAAATCACTGAATCACTCTTATTGAATAAATATTATTGTAAAATTAAGATTTAATATTTTACCGTGAAAATGGGCTTTACAGTAAAATGGATTTTACGGATGTTGCACCCACAATGCCGGTACTCTATACCGTAATTTTTCACGGTGTATAACATGTCCAGAATGTTCCTCAAAGCCCACCCTTAATGTGTATTTTCAGAATGCTTATTAAAGGTGAAAACAAAAAGGAAAATATGAATTTTGGGGATCGCAAATGAATATTTAAGAGAAAAAAAACGTTATTGTAATTTTTCAAACCACAGAAGAGAAATTAATGCGCTAAATATCAAAACAGGTTTAGTTAGAGATTGATTTAGTTTTTTTACCAACCCTATACTAACTTAACTCATCTCTGTTTTCTCCCTAAATTAAAGCTATGTATTGATGATCACTACATCCGCTTTTCTTTAATTTTATTTTATGCTATGATTTATAGCTTTTTCGGTTTTTTACTAGCTTAAATATTAATTTTTTGCCTCCAATATGCATTGCCTACTTTTTTCGCTTTCCTTTTCAATTACGATTCTAAAAATACGTATTAAGGGTAGTTTTAGTTGAACACCTTGAATTTTTTTTTTTTAATGTTTGACACCTGATGCATAAATTTTATTTAAATCTGGTGAAATGCAGCTTTGAAAAAACGGCAAAACTAATTTGATTGTGTTAGGAAATTGAAAAGAAGTTCTAAAAATTGCTTTTTATATCCTTTCAATTTCATTTGACTTTTACAACTGCGCCTGATAACGATCATTTAAATTTCGATGAATTGTTTCTTTTTCATTTCTTAAATATCGTCCAAGTTTTCAACCATGTGTTACATTTTAAAAAGGTGAAAATTATATGTTACGGCAGTTCAAGTATATTACATGTATAATTAATGAAAATGACCTGACAAATTATTTATCTTTCTTGTAAATGATTTATATTTTTGCTTAAATTTATCTTATTTTAATTAACTAAGAAGCTCTGCATCCCTGTTCGCTCTGCTCACATACCTTAGTTTTTATTTCTCATTCATCATTGTTTTACACTTACAATTTGATAAAAAAAAATGTTTGTGTTCATAAAAATTACAATTTTTTATGAGAGCGAATTTTATTAACACGCTAATCACAAGAAGTAAAATTATATCTGGATTTCAAAAATAATCAACTGAACTCGAAACAAAATTTAACTTAGAAGTACAGATTGTGCAACACAATAAAAATTAGTGAATGAGAAGTGATTTCGCTTGATAAGAATATATTACGATAACCTTATATCATATAACAGTTCGCATCTCTGCTCGCAGTTTTTATCTCTGTTCCGTCTGAATGCGCTTAACAATTTTAATAGAATTGTTAAGACTTATATATTTCTCTTATACTTTTGTTATACATTTTTGTTGCTGTTACTTTTAACATTAAGTCAAGCGTGAGCTTATAAAATGAAAATCGCAAGAGAGGTGAATTTTTCTATAACAATGACAAAGATGTTAAGATTCTATACAGCAATATTTAGAAAATAAATGTCAAAAAATTACTTACAACTTTGAAAAAATTGGAATTTCGAAAAAGACTTTCATTAGTTTCATAATTCGAAATGGTCCTTCTAGCTCTTCCTGAAATTTCCTTCGAGGTCCTTCCTGAAATTTGAACTCCGTGGTTGCATTTCAGCGGGCAGCAAATCGGCCAACAGGTTTTTTTTATTGCAATTTTAACATCAGATAATTCTTAAACTAATAACCAACACCTAAACACCTTGGCAATATCAAGTTATTAAATCTTATAACTTTATGAGCTACAAAATAAAATTTAACGTAAAACAAAAACAAGAAAAAAATTAACAAAAAAAGCATTTAAAATTGCAATAACTTTCGAACAAAGAAGAATTTTAAAAAAAAGAGCTTGCATTAAGTTTATGAACGAAAATGGCCCTGTATAAATTTCTACTCTGTAATTAAATTAGAGGCCCATATGTTTTATTTTTACAAGTTAATTCATGTTTAATTCTTGAACTAATTCTTGAATGTAATTTTTTTAATTCCATCACACTCCACACAGATATTTTACAACCCTTCGTAATTTAAAGTTTCTAAGTCTAATAGTTTTTGCAGCGTTAAGTAGTAGTAATGTTGAGTAGTAGTAGCGTTAAGTTTAATACCTTATATAGCGTTAAGTTTAACATCCAATGCAGCACTTACAAGCAGGCCCTTTTGGGTTTTTTTTTTTTTTTTAATAATATAGTGAGATAATAACGGATGTTTTTTGTTACATCTAATTAACAGGTAACCCAAAGATTTTATCGTTTGAAAAATCTTGCCAAAAAAATATTTTCAGCGACAATTTTTTTCAATAAAAACTTCCACCGTTTATAGTATCGCATTTGTGTAGCACTTTTTTTTTAATAATATCATCTAAAAACTGTAAAAACGTTTCAGGGTTTGAGCTAAAATTGAAATGCTATTAATGTTTCAAATAACTATTTCCCAATGAGACCTGTTTGTAAACGAGACCTAACAAAATCGAAATTTAAGTCCATAAAACTTCTTGAAAAAGTCTAATACATAGCTTATCTGAAAATACGAGTTCTTAGTAAATAATACGCTCGCATTACATTTACATTTTGTTTCTTATAAAAACGATGAAAACATTTTTCTAATTGTTAACTATACGAATCTTCATATTGAATATAATTAAAATATATGAATAAATTATTATGCTCAAACTTGTAGCTAACAGAATATAAAAATCAATAATATTTATTTCTAATATAATATAATATTCTAATATAATAAACACGCTTTCACTAAAGTAAATTTTGAATAACTTCTGAATTTCTGATAAATAAATATATAAATATAATTATCGCTACATACAATGAACTTAACGTTATTATTCGCACAGTGAATTCACTCTTTTTAGTTAAAATACCGTATGCAGCTTTATTTTGAAATTTTTTCTAAGTTTTATTACAGAAATCAGGATGAATAGAGATTTGGCGCTAAGTTGACGCTATTTAATGTATAAGGAAAGAAACTATTAAACGCATTTAAAGGCACATAAGCAAGGAGAAATTATTGATTTAAAATGAGTTATCGGATTCCCTTAGAATTCGTTAAGGGGTAATATAATAAATATTATTTGTAACTTTTAGGGTATTTTCATATTTTATACAAAACTGAAATTCAATTGAAAAAAATACGCATTCATCTAAAATTTGAATAAATATTTAAATTAAGATTTTCTACATAATTATCGCTACATAACGTAAACTTAACGTTATTATTCTCACAGTGAAGTCAATCTTTTTTGGTAACGTGCCGTGTATTAGAGTGTTTTATTTTAAAATTTAATTTAAATTTTCTTACAGAAATCAGGATGAATAGAAATTTTGCTCTAAGTTGGCACTATTTAACGAAAAATGGAAGAAACTATTAAATATATTTAAAAGCACGGTAACAAGAAGAGAGGAAATTGTAAATTTAAAATGAGTTATCGTAGTCCCTTAGAATTCATTAAGGGATAATATAATAAATATTATTTGAAACTTTTAGGGTATTTTCACACTTGATACAAAACTGATTTAATGTTTAGAAAAAATTATACATTCATCTAAAATTTGAATAAATAGTTGCATTAACATTTTCTATATTATTATTTTCTTTTTAGTTAAATTAATATTATTCGAACGCGTAATATTTGTTACAACCTCGCTGAAATGTTTACATTATAATTTTGTATGCAAGAATGCACTAATCTTGAATGCAAATATAAACTTTGCGATTTCGAGCATATTCTATTATTAGGAAACTTAAGGACCTAGTATTTTTTTTTTTTTTTTTTTTTTGACAATGAAAAGAAACAACTTTACAGGAAACAGCATAACACATTTCAAAAAGGAAAGAAAAAAAAAATTTAAAATAAAATTGACTGAGACTGTTTACTTAATAATATTTTTCTGAATAAAGATATAATATTAGCGATATATTTCAAACATTTAAAATGGAACCTTTCGAAGAAATCCTACTTTATTTCTATTAGGATTTTTTAAGTAATTTGTTTCTTTTTAATTTATTACTCAAAGAATGTGTAGTAAATATTTAAATACTTTTAAATTATTAAATCTGCATAAAAACTATATAAACTATGTTTTACATTTGTCTTAACATCTTACAGGTTCTGTTTGAAACAGCATTAACTTAAAATAAAATTAAGCAATTTAACACTTATAATACATCAAAAAATAGATAATAATAAAGAAATTTTCAATTAACATTTATTTCTTCTATTTTAGCTCGTATTTTATAACAGTTTATTTTTAAATTCTAGAAGGAATTGTTACGAAAAAGAAATTTCGTGTTTATGTCGTGAGATAATGAGCAAATTTAACTTAAAACATGAGTTTACTAATTTTATATTAACATTGAGAATTTCCAGTTTGTACTCAAAACAATGAATAAAATATTATTTTAATGCAGTAAATTTTAATGAAAAAGTAACTCGATTTTTTTAAAAAATGAAGTAACTAAGTTCTCTAGTTTTAAACTCCGTAAAAAGTAAGAATTGTATGATCATAAATAAAAAATTAAACGCCCTACATGGCAAAAAATTTCTTCTTTTAAATCTTTTTATGACCTTCTTTCGAGACATTTTCAAAGACGATAAATATTTCTCTTTAAACAGGAATTTTAAATATTTTAAAGTTTGTAAAAAAAAAAAATTGTACTAAAGGAGAATATTGTGGTAGTGCGCCAAAAAAATGGACCACTCAAAATAACTTTTAATGTAAAAAATCAGATTTTCACGTTCTAGGACTCAATCTTAAGGGCTCGAGGAGAAGACCTCAAATATGCTGATTAATTAGGGCAAACGTTATTTTAAAATACGGAATTAAACACCAAAACCTACTTTCTCTGAATAAACATGACTTTTTTTGCGAAAGATTCAGATTTCTGAACCCCAAAAATGTAGGAGGCAGCCGCAATCTTGGAAATATCATCTCAATAGTTTGGTCAGGAGAGCGGTCCAACGTTTGGACCCCTTAATATTAAATTTACTTTTTGCGTACTTCGCCATATTGCGAGAATTTTTTTAGCTAATTGAAAACTTTTTGCAGTCATAAAATTCATTTATCCAAAGATAATTCCTTGCAAAAATTAATTTTTAATAAATGTTTATTATTTTTTTTATTTTATTTTACAATAGTCGAGGAAATTTTAAATTGTAAGGCATACATTTTTTTATATAATTTTAAATAATGCAATTTTACACGGCAAAATGCGAAATTTGAGTTAAATGGGTCTGGATAGTTCCTGAGAAATCGACTTTCAACAAAGTCGAATTTAAAAAATTTGATTTGTCAAGAACTATTGACCTACTTCACTCAAATTTTGTATTTTGCCATGTAAAATTATATTCTTTAAAATGATGTAAAAAGTTATATGCCTCGCAATTCAAAAATGTTTTGCCTAAAAACAAATAAAATGATAAAAAATAATATATATTTCTTAAAAATTATTTTTGCTTGGAATTATCTTTGGATAAATGAATTTTGTAATTGTGTGCAAAAAGTTTTCAATTCACTTAAATAGTTTTCAAGATCTGACGAAATACGGAAAAACATTAAAACTAATGGATCCAAACTTCGCGCCGCTGTCTTGACCAAAGTATTGAAACCATATCTCTCAAAATGCGACCACCCCCTGTATTTTGGAGGCCAGGAATCCAAATCTGTTGGGAAAAAAAGGTATGTTTATTCAGAGAAAATATGTTTTTGTGCCTGATTTTGTAATTTAAAATATCGTCTGCACTAATTAATTAGCATATTTGAGGTTACCTCTTTCAATCATTAAGAATGAGTCCTAGAACGTGAAGATCCGGTCATTAGATTAAAAGTTATTAAGGGAGGTCCATTTTTTGTACTACGTACTGTACATTTATTCTTTGAAAATACATCCTATTCATGAATATTTTTTATTTGTTCTGTTTTTCTTTTTATGAATAATATTTTTTACTTCATTACTTCGATTTTCTTATTTTTCTAAACTAATTTATGTTTATTTTAAAACAAATTTCTTTGAAAATCACTTGTTTCATACTTTTGTTTACATTCAGGTTTAGAACTACAGCAATTTAAGAAATCAAATATTAAAAGATCAGAGTTATCTGGAAAAACACTATTTTTCAAAAACACTAAGTTTTCAAAGAAACGTAGTCCTGATAAAGAAATTCTAGTTCATAAGAGAGAAAGTAACTTGTTTGATAGTTGCTGCAACTTAAAAGATCCCTAGAGTCTATTCAAAGCGTCACAAACCTCTTACGAATACCCATTTGATATTGAGAGTAAGCTATCACTGTATTTATGATCACAAGAAGTTGTGAAAGGAAAACAAAAAGCAAAAAAAAAAACACGAGAAGAAAATAAAAGCTAGGAACTCTAACTTTTATGTTGACGTACAAAAACAAACATATCGAGAATACATTTCAAAAGATAACATGCTTTTTTATTAATAAAATAAGGAGCTAGTTTTTTTTATTTATTAAAAAGTAAAGAATTTATCATGCAATGGTACCAAAATAAAGCTATTTTTTTGCCTTACAATAAAAGTTATGAATCAAATTATGGTAAAAAGTACTGCACTCAGAAAAAAATTGCCATCAAAACTACCAGAATTTGGTAAAATTTACTGTGTTTCTGGGTCTATTAGAACACCAAAAGACTCGGTAATTTTTATCGAAGCACTTATGTAATGATTTTGATAAAAATTAACAAAGAAATATAGTTTTGCAATATATTCTAAAATTTGATAATGTTATCACGATACTTTAGAGCCTGCCGTAAGAACCATTTATTTGGTTAAACTTTCTGATCAATATTGTATTTTTTACTAAATGTGAGATAATAAGAGCTGTAATTTTGAGGACCAGAATTGCTGACAAACCGTTGACATAAGAACGGAAAAATTACAAAATGAATATTTCAAATATTATATATTTTCATTTTATTAACAAGAATTATGCGTTTTTTTACCAGAAATGTCATTACCATAGAGTGCGGTAATTTTACTTAAATGTTTTTCTCCTTGTGGCAATTAGGGTGCCAGCATTTATTACAGCAAAATCCTTCTTCACCATAAAATTTTTTAAGGAACAAATAATTTTATGTACTGTCATTTTTACTTTGACATTCATTATAAAATCACTGAAATACTGTAATTAAGCAAATATTACTGCAAACTTACGGTATAAAATTTTGCTGTAAAAAGTGAAAATGGATTTTACTGATACTACACTAGGGAATATGCTAATTAATTAGCATATTACAAATATGCTAATTAATTAGTGTAGGTGATATTTTAAGTTACAATTGAAATCCTACTTTCTCTGAATAAAAATAAATTTTTTTAGACTTATTGTGACTTCTGACCCTCAAAATATAAGGGTTTACACAATCTGAGAAATATGGTCCCCATAGTTTAATCAGGAGAGAGGTTGAAATTTTGAACCCCTCAATGTTAATAGTTAATGTAGAGAAAACAAGGAAAAAGATATAGATATTTTTTAAAGGAGAAGAAAAAAAAATTAAAAACATTTTTTTAAAAAATATTTACAAATTTAAAAAAATTCAAACTAAAAATTTTAAAATTGGATAGAAAAAAAATCAGTATTATAAATCACTATTTTTTCGGATATAATCGAGAGAACCGAGACAAGATTATATCTTTTTCTTCTTTTATTTTATTGTCCAATTTTTTTTATGAATTTTATAAGTTTTTAAATTTGAAAGTATTTTTTTAAAACTTTATATATATATATATATATATATATATATATATATATATATATATATAGAGAGAGAGAGAGAGAGAGAGAGAAAGAGAGAGAGATTCTAAGTCAATTATACTTAAAATGAGATGAAGAAAACTTATTAATGCAAGTAATATTATCTTTTATGTATTAGCATATAATAAAAAGAAATTAAAATAAGTTGTTTAAGTGTAAACTTTGAGAACCAGACTAAAGACATATTCGTTAACGATGAAGTAGCTTCTTTCAAAATGTTCTAACTCTTTGCATCACTTTATTATAAATGTATCTTAAATGAAATTAATGCATAAAATGAAACTCTAGTCTCGGAGAAACAAAAATTATCATAATTGCTTTAGCCTCGCTTAATTATTTTATTTCTTAAATATACCAC
Source organism: Parasteatoda lunata (assembly GCA_949128135.1). Classification (NCBI taxonomy): domain Eukaryota; kingdom Metazoa; phylum Arthropoda; class Arachnida; order Araneae; family Theridiidae; genus Parasteatoda; species Parasteatoda lunata. Next base: position 9,727,146 of record OX421973.1, on the reverse strand, counting down.
TTTGTCAAAGTAGGTTTTGCTCTTTACTATCTTTAATACGGAACTGCCAAGTGAACAGTTCAGAGAATTCTGTAAATAATTTAAGACTAGTCAGGAAAATGGAACGTAATTTAATGAAGAAAAATTACTAGATATTTTTCTACTTTATCATTTTTATGCAATATGTTCATTGAAACTAAACCAATTATCTAAGCATATTTATCACTTAAAAGCGAAATTTATCACAAAAATTTATTTTTATTCGCATTTTTATTATTATTTCTTATGTATTTTAAGACTAAACGAAAGCTATAATACCTCGGGGTTTCAAAAAATTTACTTTTATGTTACCGTGTAACTCTCTCTTTCTCTGCATTTTAAAACTCATTTTATGTTTATTTTAAAGTCACAACTAATATTTCTGCCTGCTTTTTGATCTAACTGAGATAAATTTAACAAATAGCAAAAGTTTTTTTCTTTCGCTCAAATGAATGCTATAAATTTATTTTTATTATCAAAGTAATATAAATTTTGTTGTGAATAAAGTATTATGCTCTTTCTATAAACAACGTAACTACAAGATTAAAAGATCCTTTAAATCAAAACATTTTTAAAAATTAAAAGTAAGACTTAGATCCAACATTGATACACAAAGCTTTGAAAGTCAGTTTTTAAAGAAGACTTAATTTCAAAGGTATTTTATTTTTTCAACCAGACTTTTAAAACTTTTACTATAAAAAATAGAAACTCAATAGTAATAAAATGTTCTTTGTTTTATAAATCGTTCCCTGGTTAATATTCCAAGCAAACATTAGGGAAAATTGCAGACTATACTACTTTCATTTGTTTGAAGAAACGAATATAGTCAAAAGCATTAAGCAGACTATAGCATACTGATAAAAACAATTGATTAGGATATACAAAAGTAAGAAATGAAACATAAGTTAATGAATTCTATCTAATCAAAGAAGAACAGATGCCTGACAAGCTATTGCACTAACTCCTAAACCATCCCGCCATGTGGTGCAAATGTTTTAAAAAGAAGGGGAAAACGTTGGAGAATTTCCTATAGTTATTGAGTTTAGTTCTATAGGACTGTAAAAAGAATCAGTTTTTGTCAAATAATTGAGACTTTCCATTTTATCAGAATTTACATGATAGCGTGACGAAATGTATGTCAAAAATAAAATCAAGCAGCTCAAATTGCTGAATTAGCAAAATCAGAGAGTTTTATTTCAGAGAATGTAATAATTTATTTTTAAAAAACAATATTCAATACATAACACAACGAGAGTTATAATAATTGTGACGCTCATTTGAAAAACCGGCAAGCTCCAAAACATAAAATTTTTAAGAAATGCTGATTTTTTGCAATACTTAGCTAAGTTAAGTTTGAGAAGTATTAAGACAGTGTGTTTTAAAACACAACACAAGGAGGCAGGAACGCTTGAAGAGAGGAGTTTATTCATATTTTTATTTTGCATTTTGAAAGTTTTGCTACAAAACAAAATCTTAAATTTCATTAAATTTAATGTAAATGCTGGATTTTTAAGATTGCAAATATGTTTCGAATTGTTTGAATGTTTTAAATTGTATTTAGCAAGAAATTCAATTGTTATAGACCAATGGTTAGATCATCGCAATTTAGTCTGGGGATGAAAGGGTTCAATCTTCAATCCGTTAAAAACCCACCAAGTACGTACTCGTAAAGTCTGTGGGATGGAAAGTCCTGGGGCCGTCACTGAGGGTACAGAGACCTGGAGAAAATTTCCTTCCCCTTCAGAACTCTCTAAACTGTGGAAGAAGCTTCACGAATGAATGCTGCTGCCATCTATCCGGGGGATTCTAAGCTAAGTCGTTCTTTGACCCTGACAGTTCTTTCTTGTCAAACAAAGGGAACTAATTCCTGAAGTCCAATGACTGGCAAACTAGGCTTGTCAAAGTTTCATTAAAAACAGCATTTAAAGCAACATAATTTTGAAAATCACGACACACTTTAAAACTATCGTGAAAGTTACGAAACTCATAATATAGAATTATGTGACACGGTAGTTATAAAATTATAGTTGTAACTAAGAGATTCGAATTTATAACTAGGAGACTCCTCCCCTTGCTATTTCCTCACACTATCCCCGGTGTTTGCTTCGCATTCATCATATTTTTTTTTTTTTTTCAAAAAAGTTAATAAAGAAGTTCATTTTGTGTACCAAAATATATAATTATTATAAGTTTACTTAACAGCATTTTGTTAATACGTTAATTGTAACGTAATGAGTTAATAAAATTCTGAGTATATGAAAATAATGAATGGCACCTGGAGTTTCAAAATAATCAATTGTATTTGAAAAAAATAGAGAATGTGCGAAAAAAAAAAGAATTAAGGAATGGTAAGTGATTGTACTTGTTGACAGCATATAACGATGAACTTGTATTACATAGCTGTTCGAATCCAAAATAATTTTTATCTCATTTGAGTTTTTAATATTATTAAAAACTTCGAAAAAAATTTTAAACTTACAATATCTGGCAACATCGTATCTTTCACTCTCATTTTTTATTATTATAATTGTTCGTTTCTTTATATTACTTTTGACATTAAGTCAAGAGCGAGCTTATAAAATGAAAACCACGAAAAAGTTTAATTTTTCCGTAACAATGGATAAGTAGGTATTATTTAATCAAAGTTTTAAAAAATTACAGAAAAAGCATCAAAAATAGCAATAACTTTCGAAGAAGTAAGAATTTTGGAGAAGCAAAATTTTGAATTAGGTTCTTAAATAAAAAAATTACCTATTCATCATGTCAAATTTCAACTATGTAATTGCATTTCTACAAACTTCAGATGGTATTGTTTTTTTACTTCAAATTTAACAGTTAATATTACTTGGACCAATATTTCACGAATTTAATATTTTCCATCGCTTATGTGTGTATGTGTAATATAAGAAATAATTTGGTGTCAAAAAGCATAAAGCATTAAAAATCGTTATCCGGAAATAAGTAATCTCTAAAAATAGATTTTATTTCTAGTCAGAAATCTGTTAAAAGCTTCTTCTCAGAAATGGCACATTATTAAAAATAATTAACTCACGACTTATTATGATATCGTGAGATAAAAAAGGTATTCAACACTAATAAACATTCCACCAACGACTGTAAGATATGAGGAAATCTATATAAATGTTGATAAGATAAAATCTCTTTTTTTCAATCTCTAGGTGCCATAGGAACATCAAATTAGGGCTATGGCCCTATCTAAAATAAAAACAAGTATAATTTCTTGTTATTATTGAATAAACTCGACAAGACTGCAAATCATCAGTATGTTGCTACTATAATAAAATAATATAGGTATCTTTTGTGGCATATAAAATCAGAAAATTATTTCATTATTGGCAAAGATATCGTAATTCTTCATTTTGTTAGATTCTTTTGAATAATAATTTAAGTAGCGTTAAATAGTTAGTTATGTGTTAAGTATTTCTCTAGATTTATTTGTATCCTTATAGAAATAAAAACTTAAGTAAAAACGAAGTAGTTATTTAGATTTATTTCGTATCCTTTTTTAAATGGCCGTAGAAATTTTAATCATAAAAATATGGTACTTCATACTGTCATACCAATTATTGATGACGAAGCTTACCTTTTTTGAGCAGTAGCATATACCATACTCTAGTTATGCTCGAGAGATGGGTGAGAAAGATGTACAGCACATAATAGAGCATTCAGATGATTTTTCTCTGTTATTTCAAGACAGAGAAAGAAATCATTTTAATATTTCTGGTGCAAAATATGCTACATTGTCCCGAATTCAGACTTATGGTGATTTGCATGATTTAACAGACATGCCTTAAAGTATTTTATATAACCGTCGTTGAACAGCTGACCAAGCTTTAGTTTTACGACTACTAATGTTCAACTCCGTAGCCTTCTAATTTTGAACCCGATCCAGAAGACAAGGGAACTCCTGGATCAAGTATTGGAAGAAATGTGCCTTCGTGAAGGACTTTTTGATGGAACTAACATGCATTTGCGTTACATGGAGAGGAAAATCACGAAAACCTCCCATGGTTTTTCCTGATGGCAAGAGGATTCTAAACCATGATCCGTCTGCCACTGAGGGTATCTTACGTCAGCGCGTTGAGGATATCTTACGCCGGTGCGAGCCAGGTGCGGAATTCGAATCGATCAACCATATGTGGGATTCGAACCCGGTTCACCTCATTGGAAGGTGAATGCTTTATCCCCTGAGCCACCACGGCTATCTTAAATTATTATTAAAATTCAATACATAGTTTATACTTTGACAATATCGCAGACATCACTTAAAAAATATTAAAATTAAAATTAAAGTATTTCCACGCCGACTGAGTCGCAGGCAACAGCCATACAGTAAATAAATTTGTTTAATATATTGCTGAAAACTAATTAAGGTGTCAGGATAGGAAGAGGGGTAGAAGAGTTAGAGTACTTAAATACAGTTGTACAGTTCATTTCGCTTGGTTACCAATAAAGTTCATATGCTAAAAAAGATAATTTTGAAAGGTTACCAAGCTGGTCGCCAAAGGTAGCTAGTATGTTATCAAAATATCAACTGGTGGTGATTAAATACTATTATATTTCAAAATATCCATATAATGACCGTCAATAACTATTGTAAATTTCAATTAAAAACTGAAACCCGTAATCAAAAGTAAACATGGTAAACAATCACACACTAACATGTATAGTAAGGTTTCTTTGCTTTTCTATAACGTCGGATCACTTATCGTCTTTTATGACTTTTTAGAAGACACTAACTTTACACACTTTTTCACAGTCAACAAAAATGAAGCTCAATTAGTAACTTTATATATACAGTCAAAGGGTAAGAGACTCTAAATAAAAATAATAACTAAAAACTTGATTAAAATCGATATTTGGTGAATATGAAAAAGAGTGATTTTGTTACTCGTCGTCAGCTGAATGTAGCCGTTTTAATAGCAAAACGTGACTTTAATAGACATATAAAACGTGAATTTTATCAAATTTACCATAGAACCTGGTTCGAATATCAACGATGGCTGGTCGATACGAACTTTTCACCTAGCTGGCACCGACTAAGGTGCTAAAGTAAAATGTCCTCAGAGGTAGACGGATCATGATATAGAGTCCCCTTGTAGTCAGGCTAACCATGAGAGGTTTGCAGGGTTTTCCTCTCCGTGAAAAGCAAATGTGGGTTAGTTTCAACAAAAAGTCCTCCGCCACGAAGACAAATTTCTTCCACTACTTGATCCAGGAGTTCCCTTGTCTTCCAGATTCGGTTCAAAATTACAAGCCTGCGTAGTTAAACATTAGTTGTCGTAAACTCAAAATTGAGTCCGCTGTTTAACGACGGTAACAAAACAAAATTTACCATAATTTTTTGTATTAAGTAACAGAAAAATAAATTTAGGATTTTCAAAAATTGAAAAAGCATGGAGCAGATGGCTGATTTTACGCCTGAACGAAACCACTTTTTTAACAGATATTTTCAAATGATTTGCTGTCAAATGATTTAAACACATGTAATAGTAATCTACTCCAAACATTTCATTTCAAAGCACTTGACGTTGTCAATTTTAGAGGTGGCAAAACCTATCGTTGAGTATTTAGTGAAACTAATCCACCTGTCCGTTACATGAAAGGAAAATCACAAAATATCAAAAGTAGAGAAACTCTTGCTCAGCATTAACCTACTACTTTAATACTACATGTTAGTACTACTATTAAATATTCGGTATAAGTAATGTCGTTTGGGTGCATTAAATATTCGTTAGTCTTAAAAACCAATTAATTTTTTTCGATCCGTTTCAATTTATTTTCGATCCGGCATTGAAAGGTTGTTGCTAATGAGGATAAATACATAACTGATTAAAAATAAAATCTTGATAACCAATATCAAATGCATCGAAACGACATTACTTTCCGGTCCCCCTAATAAAAACAATCTGATTTGTAGTAAATAAAATCCAGCAGTGACTTGAGGTTCCGAAAAGAATTGTCAATGTCATGAGCTGATGATCTCCAAAAGAAAGAACTAAACTTATTAGATAGTTTATTATCACAAAATTATAACTTTAAACGCGATTTTTATTAAATATAAAAATATGTGTTTTCTAAAAAAGTCTTATGTAAAAAAACACCAATATTTTATTATTCTTTGATAAAAAAAAAAAACTGCAATACGAATCTTCCGGTAGATTTTTTTTACCTATAACTTTTCAAATTTGATGAAAATGAATGTTCTGTAACTATAAAAATAAGCTATAAATTCAAATAATTGCTCAGGAAAAAAGGCATGTTCGATATCGATCAACTCTTCTTGTACTAAACTAAAAATTATTTTTAGAAAAGAAAAATAAAAGAAAATCATTTATTGATGTCTTCAAGGCCAACTTCTTAATGCTCTCTTTACTTACATAATGATAATTAATTGATTAATTAACTTTGCACTGATTCTCCGTTCAATCAGGATGGAAGCAATTCCCGTTAGGTTCCGTTTGGATTTTTTTTCTCTCCATTACTTGGGGGAGAACATAACAATGAAATAAGGGAAATTTCAAGTTTCTATCAGTGCATCCTTTACCATATTCAAAAGATTTTATCTTCATCATACATTTTTTACAACCTATATTTATTTCAGTTACCTTTAATTTTAATGTTACAACATAAAAATATACAACTAGAATATCTAAAAATAATAATAGAATCATTATGAAATGCATAATGACTAATAAATATCATTCATTATGTCCAAGCGGAAACCTAACGGGAATTGCTTCTATCCTGATTGATAAGAGAATCATTGCAAAGTTAATTAGTCAACTGAATATCATTATGAATTATCATGTTATGTGTTGTTAGATTAAATTTGGAATCTACCCTTTAGCTAAGGACCAATATTTTCTTTTGGTTAGATCTAATATTTTATTTTATTTTATAATCATCGTTAAGCAACCGACCCAAGTTTTGGGTTTACGACTACTTATGATTAACTCCGTAGTCTTGTAACTTTGAACTCAATCCAGAAGACAAGAGACATCCTGGATCAAGTATTGGGAAATTTTGCCTTCAAGGAGGACTTTTTATGATGAAACTAACCCGCAATTGCGTTACACGGAGTGGAAAACCACTAACACCTCTCACGGTAAGCCTGACGGCAAGGGAACTCTAACCAATAACCGTCTATCATTGAGGATTATTGTACGTCAGCACTATGGTCGGTGTGAGCTGCATGCGGAATTCGCATCGACCAGCCATCGCCGGGATTTGTACCCGGTTCACCTCTTTGGAAAGTGAACGCTCAATCCTAAAGCGAAGAAACCCCATTGAATATAGAGTGAAAATCTCTGTAAAATTTGAACTGTTAAATTTTAATCTCTGTGAACGGTAAAGTTTGATGTAAAATTAAATTTGTTTGGATATATTCGTGCAGTACACCTGCAGTTACGTTAATTTGTTTTGTCTTAACGTCGATATTTAAAATTATACTAAAATTATTAGAAACATTAATAGTAAACCAACTATTAATATTTGATATCAAGAATGCATTATTGTATTTTATTAGAAGATATGATTATATACTTGCTAAAATAGCAGAAATTATTCTGACAGGTTATATCTTAAAATGTAAAGTTTCTAAAAATGTCTTTAAAACTATCTAAAGAAAAAGTGGCAAGATTCGTCGAAACACAAACTCCTGTAAACTTTTCGTAGTTAATAGCAATTTATTTTTCTTGAAATTTGATATTTTAAAATCCCTAATAATGCTAAAAATAAAACTTTAAATATTAAAATAATTAACATTTTGGTTGTATTTCGTCCCTGGCATGCAATTTCATTTGATTGAATGGTGTATTTCAAAAGGTCAATGTATTTCGTACTAAAATATGTCTGAAGTTATTTAAAAACTTTTTTTTAACTTTTAGTATTAAATGAGCTACTAAGCGTTTCGGAAAATACAGACAGAAGTTCGTTTTAAGATGACTAAGGAAAAATTAGATTTAAGTGCATTTTTTCCGGCATACGAACATCAAATGCAGAGGAACACTTTTACAGGGGGGACTCAAGAATGATGTTTTTATGAACCTCTCTAAATCGGAATACTCCTTAACCATTTTATAAAATCTATATTTTTGTTCTGAAATTAATATTCTTTGTTTAATATTTGGTTGTGAGGAACTGTAAAAATTTTAATTGCTTTAAATTTTATATGAAAAAAGCACAGATATGGTTACAATATTTGACAATTGTATAGTATATTTTAAGAGGATAATTTTTAATTATGTCTTATTTTACTATTCTATGCATCTATAACAGATCTGAAAAACAACTTTTTCGAAACTTAAACCATTAAAGTCATTTAAATTCATTTAAAATTTAAAATTTTTTTAAAAGTCACATGCTATAACCAATTTTCAACTATTTTTCGGCAATATTTGTAATAATCTTATAACGCAATATCTTTGCCACTTAAATTCGAATTTTATTGTGAAAACTAAATAAAATGCAAACAAATACCTAATTTTTAGTTTTACCGAACAATAATCTTATTTCATTCATTAATAAAATATCTCGTAGACGCTGACTTCCATTAAAAGTTCATTGTCTTTAATTTGTTTTCACAATAACTACTCGATCCCCAAAACTTTACTTGAAATATCCAGAAGATTTTTCCCGTTTCCTCCCACCTATGACGAAGAACTCCGCTTCCGTGACGTTTCCTCCCTCTTTCTCCCTCTCAGACTTTTTCTTCTCGAATCTTTTTTTTTTATATTTTCCTTCTCTCGCTTGCATCTACGTCCTTCAGTATATCTCCTCATCACATATACCCCAGGGAGTTTCTCAGGAAAAGTCGCAAGGAAAAAAGGACCAAAATAAAGGAAACAGGGGAAGGAAGAACCGTCTATACCCTCTACAATATTGGCAGCCCTGAAAAAGTTTTTCTGAAGAGCTCTGCCAACATTGAAACGCAGACGATGTTAAGGGAAAAGAATGCAATGGGTGGGGAGAGAAAAAAGCACTACAACTTCAAAGCGAAACCTGAAGCATATATGAGAATCAAGAGTTAGCGTAGCGCACACAATAGACTACCTAGATAAAAAGTTTCGGAAATGGACAGAAGATGGCGCTACTTATCATGTACTCTTTCCCTTCTAAAGCGAGTCCCTTAAAAAAAATGTTCGCAAAAGCAACAAAAGGATAAAAGAATCTACCGGTCTTTCTTGTCATATAGTTTTCAGAATAAGATCGAAATGTCTCCAAATTCCGTTATCGCCAGACCAAGAATCCGAAATGAAAGTAGAGTTTATTACTTTGCTTCAACTAAAAAAAATTTTATTTGCTTATTCTTTATAGAGAAAAAAATGTTTTGAACTATGATACATTTTTTTTCTCCAATAACTTCTTATAGCTGAAATTCTTTGGAGTCAATGTAGTAAAGTTAGTCTTAGTCAAAATCTTGTGAAAAATATATGACATCTCAAAATAAAAAAGGATATAATGTACCATATTTTAACACCATAACCCAACCTCTGTCACAATTTAATTTTTATATATTTTTAGAGAGGGTTAGCATAGGCAAATGGAATATTTTTTTTTTATTTATTACTGAATCATTCTCCGTAAATTTTGGCAGTTTTGCAAAACTGTGTTAAACTGGTAGAGAAATAACTTCTTAATTTATGTTTTAATTGCAGCTTTAGACGATTTTTATTTATAATGTTTAAAAATATGAATATACTTATTACAAATTTTGATTATCCCTTTTAAATTGCCTTTTTTATTTAATGAATAATGAGCTTAGATAAGACTAATGAACGAGCTTAGACAGGACTAACTAATGACAGGGCTAATGTAGACACATAGGCTAATCACAGGTCTAGTGGTTCCTGTACTAAAATACGGGACCAATGGTTGTGGGTCCAAATCCCGCCGTAAGCATGGATTAATCTCTCTCTATATCTATATATTTATCTATCTATCTATCTATCTATCTATCTATCTATCTACCTACCTATCTATCTATCTATCTATCTATCTACTTACCTACCTACCTACCTATCTATCTATCTATCTATTTATCTATCTATCTATCTATCTATCTATCTATCTATCTATCTATCTATCTATCTATCTATCTATCTATCTATCTATCTATCTATCTATCTACCTACCTACCTATCTATCTATCTATCTATCTGGTAACAACAGCCACAGGTGCCTACAGGGTAACAATGAGAAAGTAGCAATTCTGGTATTTCTGAGGCCAATGGAAAGTAGACCCAAATGCCCGTCATTAAATAAAAAAGGTAGACACATAGTAGTGAGGTTACTGGGATATGTCAATATTATTAAGGTTCCCACATTTCCTAGAAAAATATAATATCGTTAATAAATCCTCGTTTATGCTAGATGTTGCTTTTTTGTAATGCTCTTCAAAGTCAAAAGTTATTCAAGGTGGTCCGTTTATTCTTTCGCGCACTATGCATAATATCCATTATAAGTTATCTGTAACCTAAATACCACTCTTTTTCTTTGGTATATTATTCAAGTTCATAAAATATATTTATGAATAACACATTTATTATTTATTCTTCATAATGAGTTTCATGAAAATATTTTTCAGTTTAGAGTCACTTCTGAAGAAAGTGAAAATTCGTAGTGAAGGAAAAGTGCAAGTGAACTCACCAGCTGGAGGAATATCTGTTTCTGGTTTAAAAGATATGAATCTTAAATCAACAGGTGGAAGAGTACGTAATCCATAACATTCTTTTAAGTTACAATTTAAAATCTTATATACAGATTATTTTTTCAGAATTTCAAATCGAATACGACGGGGGTACTTGTAATTTTAAAACATATAAAAATGGGGAAAAGTATATGTGCTAAATCGAGTAAGAATATTGAGCTTCATCGATTTAGCATAAAGCTCTTTTCTCTTTTTATAACCAATTTCATTATTTCCTTAAGTAAAAAAGATTATGCAGTTGAAGTTTTAATTCCTATAACTACTATACGTGTACTATACACATATACTGTACACTTTTACTATGCACTTGTAACATGTACTATACACTTTTGAAACTACTGGTTCATGTTAAACTATTTAGTCGAGCTATAAACTAGATCGGTGAAATTCATTACACTTAACATCTACTACACAGTGTTAAAACAGCTGGTTCATAAAAAAAACTATTTAGTGGTGCTATATAAAATGGATAAAACTCATTATACTTGACATCTACTTTACATCAGCTATACACTGTTAAGACAACTTATTCGTATAAAACTATTTTGTTGTGCTATTAACTAGATAAGTAAAATTCATTAAACTTAATATCTACTATACACTGTTAAAACCACTGGTTCATATTTTATTTTATAACCATCGTTGAACAGCCGACCAAAATTTTGAGTTTATGGCGACTAATTTTAAACTCCGTAGTCTTGTAATTTTTAACCCAATCCAGAAGAAAAGGGAACTCTTAGATCCAGTATTATGTGAAATTCGTCTTCGTGAAAGACTTTTTGATAGAACTAACCTGCATTTGCGTTGCATGGAGATGGAAACGTTGAAAACCTTCCACGGTTAGCCTGACGGTAACGCATGATCTGTTTGCCACAAAGGATATTATACGTCAGCAGTGTGGTCGGTGTGAGCCTGGAGCATATTTCGTATCTACCAGCCATCACTGGGATTCAGACCCGATTCAACTCATTGGAAGGCGAACACTCTATCCCTTAAGCCCCCACGGCTCTCTGGTTCATATTAAACTATATAGGCGTGCAATAAACTAGATAGAAAAAGTTCATTGCATTTGACGTCTACTTTATATTGTTCAAACTACTGGATCACGCTAAACTATGTAGTCGCGCTATGAACTAGATAGGAATTGTGCATTATACTTGATATCTACTATATACTGTTCAAGTGCAATACACTTCATCCATCTGGATATACATATAATCGTGCTATAAACTAGATAAGTAAAGTGCATTAAACTTGATGAAATATTTATTCTTACAAATACGGCTTGATAAATATAAAATGCTTGAGCAAACTATATCAAGTAAAAATTGGTTTTAAAAAGAAACAGTGCTGTTCTTCTCAGCCACTCTAGTAAACTATATTTATTAAAAAAAAACACCCTTTCGTAGTTCCATTTCATTAAATCATATAAAGTAGGTTACAGTCTCAAATAAATGGCCGTATCAAATGGTCAGTTTATCAATCTTTAACTTTCAAGTACTGTGACAAAATTTAATACCTTTTTTAAAATTTAAGCAAGTTTGAGAAGTATTTTTGTAAAAATTTATGATTTACCTTTTTCATATTTTGTGAAGAGAAGAAATATAATGATCTAAAATATAAATGGCTACATATTAAATCATTGTTTTGAGTTATTTAATATTTAGTCAAGTACCCATGTTGACTAATAATCATGTTCACAAATTCTAATTAAAAATATTTAAAACTTCTTAAAACTTACCTGATTCTTAGCTTCATGAGAAGAAATTCACGACTGCTATTCTAGATTCGAAGATTTTTCTGAGAAAATATTTTTAAATACTTATTTTTCTATAGACAAGCTAGGAAAGATTGTTTTCCTTTTTAAAATTTTCGTTTATGCTTTGTGAGACGTTTTTTGTAATAAAGAAAAGATGTCTTATATGTGAAGCTCTACAATATTATTTATTATGTTTCCTACTTTATTGTTATAATACTTTATTTATAGAATACTTTATTATGTTTCATATGTTATTTTTTGCGATCATTTTATCGCAAAAAATAGCATATGCTACATAATATAACCGTCTATAAATAACCGTCTTCCAATATTATAATAATTAGAGCTTAAATATATAGCACGCTTTGGTACTATCCTTTTTGAGTCTTACAAATATGGCCGACACCTGTTGATTTATGATGGTCACATGCAAATTATAGCTAATAATAATAATAATAAGCAATATAATGATTGTTACGCTCCAATCTTCATTAAATGTATTGAAAAGAATGATTTAAGATGGGATAAAAATCAAAAGGGAGATTAGAAGCAATTAAACGTTGGATGCTTCACTTTCGAAAACGTGAGTTTAGTTTTGGAGATGATACTACAATTCAAAGAACTTCAGATCAGAATACGATAATAAGCACCGGCACTTTAGGTTCATCATCGGTAAAATTCATTTTACCACAAAATTCATTTTTTACTCTACAGAAATATTAATTCAATGAGCACATTTAATGAGAGTGGTTCATTGATTTTGCTGTAATTATTACAGTAAAAATTACAGTGCGTCAATTTTTTTCCGTAACATATTTTGATAAAATATATTTTGCGGTAAAAAAGTACCGGCACTAAATGTGACGGTAATTTTTCCCGTAATTTGATTCGGAATTTTTCAGGATTCAACGAAAGTGATAACCCAACATTTTTTGTTTGTAATCTGAGAAAATTATAATTATTTTTTGCATTTTCATTTAGTTTATCTGAAAATAAGTAATTTTTGAAGTTTTTATTTTATTATTCTCTTTTAAAAAGAATGACTTATATTAGAAACCTTTCTCCAGACAGTTTCTTTGTGCAAAAGTGTTTAAATATTTTTCTCTTTAATTTCAAAACTATAAATCAATTTAAATATTGTAGGTCGTTATTGATAGCAGCCGATTGGAAATGAAGAATCTGAAACTCTCACGCAGAACCCCAAACGACAGAAGCCTTCAAGAAGTTTATCAGGTGTGCATGTGTGACAACGGCCGGCTTTTCTTAGCACACAGAGAAGGTTATTGCCAAATTCAGGAATCTGTTTGCAAAGATACTGCACAAGACAAATATCGATTACGTGATACAAGATCCAGAGGATCCTGAAGAACTTTAATTGTTTAACCAACCAACGTGTGAAATTAATTATTAAGTCTTTCAAAATGTTTGAAGGCTACAATTCTCAGGTATATGCGAAGAGAAATATTTGCTAAATTAGGGCTGAAAATGATACACAGAGCAACTGTAATATAATTGAATATTACGCTGTGCAACACACATATATTGTTAGCAGCATGAAAGCAAAATTCTCGAAAAAGAACATTTCAGAGAGAAAATAATGCTGGAAAAATTTCCGTAGTGTGTGGGAATGACATTTTTGATTTAAAAGAAGTCATAATTCTGGAGGGGAATTTTGAAGCATTCGTTTGGAAATTTTCCCATTCATATTGTATTCAGGAAATTCTGGTTTTCAAAATTATAATTCTTATAATTATACGTACAGTAAAAAATACGAATCAGAAATGTAAATTTAACCGAATAAATATTTCTTATGACATGCTCTAAGGCATCATGATAAAATTATGAAATTTCAAAACATTTAGCAAATTTTATTACAAATAGTTTACTTTACCAAAATCATTGCCAAACTGCTTCGGTAAAAATTACCGAACTTTGTTTTGTTTCCATAGAGCCAGAAACAGAGTAAATTTTACCATATTCTGGTATTTTAAACCATATTTTTTTCTCATCAGTCATGTTCATAATTCTGCAGAGAGTATATTTGTTCATAACTTTTAATGAATAATTTAATGTTTTAGTTTAAAAGAAAAGTATGCGTATTTTGACATATGTTAACAGTAAGTATGATAACTAAATGCTAAGTATGAAGAAGTAAAAAGACATCACATGTATGCTAACACAACATTTTATTGCATATTTTGATTGTTTTTTTTTTTTTTTCTACATTTCTACCCAGAGTCTGGTGCGAGTAAGACGTTTTTTGCTGCTAAATCAATTTAAATTAACATGAGATGGAATCCATTGAATGATTTATAAGATAAAATTAAGGTAAGGTTCACAAAGAAATAGCATATAAAGACATTCTGACTCATCTACGTCTGATCTAATATTGTCTCTAAAGGTCTCTTTGATGCTTACGGTGGAGACTAGAGTTGTAAGGACTCTACCACTCTTACACCAAGGAGACAAATAAATTTTGCTATTCATTATTTTTTATACATACTAAATGCTATTTCATTACATTTTAGGTTTTAATAATGTTCTAATAACTTTGTATATATTTTGTAAATATGCATTGAAAGTCTATTTTTCTTCATTTAAAATATTTAGGACAAAATGTAATTTCTTTATGGTAGGAATTTGCTCTTAATTTATTATTGAAAACTCTATGTTCTTGAAGCAAAGGCATGGTAAATATACTTAAAGAGAAAAGATTATTTATACCAAAATGAAATCTAGTTGAAAAACTAAGGAATGAAATTTCATGTTATCGTCTGCAGGTGACATATCTTTACTTTTCAGCAAGCCTCGTGATATATAAATAGTTCAATAAAATGTTAAACATTTTTAAATAAAACACTTTAATATTGTTTGTATATTTATGAGAAAAAGTTTTTAGAGTTAAAATAGTGTTTGAAGTTCATACCTCTGTTCATGACTATTTTCACATAGCCTATGCAGGTGAATATTATCATATTTTCTATAAAAATAAAATGCATAGAGCAAAAAAAATATGTAACATTATCAACTTTAGAAAGTTTTAATTCCAACATATTTATTGTTAATTCTAAGGTAATTTTTAATTAAGTAAAGTACGTTACGTTTCAATTCTAATACGAAGTTAATTACACTCTTATAACTAAAAACTACATTTTAAACTATTAATTTTACGAATTAAATATAACCATGATTATAAATTATTTTTATCGCATTTCATTTTTCGTTGTCTTGTAAATATGGATTCAATATAAATTCCTTTTTAACTAAATATTTGAACCATTCCACCAATCGCCGTTACCTAAATAGTTATTGAAACAGACATTCAATAAGATTCTTTTTTTAAAAAAAACTCATCATTGAAAAGCTAGCAGCACAACTTATTTTATTTCAAAAATAACTACTATTTCTAAGATAAGATTTCCGTAATCGAATATAATAATCAATCTTTTGCAAACCATATTGTTTATCACCCGAATTATGTTCATTTATGATTTTGGCGAAAAGTATTGTATCACCAAATTCAACAGCATAAAATCTGATAACTAATCATATGAATAATTTATATAAAATAATAAGCCACAAAATATGCAAGTAAGCTATTGTAAAAATAATTATAAACATGCAAAAAAAATATTTTGAATAAAGCATATCATTTGCAATTTTTGAAGTTAAAAATTTAAGCCTAATTATTATCGTTTGCTGAAAGAAGATAGTTAAGAAAGATTTAGTGGAGAGAACAAAGGAAATCTTCCAATTTTGATTCGTGTACTTTTTTTAATACATTTGCCATCAAAATAAGATTTTTATTATCAAAAACAGTTATTTTGAGTAATTTGTTTGAATTCAATTATTAATTGTTTTTTATGCTAATTATTTTATATTTTCTAATATTGTCTCAAATCCTACAATATGAGCATAAAAATTAAATTTTATGAAACATTGTACTGAAATTATTTTAATCTGAATTCTATTCCTCTGTATTTTATTGTTCTCATGTTCTAAAAGTTTTAATGTTTTTGCATGCATAAATCATCAGTTTTGTAAAAGATAAGTCTTCCACATAGATTAGAGTTCATTCATCTAACGTACTAGTTATACCAGCATCTAAACAATAGAGAGATTTCGCAATTTTAGTAATCATTCCTCACCCTCACTTGCGTAAATTCTGAAGCACAGGCGTCCGTGTCGGCGCATGTGCAGTTTCTTTATGAAACAGTTCAGTTTTCATAACTGCCTAATCTCTTTAATGTTTAAATCGAGGAACTGTGCATTAAGTAACATAACTTATCTATAATTCAAATATTAAACCTTTAATCAAATCTTATTGTTTCTAATTTTTTGGAAGTTTAAATTTACTCAACAAGTTTGAAAAATAATGAAAAAATGAATGAAATTTGAAAATAGTGAATAATTTTTAAATAAAAAATATCTATCGTTAATATCACAAATTATGACTCTGTAGATTTTTTTTAATAGTATAAACTTTTGTACATATACTGTTGTAAATATTTGTATGGAATTCTAAATAAATAATTTTTTAAATACTGAAAAAAATATCATTCTTCAGTTGTATATTGTTCAGCTGTATATTATTTCAACTTCATATTAATTTAAAATTAAATTGGTGCATAAATATTCTGTTAATGGATACAAAATATCACACTTAAATTATTCTGAAGGTTTATTGATATTTATTAAATAGTTTTCCTAATGTTCATAAGGTATTGTAAAATTATAATTGCATACGATTGAGTCACTTCATATTTCAAATACTTTAAATACACCTATGGATCTTCATTTCTAGTATATAACTATTCAAGAACCTTTTTTTTCCTTTTTCAGTATATTTTAAATGCATGGTTTAAATTTTGAAATATCTGTGGTTAAAGTCATCACACAGTTTCATCAAAAGAGATGCTTAATAAAGCATCAAACATTTCAAACACGCATTCCACAAAACCACATATTTCAAACAAGTTCGTTCAATGAATCATTGAACCAATTTACGTGAAATTTTACCAAGATATTTCCAAGATGAGGATTAACATTTCAACATTTTTTTGTAAAAAAGAAGATTTAGCTTATAGCGTATTAATGCTTTTAATTAAAGCTTCATTAATTATTTATATTAATTAACTATGTTTTATATAACATTTAGACAAATATTTTAATTAATGTAACAAATATTGCTTTTTAATATATTCACAAAAAATTTATTTTCCCGTTCCAATTAATTTACTTATTACATTACTTATCCCTAATTAATTTAGTTTTAATTAGTACAGTCCCTGGTTGATTAGACCCACTGTAGTTTTATAATAATTACATGTTTTGAACGAGTTTATATGCAATACTTTTATATTTAATCATACATGTAATGGGTTTTCATCGTGGAGATTTTTTAAATACTTCCTATTTGTATTTATTTTTAATATATTGCGTTGAATCCAATTGATACACAAACGAAAACAAGTGCAAACCGGTTCCAGTCGCGTTGTCACGTGCGTCAGTTGCTACTGTGACTTTATGCTCTTGGTTTATTTGTTTCGCTGTTTTATACTACGCAGTTATTTGTTTATTTTGTGTGCAGTGTGTAAATAATCGATTGGAACATTTTCATCGTGTGTAAAAAAAAAGGCGATCTTTCACCATGTAAAAAAGCTGAAGTAAAGGCCCTCGTGTAAACTAAAATATTTCCAAACCGCGAAATTTCAGGAAAAATGAAGATTTCTGAAGCTATCGAACTATTTATTGAATCAGAGTACGAAGTGAGCCCAAAATGAAAGAAAAAATGCGGCAGAATCTTAAAGTGCATCTAATAATTTGGCCTGTAATTTCTCATTTCTTAATACACTCTATAACAAAAAAAATCGACGCACACTGCCGAGCCAGATTACAGTGGTGCATGGCTCGATCAGGCTGGAATGATGCCGACTGGGGACGTATAGTCTTTAGCGACGAATCGCGCTTCCAACTATGTCCTGACGATCATCGAAGACATGTTTGAAGACGCACAGGGCAGAGGGGGGATCCTGCCTTCACTATTGCACGCCACACCGGCACTCAACAAGGCATCATGGTCTGGGGTGCCATTTCCTTTGACAGCCGGACCCCTTTGGTCGTCATTAGAGGTACACTTACTGCACAGCGGTACGTCGACGACATCCTAAGATCTGTCCTTTTGCAGAGCCCTCGGCTGGTTTTTCAGCAGGACAATGCCAGACCACATACGGCACGTGTTGCTATGAACTGTCTGCAAGCTTGCCAAACTCTTCCTTGGCCTGCCAGATCACCAGATCTCTCTCCCATCGAGCATGCCTGGGATATGATGGGAAGGCGATTGCATCTGGCACGGAATGTTGATGAGCCCATTCGACAATTGGATCGAATTTGGCAGGAAATACCGCAAGAGACCATCCGGGAGCTTTATCGGTCTATGCCACGCCGTGTGGCAGCTTGTATCCAGGCTAGAGGCGGGTCAGCACCTTATTGAACTTGTTACTGTAACTCTGCACCACATCTCTCCAGATCTGGTGCAGAATTATCCAGAATTAGAATTATTCAATTGTTCTGTTGCAGATCCAGAATTATTCAATTGTTCTGAAATTTTAATCATTTACTATTCTGTACATTGTTTTCCTATCCACCAATTTTCGTTTCAATCGGATAACTCCTTCTTGGTGCGTCGATTTTTTTGTTATAGAGTGTATTTGGAAATAAAAACCATCGCCAGAATGTATCGGAGAAAACTTTTTAACTTCACTATATTCCTTAGTCTTTTTTGAAGCATGTTCACAAAGTTATCTCAGTAATTGTACACAACAATCAAACCTAACCTACATTTGAAAAATTTTTGAATAAATTTAATTCATACCAGATAATTATCGATTTATACCCCGAAATACTCAATAAAATTATAGGAAAAACACAATAGATAAATAATAAGATTGAGCCTGGTGATATATGCATTAATGCATGATTTTTAGAACTCCATCAGCTGTATATTTTCGCTTGTTTTTGATAAATTTATTTGCAAATTCGTTTGAAAATATTTTTTAAAACTTTATAATAATACAATTACAAATCAGAAAACCATATCTAAAAAAAGTGTAAAGTTTTTATATATCCTACATTTCAATTTAACAGAAGTAACAAAGACCAAAACCATGTTATTAACTTCGTTTTTTTTTCAATCTAGTATCACAGTATTTAATAGCATAATGATTTGTTCATTTTCTGATATAAATTGTATGTTTAATTACATAAGTATTATTTCAGCATAAGTGTGATTTTAGGAAACTTTATACATGTCTCGTACTGAGAAAAAAGTTAGACTACTAGTTATTGTTCTATAAAAATAACAAGTAGACAAAAAATTTTCTCAGTAAGGAAATTATCGTTCTCTGTTACTTTATTTCATGAAAATATCCAATTGAGGAGTTCGGTTAAATAGCAAGATAAGTTTAATCTTTAACTCCATTTCGTTGCATTTCTGAATGTGAGGATTAATTGAAACAATGAAATTGTTTCACTTAATACAAGAAGCTTGCACGAATGTAAAATCAGTCCCCTTTTATGTAGTAAATAGTGTTGGGGGAAATTACGTAAACTTGATGAGTTCATAGATTTTTTTTTTTTTTTTTTTTTTTTTTGGTTTACATCAACAGTTTTTTTTGTGTGTGTATGTGTGTGTGTGTGTGCGTGTTATTGCATTTACTCTGTTATTGCACTTAGTTTGTTATTGAAACAACTTTCCAAGTTTCTCAAACCACGCTCAATCAAACTCAACTCGAGATTTAATATCCCACATAAAAACCAAAATTATAAAAAGATTCATAAGGCCAAAATTATATTTATAAGCCCTAAATTATTAAAAGCTACATAAGGCGAACTTGGTGGGGATATTTGAAACATTAAATAACATTGTTTTTTCTCGGATCATGGCATTTAATGCTTTTAAGTTGTTTATACTTAATAATTTTGTCTTTATTTAATAATAAATCAATACTGAAAAAAATATGATATATTTATTTAGTTTAAACAAAAAAGATGTGTAAGTGAGATTCGGAGCTATGCACAGGGAAAAATAAAACTTGTAACAAAGAAAACAATTAAACTTCTCCCGCAAAAGGGAAAAGCGAACGAAAACTGTTTTTCTTTTTAGATTAGTATAGTTGTGCACAGATTAGTCCAGGTTAAATTTGGAATGCAAAAACATTTTGCAAAAAAATAATACTTTTATGATTTCTATAAATTTTATGAAAACATTAAAAAAATATGGAATTTAATAGGAGAAAACTGGATCCTACCATTTGATTTTCTAGCCAATAAAAACGTACAATTATGAAAAACTGCAAAACCATCGCTTATTTATGCAATTTTGTTTTTTAAAGAATATGTACTTTTATGCTCATTTTTAAAATAATATAAAAAAGAATAATAATAATATTAAAAAAAAATAATTAATTTGAGTACAATAAGCACAATCTGCAATAAACTACAAGCAAAAATAAATAAAAGCCATCACTGGATTTGAATAAATAAAAACTGTCAAGTGTTTGAGCCATGTCAAAAACTATTATTGAAGAATTGAATGCAATAAACTATTTCAACTATTTTGTTTGTTTTTTTCTCAGTTATTTCAAAGAAATATTCCAAGAGTTAACAAAATAAAATTTGCATTTTACTTATATTGATTTAAATAAAATTTATCGATACTTTCATATTTATTTAGTGTAAACTTAAATTGGACTTTTTTAAAGTGCATTATTATTTTATAAAATGTATGAAATTTATCTAAAACTAAGAATCACACACGTTGTCAAATTTTTAGCAGTAGTTTCAAAAATATTTTTGATGTATTGAATGCATTAGTTTTTTCTCCCGTATTTGCGGAGAAAAATACTCCAAATCTTCCTAAAACAAAAAGTTATACTTTATTTTTACTGATTTGATTTAAATATGTCGACAATTTCCTATTACTTTCATTATTTAATGTTAATAAGTGCAATATTATTTTACAAAGGATATGTGTCTTATCTTAAACTAAGAACAAAGACATAATCTTTAAGAAACTACGAACAAAAAAGAAATAAATAAATTCAATAAAATCTGAAGAAAAAAGGATTCTGAAGAAGATATTCAGGAATTGAATGTCATAAATTATTCAGTTTTTACCTAAATCAATCCAAAAATAAATTATTTAAGTCTTTCAAAAATTAAAATCTCACTTCATTTACATTGACTTCCTTCACACTTGTCGATGCTTTTATATTTATTTAGTGTAAACTTAAATTGAAGAACTCAAAAGAGCATTATTATTTTATAAAAATATGCTTCATCATGAAATGAAAACAAAAACATAATCTGCAGCAAACTGCAGACAAAAATAAGTAAATATCTTCACTAAACCCGCAAAGAACATGTCATTTTTTTTCTTTTTTTGATTTTGCAAAAATATTTCTGAAGGATTGAATGCCATAAATTATTCAGTTTTTATCTGAGTCGTTTTGAAAAAAGGCATTCTAAGCCTTCTTAAAATAGAGATTCTACCTTTCCGCTATATCCGTGAGAAGATTCTAGAAAATCCTCCTATTCCAACTAAACATAAGATGGGCATTTTCTGAAAATCAAAAAGAGAAAGTGATACATAAAAGAAAAAAGAAATCTCCATGGGAAAATCCATGACCACACAGGAATGAAAGCCGATTTAAAATATATTAAACTCTATCCCATTGCTATTACGGAAGAAAAAGAAAATGCTTATGAAAGCTCTGAAAGAAATGTAGAAAGTAACCTCGCGTGTTCACTTTTCTTTTAAAAGAAAAAGCGAAGAAAGCTATTTATACGTAAATTTTAACACAGACGTTTTTTAGCATAAAATACTTTTTTTTTTCGTTTGTTTATTTGGTTTACTTTCTTCCCCTTTAATCGTATTCTTAGAAAAATGAACGTCGAAATATGAAAGAGTAAAGAAATTATTTTTTGCTCACGAAGCTTTGAAATATTGTGAAGATATTTAACTTTATACAATACTTCGCGGATGATGCATTGTTACAATAATTAAATTCAGGAATTTTAGACAC
The DNA here is from genome assembly GCA_949128135.1 of Parasteatoda lunata. Classification (NCBI taxonomy): domain Eukaryota; kingdom Metazoa; phylum Arthropoda; class Arachnida; order Araneae; family Theridiidae; genus Parasteatoda; species Parasteatoda lunata. Next base: position 9,704,552 of record OX421973.1, on the reverse strand, counting down.
TTGGGTCTTAATACGTTTTTTTACAGCTTAAACTAGATAAGTAAAATAATATTTATTAATTCTTAATAAATTAAGATTCTTCTGTTTTCCCGGAATGAAGAGAAAAAAATTCAGTATCAAATTGGATCTCATTAAAATTAAAAATGAATAAATAATAAAATTCTAAATCATATTAAGACATCTTATCTCCTTTCTAATTTTATCCCGAAAATGTCAAACTTTTAAACATAGCGACTTTTTAAATTGATTTTAAAAGGACCTAAAAAGAATTAATTATCCAAAAAGCATTCTATTACAATTTAAATTGTCGTTATCACCATGAGCAAAACACATTGAAATTAAACGCCCAATATGAATGAGAAATATAATATACCGCATTTCAAAAACCGTTAAAATTATTCTTAGAAAAATAAAAAAGTTACGCGTTTAAATTTTTAAAGCTTGAAATCTAATATTATAAGTCTTTTAAACATTTAAAAATGCTTTAAATATTAAAAAACTTGAGTAGGAAGAATGATCAATAAATTATTTATTACGAATTTAAGTAAACATACATTTTTAAAGCATTGCATCGAAAATAACATAATATAAAACTAAAATAAAATGCTTAGTTTAACTCTAAAATAAAACTATCTTTTAAGTGCCCTAAATTAATATTTGATCTGAGTAACCTTATGACAGTACACTTTTCTTTACATCTTTTTTTGAAAAGAATTTTAAAAATTATCTATATCAAGGGTTATTTTTACAGAACACCTTATATATAACAGTTGAAATCTGATAATTGTTTTAATTTTAAATGTAAATAAGTTTTTTCAGAAACAAAATTTGTGAGTATGAAGTTTGAATTTGCAACACATCCTCTGACTTCCTTTCAACAGAAAAAAAGTGCTCAAAAAATCCACCACATTAAAAAAAAAATTTTTAAAAAATGAAAATTTGCAAATATTAACGAGAAACTTTCAACAATTTGAGAAATTACGAATTATGAGCATAACAAAGTTATGCAAAAATTTCTATAATTTTAAATGTTGATAATAATAAATGCATTTTAGAATACTTTTTATGCCAATTAAGAGCTCAGTAAAAGCATTTTTAAAATGTGAACCAACAACTATGTTTATTATAACTTTTATATGAAATACTGTAAAGAAATAAAAATTCCTTTTAAAAAAATAAATAAATAAATAAATTGAGAGAGAGAGAAAAAAAAAACTCATGCATATGCAATATCATACCCTAAAACAGCTGAACAAACATTTATATCTCCCTCTTTTTAATAAAAAAAAAATAAAAAAAGTTACTTTTTCAAAAAGAACTCAACTTTGCCCTCTCAACTAATAACAGCTTTAGTTGAGAATTCGATACACAACGCTAACTCATGTCAAAGTAATGCAGAATATTATGCAAATTTTTAGCCATGAATTACGTCAAAATATTATCCTGCGTTTGTTGAAGAAAATTCTCTTGCTGTACTACCCAAATTTATAAAGAATAATTTGTATGGTTATTACCTTTGTTTATTTTCACTCCTGTTATTCGAGATTTCATTATCGTCTGAAAATAAACTTTCCGGCACCAAATCACTATTTTTATTTCTGAATTTCTTATACTCTGTGTAGCAACGTATAATTGAGTAATATGTTTACTTTTGCTCCTTTTTCACAAATAAAGTATAGGTGGTTTTAAAATTGATTATTCATCCAAAGTTTTTCATTGCACGTTGAATGTAAACTCTGTCTCTTGGGGGAAATTTAGATCAATGCAAACTTCACTTTATTTTGTAACAACCTGATATAAAACTTATTTTTTTTATTTATTTATTTTTTGAAAATGCTTTACAAGATTGCATTTTTATTGAAAAAATGCAAAGCTATTTTCAAGAAGTAACGATTTTGTAGAGGAATATATCGATGCTTGAAGTTAATTGAATTTTTGATAAACGGAAAGAAATTAAGTAAATCTGAGAATCGCGCTTCAAGTTGTTATTTTTTTCTTTTTAAATATGATCAGAAAAAAATGATTTTCCTGGAAAAAAATTTGCAATTGATTTCGGTTCCCTTTATTTTACTGCAGACGATGATACATTTGAATAATAAAATTTGTTTCATGTGTTGATGGTGTTATTTGAAAGAAAGGACTTGAATTATAAGCTAAGTTTATATTCTGAAACAATTCAGAATTAATATTTATTTTTATGAAAAAATTCAATATATTTCGAAAATTAAAAGCTTTACATAGATCTCTAAGATTAATTCTCATTAATAAATTTAAAGAATACATATTGAAATAAAACTTTGATCTACTTAAATGTATTAATAATCATAATCACATTAATAATAATCAAGTCTTAGTTAATCAAAAAATATTTTTTTTACAAATGGTAATAAAAGAAGTTGGGCTATTCTGGCAAAAAATAATTTTAATTTTCGATTTGTATTTTTTTAGAGTAGGGTGTATACATTATCGTTTCTGAAAAAAATTTCAAGAGGAACAAGTTGCTTTTACTGCAATTGAAAAATGAAAAAAATTTAATAGTCATATCTTTAAATCAAAAAAATTATCTCTAATATGTAAAAAAAAGTCAAAAAGTTTTATGAAGAAATAATTTTAGTTTTCTATTTACAATTTTTACTCAGAATTTTTTTTTCTTCTATCGTAGAGTGAATTTAGTTATACATAAAAATTATATATACAATAAAGCTTTATAGTGGATTTTTATAATTTCTAAAAAAGAAATCCTTTCAATTACTAAAAATCATTGCTAATGTGTCAAAAAAGTGAAGCAAATCTAACGAGTAATGGTTTAATTTCCCATTTCTAAAATTTATTAAGAATTTTTTCTATTAACAAAAACTGCATGCATTTATTCGTGTGAGAAATATACTCATAAGAACGAAGTTAATCTTTTGGCATAGATTTTTAAAACTGAAATATTGCTAAAAACCTCTCTACAATAACTATAGATAGATTCGATAACTGAAGAATTGAACCGAAATCGAAAATTTACAGTAAAGCATAATTTCGTAGAGCATTTTTGAAGAGCTTAATTCTTTTAGCAGAGCAAAGACAAATATTTTACCCAAAACGTAGCTTAAATGTTCAAAACTATTTTTCAGCTTTTTATTTTTATTTTCAAAACAACAGTGTATTTGGAATTTCGATTTTCTTGGACGAGGTATCACGTGTATTTCCAAATTTTCACAAGCACTGTTAGAATTTTCATTATAAAAATACGATAAAATAACCGGCAGCTGTCTGCCCATCCAAATAACCATAAAGTTTATGGTAAACAACATTTTTTTCCTGCGTGGTTTTGAAACCGTTTACAACTAATAAGGTTAAGAAACCATGCATACAAAACTATACGGATTTTTAACCACTTACAATTAGAATGGTTTCAAAACCGTCAAAAGAAATTTACCTGGACATTGGAGGTAGACAATTCGTTAGGTTTTTGGCATTGGAATTAGGCTGCAGTTGAGTTGTGCTTTATGAAATAAAGAAAAGGGAGTACTACCTTCTTAAGCAGCTTCATGGTGCTATCATCTATGCGTGAATGAGAGTATCGTATTTGAATAGTCCGAGGTCACAAATGGAAATGGAAGAGTGTCGGATTCTGGAAACTCTTCATGTGTGAAAGGAAATAATGGAGATATTATGGTATCTATCCCCTTCCCGTTCTATCCGTCATAAGATTAACCTTTTCGGTTATAATATGTACACAGCTGACCTTCATTAGGGGTACCTTGATGGTGCCAAAAAATTCTGATTGTTGAACCGTATTAGATGAAACAGTTCTATCAACAGTTCCTCTTATTTATGGTTTTTTGACTGTTTTGTGTAAATGTGGTTGAATAGCAATAAAATAAATTGCTGTTCAACCATTTTGTCCGAGAGATTTCTAAGAGTGAAGTACCGTATCTGCTCAGATAAACTATTATTTTACTCTTTTCGCGACTTTGATGTAATATCTCTCCGACTCTGATGTTGAAAAACTTGAAACATTGTACTAAGGGGCACTTTTTCACAGGTCAAAAGAAAATCGAGTTTCCACACACAATTTAGAGGGTGTAAATAAAATCTATACACTTAAAATGGAATGAGCTTACACCAAACTCTTGTGCGTTTACCCTATACGAGATCCTTTCACTTCCGAAACGCATATTTGCAATACAGATTGAAATGGGGAAATGTTTGTTGCTGTTTCTACGCTCTAATTTATCAACAAAAACAAAAGTTCTCCGTTGAAATATGTATGTGTATTTTTAGTTGTGTAATAAGGATAACTACATTTTAATTTTTAACTATTTTTAAACTGTATTAACTGATTTTATAATGTATAATATCTATCCTGTTCAGTTGTGTTAACCCTAAGATCAAATTCATTTCAATATCCTCTCTATACTACACGCATGTTTCATTTACAAGCTATTTTCCTTTTACGAATCAGTGTATAGATACATTCTAAATTAATGATTCTTACTTTATATTGCATCATAAAAATAACTTTACTGACTCTCATGTTTTTTTATCTCACTGTAATTATAAATTTCAGTGCTACTGAATAACAAAAATAGTGGCGGCAACGTTACACCAAGTATCGAACAGAACGTTCATGGTATTTCACTAACTGTTCTTGAACTTCGGTGTAAAGCAGTTGCCCCCATTTTCGGTGTTCAAATCTACTAAAAATTTTTACAATTTAGTACTTGAAATTCCGTTGTCTCATCATCTTATCAAATAAATAATAAATGCAATTATATCCAAATGAAGAATGGAATGGAATTACTCAAAGTTTAATGATATGACAGAAAACCATCTTGCTATGAAGTAGATACTATAGAATACAGGATAACAATTATTGAGCTATATGGAAAAAATCTGATACGTTTTGAATCATTGGTGAGATTCAATTAAAGAGAATAGTTTTTTCTTAATCATGTTCTTTCTTATTGTGATTATTACTTTTCAATTAGAACGTCAAAATGCAGCGTTTCTGAAATCCAAAATGATCTTCAATGACTTTTTCAGAATTTTGGTACCTACTAGCGTCATATCAAAACCATTGATGGCAGCCATACCAAACACGTCATAAACTGAATATCTGTAGTTAAAGTTTCTATAATATTTTTGAACTCAATAATTATTTAGAATTTTATTTTCGATTTCATATAGCTTAATAACTATCACACTCTATTCAGTCTTATCCAACCTATTTTTAAGCTTTACCTCAATCATCTTAAATAGAACAATTTTTTTTTTAGTTAAGGTGACTTTAAATAATTTTAGAATGATAGTTTCTTTAGTAAATTCGTAATTCAAAAAATTTCCCGAAAATTTTTTTTTCTCAAATAATAGAATAAAAGTATAGAAAGAATACGTAACAATAATAATGATAACTTTTGCAACGTATTTTTCAAACCCTAATCACAATATTATTAGACTTATGCAAAAGCAACACAGCAAAACTATTTAAAAAAAACTTAGAACATATGTTTTGTAATTTGAATGTCTGAATAATTTTTATAATCGATTGATAATGGATTTTAATAATTGGAACATATTATTTAATTATTACGAATCCCAGATGCTAATTTTGATACAGACGGTATTTCGTAACGATATAGATAGTTGTGAACAATTTCTAAGCAAAACAGCTGCCACTCAAATAATTGAGAGCTTAATTTAACTCAATTTATTTTCATAGTTACGCTATTTTTGCCGAACTAATTCCATATTACGCTAAAATCATAATATTGGTAACTTAGTTATTTGTCTCAATTCTTAAACTATTTTTTTGTTTGACTGTATGTACATTTCAGATACATGAACTCCAAACGAATCATGTTTAAACAAACTTAAAGTTTTGGTCTGAAATAATAAGTGTAAAAAATAAATTAAAACTAGTTCTATTATTAATTTCGAGAATCCCGTAACATTAATTCGTAAACATTATATTTTATTATACTAAAAAAAACAAATATTTTAAAAAAAGTCTAACATCATCCTTAATATATATTTTTAGGAATTTTTGTATGAAAAATTAAGTGAAATAGTGTGAAAGTTAAGGATATTAAATTACAATTTAAGTGATAATGAAACAAAAACGCTTTTGAAATTTATTGAACCACAAGAGAGGTATGTGTGATACAAGCAACAAAACCAGTTTCATTGTCAGAAATTTTTCTTATAATTGCCTTTCAATTCATCTTTCTAATCTCTGACAAAAAAAAATTGGCTTTGATATTTGAATCCAGTCTTTCTCCAAAATCGTTTGTAAATTTTGATAGAGTTTTTTTTCTTTTTTTTTCTTTGTCGTTTGAAAAATATTACTTGCTACTTCCATGTATGTTTTTTAAACATCATTTTTGACAAAGGTTTTATAAATCTATATTAAAGGAATATATATAATTACGGCTCACCCAACATATTTTCATATAAATTATGTACACCTTAACCGTTTATGTACACCTTAAATATGTTTCGTGCTTGTGAACACCAAAGATTGTGGCAACTACTTTAGATCAAAAATGGTGGCAACTACTTCACACCAAAGTGGTGTTCTACTAAATTAAATCCAAGGATAATTCCTCGTGCAGCAAAATATCTAGAATGTTCTTTTACACTACTAGGTGTAAAGTAGCAGCCACCAACCATCATGTTTGTTATTCAGTAACACTAAAATCTGTAACTACAATAAGATATAAAGCAGTAAATTTTTTTAAGACAATATAAAGTAAGAATCAGTAATTTAAGTTCATACATACATTAATTCTTAAAATTAAATGAGTTCGTAAATCAAACATACCCAGAAATACTACCCAGGGTAGCAGAAAATACATAGATGAATTCGAACTAGGCTTAACACCAAAATAGCGGGTAGAAATTATACATTATAAAATTATTTAATACGATTAATAAACCCTTGAAAATTAAAATATAAATATCTTTATTACACAACTAAAATTATACATACATATTTTTAACGGTGAACTTTAGTTTCTGTAGATGAAAAGCAGCATTGAAGACAACCGCAAACACTCGCCAGCTCGTTATCAATAGTAAACAATAACAGTCAATATCAAAACGTACCACCGTTGGAGTTTTCGGAAGGGAAAATATTTACGTATGGTGTAAAGGCGCGTGATCTTGGTGTTAATTTTTCGCATTTTCGGTGTTTAGAGCTTTCATACAACCTCTTAAATTGTGTATGGAAGCTCTATTTGGTGTTAATTGGAAAAAGAAAAACACACAATTTTTAGGGTTGTTCAACATCAAATTCAGTGAACACAGTTTGTACAGTTAAGGTATTAAATATTTTACATTCGTAAATTGAATTAAGTTTAATCCAAATTTATCTCTTTTGTGGCTAAGATTGACCAAAAAAAACAAAAATAAGGCTTTAAAGTTGTTGACTCTTTTATTAGTGCTTAAATTTTATGAAACCAAAAGAATATCTGATTTTAGTTTGATGAAGAGCGGTTAGAATAACAAAAATTTTGCTTACATTTAGAACAAAACTCCCTTTTTCTTTCTGAAATCTATCGTCCAGTATATTGGTCAACATTTCGTACAAGTTTCAGCACTTAAATAAATAAATATACTACTTTTTTACTACATGTATACCCTTAGAAAGTGATCGTCTACATAAAAACATAACTGAATTTACCACCTTTGGTCAGAGTTTTTAATTACAATAAAAAAATTCAAAGCAAAAACTTTTTGGGAAATCTTATGGCATGAAAATATTTTATTATCTGAGTATAATGGATTCCGTTTTACATCTGAAATTTGAAGAAATACACTATAAAGATATCCTACATATACAAAGATATTAAAATTTAAATTCTTTTGAAAATAACTAAAAATTATTATGAAGTTATTAATGATTAAAATGATGATTGATTAAAATTTATTATTAATTAAAAAATAGTTATTGATGATTATTGAGTTTTATTAATTAAATTTTTAAAGGAAAATATTTTATCCGTATTTATGATATTAAATTTCTTCTAAACTACGAATTTCGAAGTAAAGATGTAAAGATTTCGTGCCATTATTTAAAGATCGGGTTTTAGGAAATTTAAGGAAGTTAAATTTTTATCTTTTTGAAATGCTTAATAAAAAGTTTCCCACCTTCCAAAAAAATTAAAAACTTTGCCTTAATATTTAGCAGAGAAAATTCGATAATATCGAATTTCAAATTTTACTAAATTTTCCTGCATTAGTTAGAAACTGGAAAATAGTTTTAACATACCATATTTTACATAAAAATTGAAAAACGATACTGATATTTCCTTATTTGTAGAATAATTTGCTCAAGATATTGTGTTATTTTTCATATTTAAAACTTTCATTTATAATAAGAGTTTATGAAGAAGTAAAAAAAATTATTTCTTGGAAACCAATTGCTTGCAAACTAAATTTGCCAGCAAATCGTATAGAACTATTAAAATAAGGAAAAAAACATTTTAAAAGAAGAAAAATTCATATCAAATTAAATTATATGTCATAATGATTACCGTATTCTGAAAAGTATTAAAAAAATCTTCAATTAATCTTTTAAATAGGCATTTCTCTTTAATATGTCACTATTTTTTGGAGCTTATTTAAAAAGGAAATAATAAACACGCAGAATTGTCATATGAAAAAATAATTGCTAGTAAAATCTATCACGCAAATTAATATTTGGAAGCTGCTAAATAATAACAATTGTATACAAAATTCATATAATTTTATTTTAATGAAGGAAATCTTACTTGTATTACAAAATACTCTGTTTCTAAATTCATTAAATCTGCTTAAGATAAAAAAAAAATATTTGTTTTACAAAAGTAGGTTTTTTTTCAAATTCATTATTAAAAAAATTTAAATAAAATATTACAAATCACTTCTTTTATTTTTTGTTTCAAATAAAAATAACTGTAACATGCATTTTATGTAATGCATTTTATTAAAAATTAAATATTAATTCTGCCAAAAAATATTATGTTAATCTCTATTTCTAACTTTCTCCACATATGAATAAAACAAAAATCTATTGACACAAAAGAAAAAAAAGTGATTAAATCTTCCATAATAAATGTTTTATATCTAAAAGAAAAGCTTAGTCAGCAGAACGTTTTATTCTAAAGCCTTTGCCTTAATTTAATTCTACATTTTAAGTACTTCTCTATCACCGAAAACTGATGATTTGAGATAAAATTTGGCGACCAAAATTGCGTTTCAAGTGGTAGTATTTTTCATCACTACGTAAATCCTTTTATATCGTTTTTTTCCTTCTGTATTTCCAATCAGTTCTTTTAATCCAAATAAATTATTATCGGAAAACGCAAGATCTTACGATTTTGTTCCTAAGCACTTTTTATCAACGCATAGTATTTTTAATAGAAAAAAATAAGTTTCTTTTTCGTTTTAAATCTAATTACATTGTATTTTTACTCTAACCTAAAGACCGTAAAATAAATTATACCATACAAGGTATTATTTTCTGAAGATTTTGATAGCTATTGCAGAAATTATATTGTTGTAGCGTTCATATTTATCAAAATTAAAATCCGAAAAATGTGAATTGTATTGCGAACTATTAGCACTAGCATTTATTGTCATTTGCACTAATTGTCATTACATTCTTTAACGCATATATCTCCCACTATTAAAATCATATCGCAATTAATTGAGAAAATTGTGTCTGGTAATTACAATACTTGATGTTATATTGTTAAATGTTTATGTTCTTTAAATCTTAACTTACATAAGAATATATGAAAAACATGAAATCCAGTTTGATTACTTCATGAAACTCAAAGATTTTTTTTCTAATAATTGTATTATAATTCCTGTTTGTTTTCCCTGGCAATCAAATAATTTATAATGTTTTTAAACCACTGTAGTGATTTGCACGCTCTTTTGGTTTTTCCTTGCTCAAATATTAATTCTTTAGAAAATTGTAACGGGTGAGATTATTAATAAATTACAAAAATCTCGAACCGATGATGTTAGTTTTTTCATTTATTTTTCAATTGGGATACAAATTCACAGGGAGAGTGAAAACGGGAGAAATTAATGTTCTCAAATTAACGTTTTCTTTTATCTCCCTCGTAACAATGATAGTGTATGAAAACACTATTGTTTACGCTCACAGAATTTTTTTTTTTTTTTAAACATTATATAATTTTTGACTAAGACATTTTGTCTTAAAATACACTAATAACACAATTAACATTTGCAAACTAATCTTATTAATTTAGCGTTCATAAACTGATCAAAACGGATACATTTTGTAACATTCTTCTCACCCATTTTCTTTTGCTTCGCACAACCTATGATGATTGGGTAAAATAAATTAAAAATAGGTTCTTGTTCTTTATAAAATCAGGAACAACTCTAAAAATGTCTATACCTTGAAGTATATTTCATTATTATTTTACTTATCAAAACCTTTATGGCCTTATTATCTACAATAAAGAAAAATGGATATATGGCTATCAACCTTTTGAACACAAGCTCTTGTGTGTAATTTTCAATTTAAAAAACTTTAAAAATTTGATTATCTACTAACAGGATTTAAATTTTATATTTCGCTCCCTGCCACCAATTTTTTAAACCACAATAACTCTGAATGGCAGCTCATCTTTACAACCTTAGTTGCATAATTTTACATAATCCCTTATTGGTTTTTAAAAGGTTCAAACGTTTCAATGATAACTTATAATTAAAGCATAGATAAATGTATTTTGAATATTTATATTGTTTTTGCAATGTTATAAAATATATATATACGCTTTACAACATTGTTGACTGTTACATAGAAAGATATAGAGCATAGAGATATATATTTTGAACATCTATAATGTTACACAAAATTTCCATACATATATTCTTTACAACATTGTCGATTGTTACATAGAACTCATAGCAGGGAGAAATGTATTTTGAATTACTACAGTGGTTTTGCATTGTTGAAAAAATATATTTATAATCTTTACAACATTATTGACTGTTACACAGAAACGCATAAAGCATAAAAATTATATTTTTGAATATCTATAGTATTTTTTCAATGTTACAAAAATTAATATATGTATTCCTTATAAGAGTGTCAACTGTTACATGGAACCGGAAGTTAGTATTAACAATAAGAACTGATTACACAAAGTTAATTCCTGCCGATATCAAATTTCAAATGCAAATGCTAAGAACAGCTTACAACAAAAAACTTCCTTAGAATTAAAAATGGTTAAAAAAATGCTAACAAAATTCATTTAAAGTGGCTTAACGCTAGGCCGAAATATTTTGTCAGAAAGAAGAGAAAAGCGGGCACATAAACCTAGATAAGAAATAAGAACGGTGTTCATTTTCTTTTTTCAAAAACATTCCTGTTTTTTCTGTACAAAGAAGTTAAGATTTGATAAACGGGTGAGGACTCCCGTTGCCAATTCTAGAAAAAGAACTAGGCAGACGAGAAATTTTTCACGCAGACGAGATGACAGCCTTGAGAAAAGAAAATTGTTTCCTGCTCTGGTTGAAGATTTTCTCCCCAACTTCGTTTTCAAACTTATTTCCTGCGCAACTTACGGAACTAATTTACGAAGTCGCCTGTTCGAAGAAATTCCAGTGTTCATCTCTTTACTTTCTTTCACTATTTTTTTCCACACCTTTTCGAGCAATTCTTTTGTTTCCAATCCCCTTCTTCGACATCCCACATTTTAAAGTGGAACTGTTGATAGAAATAAATGAAAAAAACAACCTTATTTTCGTTCTTATTCGCGGCGTAGTTTTCAATTCTACCTTACAGCGGATTAAATTAAAGTTCTTTAGAAAATGGAACAACTGTCAATACTCATTCAAAAATAAAACGGAATTACTTCCCTCCCATTTTTGCTTCTTGGAACATTTTTGACAGGTAAGATCAAAACAAGTATGATTACAATTCAACGAGAAACATATTGGAAAAGAATCTTGTGATTTTTAATTTCCCTTTTACTCTACGGAATACACGTGCAAACGATATTTCACTGACAGGAAAAAAATATCCGTGAAGAAAGATTATAGAATTTTCTTGCATTCCATACCACAGAATGAAAGTCGGCAAAAAAAAAAATCTTCGGTGTGATGGTTTGATCGGTGGTATTACTATTTCCAATCTTCACCTGAAAACTAATTAAACTTTAGTGAATATTTCGATATTTATATTTTTTATCATGATGTTATTTTAAACCTAAACAGACTTAAACTGAATGAATTTTGAAATAAATTCTTTCTGGAGACAATCAATTTTAGAGAAAAAGATTTTAGAGCCCGTAACGTTTACTCGAAGTGAATGAAAAAATTATATCAAATTCTATGCTCAAATTCTAGAATTATATATTTTTAATAAAAAATATGTGGAATGATTTTCTTTATAAAACTTTAATTCGTTAAAGTTATAAATTCTCGCGATTTTTTTATAAGTGTTTCACCATTTAAATCACTTCTTAATCACTTAATCTGAGTCAAATATCTTTTTAATAGGAAATTTTCTTTTTTCGAAAATGTTAAAAGTGTTAGCTAAAGTGTTTAATTAATACACAGAGAAAAAAATGTATGGTAAAAACTACCAAAATATGGTAACATTTGCTATGTTTCTGGCTTTATGGGAACACCAAAAAGTTCTGCAATTTTTACATAAGAGCTTTTGTAATGGTTTTGGTAAAATTAACAATAAAAAATGGTTTAATAATATTGTAATAAAATTTAGAAAAAGTGGTAAAATTTGATAATTTTATTATATTACCTTAGAGCATTAGCATAAAAAAAAATTTATTCGGTTAAATTTTCTTTTCTGTTTTTTTTTTCTTTTTTTACCAAATGTGAAGTAATAAAAACTATAATTTTAATAACCAAATTTTTCGGGAAAACCTTTACTATATGAACGGAAAAAATAAGAAAATGAAAGCGTAGCGTATCTACCACTACAAAAATACAATTCCAATTCTCAAGTATATACCACATGTTAACTCGATTCAATGACTTAATATGTATCAATTTCTGTTAATACTCTTTTATGTTAACCTATGTATCTATATTACAAATTATGTTTATATTTATATATGCCAATATGTGTCAAATTAGATTCGATATTCAAATGTTATATTTATCTATGTCAACCTATGTATATATATTTCAAATCATGTTTATATTTATATATGTCAATATGTGTCAATTTAGTTTCGATAATCAAATGTTTATTTACCCACGCAAAGTGCTTGTAATTTTGTATTAGCTACCACATCGACTGCTAAATTCAAAATGTTATCACTTTAAATTTATGTAAATTTCTAGATGTATGGGATAGGGGACGCTGCGCGGCCCAGGTGCCCAATTTTTTATAAATAAAGTAAAGTAAAGTAAGTCGATTCAATGACGGGGTACCTTTTCATTGAAAACGGTTGACATGGTCGAACACACTTAACCCCGTGATGTGAACACACCTACCTTGGCAGTAACGCCCACTTCGATATGAACACGCCTATCTTGACAGTAACGCCCACTTTGATCTGAATACACTCGACTGCTAATGGCAACACAGGAGCGCCCACGACCGTGAACATAATGCAGCTCTCACGATCAGCAAAAAGCACGGTGATCTTAATACAGCTCTCCCGACTTCTCACAAAACAGCAATAAATCAACTAGTGGTATCCGTTCATCGAATTCCATCACAGATATAATTCTGGTGGGGGAGTACCGTAGCGTATCTACCACTACAAAAATACAATTCCAATTCCCTAGTATATAAGACATGTTAACTCGATTCAATGATGGGGTACCTTTTCATAGATGACGGTTGACATGGTCAAAAACTCTTATCCCCACAAAAGTTTTAAATACCGTATATTTTGGTTTTATTAACCAGAATTATGGGGAGGGGGGGGTATGAGAAATGATCCGGTAGTTTACCGAACTTTTAAAATAATAATTTAAGGATTAATAATAATTTAAGGATAATTAATTTAAGGATTAAATTTGAAAAAATCAAGATAGTTGTGTCTATCATATAATTGTATAAATAGTATAAATATTTATTTTGATCTGAAGTTAAAGCATAACATAGAACAATTTTAAAACGGAAGTGGTAGTAAACAGAAAGAAATATCCACTTGATATAAACACATGTGATCGACTACAACTTTTATAAAAAAAAAAAAATTTATAAATGTACATTTAACAGCCGGGAATCATTGGGTTAAATAGAGGTTTTTAACACAAATATTCACTGTCAATGCTAAATATCCTTTTTAAGAGTTCAATATTATAACAACCATTCCAAAAACGACCATCCATCGAAACGAAGCCATTCCATCATGCCCCTTAATGCCTAGCTTAATCATGAGAAATCTTTAAAGAAAATACTTATGAATCTTAACTTTTAACCCGAAGTTGTGCTTTAAGCTACTGTGCTATAAGAATTTTTAATAATCAAGAAGATTGTCTACCGAGATGTTCATGTGGGTTAGAGATCCGCAAATTTGAAATCAATGGCAAGATTTTATTATTAATTTCAAGTACCATAAATCAATTACAAACCATAAACCAATTACTAAAATAATCAATTACAAACTTTTTTGTATAATATTAATAGTCACTTATTTCAGTTTCAAATGTTATTATTCTATATAGTCTACATCTTAAGTAAAAGCAGAATTGCTTGGCAATTGTTTGAAGTGTACATTCAACAGTATTATTAATAATTGGAAAAAAAATTTTATTCTTACTAAAATTTTAAGTTAGCTAATTAGAAATTATTTTAACCATTTATTTAAAAACGTACTAAGTAATTTGTCATAACTGAACCAGCTTTGACCCTTCATTTAAGCCTTAGCTGGTTTTTCATAATGTTGCCTGTATGTTACATAATTTAAACATATTTCAATTGTAAATATTTGTGTTATAATTGCAACCAAAATAAAAAAAATGGAAACATTTTTTTACTGTCTATCTAGTCACTGTGTAATTGTTCTTTTAGTTTTATAATAATTCTAAAATATCCTTTATAAATGTAATTTTTTGTAATATTAATAACTAATAAAATTATTAAATTGCCGTATGCAGAAAGCACTTCTGTTCTGATAACTACTTTTCGAGAAAACTGAATTTAAAAAAGCAGTTTCTGTTTTCTTATTATAACAAAAATCTGAAGAAAAAAAAGGTATTTTAATGATTTTACCTGGAATTATAGAAAAAAAAATTTCTTTGCTTATCTTGTTAAGTACACTGTAAAAAATTCAAATCTAATAACGATATAAAGTACCGGCACTTTCACATGTATATCATCCACACAACCCATTGTACCGTGAAATCCATTTTTTCCGTAAAATATACCGTAATTTTTATGGTAATATTTATTTAATTAGAATGATTCAGTTATTTTTACCATAACCGAAAGCCGGTACTTTTTTCCGCAATTTGATCCGGAATTTTTTCCAGTAAAGTTAGAGAG
Source organism: Parasteatoda lunata (assembly GCA_949128135.1). NCBI lineage: Eukaryota > Metazoa > Arthropoda > Arachnida > Araneae > Theridiidae > Parasteatoda > Parasteatoda lunata. The sequence goes on along the minus strand of OX421973.1, from coordinate 9,689,068 downwards.
ATTGAACATACCCCGTTATAATTATTCTTATCAAAATTACCTTTTACTTTCAAAGTAAGGAATGACAACGTATACAGTGTTCTTCAAACTTGTTTTGTGTTATATATTTCACACTTGACTTCGACAATCTTTACTGTTGTACATGATTTTCTCTAAATTTTATAGAAAAGTCTCAAAGCTTTCTTACTCTTAGTTACATATTGTAATAGAAGACAATTTTATTAGCTTTGTATACAGTCAACTGGGGTAATATTGGCTATTCCATATTAAAAGAGTTTCGGTAGCAAAAAGCAGTCCATCATTAGTCTTTTTAAAGCTCTGTATGAGGGCTGTATCAGGACTGGTGAGTGTAATGTTAGCAAGATTTTAAGCAGAATTGTTTCTATCTAGTGATAGTTTATCAGTGGGGGAATAGTTTACTTTTAATGGGACTATTCAGCAAGGTTGCCTCTCCCTCTAAATATATACAAAGGTGATTCTAAAATCGTGGTACAAGCTTAAAGCGTTGGTAGGGCACATCAAAAGAATTAAGAACTGCATAGAAATCCATGACCAGAAATGTCATCGCACACCGTTAGAAGTGCTTTTTTTTATTAGGAACTGTTTCTACGAATGTGTCTGTGAACGAGTACTTTTATTTATCTAAATTATCTTATGTTTTATAATAGTTATTGTAAAAAATTGCATTTAAATTGATCCAGTATTAGATTTTTAGTCGTAATTTGATGATCTGTCAACTAATTTGACAAGCTAGCCAAATCAGTGAAGTATTATTAAACAGCTATTTCTGCGTATACCTGAATGTAATTTTCAACAAAATAATTATTAGAAAACATAAAGTCAAGAGAAAAATAACATTATTTATATATAAATAAAAGGACCTGTTTAAAGGCACGCAAAGAAACTGCTCATATTAGGGCTCTATTTATGGCACTTCTGGTCTTGGGTCTTTATATGTAATTCATAATTCTTATGTGCTCTACCAAGTTTAACCCATGATTTTAGAATCATCATGCATGTATTCAGAGGGGAAGAAGGAGACAACATGTTATTTATTTAATGTATTTTCTTTCTTGCAACTTGCCAGTTAACGTTTTCCTATATGAGTCAATATATTGATTTCTTTTGAAAATATTAATCGCTGATTAATAAAAATTAAATCGTTTTGTAATAATGTATTCATACGTATTACATTAAAAGGATAAAAGAATAAATGTTTTCTTTGAAAAAAATCCTTACTCATAATTATTAATTTTTAAAAGAGTTAAAATTTCCCCGAGTGCACAATAAAGCTCCAAATTTTTATGTATACAAACATGAATCTCAACTACTCAGACCTTATCGTTTCAAGAAAAAAAGTGATCGCTAGATATCGTACTAAAGAATAAAATTGAATAAATCAATAAAATATTTATGCAACTTAAACACGCCAGAAATACCATATGCATAGAAACTAAAAATATCGCAGATGCATGATTTTTTATGAAACTGTGTTACGTAAAAATCCATAAATTTCCCACGTTTATTTTTATTGTTTTACTATATTTCTATATGCGCCTGGAATTGTACACAAAACCTATAATTTATATGGACAAAAATTTAATATATCGATACAGTATACTGTCAAAAGTATACGATATACACTGAAAAGTAGAAAATAGATCACCTGATGTCTAAAAAATACTCCTTTTTTTTCCTCCCAACGTCGTGAACGTGATAAAAATAGAAGCAACTAGATAAATTGCCTATTACTGGCAAACAAGAAAACTTTCGAGACTCAATTCACTACCATTTTTTATTCTTCTATCCACTCGTTTAAGTTCCCTTCCTCCTCTGCATAGTTACAAACAAAAGGAACAAAACTTCGAAGGGGGAAAAAACATCCATCTTTAAAGAATCCAGTATCGTCTGCGTCACGGCCTTTCGAAGTCTTTTTTGGAACGCAGTTCACGTGAGGCTGTTCCCACGCTGTGACGTGATGAATTGGATGCCACCCCAGACCTTCCTCCTACTACCAGAGTCGTCGAATCCTCTTTCATTATGCAGATATCCAGCAAATAAGAAAAGCGAGTACAGTCAGTACGAAATGAACTCTACTAGCAATTTATCGAATACTGTATATCCCTTTAGTATTTTTCTATTTCATTTTTTTTTCTGCATCCACTACCAGAATTTCGCTGAATGTGGTAACTTTTTTTCTTGTTTAACGTGGCAACAACTAAAAGAGTTTGTAAATAAGCTATTTCAGAAATTTCATTTTAAAAATAGAACGCAAAAAATAGATCTTTGAACAAGTAAAAAGAAGCTAAACCTTTTTATCCATGTTACGTGCAAAATTTTTCCATATGCAGATAGGAAAGAATAGTCCTTGTGTCGTAATACATACAGTGAATGGCGTAACTTTATTTCTCTTTTCGTCAGATGATTTTTTTTTTTGGGGGGGGGATTCAGCAGTTTTAAGAATATTCAAACATTTATTTTTCGAGAGTGTTTTTAATGTTAACGATTTCTTAAATTAACTTTTTTAGTTTGTAACTTTAAAAAGAAACAACCTTTAAAGTATATATTTCAGATCGCAAAAGTTCAGCATGTGACTTATTACGAAGCAATCGTTAAAAATACGTAATAACATATAATATATCTTTAAAATATTTTAAAACATATAATAAATCCGTCGAACATCATGAAAGATATATGACGCGAAAAATGTATATTCAACAAAAGGCCCCAATTAAAACATCAATATGGCAAAAGTTTGCAGTCATGAAAATAAAACAACTTACAGTGCCATCTATTGACTACATTCGAAATAGGCATTCAAGATATGTACAAGATTTGGAAAAAAAATCCAGTACCAAATTAATTTTTAAAAAAATACATTAATGTTCAGAATACAATGTGTAAGATATGCACATGTTCCATTGTAAATCTCTTAAAAATAATATAACTTTGAAAAAGGATCACCATCCAGGCAAAAATATAAAAGAGTTATAATAAAATTGTGAAAATAATAAGAATTGGTTTTTTCATCATGATATCACAATTCTGGAAATATTAAACAAACCCATGCTTGTTTTACTGTCACATTTATGCAGATTGCTTCGTTACTACAGACCTTAATATGAGTTTTTATAGTTGACGCCAAAAATGAAGTTTAAAAAATCTAAAAATTATGAGTCTCAAATTAACATTTAAGAAAGGAAATACAGAGGACCAAACATAGTTCAAGTAATTAAAATACAACACCTGAGGCGGCTTGCTAATATCTATAGACAAAATGATAACATCCCCTTTAAATAATAACTTTCAACAAATCTGAGGAAAAAAGGAATTGATACAGACCATAATGGTTTGATAGTGTAGAAAAGTGACTAAACTGTGTAGGGGAAAATAGATGGCGTCAGATAGGCCGGGATAGAATAAGATAGTCAAATCTGGCAACTAGCTGCTGTGCTGATGAAAGATGAAGAAGAACAAGAGGAAAAAACAATCAAAAGCATTACCGAAATTTGATGAGTCCCTATAGTTTGTCTAAAATAAGAACTCCTCCAGACATTCGTCTGGACCTGTGGCGGTGACTATGGTATCGAAGTATGACTATTTCAAGTAGGGGTGCGGAGTCACTGTTTTGGAGTGGTTTTGGCTCGGGTCGGCGAGAAAAAGGGAAGCTCTTTCTCCGGTCTATTGTGTTAGTCCTAGAGTGAAGCTACCCTCCCTAAAATGAGCCAGTCTTGTTTCCATAACACCAGACGGCCTCAGACTTTGTAGCGGGAGGAGTTCTTAGCTTAGACAAACTATACTGAAGAACGTTGGTAGGTTATTTACATCGTACTAGAACTGCATTGTGGGCTGTTGGCGACGGTCTGGGAATAAGCCCATAGGAAGATCCGAAGACATGCCATCGAAATTTCGAGCCTCTGCAGAGGGGTTTATTGAAGAAGCCGGGATTAAAAAAGTTGTCAAGCCATTACATTGCCTAGATTCATAATGCATTATTCCTAGATAAAAATTTATTCTGTTATATGTCCTCTACAATTTTTTTAACGTCTTTTGGTTTGTTTGTTTTTTCTTTCTCCAAATAAATTCAAATGTAAAAGTTATGTCATTAATTTGGCTCGATTGGCTTGATTTTTTACAATCATTTTGTTCCAAAGCGTCTGTTATTACTTGACTTTTGTTGATGATGCTGGAGAAGAAAAGCGTCTGCTTTTTTCCTCGATCCCTCTATTAAAACGAAAAACTTTTAAAAATTTAATATAGTGAATGTTTAATGTTTCATCTTTTGGTAAATGATTATGATATCATGTCTAAGTGAAACTGTGAGGATGATTTAAGTGATGTCTCGTGATTAACAAAGTCTTAGTAAATTTACGAACAATGTCCAACATTAAAATAATGCTTACATTCATTCGTTTTGTTTTGAATTGCTTATCTTAATTGGAGAAAATTACTCTATGAAAATAGTTTGATAAGCCTGCCTCACAAAGGTGTAAACCAATTAGATTGCCTGACGAAACATGAAAGCATTTCTAATGTTTGACTTTAACCTCCTCCTGATTTTCTCCGGCAATCAAACAGATTTTGGTTCTTTTTAATGGAAATATGTTTATGATACGTTCTGTTAGTTAAAAGCTTTTTGTTATTTCCTCTCTTAAATATTAATTTGGGACACCTAATGTAACAAAGCATATAAATGCTTTTTTGACAAAGATTCTAAAAACATGTACTAAAGGCCGTAATTACAGAACACGGTATATACGAGGTACAAGAAGTCTTTATATCATTTCCTTTATGTAGTAACTGTTAAGGTGTAGCACTTATTTGTTAAGAACCTTTATGAAATTATCCGTCAGTCGTATCAAACTCAAAATTCAATGAAATTTTTAAAAAAAATTCTACACTTTATCTCTTATTTTATGAAATAGCAATTTCCCTGGTGAAATTTGGAAGGAACGCAAAATTATTGCAAATTGAAATAATTTTTTTTTTAAATTTCAGTGTAATTTCCCTCATCCTGAAGTAATGAGCAGGATTTAGATGTTTTACTTTGGCGAACAGGAAAACAAATTTAATTATTAGCTAATGGGGCAAAGCAGGAAAATTTAGAATAATTAGACTTTAAACTAAAAATAAAAGTCACTGCAAAATATAAAAAATATAGATATATACTGTAAAATATTATACCAATAAAAATATATACTTTTCAGTTTGAATCACTGGGGAAAATTCGCTTCTTTTAAATTAATGAAATTAGTCAACAAATTTGAAACACGAACTGTTTTGATTTATTTTATATTTAAGCAATTTTAATGTATAAAATAAAGCTGCATTTCACTATTAGTAATTTTAATTTCTTTTTGTTTAATTAGAAACTACTACGAATCTAACGCTTTTATAACCGTGAAAATTAATAAAAAGATTAGGATGAAATGAAATCAAAAACAATTTTCATATTTTGAAAATAAATTAAACATACATATCTATACCTTTGTTGCATTTATATTAATAAATTACTTGTTGCAAAAGAATAAATATTTCTTAAGTTGCCAAACAAAATGAAAAAAATACTAATTTAGTTTTACTCTTTACATTTATTTTACCAATCTACTATTAACCGCATTTCATGAAAATGGTTAAAAGTAGTTTTTTTTTCCCATTTGTAATAATTTTTCTCTAGATTTTCTATCCCGAGATTTTAAGAATCCGATTCAACTCAAAACAAACTTTCTTTTAATGAAAAATTTCGTAAAGTATGTTAACAGATTAATATGCCCATTTATTTATAACATTCCGTGAATAAGTTTCTTCTTTTCCTTTTAATTTTATTAATGTCAGCACGTATAAGGTGTTCATTTGAAAACATAATCTTTTTTTATTTCTAAATTTGATTCAAAACAGTAAAATTGTGCATGTATATAGTATTTAATATTCAACCAATATTTTAGTAAATTCAAGTATAAATTTTTTGCTATCTCAATTTAAGATTATGGCAGTTTTTTGAAATGTTGCTTATCATTTCAAAATATTACAAAATTTTCAGTTTTTTAAGTAAAACAAATTATGAAAATAATTTTTCCACACATATCATAATATTTAATATTTTTCAATAAACGAAATTGCAATATTAACAATTTCAACTTGGTTAATGGTTGGGGAAAATAAATTATATTTAATGTGTAAATAATAATGGGTCACACACATGACACCTTTATTTATCTGCCAATTCTATATTACATTTTAACAATTTTTATCAGCGAATTTATTTATCAGCGAATTCTATATTATATTTTAACATTCCAGCAAAATATAATAAATACAGTTTACCTAATTGTAACTAAAGTTTTAATATTTTTATCCTTTGTGTAAATCTTTCGAAACTTTTGCCAAAGATTATTCTTTTTTGAGATTTAAAAATTGTGTTAAGGGAGTAAAACTATTTATTTATTTCATTTTAACTGCATTATTTTAAATAACAAAATCCAATATTTAAAAGGAATTGGTAGAACATCTCTAAAAGAATAAAGATAAAATTTTAAAAATAAAAAAAAAATAAAAATTTTAAGTTTTATTACTTTGAACCTATTTTGCCGAATCCATTCAAATTTTTTATAAAATATTATATGACTTTAAATTACATCGTTTCAAATGAAGTAAAAATTTTAAAATTCTGCAATCCAAAGGATTTTCGACAAGTTTTAAATTAAATAATAAAAAAATAGTAAAGAATTGAAAAATATTATTGATGCTTGAAATTATCTTTGGGTAACTGAATTTTGCAATTGTGTTAAAAAAGTTTTTACATCATTAAAGTAGTTTTAGAGATACGCAAAAAATTAATATTAAGGGGTTCAAACTTTAAACCGCTCTACTGGATAAACTGTATTGACCATATTTTCATGATTGCGCCTGTAACCCACAATCTGAGAGTCAAAACTCCAAATCGATCCACAAAAAAACGTATTATTTTTTTTAAAATGTACGTTTTTGTTTCTGATATCGTGACTTTAAAAACTCGTCAGATAGACATTATGATTACATTTTAGTACGTGATAATCTAACCACCAGATTAAACAATTACAAAAAATTCCAATCAGAAACTGTTCATTTTCAGCAAACAACCAACGATTGAAAACTGGTAGGAAAGTCCTTTTCAGTATCTTGTAAAGAATGAAATTTTTAATCGAGGCAAGAATGTCAAATTAGAGTGATCGGATCCATTGATTTAGCCAACTCTGTATAAAAACGTTTTGATAATTGGGTTCATTGCTTTTGCCAGCTCTGTATAAATATGCTTTGACGGTTGGATCCGTTGCTTTTGCCAGCTCTGTATAAAAATGCTTCGACGGTTGGATCCGTTGCTTTTGCCAGCTCTGTATAAAAATGCTTCGACGGTTGGATCCGTTGCTTTTGCCAGCTCTGTATAAAAATGCTTCGACGGTTGGATCCGTTGCTTTTGCCAGCTCTGTATAAAAATGCTTCGACGGTTGGATCCGTTGCTTTTGCCAGCTCTGTATAAAAATGCTTCGACGGTTGGATCCGTTGCTTTTGCCAGCTCTGTATAAAAATGCATTGACGGTTGGATCCGTTGCTTTTGCCAGCTCTGTATAAAAATGCTTCGACGGTTGGATCCGTTGCTTTTGCCAGCTCTGTATAAAAATGCTTCGACGGTAGGATCCATTGCTTTTCCTAATGCTGTATGAAAACTTTGTGTGAGCGCACGATCCTGCATCACCGGACTCTTACTTGGTTACTGAACTTACTTGGATGAACTTTTTTACTTGATTACTTGGTCTAGAAAATAATTCAACATCCTGCTCTGCTTAGATCTTTCCGGGGAAGACTAATACAGTTCTCCCCTTCTGGTTCTCGATTTTCTGAGGGTTAACGGTGTAATGGATCTTGTCTGACTTCGTCAGACATTTGGAGGAAAAGCCACAATAACAACAGAAAATAATTCATGTTCCACTCTCGATATGCAAATCTTTTAAACCGTTAAAACAGTTCTTTTAAGTCTGCATCTAAGTCAATTTTGACCATTATTTCTAACGAAAAATTGATAAACTTTCAGCATAATTTAATGAATGTCGTTTAAGTTTTTTGACAGAAAAGACGAGAGGCACTGATTGCACTACCCATCCTTGTTTATACAAAAAGAATTATGTTCGAATATATTTTTTTTTTTTGAAGGACATCTGAGAAAACAGCATATTTAAACTTTAAGAACGCAAATTAAAATAATTAACGATAAATAATTAATAAGCTTTAAATCCCCAAATAAGAAGATGGCCGGCGCTGTATACTATCTATTTATGCTATATATTTGTTGGCAACAATCAGCACATATGTTATTAGGTAATTTTAGCTCATTTTATGTAAAAAAAATGTTGTGTCTAAATTTATAATTGGTATAGTTACGTATTTTGTGTAACATTTTCATATACGTATACCTTACGAATTCATTTTCAAATTTTATATGCTGCAATCAGGGAAAATGATTAGAAAAAGTAGTTAGTTAAAATATTTGCATCTCCTTAAGCCTAGTACATTCTTTTGCGAAGTCGTAAAATTAATTTGGAATCCGATACAATGAGCGAAATAAAGGATGAAAACCTCCGTGAAAAAAATATTGAAAAAATAAAAGAAAATGATAAAAAAGGGGTAAACTTTCACAAACAAAGAAAAGAATCTTTCTTGCTTATTGGAAACTCTTAGTTCCGCAGAAAAAAAATTTCGTTTATTTATTCCCCGATAAGCAGCTGTGAAACTTCAGTGGTTTGCTGCTAATTGAAAATGAACTAACTTTTGACAAAATTTGATGGATAAGAGGCATTTTAATGTTTCTATCGGAAATGAAAAAACTGGAGGTGCTTTTTCATTCAAACTCACTCATCCATTGTCTACCAGCAAATAGTAATTTCTTTAAGAAGTAATATTCTCCGCAGTATATTATACCTCGTTAACTTTCTTAGTTTTCACAATTCAAATAGTGTTTTGCACAGACCACTGATACCATTTAGGCAGTATTTCTGAACAGAAAAAAATTAATAAGAAAAAAAGAGCGAGCATATTTACTGATGTTCGAACCACCAAGAAAATGGATTCCTTACGCTAAATACCAAACTTTGTTAACAACAATCAGAGCTCAAAGTAAGCTTTTTGACTTAATTATACGCCATGAATCCTTTACAAACTTTGGAACAGTGCTTACAGCTTTCAGAACAGGGAAAATACAACAACAATTGCGTACAATGAGTGAGCCTGATTAGAAAAAGTAGTTACTTTAAGTATTTGCATTTCTTTAAGACCTTCTGTTACAAAGTCGTAAAAATCATTTGAAATCCGATACAATGAGCGGAATAAAGGATTCTGCGATGAAAACTTCCGTGACGAAAATAATAAAGAAAAAAAAAAGATGGAAGAAAGTGAAACAAACAAGAAAACCATCATTCTTGCTTGTCAGAAACTTTAAGTTCCACTGAACACTTGGTTCGTTTATTTACATATCTTTACAGTTCCTCGAAGAAAAGCAACTATGGCACTCTGGCGGAGAATAAAAGAAGCTCGACAATGCTTGAAATTTATGAGAGTTCCTCTTCTTTTTCGGACTACTTTATCTTTCTCCCTTCGCTTCATTCATTCCGCTTCTTTTTGGTTTTCGACAAATGGCCTTATACATTTTAAAATCGAATGGGGATGTTAGCGCTACTTTTGTGGTTGAGACGGGGCAATTTGCACACGCAACCAGCTGTGAATATGCGAAGATCGCACAATTTACGATCAGACAGAATGATCAATGAATCTGTACCAGGCGTTCTCATCTTACCACGTTCGAAAGAATATCGCTGTTACAAAATTCGAAGGAAAACAATTTTATTTAAATAATTTTAGAGATTTTTACGACTCTGAAATTAAATTGAAACAAAATTTTATTTATGCTTTATTATTATAAGTGCACTAAAATTAGTATAAGTGCTTAAGTTTATTTATTCATTCAACATGTACAAAAATAATATGAACATGATCGATTCTACATATTGGGGTATCCAAAGGAGGGAGAAGTTACCATACATATTTCTGGGCAGTTTTAACAACTTTTTTTTAATCTTTGAATAAATAAAAATGGAAAAAATTAGAGAAACGTTACAAAATTAGTACAAATGTTTACGTTTATCTGTATATTCGAGAAGTGTAAAAATTATATGAACATGAATGATTCTGTGTACTTTGGTATCCAAAGAAGGGGAAGTTACATACTGATTTAAGATCGACCCCTTAAATGCCCCTTTTTTACATCTGAAATGTTTTTTTCTTTGTTTTCATTCTTTTAAGCGATAATTTTATCACTAGAAAATAATATTGGGAGATATTTTTAACAATGTGAGAGTGACTCAGGAGATGGAACGTTTAATTCCTATTAAGTTGGCCTAGGTTCGAATCGTAGCCGTGGCTCATTGATACGAATTCTGCTTCCTGCTCCCCCTCCCCAAAAAAACTACCCTGAAGTAAATTATCCTCAGGAGTAGACAGTTTATGGGTAAGAATCCCTTTGAAATCGGACTGACCATTGGAGATTTCCGTGGTTTCCCTCTTAATGTTACGTGAATGCTGGTTAGTTGCTTCTAAATGTCCTCCATAAAGGCTAGTTTGCTGTAACGCTTAATGCAGGAAAGCTCTTGTTTTCTTGATCGGATCCAAAATTACAAGGCAACGGCGTTGAAATTTGATAGTTGTAAACTCAGAAATCGGGTCAGCTTTTCAAAATAAAATAATAATATGGGGGTTAAAATCTTTTTTTAGGGTTTTCAGCAATTAGCCTGAAGGGTTTTAAAACTAATTGTGGATGTTGGCGCTGTTTTTCTGAATAAGAAGAGGTAATTTGCGCGTAAAATTAGTCGTGAATTACGAAGATTGTGCAACTTACGATAAAGTAGAATGATAAATTTATCTGCACCTGGCTTTTTCATCTTACCCCATTTGAAAAATTATCACTGTTAGAAAATTCGAAGGAAAATAATTTTATTTAAATAATTTCAAAGAATTTACAACTCCCAAATTGAATTGAAACAAAGTTTTAATTATATCTCTTTCTTAATTTTTATTTAGTTTGTTAAAACGACATTAATACTTTCAATTGATCTTCTTTTGCAAATTATTTTCCACTCCTCTAAAGGATAATTAATCACTCAAAAGCAATCGCTATTCCTTCTAATTTTAATACCGCGAAATAATTACTAAATAATACTTTTTAAGACTAAAAAGGTTTTTATTTATTTTCATCCTTATAAACGAGATGTAAATTAATTTTCAAAGAAACAGAATGTTTTATTTTCTAATCGTTTCTTTCACATATCTTCTTAGTGCAAATACGTTTCAAATTCTTTAATTAAACCAAGTATAACGCAAGTTTAAAGTTGTTATTTAATGCTGTTAGCTTTAAGCATTTATTTTGCTGTTATATTAACGATACTGTTTGAAGAAAAATTCTTTTTCGTGGCAAAATATATCCATTAGATCATGCAATATAAAATAACAGTAGGAGAAAAACCATACGACTTAGTGGTATTTTTTGATAAACGAGTCAAAACATGAATGTAATCTCTTTATTAATTAAATGTTATTAAGTTTTAGATAAACTTAATGCATTTCTAATTTTTTTAAGTTATAATGTTTAATCCGTCTCCAGCCTAGATGTGAGGCTTTTGCACGCATTCTTTTCTTTTAAACAAAGTTTGGATTTTAATTAATAACTCTTTTTAATAAAAATATGCATATATATTTACCAAATGTCCAAAAAATGACCGGTGATTTTAACGACAAACTGTTGTAGAAGGAAATGTACAGTTTTCTGTGCTTTGCTTAGGTAACAAAATAATTTAATTTTACCAAGTTTTAAAATTAATTACAAAATATGTCAATAAATAGCAATAATAAATGAGAAGCAATGTTTTCAAAATAACAACAATTTAAAGCAATAATGTTTTACAGTTTGAGGGAAAATTTAATAGGCGCCGTTTGTGTTTACATATTACGCTATGTTTTTACATAATACAGTCTGAAGAGTTAGATGAGTAACAGAAAATATTATAGTTTCTCAGTCAGCAGCGCCATATGTTGACTAATTAAGATACTTTCAAAATTGAAACGAGTATTGGAAATGATAATATCTGTTTTTCTTAAAAGAACGCAGCAAAGTGTATATTTCGAAATATTTTTTTTTTTAATAGTCGATATTTCTTAAATCTCCCATTACTCCATAATTCCGTTAGTTATTATTTGAGCAAAAATTATCAATGCAAGTGTGACATTTAATGTCAAAATGAGCCTTATTTTTTAAAAAAAAACATAATAATAATTCTTTGTTATTTTCCATTACTTTTTAATTAATATTTTTTACATATACTTTAAAACTGTGACAACAGATTAAATAGCTAATAATACATAATTGTTTGGTTTATTAAGTTATCAATGAATAAAGTAGTTTATAATAAATGTGAATAATTGAACTCAAGTTAGTCAAACAAACTGTTCTAGGCCTTTTACTCAGAAAATGAAGTGCTCCTTAATATTTAAAACAAATAGTTTCGTTACACTTAAATATACTTAAGAAACTTTTTTCATAAAATAGTTATTATATTTTAATACAAACTTCTTAATAATAAATAATAAAAATAATAATTCTTACTTTAAATATCTAACTTTAAAAAAATCAATATTACTCAAAAACATAAAGGAATTTATCATGTTTTAATTCAAATTAATTAAATTTTCTGTGCGTCAAATTTTTGAAACAATTCCATTCGTTAAGAAGAAATATTAGCATTCATAATAAAATCGCCTCTTGCTAGCTATGGCTTGCCAATACCCAGAAACGCTTACTTTTTGGAGGAACAGCTCACCTATGGCAGTTACTTTTGGATCACATAGCCAATGACTGTACGAAGGGAGAGAAGGCTAGTTTCCTTAGACGTAATGTAAACTGGTCCTCTGAGTGTAGGTATGGTTCCTGAGTATAAAGGGAAAAGCAACATTTACGGGAACGGAAGCAGAGACTCTTCTTAAAACGGGTTTACACCCACCTCTGTCCCACCCACCTCAACCTCAACAATGTGCATCTACCGGCTCCGTTCTACCCAGACAACTCGGCATGGAAAGGGACTTGAGATTTGGTACATGGAACCTTCGCACCCATATAGGGGTGGCTCACTCAAAAAATTATAGACTCTACAAGCAGCCCCAAATTTCACAAATAATTTGCAGTAATAGGCTGAGATGGCTGGGCCATCTATGGAGAAGCTCTGAAAATAGTGCCATGAGAATTGCCACCTTTGAGAACCCCGAGGGGTCTCGTCTCAGAGGCAGACCCCCTACTAGATGGCTCAACGACATCAAAAATGATTTAAAAACCCTCAAGATTAGAAATTTGGAAGGCAGTTGCCATGGATAAGAGGCGCTGGCGTTTGTCAGCTGTTGAGGCAGCCAAGACCTGCAAGGGGCTGTTGCGCTGACAAAGAAGAAGAAGGCTATTAAAAACTGTTCTAAGCACAGCAGTTAAAGTAAATATCGATATTTCACCTCTAAGTAAAAAATATATACTAGACTTACTTTGTAAAAGAAACGTAAACCTAGTTGATTTCTCTAAAAATAATGAATTTAGATCAAGAATACTTATTTGATTTACAAATAATATCATGCTGATATTTACCCCTTACAACTAACATTAACACATGGTAAGTATCAGAATTAATATTAATATATATATATATTCAAAGAAAAATGTAATAACTTAATATGCCTTCTTAATTAATAATTTGAAGATATGATGAAAGGGTTTTTATTTAATTATTTAATTCCAAATACTTAACTCACAACCTTATGAACGTAAATGGCTTTAAGAGAATGCAGTAATATGATGTAATATTAATTACGTTTTCATGAAAAAATTAAATTTAATAAAATATTATTTATTTATTTTATAAAATTTGAAAAATGTCCAATAAATAATTAAGCCACCGTTTTATATGCTTTGGTAATGACTATTACTTTTGAACACTACTTATAAATAATGACATCTACGAAACTACTTTCTACTAACGATTAAAAGGTAACTTGATGGCATGTCATACTAATTAAGCATAAGAACTTCATTAGTTTACCAGGTACTTTAGATTAAAATTAAGTTTCTGGCGGCTCGAGTAATTAAATCTTATATTTAGAATTATGAACTCAAAATGAAGAATGCATATTTATAAGATGAAATTAAAGTTTGAACTTCCAAAATATTAAATTAAATGTAAATCTACTTATTAATTAATTAGCTTAACAAAATACTCTGAATACATGATTTGCTTTCATGTTAAATAAAGTTGAAAGGATGAAATTCTAACAACAATAAACAGTTACCTTAAAATTCTTATCAGCTTTATCAACCACTAAAACAAATTAATTTCAGAAAGCTTTCTTATTTTAGAAAAACGCAAATAAAAAAATCTGTCTTAAAACATAACTAAAAAAGGATAATTTTTCATAATTTTTATTATTTTTAATTAAATAAAGATGGAAAATAAGAGGGAAAGACTACAAAGTTAATATAAATAATTTAGATTTATCAACTAGGACAAAAAATAATATGAACATGATTGTTTCTATGTGCCGAAGGCTTGCGGAATATTAGTGGGGACAAGTTGCCAAACCTATTTTTGGAAAGGAATAATTTTTTTATTATATAACCCATTAGGCGCCAAAGCTATGTTTATTGGAAAAGTTACTCATTTTTTTTCTTCTTTCACATCGTCTATTAATTTAAATTTTATGAATTTATATCAAAATATAAACTAGACTTATCTTTTTTAATTTTTATGAGAATTGATTGAATTTATGAGAAAGAATAACGTTTATATTGAGTATTCAAATTTTGTAATGAAAATAGGTAAAATAAGAATATTTTATGTCTTATCTTCTATTCTCTTTTTTTTTACTTTTTTTTCAGCTTAAATCCCAATTTATAATACAATTCTCTTTTTCTTTTCTAATACTTAGACTTCATCATGCCACTTCAGTTCATTCAAAAAGAGCTCTGCTAGTTCAGATAATTGCTAATTTTATTTTATTGTCTGATATCGGTGTTATGCAAAATATTTACAAGAATCAAACAATTGGGTGATTAGCTTCGTACTCAGAAATGACTAGTTCGGGAAAGGGGAGCTTTTAAAGGTTAAGGCATTCCCGTTTATGCATAATAAGTATTTCTCAACTAATGTTATAATTGAAAAATTTATTGTAAGTGACAAATGACATTTTAAAAAACACAAAATTTGGTAGTAAAATAATTTCATGGTCAGTTTGTAAAATTTGTTTGCACATAAGACTTGTTTATATTTTCTAAGTAATTGAATTAAAAGGTTTTTAGTAAAAAAACATGCTTCATAATCAGCTTCCTGCTAAAATAAGAATTTGAGCTCCTTTATGGGCTGTTACATTTCCTAAAATTTATTTTTAAGTTTAGTAAAATATCACTTTTAACTTTTTATCACTATTTACCATACTTAATATATACATATTTTGTTGGATATATTGTAATTTTTAAAAGCTTCTTAAGAAATTAAAAGTGCATGACAGTCAATTTCAAATACTTAATTTCAAACAATGCAGTAAATAATAATAATAATTAAATAAAAAAATCAGGCACAAAACTGAAAGACATATGCGAACACAATTGAGCTAAAACATAATTTTTTTTATTTATTATTGTTTATTACCCTTTCCTGAGTCTGTACGTTATTATAAAAGATAAAACATATTTTTAGAAGTACATCTCATCAACACAAATCTTAACTATGTTTAATATCATTTGGCATATTGCAATTATACGAGGTCAAAACGATAATCAAAAATTGCCATAATCAACAATTTTCTCTCCTAATTACCCCTTTTGTTGGGTCGTAAGAACCCTATTTTCATTGTAGTTATAGTAGGTATCTTGGTACCAACATTAGTATATTTAGTAGGTATTAAAAAACACCAATTTTTGTAATAAAAGTTGTGCTTATTATCAAATTTATTAAGCGTCAATAACAGTTGGGCAATTTTATAAAGCTCTCATATGCGAATAAATACCTATTCTCAATTAGTTTACCTTCTAAATACAACATTTATTTTTGTTATTTAAATTCGCATCTATTACCAAAATCAATTAATTTTATAACCATCCTTGAACAGCCGACCCAATTCTGGGGTTGCGACTATTATGTGCAACACCATAGCCTTGTAATTTTGAACTCAATCCATTAGAAATTTGCCTTCGTGGAGGACTTTTTCTTGGAACTAATAAGTATTTACGTTGCATGGGGAAAACTTCGAAAACTTCCCAAGGTTGGCGTGACGGCAAGGGGACTATAACCCATGATCAGTCTACCACTGAAGATATTTTACTTCAGTTAATTATTGTTCTAGAAGATAGTTGATAATGATGCTAATATTTTTTGACTAACAAATATCTGTATTAGTTATGAAGACAGTAGAAAATCGCCCGACTATTATTGACTTCAGCGATGCCTAACTAAATGTGGTATTAAATGCTATGTATATTGCTTTTTCAGGTGCTTTTGAAATAAAAACATATTATTCCAATATAGATGAATAAAGTATGTTCTGTGGTAGCTTGTTTATTTATTTATCTATCTATTTATTTATTTATATTGTATATTTCATATCATCGTCATGCTATTCGATTTATCATAATATAAGTCAAAAATTCCATAAACCAAAATAAAGATAGATAGATAGATGTCGAAATATTAAACTTATTCAGAATTTACCACAATTTTCCCAAGGCTTATTTTATTTTATTAATTGTTGTTGAGTTTCCATGATTTAACTTATTGAGGCACGCTTTAAAAGCATAAGTATCAATATACGAGACACGTGATTTCATGTACTTTTTAATTCAGTTACGAACACGAATGTATAAGGAATACTATCAGAGCTGACCTATCAACTATGTTGGAGCAAACAAGTTCGCAAGTTAACGTTATGTTAGCATTAGCGTGAGAGTTTGAAGACTAGTTGGATACATAAAATTATTGATATGGATAGTTGTGGGGCAGTAAATTGCACTAACAGTTCAACAAAAAAAAGGCTTTCGTATGTCCAGATTTCCTTCAAGTGTGAAAAGAAAGCAGAAATGGATAATAAATTGCAGAACATCCAACTGGCAGTCTGGAAGTGGAGCTCGCTTATGTGAGGTAAATACTCATTTATTTATAATTTATTAGATTTATTTACTTATATACGTAGTATATAAACATTATTAAGTTGTTAGAATTTGTTCTTAAATGTTTGTTTTCGTCTATTTAAAAAAAATAATAATAAGCGAATAACTTGCAGGGTTACCTGAATTGTACAGTTTTAACTATGTACCAAATATAGGAATATTCATTGAAAATTGCATTTATTACGTATATATTTATTTAAAATATGACTTTTAAACAATATTTATTGATTTATTTAACAATTTTTACTGCTTATGTGCAATAAAACTAAAAAATTAAAGCAAGAGATTGGCTGAATAAGTATTCGCCAAACTTATTTCAGAATCGCCAAGTTTTGCATTCACTTTTAAGTATTTCTTTTTGTCAAAAACAAATATTTACCTGTTTTTTATTGTATTCAACCTTGTATTTTTTATTGTATTACAAATATTTACCTTAGTTAGAAAATTTCATGGCAGTATTTTTAAAAATTGTAAACTCGAAATGTTTTAATATGATTTAATTTAATTATGAAAACAAAAAAAAACGTATTCTAACTATTTTTGCAGGTTCATTTTGAAGAATCTCAACTAGAAATAAATAGAAAAGATGGTCACAATAAATTAAGACCTGATGCTATTCTAGCAAGCTTCAATGTTCAAAATTCCGTGAAAATACCTCAAAAAAAACTGAAAGGAATAGGCTGTCCAAAAACTGAATCAGTTTTAGATAAACTTGAATCTAGTGCAAGTATAAATTTATTCATTCTTCTTCATTTGCTTAGTTTTTATTATTAAAGAACCAAAAATGTGTAAAAACTATTTCTATCTAATAATTAATAGCATATAGATATATTTTTTAACTTGTATTTCTTATTTATGTATAACTTATTTAAATAAATGTTATGAAAATGTAATTTGAAAGAAGATATTTATTTAAATAAATTATTTAAAAATTTATCATGCGTCGTTTCTTACCCTCCTTATGAGATTTTAGTTTCTATTTATTCTATTTATATAATAATAATGGCTAAAAGTCTTAATTTGTCTTGTCTTTCTATTTTGTCAAGAAAATTCAATGTCTCAATTGAAAACACTAATTTTAAATCAATTCTTGATTTTCAAACAAAATGTATTGCTTCTCATGATTGTAGACATTTACGTTTAGAATATTGCATGAGAAATTTAATTATTTTGATTATAGAAACATACTTAAAAATATTTCAGGTCAAAACAGGTAAATGGTGTTTTTTTCCATTTTAATTTTCTTAAAAAATATCTGAAAAGAAATTTAAAAAACCCAGATCTAACTGAAATATAAATTTAGAATCAAATTTACTTTCAAATCATTTATAAAAAAAATTGATGTAATTGGCATATAGCACATGCACAGTTTTTTTATTTAAATCGGCAATAAAATTTGCAGTGAATTTGTATAAGCATAAAAAAAAAGTTTCCAAAAAACAATGTTAATCGATGCACGCTTTTCTTTACTGATTATCTTATAGTTGAGGTTAACGTCATTTGTAGCGATAAGTTACCAAATCTTGTAGCTCTTCATCATTGTAGGAAAAGCTTTTGCTCCAAAATAAATGATAAGTCGGCCTTCAGGGACTCTAGGAATGACGATATACACAGTGTACACGAATTCAGTGACGTCATCACCATACTTCACGAAATTGTTAACGTTGATTTTACTTGTGATATCCTAACATAAGAAACCACAGATAAATAAACCATAAAAAAAAGTACCTCAAAACTAATTTTTGTTTGATCAGAGCGAGAAGATAGCAATTCATTCATGTTTGAAGAACTTTATCGAAACCTATGTTAAACTCTTTCTTTGGATATAGCGTGTGAAATGGTTGTCAGGGGGAGGTTTAGAGTAAACACTTAGGCTCCTCCTGTCTTTGAACCGTTGTGAGTGCAGATAGGTTCAGATTTGTATAAGGTAGAGGCATACACGAGCCGCGAGAACTCAGTGGGTAAGGCACTGAGTTTCCAATATGACGAACTGGGGTTCGATCCCCAGTGACATTTTGTAGCCTACCTTGTTTCAGATATATAGATACCAGATTGCCTGGGAAATAAAGACGACCAATGCACAGTGATGATAATTGTTACGTCAAGCGGTCAGGCATCATAATTTTTGATCTAGTTGCCCTTTTTGATCTAGCTGCTCTTGTATGATCTAGTTGCCCTTTTGATTTATTTTGATAAGTTAACTTTCTAAAATTTTTATGACTGCCAACAGCATTTTTTATTCTTTAAGTTGTTTATTTTGTTTCTTTTAGAATTCGTTTTTTTCTTTGAAAAATGTTTCTTTTAACTTGTAATGTTGTTTAGCAGAATTCTTTGCCGGCTGTTTCCCTGTATATACGAAGAAAATTAATTAAATATTTTTAAATTGTTGTGAAAAGAATTTTTAGTTGTACAAAGTACTTCATTTGGCGCCCGAACAGGGACCACAGCAGATAAAAAAAAATGGCAAGCTTCTTCAAAAGCGGATTTAAGAAAGCGGATTTGTTAGTGGTTCTAGAAGAAATTGGAGAGACAGTACCGGTTGGATCTACTTTAACAAAATTAAAACACTTGATTTTGGCTAGCGATGAATATAAAAAGGATCCAGAATTCGTAAAACAGGTATTTGAAGATACTGTTAAAGAGAGAAAGAAACAAGAAGAATTGGAAAAGGCTCAAATGGCTATACTTCAAGAAAAAGAAAAAGAAGCCATGGAATTGGAAAAGACCCGAATGGCTATACTTCAAGAAAAAGAAAAAGAAGCCATAGAATTGGAAAAAGCCCGAATGGCTCATGAATTGGAAATGGCCAGATTACAGGCGCAAAATCGAGAATCGACAATTCAAAATGCCGCCAATTCAAGTTCAATTAATGCCGAAGCTGTTAATGCTAGGCGAAAGTTTACGTTGCCAAAGCTGGAATTTAGGCAGTTTGGCGACGATGTCAAGGAATGGCTTCCGTTTTGGAGCCAATTTCAGCACATAGATAAGGATGCAGATATTGCCCTTGAAGACAAATTTCAGTATCTGATACAAGCTACTGTGATGGGTTCCAGAGCAAGAGAGATTGTAGAAAGTTTCCCGCCAACTGGGGCAAATTATACTAAAGCCATCGATAGTCTGAAATCGAGATTTGGAAACGAGGATCTTTTGGTGGAGATATACGTAAGGGAACTTCTCAAATTAATTATTAATGTTCAGGTGAATAGATCTTTTCCACTTACCTCCTTTTATGATAAGCGAGAAACATATTTAAGAGCATTAGACACTCTCGGGGTTACTACAGACAAGTGTGCATCGATTCTCTACCCGATGGTAGAATCCTGTTTTCCGGAAGAATTTTTGAAGGCCTACCATCGGAGTAATTCTTTAACTCCAAAATTAGAAGCCAAAGAAAGGCTAAACAAACTGATGGTGTTTTTAAAGGCAGAAGTGGAGGGTGAAGCCCGAATTAATTTAGCTATGGATGGGTTTGGCCTGCTCAAAGTTGAAGATAACAAGGTAGCTAAGAAGAAAAAAGTTGAATATGAAAAGAATAAATCTCGAGCACCATCAACAGCCGCTGTTTTACACGCAGCTTCTTACGTAAAAGAACAAAGAAGAGGTTGCTTATTTTGTGAAGGCAAACATAATAGTTTCGAATGTTTTTCCGCCCAGAAAAAGCCTTTAGTTGAAAGGCAGGGAATTGTAAGAAGTAAAAAAGGGTGTTTTGCTTGTTTGGCTCCCGGTCACGTAGCTAAACACTGCAGGAATTTTGTAAAATGCCTGGTTTGTGGTCGAAAACATGTGACACTCATGTGTGAAAACCTAGAACAAATGAGAAAATCAGCTTCGAAAGAGGGAGAAAAGACGCAGACGGAAACATCTGTAAATGAACTTAATATGGCGAATTTAAATCAGACGCCAGAAGTTTTTCTGCAAACTTTGGTCGCCAAACTTGTCGCCAATGGTAAAGAAATGAATGTTCGTCTGCTAATAAATACAGCATCGCAGAGATCCTACATCCTTAATACCGTTGCCCAGAAGATGATGTATACTCCTTTAGAAGAAATGAATGTGGCTCATTCCCTTTTTGGAGGTGTAACTACTGATGTTAGAAAACACAAGAAATATGAAATAAGAGTTGCATCGCTGAAAGGAAAATTCTCTTGCAATTTGGAGGTATTGGGCCAAGATGTTATTTGCGAGAAGATATTACCTGTAAACAGAGGTCCATGGCTGCAGGAACTTAAGAGTTTAAAAATTTGTTTAAATGATGTTAGCCAGACTTATGGACAAGTACAAATACTCATAGGAGCAGACATGATAGGCAAGTTAATGACTGGACAGCAAAAGTTTTTGTCAAATGGCATGGTTGCAATCGAAACAAATCTTGGATGGACCTTAATGGGAAAAGTACCTCATCATAAGCCTGGTACCGAAAGTATCGCCATGTCGGTGATATCACTTTTCGTTAAAGGAGCTGAGATGGCCGATCTATGGAGATTAGATTTAATAGGAATCAAAGATCCCATCGAGAAGAAATTGAAAAGGGAAAAAGATTTTAAAGCACGGGAACATTTTCCTAAGACAGTAAAGGTCAATGATCAAGGAAGGTATGAAGTCCATTTACCATGGCAGGAAAATGATACTTTTTTACCCAATAGCTTTAACTTGGCAAAGAGGAGATTAGAGCGGACCACAGTTCAATTGAAATCAAAAAATATTTATGATGTTTATGAAAAGGTCTTCAAAAGCTGGCTTGACGAAACAATCATCGAAGAAGTACCCTATAATGAAACAGTCTTACCAGGAAATTACTTGCCACATAGAGCTGTAATAAAAGAAAGCAGTACCACCCCAATAAGGCCGGTATTCGATGCTTCTGCCCGTATGAAAGGACACCCTTCTCTTAACGACTGTTTACACAGCGGCCCTAACTTAATCGAACTTATTTCGGATGTCTTATTGCGTTTTAGAGAAAGAAGTATTGGTATTTCTTCAGATGTGAGAAGAGCGTTTATACAATTAAGTGTCGCCAAAGAAAATTGAGCGACTTCTCCTCCTGGCGCCATGTTGCAGGAAAATTGAACCCGGCAGACCTTCCTTCCAGAGGATGTTCTTCTAAAACATTGAAAGCTATGAAATGGTGGGAGGGTCCAGCCTGGTTGAAAGAACCTATCTCAACTTGGAATAGTACCACAGAGATTGATGTCCACAATGACGAGGAAGTTGTAAAAGAACGGTCAAAGTCTGGTGGTTTTCTGACCACTTGCAACTAATTGACAAAAGAAGACGGGTCTCAATTGAATCCTAACTTCGACAGAGAAGAAATAATATCAGACCAACGGCAATATTTAACAGTAGCAACTTGCGACATTAATGTAGATCTTTCATGGATTTTCTCTTACTTTTCTAAATATTCAAAGATTCTACGAATGATAGCGTGGATGCTGAGGTTCACAAAAAATTCACAGATCAAGAAAGAAGAGAGAAAAATTGGGGAACTGAAAGTGTCTGAATTGCTGATAGCTGAGACAAGGTTGGCAAAACTAGTTCAGCAAATGGTTTTTGCCCCAGGAGACATTGACAGGCTCAAAACAATATCTGTGTTTAAAGATGAGGGAGGCCAACTACTCGTCAAAATCAAGTTGACAGAAAGGAAAGACGACGCTGATTTTATAGCTCCTATTCTACTACCTAGCAAACGTGACCTTGTTGACTGCATAATTTTGGATTTGCATCTGAAAATGTGCCATGCTGGTTTAAATGTATTGATGTCTAAACTAAGAGAAAGGTTTTGGATAATCAAGAGCAAAAAAGCAATCAGAAAGGTACTGAACCGATGTATAAGATGCAAGAGACACGAAGCCAGACCAATCCAAACTGTTCCTGTGGTCTTACCAGAAAATAGAGTCAGAGATGCGTCTCCTTTTGAAATCAGTGGAGTCGACCTATGTGGCCCCCTAATTCTTAATGACCAATCGAAAGCGTGGGTCGTCCTCTTCACATGTGCTGTGTATCGCGCCATCCATCTAGAACTGATACAGTCACTTTCCACACATGGCTTTTTCTTGGCTCTTCGAAGATTCAAAGCCCGAAGGGGAAGACCAAAGGTCATCTACAGTGACAATGGAACAAACTTCGTGGGAGCCGACAACTTATTCAAATCTATAGATTGGAACGCCATCGAGATAGAATCTTCGATAAATCGAATTCAGTGGTACTTCAGTCCTCCTGCTGCTCCATGGTGGGGAGGTTTTTGGGAAATCATGGTGAAGCTGATCAAGACCCTTTTGAGAAAAGTTTTAGGTAGATCTTCATTGAATTACGAAGAACTGCAAAGTGTTCTTATCTATTGTGAAAGTACTGTGAACTCAAGACCACTAACGTATGTTTCCGAAGACTCCAATGACCTGATTCCATTAACACTTGCGTTGTTCTTAGCTGAGTTAACAGGGTGTTCCAGACCTGGATAATATCGACAGAGTAAACCTAAAGAGAAGATTTCGTTATCAACAAAATCTAAGGGAAGCTTTAAGAAAGCGATTTAGGGTCGAATACCTCGGAAAATTAGTAATGCGCTCGTCCAGAGTTAAAGGCAATCAACGAATAGCTGTGACAGATATCGTCCTAATTGAAACCGAAGGTAAAAAGAAGGTCATCTGGCCAATGGGAAGAATAACAGGAACCTACGTAGGAAAAGATGGGCACATCAGAGTAGCTCGCATTAAAACCACTACTGGAGAGATGGTTCGACCCGTTCAAAGAATTTTTCCTCTTGAGATATCTTGTCCGGTGGAGGCTGCTGAAACAAATGATATAGCGGAATCTCCTGAAGGAAACGTTTCAGTTACTGATTCCTCAACTCGAAGAGTCATAACAAGGAGTGGCAGAACTGTAAAGATTCCGACTAGATTTTTTGACTGAATAGTCTCCTTCAGAACTCTTATAACTTTAATTTTCATAACTCTAATTTGTTAGTAGTGCATATAGTAAGCTTGACTGATTGTTTTGATTAATATTTTGATGTTATAGTTAATCAAAAGGTGGGAGTGTTACGTCAAGCGTTCAGGCATCATAATTTTTGATCTAGTTGCACTTTTTGATCTAGCTGCTCTTGTATGATCTAGTTGCCCTTTTGATTTATTTTGATAAGTTAACTTTCTAAAATTTTTATTACTGGCAATAGCAATTTTTATTCTTTAAGTTGTTTATTTTGTTTCTTTTAGAATTCGTTTTTTTCTTTGAAAAATGTTTCTTTTAACTTGTAATGTTGTTTAGCAGAATTCTTTGCCGGCTGTTTCCGTGTATATACGAAGAAAATAAATTAAATATTTTTAAATTGTTGTGAAAAGAATTTTTAGTTGTACAAAGTACTTCAATAATATTGCTACAATCATGCTGTTGGTCATAAAATTGTGGAGATTTAACCTCCGTGACCCCCTGGCTCACAACGAGCTGTTGCGGGAATGCTTTAATTTTTATTTATATACACTCATACATTAAAATATTTGGCTTTATTTATATATATTTTACCGTTAAAGTGTGAAATCCGTTATTTCATATATTATAGGTATTGTATTAAATAATTAAACAAGTCAGTTAAAATATATAAAATTATTGAATTCTACGATTCAACTAGGTATTCTATAGAATAACAATTATCTAATAATTAAAGTAAGATATACGGCACTCGAAAGATCCTTGAGCCGGTTCTAGCTGCTTATATTCAGTTTTTAACCTCATGTAGCTGCTTTGCAATGACGTGTGTGTACTCTTCATTTCTGTCCTTTATGGCGTAGTTATTAATATGAGCAATAATAAATTATGTCATCTGCTTTTCCTTTTTTTATCAAGTAATCATCCTCTATAGGAATAAAATGTATTATTCGAGAGATTTTAGCAAATTACGATCAATTAATTCATAAAATAACTGTGAACTTGTTTATTTTTTGCTTTAACGGTCTAGTTATTTCATAGAATAACTAGTTATTTCATGGAATAACTATTTAAAATATGAAATATTTCCCCTATTACCTATTTTAACTGACTCTTCCAGTCATTTCATGATATGCCTGGTTATTCTATAAAACAATTATATATATATATATATATATATATATATATATATATATATATATATATATATATACTAGCTGTACCCTGCGTACGTTGCAACGCTTTCAGTTTGAATTTTAATTTTGTATTTAAGTGTGTAAATGAGATTTGCGATTATGATTTGAAATGAGAATTTTATTTAAAGGTGAAAAAACCAGTGATAGTCTCAACAGTTAATTCTCTATGATATCGTTAGTGCATTTTCAAACAGACATGTATGGTGATGCACACCGACCATGAAACATATTTTGGATGATGATCTGAAAAAAGTCTGGATCAATGGCGACATAAGGTATTTCTGCTGATATGAGCTGACCAATTTGGCATGGTAAGATTTTCTCAATAAGCCAAATTATGTGGTAATTCTCTTTTTTTTTTTTTTTTTTGCCATTTAATGGAATTCGCGATCGCAACGAACTATAGGAGGCGTTGTTGTATGTGCCGAATCCCTGCGATTTCCATATGAACAGTCATTCAGTTACACTGGAGACGTCTTTAATGTAGCATGTAGCATTGTAACGTTCCATCTTTATTGTGGCTGATTAAATTTAAAAAAGAAAAATGTTTGTTTTCTTTCTTATGCAAACGAAAACAAAATGGTATCACTTTTTTTTCAGAGAAGGAACATCCAGAACACATCGGAAAAATATTTGTAAATAAAGAGAAATAAATAGGTATATTCTTATAAGAGTTCAAACCTAATGCCTGAGAAATAGTTTTACTAAATTTAATGGTATAACATGAAAGGCCCATTTAAATTTTAACGTAAAAAAAAGAATGCTTACGAAACAAAAAGAAAAAAAAGAACCATTCTTTTTTTGTCGCCATTTTTTAGTGTTACGAAAATGCGTCTTTGGGACTTGCCAAAAACAAAACAAGATGCAATTTTATTTTTTTAGGAGCGAAATATTTTATGGAGTGAAATATAACGAAAATGTACCAAAGTCCATAACATGAAACTTTATCTTAGTAAACGTCCGTTTTGGAAATGTTATTTCATTTTGAATCTTATTTATTAGAGTTCATAATATGGCTATAGAATCAGGTGAGAGAAAAGTTTGTTTTGAATCTATGCTAAACTCTATATCGGCCCATTTTCCACCGAAATCCGATTGACTACTTTGATTTTAAAAAAAGTGTTTCATTTTAAGATTTTTTCCAAAATTTTTAAGTGTAGATTGGCGGCACTAAAAATCTGCCAAATCTGTAGCTGTGGTTAATACGTAAGTACCGAATTTTTCTTCCATACTTTATTTCTGAATCATAT
Organism: Parasteatoda lunata; assembly: GCA_949128135.1. NCBI lineage: Eukaryota > Metazoa > Arthropoda > Arachnida > Araneae > Theridiidae > Parasteatoda > Parasteatoda lunata. The sequence goes on along the minus strand of OX421973.1, from coordinate 9,662,435 downwards.
TACTTCAAATATTAGAATATGCAAGAAGTATACATAAACACATAATTTAATACCATTTAATTTTTCATAAAAAGTATTTTGACAACAATTTTATCGAAAAATTATAAACTAAAAGGCGTAAAATAAAGAATTCTTAGGATAAAAACGATTTTAAAAATTCCTCATTTTTCAATAAAAACTTTCGTATTGTTTTTTTGTTTTTTTTTTAATTCTTATAGTATTTAATCAGACGTAAAAATAAATTTTGTAGAGAACGATCATCAAGTACGAAAAAAAATTATTTACAAGCAAATTTTTTATTATAAAAATCATAACACTTATCTGATTTATACTATTATCTGATTTAACACTTATGTGATTTATACTCTGATTTATACACTTATCTGATTTATACACTATGATTTAAACACATCTGATTATAACACTAAGTCCGGAGAATTCCAAAATGATATGTTCTTTGTTTGAAAACTTTATTCTCAAATAACATATACATAGTTTATCCCTTCATTACTTTTAGGTAACATACCACACATCAAAATTTTATAATTGTAAAATCTCGATATGAATTTTAATATGTAGCTTAAAAACAGAATAGCTGAATTCTAGTTGAAATTCTTTCGAAACTAAAAAACACTTACCAAGAAAACGATAAAAAATTTATTTATAATCAGCACAAAAGATACTTTTTCAAGTAATTTGGATTATTCTTTATTGTTGTTTTCTGAATTATGTAGATACAGAAATATATACATTTCTATGAAGAAGAAGAATATTCTATAACTATTACAGTTCTGTATGGAATTCATTGGAACACATTTATTCATTGTAATGACAAAAGCAATGTTGACTTCATTTTAACTTGTAATGAATTGAAGACAGAAAAATTATTTTACCGCAATACACACATCTGTAACAGCAAGTGATCATGAAATCATGTTATGTTGTTGGTAATAGAAAGGTAAAAATTATTGAGAAATTGTTCCTCAAATGCTTGGCGTGTTCTGCTTCAATGTTTGGCATGTTCTGATTAGTTTTTTCAAGAAGTTTTACCTTTCCTTTAGGGAAATTTTGCTTCCTATTTGCTGCTAAGAAAATGGCGTCCGTCATTGCAAATGGCTATGTGGGAACTAATGCCCGATATTTACAGTCTCCCGATAGATGGCGTATCGAGTGTTGCGATCGCGAATAGACCAAGCACCGTGTCTCTCCAAAAACATGACTTTTCGCAATAAAACCAAGTATAGAGCTTAATATTTGTTTTAACTCACGTGCGGTAATGCATCAAGAAGATCCGATGATGTTTGCCTAGGTTGCAAAAGCTCTTTAATTTTAGCTCGAGCAGGATTGCATGTGAATGTAATAAATAACTCTGGCTACCCATATGCTCACCGATACTTGTAGCACCGAATGAAGTCATTTGGAAACACGAATGTACCGACATATATTCGCCAAGAAAAGTTTCTATTGATTTGCTTGACCCGATAACAACGTTCATAATGGCTCGGCGGGCGACGTTAAATCGGGTAGTTTCACTTTGCCTCCAGAAGAGCAAATTCCAGCTGTTTCATTCTTAAATTTTAGAGCACTACAAAACATACATAATTGATCCATTTTTCCGATGATGACGCTTGGGCGAAGACTATAGTTGGTGGTCGGATCAGAGTGAAATGCACTGAGATTCAAATCAGAGTATTGGCAGCGTCTGAATAGCGAAGTGCGTTCTTGATTGAATTTTATTCTTGCATCCCGTTGCTCTGATGTTTCCGACGAACGGACTTGTGTAGTACGTTCTCGATCGGATTTTATTCTTGCTTTCCGTCGCTCTGTTGTTTCCGACGAACAGGCTTGAGTAGTGCGTAGTAGATTCGTTAACAGTCTTCTTTCCCGTTGCCCTGATATTTCCAACGAACGGGCTTGAGTAGTTGATTTGTTAATAGTCTTTTTTCCTGTTGATCAGACGTTTCTAAGGAACGGGCTAAAGCATTTGTGTTCTCGATTAGTTTTAAGTCTTTTTCCCCGTTGCTCCGATGTTTCTGAAACACGGGTAGTTCTCTTTTTGCGTGCTTGAGATATTGATCGACTAAGAGCGATTCGTTTAGACAGCATATTTCTGCAAATATTCTCTCTCAAACAAAAAGAAATGTAAGAGTTCAGTGATCGCAAATTTGCTAAATCGAAAATTCACATATTTATTTTAAATAATAAAAAAGCAATAAAAATGAAATAAATTAAATAAGAAATATAAAAATGATAAAATTTAAAACAAAAATTTATTTTTTAAATGAAAGAAATAAAATGAATGTGAATTCGAAAACTTTGTAATAACAAACAATCTAATAGTTTTCAAATGACAACAACTGTCAGCAATGAAACCTTCAAAAATATATTTAATTGTGCTAACTTAAAATTGCATACTAAATATAAATAAGTTTTAAATAACTCTGGCTACCCATATGCGCACCGATACTTATAGCACCGAATGAAGTCATTTGGAAACACGAATGTACCGACATTTTTTCGCCAAGAAAAGTTTCAATTATCTTGCTTGACCAACACCTCCTAGAAAGAGTAGGCCTCAGCACGGGTTACCAAAAATATCTTTTAGTAGTCCAAACGTAATGACATATTTCGTATTTTCAACCACTACGCAGCTTAGTACCCCGAACGTAGAGACATCTTTCTTATTTTTCAACAACTGCGCAGTTAACTTCGTCATATCGGACTACGAAATTTATCCGTGCTGAGGCCTTCCTTCTTCTAGGAGATGTTGGCTTGACCCGATAACAACGTTGATAATAGCTCGGCGGGCGACGTTAAATCGGGTAGTTTCACTTTGCCTCCAGAAGAGCAAATTCCAGCTGTTTCATTCTTAAATTTTAGAGCACTACAAAACATACATAATTGATCCATTTTTCCGATGATAACGCTTAGGTGAAGACTATAGTTGGTTGTCGGTTCATAGTGAAATGTACTGAGATTCAAATCAGAGCATTGGCAGCAAAGTGCGTTCTTGATTGATTTTCCTTCCTGCATCCCGTTGCTCTGATGTTTCCGACGAACGGGCTTGAGTAGTGCGTTCTCGATCGGATTTCATTCTTGCTTCCCGTTGCTCTGATGTTTCCGACGAACGGGCTTGGGTAGCGCGTAGTTGATTTGTTAACAGTCTTCTTTCCCGTTGCTATGTTTCCAACGATCGGGCTTGAGTAGTGCGTATTCGATTCGTTAACAGTCTTCTTTCCCGTTGCTCTGATGTTTCCGACGAAAGGGCTTGAGTAGCGCGCAGTTGATTCGTTAACATTCTTCTTTCCCGTTGCTCTGATGTTTCCAACGAACGGGCTTGAGTAGTTGATTTGTTAATAGTCTTTTTTCCTGTTGATCAGACGTTTCTAAGGAACGGGCTAAAGAATTTGTGTTCTCGATTAGTTTCAAGTCTTTTTCCCCGTTGCTCCGATGTTTCTGAAACACGGGTAGTTCTCTTTTTGCGTGCTTGAGATGTTGATCGACTAAGAGCGATTCGTTTAGGCGGCATATTTCTGCAAATATTCTCTTTCAAACAAAAAGAAATGTAAAAGTTGACAGTAGTCGCAAATTTGCTAAATCGAAAATTCACATATTTATTTTAAATAATAAGCAATAAAAATGAAATAAATTAAATAAGAAATATAAAAATGATAAAATTTAAAACAAAAATTTATTTTTTAAATGAAACAAATAAAATGAATGTGAATTCGAAAACTTTGTAATAACAAACAATCTAATAGTTTTCAAATGACAACAACTGTCAGCAATGAAACCTTCAAAAAATATATTTAATTGTGCTAACCTAAAATTGCATACTAAATATAAATAAGTTTTAAATAACTCTGGCTACCCATATGCGCACCGATACTTATGGCACCGAATGAAGTCATTTGGAAACACGAATGTACCGACATTTTTTCGCCAAGAAAAGTTTCGATTATCTTGCTTGACCAACACCTCCCAGAAAGAGTAGGCCTCAGCACGGGTTACCAAAAATATCTTTTAGTAGTCCAAACGTAATGACATATTTCGTATTTTCAACCACTGCGCAGCTTAGTACCCCGAACGTAAAGACATCTTTCTTATTTTTCAACAACTGCGCAGTTAACTTCGTCATATCGGACTATGAAATTTATCCGTGCTGAGGCCTTCCTTCTTCTAGGAGGTGTTGGCTTGACCCGATAACAATGTTGATAATAGATCGGCGGGCGACGTTAAATCGGGTAGTTTCACTTTGCCTCCAGAAGAGCAAATTCCAGCTGTTTCATTCTTAAATTTTAGAGCCCTAAAAAACATACATAATTGATCCATTTTTCCGATGATGACGCTTAAGTGAAGACTATAGTTGGTTGTCGGTTCATAGTGAAATGTACTGAGATTCAAATCAGAGTATTGGCAGCGAATGCGTTCTTGATTGATTTTCCTTCCTGCATCCCGTTGCTCTGATGTTTCCGACGAACGGGCTTGAGTAGTGCGTTCTTGATCGGATTTCATTCTTGCTTCCCGTTGCTCTGATGTTTCCGACGAACGGGCTTGGGTAGCGCGTAGTTGATTTGTTAACAGTCTTCTTTCCCGTTGCTATGTTTTCAACGATCGGGCTTGAGTAGTGCGTAGTTGATTCGTTAACAGTCTTCTTTCCCGTTGCTCTGATGTTTCCGACGAACGGGCTTGAGTAGCGCGTAGTTGATTCGTTAACAGTCTTCTTTCCCGTTGCTCTGATGTTTCCGACGAACGGGCTTGAGTAGCGCGTAGTTGATTCGCTAACAGTCTTCTTTCCCGTTGCTCTGATGTTTCCAACGAACGGGCTTGAGTAGTTGATTTGTTAATAGTCTTTTTTCCTGTTGATCAGACGTTTCTAAGGAACGGGCTAAAGAATTTGTGTTCTCGATTAGTTTCAAGTCTTTTTTCCCGTTGCTCCGATGTTTCTGAAACACGGGTAGTTCTCTTTTTGCGTGCTTGAGATGTTGATCGACTAAGAGCGATTCGTTTAGGCGGCATATTTCTGCAAATATTCTCTTTCAAACAAAAAGAAATGTAAAAGTTGACAGTAGTCGCAAATTTGCTAAATCGAAAAGTCACATATTTATTTTAAATAATAAGCAATAAAAATGAAATAAAGTAAATAAGAAATATAAAAATGATAAAATTAAAAACACAAATTTATTTTTTAAATGAAAGAAATAAAATGAATGTGAATTCGAAAACTTTGAAAAAATTAAAAACAAAAATTTATTTTTTAAATGAAAGAAATAAAATGAATGTGAATTCGAAAACTTTGTAATAGCAAACAATCTAATAGTTTTCAAATGACAACAACTGTCAGCAATGAAACCTTCAAAAAATATATTTAATTGTGCTAACCCAAAATTGTATACTAAATATACATAATTACTGAAAACGTGTAATTTGAATGAAATTTGCTTTTATTTTTATTAAACAGTTTTCACAATTCGCGATCGCAACACTCGATACGCCATCTAGCGGGAGACTGTAAATATCGTGCATTAGTTCCCACATAACCATTGGCAATGACGGATGCCATTTTCTTAGCATCAAAAAAGAAGCAAAATTTCCCTAAAGAAAAGGTAAAACTTCTTGAAAAAACTAATCAGAACATGCCAAACATTGAAGCAGAACACGCCAAGCATTTGAAGAACAACTTCTCAATAATTTTTACCTTTCTATTACCAACAACATAACATGATTTCATGATCACTTGCTGTTACAGATGCGTGTATTGCGGTAAAATAATTTTTCTGTCGGCAATTCATTACAAGTTAAAATGAAGTCAACATTGCTTTCGTCATTCCAATGAATAAATGTGTTCCAATGAATTCCATACAGAACTGTAATAGTTATAGAATATTCTTCTTCTTCATAGAATAGTATATATTTCTGTATCTACATAATTCAGAAAGCAACAATAAAGAATAATCCGAATTACTTGAAAAAGTATTTTTTGTGCTGATTATAAATAAATTTTTTATCGTTTTCTTGGTAAGTGTTTTTTAGTTTTGAAAGAATTTCAACTAGAATTCAGCTATTCTGTTTTTAAGCTACATATTAAAATTCATATCGAGATCTTACAATTATAAAATTTTGATGTGTGGTATGTTACCTAAAAGTAATGAAGGGATAAACTATGTATATATTATTTGAGAATAAAGTTTTCAAACAAAGAACATATCATTTTGGAATTCTCCGGACTTATAAATCAGGTAAGTGTTATGATTTTTATAATAAGAAATTTGCTTGTAAATAATTTTTTTTCTTACTTGATCGTTCTCTACAAAATGGTTTTTTTTACGTCTGTTAGAATACTATAAGAATTAAAAAAAAGAAACAATACGAAAGTTTTTATTGAAAAATGAGGAATTTTTAAAATCGTTTTTATCCTAAGAATTCTTCATTTTACGTTTTTAAGTTTATAATTTTTTGATAAAATTGTTGTCAAAATACTTTTTTTGAAAAATTAAATGGTATTAAATTATGTGTTTATGTATACTTCTTGCATATTCTAATATTTGAAGTAATATGATTCTGAAAAGTATGGAAGAAAAATTCGGTACTTACGTATTAACCACAGCTACAGATTTGGCAGATTTTTAAGTGCCGCCAATCTACACTTAAAATTTTTGGAAAAAATCTTAAAATGAAACACTTTGTTTAAAATCAAAGTAGTCAATCGGATTTCGGTGGAAAATGGGCCGATATAGAGTTTAGCATAGATTCAAAACAAACTTTTCTCTCACCTGATTCTATAGCCATTATGAACTCTAATAAATAAGATTCAAAATGAAATAACATTTCCAAAACGGACGTTTACTAAGATAAAGTTTCATGTTATGGACTTTGGTACATTTTCGTTATATTTCACTCCATAAAATATTTCGCTCCTAAAAAAATAAAATTGCATCTTGTTTTGTTTTTGGCAAGTCCCAAAGACGCATTTTCGTAACACTAAAAAATGGCGACAAAAAAAGAATGGTTCTTTTTTTTCTTTTTGTTTCGTAAGCATTCTTTATTTTACGTTAATTTAAATGGGCCTTTCATGTTATACCATTAAATTTAATAAAACTATTTCTCAGGCATTAGGTTTAAACTCTTATAAGAATATACCTATTTTTTTCTCTTTATTTACAAATATTTTTCCGCTGTGTTCTGGATGTTCCTTCTCTAAAAAAAAAGTGATACCATTTTGTTTTCGTTTGCATAAGAAAGAAAACAAACATTTTTCTTTTTTAAATTTAATCAGCCACAATAAAGATGGAACGTTACAATGCTACATGCTACATTAAAGACGTCTCCAGTGTAACTGAATGACTGTTCATATGGAAATCGCAGGGATTCGGCACATACAACAACGCCCCCTATAGTTCGTTGCGATCGCGAATATTAATAAATCCGTGATACGACTAATAATTTCGAAATCTATTCTCGTTGATTTTACGTGCTTGTGCTCACCTGACATAAAGAAACTTGCGCGAATTATAATTAAATATTGAAATATATGTAATTTACTTTTCTGAATGAATAGAGCTATAAGATAGAAAATATCACTGTTGTTATCTTCAAGATATTTGAAAACTGAATCGCTTATAGCAAAATTTAAAACAATGGCTAACTTTTAACCAATCAGAAAATTCCATTTCGATTTTCGCTGATATCGCTGGAACGGTTTGTCGCAGAATGTTCTAATGTTGACATAAACCTTCCTCGTGCTTTGAACTATCTGTATGCCAAGTTTCACAGCTTTCTGTCGGATGGTTTAGGAGTCTATAGGGGACAGACAGACACACGTTCACTTTTATATATATAGATAATATATATATATATATACATACATATATATATATATATATATATATATATATATATATCCATATATATATATATATATATATATATATATATATATATCCATATATATAAATATATATATATATATATATATATATATATATATATATATATATATATATATATATATATATATATATATATATATATATATATATATATACAGTCAGACCTCCATATAAGGTAACCCCACATTTAAGGTCACTTTTCCAAAGTTCCGGCTTACTGAATAGGAATTCTTTGTTACAGATTATCGGATATATGGTCAAGTTTTAAAAATCATTATCGCTTATAAGGTCATTTTTATCTGAGACGAGGGGAGCTCTTTTCTAACAAAAGCCTATTTAACTTCCTTACAAGGCAATTACCCTTCTCGAGTTCTAGGAAAATGTTGCAGCCAACGAACAAGCTACAATTTCTAAAATTGTTTCATAAGTTGTGGACAGTGAGGACAATGACAGTGATCCTGAGACTGTAGCGCTAACCCAAGTGGAAACCTTCAATGCAATAAATGTCATACGAAATTTATTTACAAACCATGAGGGAACTGAGGAACATTTTGAGAAGTTTCAAAATCTAGAAAACATTATTCGAAAAATGAAATCAGAAACGAGACAGACCTGCATAAATGATTATTTTAAATAAGATAAGATGTAATGTATGTATGTACACTTTGAGGAAATTTGTAAACAGCTTTATTTTAAATTAAATTTTTAAAAAAAATCTAACTTTCTTTAAATCTTTACTAATTCTGTTAAAATTTATTGACTTAAATATTTAATTTATGGCCGATCGTTTTCGTTTGCATTACCATTTTTATTAATCATAATGTGTACTATTTACGTGCTAGGTCACCCCGCTTATAAGTTCACTTTTGCGCTGTCCCTTAGGGTGACCTTATATCGAGGTCTGACTATATATATATATATTAAATACATTAATATTACATTGCATACATTATATTTACATTAAATTTGAAAGTACTAAAATATAACAAAACAGTAAATGTATACCAATTGAAATATATTAATAAGAATTATTTGAAAGAAAGTAATTTATCTTCACCACATCAAACATTTAAATAAACAATAAGAAAAATATTGTTTTTGTATGAAACGCCAACAAATCCGATTATGATTCGCAATAAATATGCGTTCTAACCAAAACAGAATTAGTATAGCAAAGAAAAAAAGTAAAATGAGCTAAAAATATCATGCCATGGAATTAAAAGCCAGCCGAAATCAATTTCTTCGAAGAAAAATTAATCAATTCTAACATTCTTGACGAATGCATAAATACTTTTTAGCATGTTTTAAGGTAAGGATTTGAAAGATATTTCTGGGAACAGAAGGGTGGAGGCCCAATTAATGAATGGGTAACGTGTTTAAATGATGGTAAATAATTTATACACCATATTACTAGAAAAAGAAGCTTATTGAACAAAGCATTAAATCCTTTCATCTCATTTGGGCCTTTTTTTTTAGACATTGATTCACTTAGGATCTAATTTTAGAAATCGTTTTAATAACTCTTGTTAACAAAAGTCAATATTTTTAAGTGATTTCAATGCAAGTTTGAGAAAGTGTGACATTTATGGTCACTATAAACCTGCCATGCTTATTCATCCATTTAAGCACATTATTAACCCCCTTGTTATTTTCAAATTGTTTTAATAAATAATTTTTTCTCAAATATTGGTTGAAAACTTTTATTAATAAAAAAAAATTACTTTTAATGATTAGCTGTTAAAGAATCAAACAAACTAGTTTTTTGTCAGGAAATGAAGTGCATGCTATTTTTTGAGGCTAAATTAGCTTCATTACTAATGTAGGATGTCCAGTAATGATGAATACCTTTAATGATTATATTTAGAATGTTTGTGAAAAATGACAAAAGTCAAAACATATGCATATTTTCAATAGAACGTTAATTTTTAAGCAAGAAAAAAATTTGCTGCAATCAAATGAATTACTAGTAATGTTGGCGGATAAAAACTATTATAAGCAGTTTGATTGTCAGAATAACTTATGTGCATTTCATTCTAACAAAAGAACTTCCTAACAAAACTTCCTAGTCTAACAAAAGAACTTACCTCGTCAGTTGTTTAGAGAACTGTCAGTGACTATGGTTAGGAAGTTAAACTATTTCTAGTAGAGGTTAGAGTTAAGCATTAAGAACAGGTTTTAATCGGAATCGGTGAGAAACGTATCAAAAGCTTCCGATATCAAATGAATTACTACTGACGAAGATGAAACGGAAAAAATTCAAAATTTTTTACATTTTTTCCGTTTGATAGCCGCGTTAACTTAGAACTATTTCAAATAATCACTTAACTCTTATTTGTTCCCACAGACGTTAAGCAAGTTTAGATATTTCCAGTCCCGCCTTCTTCAGAAGTGATTCGAGTTGGATACCGATAGAATGTTTCATTTTTTTCTGGTTTAAATATTAATTTGTATGCTAATGTGTATAATTTTTAACTTGGTTTATCATACCGATTCTAAATATACAATTTAAGGATATTCATAAAGGAATATTTTGTGTTTATGTTGAATTAAGATATTTTTATTTATTCTACTTATATAATAACTAATCTATACTTGTGTCACTAAATAACCTAAGCTTTAATTCAAAATCTTAGTGATTTCCATTCTGTAAAGTAAAATTAAATATATTTCCATCTCAGATAGAAAAAATGGGTTCAGGAAATATGTTAAATCCATAATGTAGATGACGTGTTCATAAAATATATTCAAATCATTTCCTTCAAATTGATACAAACATATCACTCTAATCATCACATCCAATTTAACATTTTAAAAAGTCTGATTTTTAAAGAGGGGTTCTTCACAATTAAAACTATACCATGTACCAAAATAAAATATTGGAGATGTACCGGATGTATGGCAATTACCCAGTCATATTTTCATTACCCAGTTATTCTGCAAACAAATTAATACCCGGCACATTTGAAAAAAAAATTGGATCTCTTTAAGTAAAAGTAGCGACACTATCAGTACTTCTTACCGTAAAATCCATTTTTACCGGAGCACGTTACGAAACCAGAAATCTGATATACCGTAATTTTTACAGAAATAATTATGGTAAAATCAATGAATCACCATGAATAAATATTACTGTTAAAATTACGGTATAATTTTTTACGGTAAAAATGATATTTACGGATGATACACCCAAAGTGACTGTTCATTATACCGTAATGGATTCAACCAATTTTTCCAGGTATCCAGTACCGGTAAACACTCATTTATATTCGGCATAACCATATTCAGAATTATAGTAACCTTAAAATTATTTATATATGTAGTTTTAGAAATGCATATATTTATTTGTATTTCATTGCATGTATTTCATTAACTTTAATAAGAAGTAAACTGAAATAACTGTCCTGGCACGGCATATTTTGCTTTTGAGCAGAATTTTTATTCAGGGAAACCCAGTGGTCAGAGTAGAACGATACAAATGGCCAGTGCAATACAAGTGGCGAAACTAATGTAGTCGCTTCTTTTTTTCGTAGCTTGTAGTGTAGTGCAGTAGTAAAAGAAGTAGTATAGTAAATAGTGCGATACAAAAAAAGCAGAAGTTTGTAATGATTCCTGAAAACTACTTTCAACATTAGTTTAATAATGAAACAAAGTTCAAACGCGACTAATGTTTCCAATCAGATTGGTACACATCTTCGCAGTTCTGTCAATGGAAGAAATTAAAATTTCCCTGTAGCCGAGCGTTGATAAAAATTATGTGTGGTGCTTCCGAGCAGAAAGTTTTATTTTTCTTTAATATAGCCATTACATATAATAACTAATATAAAGAAAATTTTTCTTTAAAAAAATGTTCGATTTACTGAATTAACTTTATCTATTAACTAAATTTTTCCTTTGACGAGAAAAACATACTGAAAAATTTGAAAGCGTATTCCACGCACATATGCTTCAACATGCCGAAGGTATGCTGTTCAAGCTGTTTATCATAAGCATAATATTATTGGCATAAATGCTGAATCATTTATGTTATCATAGTTGTTGCAGTTTATTTACTTTGAGAAAAAATAAAACGTATCTACCGAGAATTACAAGCAAATTTATAGTAGCCAATTTATATTAGTTTATAGTAATTTTTAAAGTTTGTCACTGTATTGTTCTACTTAAGATAAGACTCAGTATTATCAGAATCTTTATTCAATACAAACATTCTCACTTTATGGCGTGCAATCTTTAATTTTCTTTTGATTATTATGGTCGGCAATAACACAGTAACATTTTTGAGTTATCTTTTACTACTTGTGTTCTTATAGGAAAACCAAATATTTTTTTAAGTGTCATTCACTCGTAAAATGTGAATTTTCTTGAATTGATTTTACTTTAGGTTTCAATAGCATTTCAACTACATAACAAATTTTAAAGAAAAATATTTTTAAATTTTATGTGATCAGCTGTATGATAATTTATTTAAAAACAGTTTTAATTAAATCGGATCATTTATTTAAATCTTCAAAAAAAGAATGTCTCAAATTTTAATAATAACCCAGTTAACTTTGTTTCATTCCACGGGATCTTTATTTTAAACATAGTAAAATGTATATGTCAATACAAACTTTTAGAAAAAGAAGAAGTCTTGCAAGCAATATTGTTTAAAAGTGATATAGTTGAGAATTTTTAAATATTATGATTAAAAATACTATATGCATTCATTAACAATAATGACTTTAAAATAAAGTAAAATTTATTTCTTGTAATTTTTTTTTCTTGTAGTTATAAGAAACTGTCCCCTCAATGTTTTGTTGTTTTTATCTCTAGGGGTTTACCTTTTCTGAGAAAATCAAATTCCACTAACCTGATACACCTGAACTATTTATCTTTCCTTCGATTTTGCATCAAACTTAGTTTATAGCATTATTTGGTTTTATTACACTGAAGAATACAAACTGATTTTGATTTTTGGTCATATAAATACTTTACGTTAACTGCAAGTTCACATTTGTGCAAGTTCACATTATAAATTAAAATATTTGTGAAATGATAAAAATACAGATAAAAAAAAACATAACTAGCATATCAACTGAACTTTATTCTGAATATACTGCATTACCATATCAACCCAAATCTATAGAAACAGCATTTAGAAATGAAAAAATTTTATAAAAGCATCTATAGGAAATTAAATATTCTATGAACACAAATGTAATAAATGAAAACTCCTACAAAAACAATTATAATAAATGAAAAATTTTATCGATACAAATATTACAAATATTTTATATGCACAACTACAGTAAATGAAAAACTTTATAGAATTAACTATAACAAATTAAATATTCCATATAGATAACTATTAAAAATTTTATCAAAATAAGTATAACAATTGAAATATTCTATATCCACAGCCATAATTCTATTAAAAAAATTATAATAAATAAAATAAATTCATGACAATAATCATAATAAATAAAAGTTTTGATCAAAATAACCATAAATGAAAACTAATGTGCGAAAAAACTGTTAGTATATTTTTAAATTATATCAGAAAAGTTTTTTTTTTAAAAAGGGGGGGAGGGGGTATTAAATTTGTTCGAGTAAAATTTGTGGCAAATATTTTTACAAAAGAGAATATAATCATTTTTTGACACTAGCAATTGTAAAAGCATTCTTTTTTTTTTATGCTAATAAACCTTTTTTTTTTTTAATAAAATGCCCTCTTTCATATTTTCATTTTCGTTACTTTTGTTTAAATGATTTTAAAAAATCTATATAAACTAGTCTAGAAAATATCGAGTTAAAGATACCAAAAGCTCTTGAAATTCAAAAATGAATAATGATATTTTAAAACTCATATAAATTTTCCAGTATCATAATAGTTATCATCATAGTTCACTATTATCACCATACTTAATATTAAGTTAAAATAGTTTTCGATTATTATCAGATACTCTGTTTTCTGCTTAAACTTTAATCATTAAATAAAATCTCCAATTATCCTCTTTTTATTTGTACGTGGAAGAATTTTAGGACGAACATTTTTCAAGTTGATAATTCACAATGCATTTTTTAAATCTACATTAAAATTCGTTAGAATAATCCTCTTCTTTACACAGAGAATCTTTCATTCATTAATCATTTTTATCTAATCACTAATTATTCTTTCAACCATTTTTAACATCTAATTCAAATCTTTTAACAAATTTGATTTCTCGTATTAGAATTATTTTTATTCTTTTTAATATTTACTATAGGATTATTTCACATATTTAAAAGCTCTAACTTTCTTTTTGACTCGTTTAGTTTATAAGTGTTTAATAACTAGTATAGTAATATTTTTCGAATTTCCTTACTTAATTCTTTGTTATTTTGTTTTTTATTTAAAATTGATTTCTCTCTCGAAAACTTACATTTTAATGACGTTAAGAACAATTCTTGTGGAACAAGCAATAATGAGTATCACGCGAAAAATCACTTAAAGGTTTTGCTATAATAAGGTATTCAAAGAAAGATTAATCGGACAACTTACTAATCCTGAAATTAAAAAAAAATAATAAAAATTTATTCTCAGATTCTAGAATATATTGAATTAAAGATGTAGGAAGTTCAGAAAAATCTGAAGATGAAATAATGATATTTATTGATTCGAATAAAATTTCCCGCGTAACTCACCGTAGGCTCTTACGTAGGGCTCTTAAATTCTTTTAAGAGCCCTGCTATCAACAAATAATGACTGGGGCAATAATTGAAAAATGAAATTTTATCGGATTAAGAACGGTAATTTATTCATTTGAATTAAAGTTTCATAATTTCTTTCAACATACAAAAACAAATGCTCTATTTTTATTGTTCTCAAATACTGCACATTATTTATACGATCTGAATATTACGGTTTTGTCTTCATATTTCAGTATAAAAACATTTTTTTTCATATTTTATAATCGGCGTTAAAAAGCTTACCCAGTTCTGAATTTACGACTATCAATATTCAACTCTGTAGCCTTGTAATTTTTAATCCAACCCAGAAGACAATGACACTCCTAGATTAAGCATTGGATCACTCCTAGATTAACTATCGTGGAGGACCTTTTAATGGAACTAACCCTTATTTACCTTACATGAAAAGAAAAACCACGTAAACTTCCCTTGGTTAGTCCAATGGCAAGGGGATTCTAACCCATGATTCGTCTACCACTAAGGATATTTTACGTCAACACTGTGGTTGGTGTGAGCCTGGAGTGGAGTTTGTATCAATTAGTCACCGCTGTGATTCGAACCTGGGTCACCTCGAGGCGAACTCTGAGTCACCACAACTCTGAAAGAGATAATAGTGTAATATGATGATTCCTGACAATACAAAAATAAATCGAACAAATATTAAATGAAGTTACATTTTGAATTTGATACCTTTTAGTATATTTAATAGAATTTTGTGAAGAAAAAGAAAATACGAAATTCGACTATGTAGGCTTAATGTAGGCTTGATTTGTGTACCTACGCGCGACAGCGGGTACGTTACCCCTTCTTGTATTTTTAGGGTCTTAAGCAAGAAATTCAAATCTTTTTTTTTTTTTCTTTTTATTTATTCTATCTGTACTTGGGGTAAACGTAACCTTTAAGCTTTAACAAAGCTACAACAACCTGTTTACACAAATTTTTAACAGTTTTGTCAAATAATGTTTTTATCGGTAAATTTGGCGAGGCTATAAATTTAAAAATAATTCATGTTGAATAGGCTTAATTAAGATAAAAGGATTTCAATATTAAATAGTCCCGCAGTGGCCTGATCGTTAAGACACAAGTCCCAGCAAATCACCGAAGTCAAGCATCGCTGGCTGCGGTCAGTGTGCGGGTGGGTGACCACTTTGATCAGTCTGCGTAGGGACCGAGAGTGTGCGGTATTGGTCCTGGTTAAACTGTTCTACCGTAAAGTGCTCGACTTCGCGCGCAGGTCGTCGGGCTACCGAAGCGGGGGTACCATCCCCTCTGCAGAAGATCAAAATTGTGATGGCATGTCTTCGGATCATCCTCAGGGATGTTTCCCAGACCGTCGCCAATAGCCCATTGTGCACCTCTAGTGCGACGTAAATGAACAACAACAATAATAAATAATTATCAAACATAAATCAAATCAAAAATTATCAAATATTCAGTATCAAACAGTTCATTCAGTTCACAGAACATTCAGTTCAGTATTATGTATCAAATATTCATACCCTTAATACTCGAAAATGTTTGAAAGACATTGTTAATTGAATTTATTAAAGTTTGAGGTATATAAGGCATCTAGATTTAAATAAAAAATTATATATGTTACCGGCAAAGTATGAAATCCGGCATTGTATAGAATGCCTAGGCATCGTATAGAATGCCTAAAATTAGTCGGCAAAGTATGAAATGATTTATATTTCACACATTGCCTAGGCATTCTATAGAATGCCAAATGAGAAACCGGCAAAGTGTCAAATACATCGCCGATTCGTCAAAATGTCATTCAAAAATGACAAATTCAAAACGTCATCCGATTTGATATTAATTTATTCGTGGATATAATTACATTTATTCGATATTTTAATACTTACTGACGATAGATTACATTTATTCGACATTTTAATACTTACTGACGATAAATTAGAAGAAACATCAGTGTTCGTAGTATCGGGCAAATATATACCGGGCAATGGTGCTGGACCTTAAAAAAATATCAGTGTAGGGTATACCGGGCAAATGTATACCGGACAGTGGCACTGAACCTTAAAAAAATATCAGTGCAGGAAATACCGGGCAAATGTATACCGGGCAGTGGCACTGAACCTTAGAAAAACATCAGTGTAGGGTATACCGGGCAAATGTATACCGGGCAATAGCTCTTGACCTTAAAAGACCTAGATCTAGTATATATTTCGGACATTTACCAAAGGTCTAGTCATATACCATTATCTTAAGGTCTTATACCATTGGACTTATACCATTGCCCGGCATGCATTTGCCCAGTATATCCTACACTGATGTTTTTTAAGGTCATGTGCCATTGCCCGGTATGCATTTGCCCGGTATACCCTACACTGATATTTTTTTAAGGTCAAGTGCCATTGTCCGGTATATATTTACCCGATACTCCAAACACTGATGTTTTTTCTAATATATCGTCAATAAGTATTAGAATATCGAATAAATGTAATTATATCCACGAATAAATTCATATCAAATCGGATGTAATAAATAATTTGGACATTCACCAAAGCGACTATGTGATTGTCAACATTCACCGTTGGAAGTCAACAACCACCGATTTTGGTCATTCGTAGTAACACGCACATCATTTACATAATAACCCCATCAGGACGATTATTTCATACTTTACCTAAATAGCATCCGGCATTCTATAGAATGCCTAGGCATTCTATACAATGCCTAGGCAAAATATGTAATACTTCTCACATTTCATACTTTGCCTAAAAACGTCAGGTATTCTATACAATGCCTAGGCATTCTATACAATGCCGGCGTTTCATACTTTGCCGGTAACATATACATGAAAATATTTTGACTTCATAAACGCCAACAATAAAAACATTATATAAGTTTTATTAACTAAATTACCAGTTAGTTTTTATTGTTGAAAATAACATAAGTCTTTTAAAAATAATAGTCATAAGTGATTAGTCAAAAAGAAGAGAATTTATCATGAATTTAGAATTCATAACTCCTTTTAATAAATCGCTTTGTATTATCTATTACTTCTGAACATAGTTTAATAAAGTAAATCTGAAATAAAGCTTTGACATTTAATAATAAACAAACTTTTAAGTGATAAGATATGTTATCTGTTTTATGTTTTACGATCTCAGAAATTTAGTTTTACATATGCATGTCATTTGTGGAGGATATTAAAGTTATTTAATCAAAATCCTTGAATTAAACATTGATTATTTAATACTTTTTTATGGAATGTTATTGTTATTAAAGAAAGAAAATTTGATAGCAAGTTATTTGAAAAACATTTTTTTTTTTTTTTTTTTTTTTTTTTTTGCAGTTAAAAAGAGATCAATAATTAATTCGACTTGATATATGATCTGCCTTGAATAAAATATATCGGCAACACCGCTTACATTATTTAACATACTCTCTTACTTTACTCAACATACTCTCTTACATTACTCCCACCATTAGTTGCAAATATTCAAGCAAAACAATTTTTGTAATGTACTTAGTTTGGTGTTTCAGTTACAACAAATGTTTACCTGAATAGTTACATAGCATTGTTAAGGCTGTTTTTTTTTTTTTTTTTTTTATAGTCTGCGTCGTCGTGTGAAATGATGCTTTTTTGAGAATAATATGCTAATTTCATAACTGGTGTGAGTTTGCTATAGTTACTCTCGACAGTTATGTCACGTTTAGCCTATCTTTAGCCAGTGTTGCCTATGCTTATTTTGAAAATGGCACAAACTTCAATATAGAAAAAGCCATAGTTTCGTGAAAATGAAAAGCTCTCGAGAATTATTTTTTTAATATATAAAAACTTACACCGATGCTGCTTTACCTGGGCTCATTAAAATTTATAAAAACTAAAAATAAGGCAGTGATTTTTATATAGAAGTTATTATATATAATATAGATAAATATATGAAAGTTATTTGCCCGTTCTAAGGCCCAGATAATTCATCACGATAAGATGATATGTATAGTTTAAAATCATAGCTTTGCTGAAAGTGTAAAGGACTTAAACTGTGACTTTTTTATTTTCCTTGCCGAACAGAGCTTCTATCAACAGTGTTCATTTCCAAGCTTAAATATTGGACAGAGATCTCACCCAATAAATAAATTAAACAAAAGTGCTGACAGTGATTAATGTATTGTTTCGAGACGAAATGATTCTTAAAATTAACGAAATAGTGAGCAAGGATTGCTGAATCATCGAAAGTTTTATGTCTGAGAGGGTGTGATAATTCCTCTTGATTTATTATTTTCTTTAATGTGTTTTCAAAAAAATTATTACTATTATTATTTTTGAATTCCCATCCATTTATTTATTTCTTTGTCTTTCATGGTTTAACTTTTGAGACTTATTTATAATAAAATTGCTGATTCGCAATTCATACGATCAAAAGTGCTGAAAATGAAGGCAACCGTGCTCTCTATAATCTAACTATATACTTGAACCTTCTTCTCATACTGCCAGGCCCCAAAACACTAAAGCAAACTCAAAATTTTTACAGTAGACTATTTTGTTGTGAATATTAAATAAATTAGTGTGTTTCATAGCTTGTAAGACATTAATAATTACTTATATCAAGAAACAATTTTTTACTCGCAAGTATTTAGAGCAATTCTCAGAATTTTATCAAATGAGTAAAAAAAAAAATTAAATACTTACGCTAACGAAATTAACAAACTTTAGTAGGTATTCATTTATTCATACAAATTTGACCATAAGTCAGAGAATGATGATTCCCTTTCGTTTCTTTACTTACTTTTTTTCTTTCGTCTCTTGCTTTTCATAAAATACGCAATGCACTGGAACAAATAATTTTCCGTACTATCAATTCTGAGTTCTATTTTTTTCTTAAATCATTTCACTTTTTTACTAAATTGAAAGAGAATATTTTGTAATCAATTGTATTTTTCAATAAATATTCCATTTTTATTCAATTTAACAATTATTATTTAACCGAAAATATTTAATTTTAATTACATTATGGAACTGAATATAAGGCCATAGCATGCATATCTGTTCTCAGTCTAGTACCAAATAAATTTTAATACTTTAAAAGCTATTTTTAAAGGAAATAAAAGCATTTTTATGAAAGTCCCTCGAACTCGGAATTATTTTTTAAAAAAACAGCTAGATGGATTATCAAACCTTAGCATGACTCGGAAATGACAGTTTCTGGACAGTTGTTTTTTATGTTAATATCTTCCAAAAAAAAATAAAGCTTATCAACACATTAAATCTTTTCATGTTAAAAAACTCTCACCCACACTATGATAAGAAGATAATAAAAAAATATCATGCAGTCAATAATAACACTTATCATTTCAAAACAAAATTCATCACGCTATTGTTATCATTAAGTCACGTAAATTTGATAATTTCATTACTCACTTAATCGTAAAAAATGTTCAAAGCGTAGTGACTTGATCAGTTTTCTCCGTCTCTGGTTTTATTTTTAAAATTAAGTCAACAAAAATGCTTTTAATTGCAGGTCAACTATAATATGTTAAAAAAGGATAGAATTATTTCAAAAAAAGAAACAAGTAAGTTTTGTTTTTGTTATAATAATGTAATATTAAAAGTAAATTTAAATTCTAATCAGCTTATCTTATTCATAAACCTGAAATTTTTCAAGCATCTTATAAAGAAATTTCAAATGCAATATTTCTTTTTTAACTTAAAACATTTTTTCTCTTAATTTAAATTTTTTAACTAAAAAAATTTCTTACAACAAGTTTTTCAAAAAAATTAACTAATAAAAAGTATTTGATTTAATAACAGTTATTTCAATTTGTTATAATAATATACGTTTTTTTTTTTTTACCTCCTTCAACATGTTTTTTTTCCATATACTTACAGATGTAGTTTTTTAAATATTGTTTTATTTTTATAAGTTTACTAAAAAATCGATTTAAATTTTTTCAATTCACTCAAGTATATAGTAAAGAATTCCGAATCAAACTATGGGAAAAAGCACCAAGACTTGGTTGCTGGTGCATTTTACCGTGAAATCCTTTTTTACCACCGGAGCATGTTACAAAACAAAAAATCTGATATACCATAATTTTTAAAGTAATAATTACCGTAACTCACTGAAACACTCTAATTAAATAAAATTGACTATGAAATTCACGGTATAATATTTTACGGTAAAAATAGATTTTAGGGTAAAATAGATTTTATGGGTGATACACCCGAAGTGCCGGTACTTTTTACCGTAATTTGATCCAGAATTTTTTACGGTGTAATAATGTTCGCTTAAACTGTTGAAGAATAACTTTCTCATTCGTAAAAACTTTATTTGAATGTTTTAAATTAAGAAATCCTAACTAAACACATAACATTTACATACTAAACACTATTAATCAATAAATTAATTTATGAATTAATGCAATAAATTATAATATGATGCTTGCCTAACTTGAAAATACTTAACAATTTATTTATATGGTGTTACAAATTATTTATACGTTATTACGATTTATTTACATTAAACTTCAATTTATTTTCATGATCCAGGTCTTTTTTTCCAAAATTAAGACCAAAAATCAGTATTAAATACTTGTTTTTGAGTAGCCAAACAAGCAGATATGAAGGGAAAAAAATCATAATATTTCTCAGGTATGCTAGGAAATAAAAAAAACTTAACCAAGTATTTTTTTTTACATGAAGGTAACGTGCAACGAAAGGCTTTGTTGAATTGGTTAGAAAGTACAGATTTATATAAAATAAAACGTATTAACTAGCAGACAAGGGTAATGTATTTTTAGTTGAAAAATAAATTTTTACCCCAATTCCGTCTTTTCTGTCAACAGCCTACTTTTGTATATATTTGATTCAAGATATTGTAGAGCTAGTTGTTATAACAAACATGTTGAATATCATTTTAGAATGCTCCTATATTTGGAAAGTATATTGTAAATAAAAACATAACAAAAATCATCAAGTTTATGTAAATTAAAACATAATATAACAAATTATTTTAAACCTATAAAATTAACATTGTTCCAAATAAATCCGCTGCAAAATTTTTTAAATTTATGCATTAGGATTTAAAATTCCTTATTTAGTTTAGCATAATTTAAATTTAACACCTGAAAATGTCAATTGACAAAAGTAATTTTTTTACCAGACCGAGACGGAGAAAGCAAAAACAAAGTTCGGAGAAACAAAAATTATTATACTGTTATGCGATTAAAAACGATTCAGTAAATTTTACTCTGCAATCATTTTTCATATAAATAAACGTGAAAAAGGGTTTTAAGCATTCAATAATTTTTCTTAGTAATGCAACAAAAAAAATTCTAATATTTTTTCTTTATTTTGATATGAGCTCAAAATGTTTTTACTCTTCCGAAAAGTATTTTCAACCTACTATGCAAAACTACATGTATAAAAAAAAAATGAGCAAAATAAAAAATAGAAAACCTGTATAACTTTCGATCTAATTATCGGATGTATTTTCATTTACATTGTATGAAAAGATGGATACTCAAATTTTACGAAACTTTCTTCCTTTCTTGACGAAACCGTTTCATGGTATATGATTCGAGAGAACATTTCGTCAAAGTGATGAAATAACTAGCGTCAGTTCATCGGGGAAATAAATTTCGTCAAGAGTAAGAAATATATCGTCATTATATTTTATCCAAAAAAAAACTTGTAGTGTCAACTTCCTATAGCTGGATCAATGTCACCTTAATAATACAAGAAAGACAAATAGAACATAGAGATAAATTACACCCATGCCCGAAACAGTTACCGAACCTCCAATTCATTAACCATCACCTAAATTTTGACTTTTTTTTTTCATTTAAAACTAGATGGTTTTGAATTAACGAAAGATGTGAATACCTTAAACATCAAAATTGTTTAGATCATCGCTAAATTAAATCATTAAAAAAAGATAAATAATCATTAAAAAATTACAAATAATAACTAGATAACTAAACAAAATACTTTATTATCATGAGCAAATTTTTTGATTTACTTAGGCAGTTATGGAGATGCAGCAAAGTTTGGGGAAAGTGAAATTGAATAGGTTAAAACTTGGGAAACATTGAGACCATATTTTTTAAAATATGGCTGACCCCAATATTTTGAGCATACAGAAAAAAAAATGATAATTTTTTTCAAAGTATGTTTTTTTTTTCCTCATTTCATAAATTAAATATCAACAGCACAATAAGCATATTTAAGGTAAAATGTTATTGAAATCTTCCTTTTCTTAGTTTCCCCCCCCCCTTTTTTTCGCGAATTATGAGATTTACAAAAATTTACACAAGCTTTATTTATTCTCCAATTAAACCTGATTTGTTATAAATCTCCATACCAGGAACTTTTTTGTAAAAAATAATTCAAACAAATATTGGCGTATTTAGTACTTTCTTTCGAATGCAAATATTACAATAAAAATTCTTTTCGATTTTACGTATTACAAGAAAGATTCTAGAAACCGCAAAAATCAATATATTTGTATAAAAAAAGTAGTTTTTTTTCCATAAGATACGAAAAAATCTTTATCCGTTTTTAAAATCTATTTTATAATTCTTTTTTTTTCAGGAAAAAAAAAGGGAAGAAAGAAAATTTTTCCTTGAGATTTTAATTTAAGCAGTTATAAGACAAGCTTATCAAATACTAAAAGTTCTGTTTATTATAATCAACCAGGTATCACTTTTCTTAAAAACAAACTTTAACAATCAAAATTATTTTCAGAAAACTTCAAATTTTTTTATTATAGTTATATTTAATAAAAATTAGTTTACATTTTTCGTAAGTGAAAACATAAACTATAAAATTCGCTTGTTTCAACTGTCTTTCACTGCGTAAACGTTTGTTTAAAATCAGTAATCTCTTCGATACAAGCTTTAATTGCATAAATCATTTTCATTCAATTTCAATTGATTTCATTTATAGTTACGTTAAATTAAAATGAGTAATTATTTTCATGAATTACAGAATGCAAGTGTGAATGCATTTTCACTAAATTTCAGCTCAGTTTCATAAATTGTAATGTTTAATTAATATCAGTAGTCCTTTTTTTTTTTTTTTTTTTGTACTAACTTTAACTTTTGAAATCATTTTCTTAAAATTTTAATTGCTTTTATCAATAATTTTATATAATTTAAAATAGTAAAAAAAAAATTCTGCACAAACTTCAAACATAGAAATCAGTTTCACTAAATTTAAATTTATTTCTAATCTGTCCTGACCAAAAAATTTCCTTAGTGACTTACGTGTTCATACTTTTCCATCATTTATTTAATGTGTCGCGAAACATATTTCAATATGGGAATAAATATCTATTCTAATCTTTCAATTAAAAAAAACTATTATTATTGTCAATCTATATTATTTGTGCTAGTTATACCCCATTATATAGAAGTTACTTTATTACCATATTATTATAGTCTGCTAATGTGACATTTTCTTTTATTTTATATTTTATAACCGTCGTTGAACGACAGACCAAATTTTTGGGTTTGCGACTACTAATGTTCAACTCCATAGCCTTGTAATTTTGACCCCAACTCAGAAGGCAAGGGAACTCTTGGATCAAGTATTGTGAGAAATTTGACTTCGTGGAGGACTTTTTGATGGAACTAACACGCATTTGCGTTACATGGAGAGAAAAACCTCCTCACGAAAACCTCCCACTGTTAGCCTAACGGCAAGGGGATTCTAACCCACGATCCGTCTACCACTGAGGATATTTTACGTCCGAACTGTTGTCGGTGCGAGCAGGGTGCGGAATTCTAATCAACCAGGGATTCGAATCCTGGTCACCTTATTGAGAAGCGAGCGCTCTATTACGTAAGACACCAGGGATCCATTTCGATATTTTGTAGTTATCTGTATAATTAAGGGTAAATTACCCTAATTGACAGTACTGCTAAATAACACGTTGCTATTAAAATGGAAGTCGCACTGCACGCAGCGATGAATTCGTGTAGGTAAAGGACAGTATGGTAGTGCGAAGCTGTGACAATGCCTTTAAAATGCCTTTAAAATACAGCGGAAACAGTAATCCGGAAGTATAAGGCGGTATGGAGTCACACAGCGTTCCCTAGTGTAGAAAACACCATCCATAAGGTATTCTGTATACTTTTGTATTGTCTTTTTCTGAATCTGTATCTTTTTTTCTAAAATATTTAAATTGTTTTAAATGGTCACCAATGCGGGCAACTTGATCCCGTGTACCTAAATTAATTATTTGTGCTATCAATATTATTTGTACAGTCACTTATTTGTGCAATTATTATTGAACAATTAACTTTTGTATGTTATTAGTTTTTAAATCCTGAGATTTTTCATTGACTTAGTGTACGAACTTACGACCTTCTCAGTGAAAATCTATGTTGCCTCATAACCACCTCGCCCATTCAAGATTTATTGAAGTATGCAGGCTCCTATACAACTTGTAATCTATTTCTTTTCATAGAAGACCATCATTCTCTGCTTCATCTATTAGCTTTGTTTATAATAGAAGTTTAATATGCTTCATAAGTCAGTTGTGTCAACTCTCTAACTTTTTTTCCCTTAAATTTTGCCATAAGCAACTGCATTGGTTAAACATTACTTTATTCTCAACCCAATCTGCAAACTGCACAGCATAGATGAGGAAACGGATGTCCTTCACTTGAGCCCTGCACTCAATGCTGGATTTCTTTAGGGGATATTGAGAGGCTAGACGCAACTTAGATTCTATGGACTATTCACTAGACTAACTTTCCTTCATATGTTCCCAGTTATTTTGGTACTGATTTTTCTGTTTTTCCCTTGTTTTCTATCTTTATAAACAGTCATAAGAAATAAAATAAAAAATCATCATGACAAGACATCACTGCCAAATGATAAGTTTAAATTTCCTGTCAACTTTCTTTTTATCAGTTTTGAATTTGCGACTCCATCTTACTATATTCAGAGAAACTGAAATACTTTGAATTACTATCGATTTTAAGGCATCCTCCATGCCAGGAAAGCAATTTGGCGATAACGCCACGATTTTAGATGAAAGTTGAGAAACGGCAACCCTTGTAGCAACTCGTCTAGCAAGAAGATTGAACCTCTCAAAACTGATCTGGCGACACCTGGCGAAGAATCGAGCATAAATTCTGTATACTCTTATCACGGATACACAACGAGTTCTAAGCAGTAGTTTTTGGGCCGATTTTCAAACACCAGCTTGGGAGGCAATAAACTTAAGTCAGACTACGGTTTACGAAAAGTGATGAAGGAGGATAGAATATCTTTTCTTTTTTTCTCAGCTGTTTTATTTTTCGTTGCCACTTTTGCGGGATAAACTTTATCACTGTGTTCGACAAGGAACAGAATTTAATGTCTGCCTTTAGAAAAAGGGAAAGAAAATTTTTATGAGAACAATTTTTCTTTCTTTCTTTTTTTTTTTTTTTTTTTTTTTTTTTTTCTTGCTTCGATTGAATTTCGAAACGATAAAGAGTACTTTTATTAGCCTATTTATGTAGTTTTCTTCCAAAGTCGAGATTATTTACAAATCCTTTTTCAATTTTTTCGTGAAAAAATTTTTTATGGTACTTTAATTTTTTATCTATCTATATAAAATTGGTTCTTTTTGTTTCAATATAATTTAAAAAGTGAAAATCATCTGATTTAATTCTTTTATTCATTCAAATAGTTTAGCTTCGTTTTTTATTCTGGGAATCATGTTAGGCTGATAATTATTTGACGATTTCCGTCAAATTGCATGGAGTAATAGTATTAGTAATTATTTTAGAAAAGATAAGCCTATGTTATAAAATAAAAAGAAACTTTCCTAAACTCGTGAAATAAAATTTTCTGATAATAATACAAATCGGGTACACCTAAAAACACCCAAAATTTTGCATCGTTGTATTCTTTAAATCAAGTATTAATAGCTACAAAAATTACAAAGATAGATTTTTCAATACAAATTAAATATTTATACCAACTAAAACAAACATAAGAAATGTTCATATATATAAATTAGTCATATATTAAATGCTGTCCTGACACTCATTACTCATTCCACTTTTTAGACTATTTGAACCAGTTCAGCATGAGTTCCACTATTCTTCTACAACTACGCATTTGGATTATACAGCTCTGATTTAGAATATTAGAATAATTGAAAATTCGGCTGTTAAAAAGTCTCTGTCTTTAATTATTTGTTTTTTTTACTTGCTTAAATTAAAATATGAATTTAAGGAGCATACTCTGTATAATTCGCGTCTCGCAGTGGACTGATCGTTAAGACACGGTTCCCAGCAGATCACCGAAGTCCAGCATCACTGGCTGTGGTCAGTGTGCGGGTGGGTCACCACTTGGATCAGTCTGCGTAGGGACCGAGGGTGTGCAGTATTGGTCCTCGTTAAACTGTGCTACCGTAAAGTGCTCGACTCCGCGTGCAGGTCGTTGGGCTACCGAAGCAGGGGTGCCATCCCCTCTGCAGAGGATCAAAATTGTGATGGCATGTCTTCGGATCTTCCTCAGGGATGTTTCCCAGACCGTCACCAATAGCCCATTGTGCAGCTCTAGTGCGACGTAAATAAAACTACAACTACAACAACAACTGTATAATTCACAGTATTTTTAAACACTGAAACAAAAATCAAAGTATAAATTAATTGCAAAACCTGTTTTCGAA
The DNA here is from genome assembly GCA_949128135.1 of Parasteatoda lunata. Taxonomy (NCBI): domain Eukaryota; kingdom Metazoa; phylum Arthropoda; class Arachnida; order Araneae; family Theridiidae; genus Parasteatoda; species Parasteatoda lunata. The sequence continues at coordinate 9,635,200 of OX421973.1, read as the reverse complement.
AAAGAAAATCAAAATATTGTCACGTTAAAGTGTTTAGATTTAGTGTTAGTGCAGATTACAAGATGAGGTTTTGATAATCAATTTATTAACGTCAAGAAATTACAAACGCCAGGAACCAGTCTGCACCAAGCAGAACCCCCCTTTACAATTGCGGGAGTGCTTTTATACTAGCATAGAATGTTCTAGAAACTTCCTAGGAACAACGAAAGAGGAAATGACATAATCTGAACATTCCAGAAGCTTCTGGAATGTTCATAAATTAAATAAGAAAAGTTAGTGTCCGCTTGCCGTATCGAACCCCGGACCTTCTGCTTTATAGAAGCGAATTCTACCGCTGAGCTACTGAGACTCGACATTACTCCCGTCTTAAGAGAACAGCGTCTCGCTGTTATAGGTTCTTGCGTGATCTTGTTATTGGTCCGGTATAGGCCGTTGTCGCTTTGGAGACATCAGTTCTTGCATTTTGATTTTGAACTCTGGCGACCCGCATATTTTGGTCTGTACTCGGTGTGTCTGGAAACAAGTCCTCTTGTGCCTCTGGTGCGTAGTAGGGTTTCATCCTGAGTACATGAACGATGTCCCTTGGTTTACGTCTTCTGGATGTAGGGTCAAAATCTTGAACTTCATATGTGACCTCCGAAATACGACGCAAAACTTGATACGGGCCGAAATACTTTTTGAGAAGTTTTTCGGAGCGACCTACCTTGCGCACAGGGATAAAAATCCACACCAAGTCACCAGGCTGATAGAACACTGCGCGGTGCTTGGAATCATAGCAACGTCGGTCTTTCTCTTGCGCTTCCAAAGTGCGGATCCGAGCCAACTGGCGAGATTCCTCTGCACGGGTCTTCAATTACGGGTCTAGACGGGTCTAGATTAAAATTATATGTAGCTCGAAATATTAAAATATTTTATCATCGAGACAAAAATCCAATTATATAAATAATCTTAATTGTGGAACAAAAACATTTTGACAGACTTTTTTTCAACTTAGATTGGTCTAAATAGACTTAATACTCAACACCAGCTCAGATTTATTAGTAAAAGCAACTTCTTGTATTTTTTTATTCTTTGCTATCCCAAGAAAATTTTTAATTGGGTTAAAATCTGATGAATTAACTGGCCACAATAGCTTTGTAATTTTGCGTTCCTCTAGCCAGATCATGGTTGTTTTTGATAGAGTTGAAGTTAGATCTTGTTAGAAAATAAAATAATTTTCAACAATCAAATCATCTTTCTAAAAATGGATTCATGTAGTACTAGAGAATATTTTGATAAATATCTGAATTAAATTTTTCTTTGAAAAGGCCATACTCTCCTAGATTCATTTGCGCTCATGTAGACTTAGATTCATACCCTCACAAGGCTTCTAATTGTTTCTTTAACACAAGATTGAAAAACAAATTTATGAAGATGCCTTTACCCCTTCCCTCTCCCTCCCGTAAAAATCACGGTATGAGCTTTCGTCTCCTATTTCTCGTGGTAATATTTCTAGGCTAAAGCATTCAAAAATAATGCACCAAAAAAAGTTTAAATATGTCCATCTTTTGTGCCCGGAATTTTTTTTTATTTCGTATTTTACACACTAGATGGCTACACCAAACTATTTTTAATGTTAACTGGAGATTTATTTTAAATTAGATGTCATTTTTAATGTTAACTGGAGGTTTATTTTAAACTAGATGTCAGGGCCGGAGTAGCCTGGTTGGTAGGGCACTGGGCCCATGTCCAAGAGTTCGTGGGTTCAATCCCCGTCGGCCGAAAATTCCCCGTGTAGTAAATGGTGACTGATGCATGTCAAGTCTATCGAGTCGCAAAGTCCTCCATAGTCCCATAACAAATCAATACCTCTGAGGGTACTGATCCAGGAGTTTCCTTGTTTTCTGGATTGGTTCAAAATTACAAGGCTAAGGAATTAAACATTAGTAGTCGTAAACCCAAATTTGGGTCGGCTGTTCAACGACGGATATATTAAAAAAATTAAATGTTAGCATTATCCAAATATATGTCTCTTAGCTCAGCTACTTATAATCTTTGTGAATACACGTGGTTTGTGTTCTGTGATATTTTTTAATACCGTGTGCGTTATGGCAACAGAGTTATATGGACATACATGTGGAGTTTTAAATTTAAAGTTAAAAATAAATCCAAAAATAAATAGTGAATTCATATATATTGTACATGCATCTTTTTTTTTTATAATTTTCTTGAATAAAAAAATATGCTTTTTTATGACCATTTTCTTGAAAATAACAAGATCGTTACGGGGTTAATATCGTATATTTAGAAACATTAACTCCTTATTATTATTATTTCCACTGCAATTAACGTATACACCTGAATCAATTTTTTTTTTTAATTTTTGCCTTCAGTTTTCTTAAACTGATTTACTACGAACATTCATGAAAATTAAGCTGTAAATAATGTGCAACCAATTTCTCGAGATGCTCTCTCACCCATTTTTATTATTTATTATATTGGTTTTAACCATTTGAAATACTTTAGTAAGCTATAGTAGCAAATAATTCACAATACCGCTAAAAATATTGAACAAATATTTTCTAAAAACAAGAAAAAAATTATCATTTAGAGTGCTATTATTAGAACATATTTTAATCTTATAAATATGTAATTGAAAAAATTTGCAAAATATTGGAAATTTATATCCGAAACTAGTATTACTAAAAATTTAAGAGCGGTTCTGAATCAGACATACAAAAATCGGACTTTCTACAATAGTTGGTAAGCAAAAGCTTACACTAAAAAATTAGAAACAAATCGTTTTATAAATCTTATAATACTAAATTAAAATTGAATTGTAATGTAAATTTGAACCGTTAATTTGTTCCTTCAAACTAAAATATTCCTCTTTGTTATATTTCGTGAGAAGAATATTATCTTCAAATAAAGAGATAATGATTCAAGTGTGAGAGTTTAAAGAAAAATGCAATTGGGTACTTGAAATTCAAAAAGAAGAAGACCTCCCATACCCACACGTGTGACCTATGACGCTATCGCCAACTAATCTTTATCATCAAAATGGAGTATTAACGTTGAATTAAGTTTCTCTATATAAGTTAGAATGTTAATTAACAGTAAGTTAATTAAATGCAGAGCCGTATCAAACATTTATTATTTGCTTACGTATTTTATTGTAACCATCATATAGTCTTGTTTTGTGCATCTGGCAACTTCGATATATAATGAGTTTGTTTATGTTCCACATGGCTTCGTGCCTGTCTTTGTGTTAAGTATCTGCATAAATCTATAGTGAAAGATTTGATTCTTTAAGAAAGAATTTAGAATATGTCACTCTAAGAGAAGTAATACTAGACGGGGACTTTAACATTACTTTAAGGAAAGTGAATGTTTAAGTTGCTTTATAAAATTCTTCAGACTCCTTTACTCGGCCAATGAAAACAAAATCGTCCCAATTATAAGCTTTTTTAAAAAAGCAATTGGCCTTTACAACTTTTTTAAATCATGAATTCTTTTTTAGTTAATAATATGAACATAAACTATTTACAATTTGAATTAAATCAGTAAAAATCGCTTATATGATGATATTTATTAATTGACTATTAGATTTAATGAATAAATACATAATTTGATAAAAAATTTCAACATTTGATAAATTATCTAGACTAAATTTTATAGAATTAGTGAATATAATTAACTTAATATGATGATACTCTTAGAAGTAATCTATTTAAAAATTAAATAACAAATAAAAAGCCTAAAAAATTCTTCATTTTATAACTACAATACAATAAAACTTTATACAACATTAAAAAAATTATTATAAAAAATGCACATTTTTGACATGCTTTAAAGAATTTTATACTCGTTATCATGGGCAACAACATGGATACATACTTATCTGTGGTTACGCCTAAGGTCACAAACACATGCACGATTGCAATATTTTTCAAGTTTATGAAGAGAAAGTAGGTCTCTCACATAAACTTGAATATCTCCTCTTCCAAATCTACTTTTAAGTTGGCTTGTAGTTTTTTTATACCCACATTTCATCTCTACACAGAAGAAAACTTTTAATCAACTCCTCAGAAATGCTTCCGTTCACCTTGGCTTGTGATAGATACGAAAATGTATCATGATTTTCCAAATTGGTATTTTTATCAACTTTTCAAAATAGTCCCCAAAAACAAAACCATTTCCTGAAATTTCCATTAAAAACGGGTAGTTGAAGTTTAAAAAATAAGGTTACAACGTATTTCTTGACAAAGCCTTCTCTGCAAGTACAGAATCATAACAGAACTTGCAATTTTTAAAAGCTTCTGTTCTAAAAGAAACCAAACAATCAAAGTATGCTTCCAATTCATCAAATTCAGCCTCTGATTTTCCTTTCAGTGTCAAACAATAAGCTTGCTTTTTGTTCAATGAGTTTAACTAACTAATCATCATTGTTTCAAATAGAATCTTCTTTATTAAAATCATTTGCAAGCTTAAGAGAATAAGCTTTGATACTGTGTTCGAGCTTAGACTACGAATATAGACAAACAATAATGAGTAGGCGATAAACACTTAACAAATATAATTTCGTGAAAATAACTCAATGAAATGATACATTTGCTCAAATGACACTTCTCAAATAAACTGTAGTTGGAAATTCTTTGAGCCATGGTGGCTCAGGGGATAGAGTGTTCCCCTTCTAATGAGGTAAACCTGGCTCGAATACCAGCGATGGCTCCCCAAAACCACTTCCGCACCCGGCTGTCACTGACCACACTGCTTACGTAAAAATATCCACAGTGGTAGACGGATAATGTGTTAGAGTCCCCATGCCTTCAGGCTAACCGGGGTGGTTTTCATGGTTTCCTCTCTATGTAATGCAAATACGGGTTAGTGACATCAAAAAGTCCTCCATGGAGGCAAATTTCACCCAATACTTGATCCAGTAGTTCCCTTGTCTTCTGGATTGGGTTCAAGATTACAAGACTACGGAGTTGAATGTTGATAGTCGTAAACTCAGAATTGGGCAAGCTTTTCAACGCGATTGTAAAATATATAAAAAAAATGTTTTATACGGAAATATGAAGACAAAACCCCAAACCGAAAAAATAATGAGCAGTATTTGATAACAATAAAAATAAAGCACTCATTTCTGTACTTTGGTAGCCGTAAACTCAAAAATCGGTCGGTTGTTTAACGACGGTTATAAAATAAATTTTAAAAAATAGGATATTACTCATTTATCACGTTAAACTTAGTGGACAGTACAATAGTCTAATAACCTACTCTAAACATTGAACATTTAGAACACCAAAAGCAATCATTACTATGGGAGCAAAAAGTGAACTAAAGCGAGTCATTGTAAATATACGAGTTTTATACGAACGTTGAAAAAAAAAGGTCGTAGTTTTTAAGATTAACTATACGCATCATAAGTATTTAATGCCAAATTTAACGGAAACGCATTATGTATAAATTGTTTATAAAAGTAAATAATATTTATTAAATGTGTTTATTCATCAAGTTATTTGTTTCGTTTCAATTTGTTTCGTTCGTCTACGTTTAATTTTCAACTGCGACAAAAAAAAAACAAGAGACGATTCTTTGTTTCGCTGATGGCACCTAAGGTCCAACGTGTGTTTTATCTACATTATATCTACCATAGTTATCTATATGACGTCTATACTTAAGCCCTTTTGGATTATCCATAAATAAGCTTAAGAAAAACGCCTCGTAGACGTTGATATTTGATTCATGATGCCTAATGGATCATGTGGACGAATTCTTAACGGAAGAATTGTGCTGTATGGTGATAGCTCATTATTTATGGAGGTTCACAATATTACTCATTATATCTTTTTAAAAGACCCATAATCTTTCAAAGAAAATTGGATAAAAACTTTTTAACAAAGTAGGTAATGAAACCCATTTTAAGATAATATTATAATAACGATGTGCTTCATTCCTTATGTAGGATACTTATTTATCACATATCAAAAATCAGCAATCTTCTTTCTGAAGCCATGCATCAAAACAAGGGGAAATATTAAAATCACTTTTTATTAAAAAAAATATATGAATTTTGAAATAAATTAATATTATATAAGAAATTTGAAAAATAAACCAATGAACAATGAACAGTAAATTTCAATTTTCTTACAGAAGGCGACATTTCAAATTAGCACAATATAATATATTAGCATATATATATATATATATATATATATATATATATATATATATATATATATATATATATATATATATATATATATATTTATTTATTTATTTATTTATTTATTTATTTATTTATTTAAACGGAAAAAAATTTATGATTTCGAGTCTTTTTTGAATTCGCAATCGCAACACTCGATACGCCATCTAGCGGGAGACTGTAAATATCGGGCATTAGTTCCCACATAACCATTGGCAATGACGGACGCCATTTTCTTAGCAGCAAATAGGAAGCAAAATTTCCCTAAAGAAAAGGTAAAACTTCTTGAAAAAAATAATCAGAACATGCCAAACATTGAAGCAGAACACGCCAAGCATTTGAAGAACAACTTCTCAATAATTTTTACCTTTCTATTACCAACAACATAACATGATTTCATGATCACTTGCTGTTATAGATGTGTGTATTGCGGTAAAATAATTTTTCTGTCTTCAATTCATTACAAGTTAAAATGAAGTCAACATTGCTTTCGTCATTCCTATGAATTAAGTGAATTCAGAACTGTAATAGTTATAGAATATTCTTCTTCTTCATAGAAATGTATATATTTCTGTATCTACATAATTCAGAAAACAACAATAAAGAATAATCCGAATTACTTGAAAAAGTATCTTTTGTGCTGATTATAAATAAATTTTTTATCGTTTTCTTGGTAAGTGTTTTTTAGTTCTGAAAGAATTTCAACTAGAATTCAGCTATTTTAAGCTACATATTAAAATTCATATCGAGATCTTACAATTATAAAATTTTGATGTGTGGTATGTTACCTAAAAGTAATGAAGGGATAAACTATGCATATGTTATTTGAGAATAAAGTTTTCAAACAAAGAACATATCATTTTGGAATTCTCCGGCCTTATAAATCAGGTAAGTGTTATGATTTTTATTATAAAAAATTTGCTTGTAAATAATTTTTTTTCGTACTTGATGATCGTTCTCTACAAAATGTTTTTTTTTACGTCTGATTAAATACTATAAGAATTAAAAAAAAAAAAAAAACAATACGAAAGTTTTATTGAAAAATGAGGAATTTTTAAAATCATTTTTATCCTAAGAATTCTTTATTTTACGCTTTTTAGTTTATAATGTTTTGATAAAATTGTTGTCAAAATACTTTTTTTGAAAAATTAAATGGTATTAAATTATGTGTTTATGTATACTTCTTGCATATTCTAATATTTGAAGTAATATGATTCAGAAAAGTATAGAAGAAAAATTCGGTACTTACGTATTAACCACAGTTACAGATTTGGCAGATTTTTAGTGCCGCCAATCTACACTTAAAATTTTTGGAAAAAATCTTAAAATGAAACACTTTATTTAAAATCGAAGTAGTCAATCGGATTTCGGTGGAAAATGGGCCAATATAGAGTTTAGCATAGATTCAAAACAAACTTTTCTCTCACCTGATTCTATAGCCATTATGAACTCTAATAAATAAGATTCAAAATGAAATAAAATTTCCGAAACGGAAGTTTACTAAGATAAAGTTTCATGTTATGGACATTGGTGCATTTTCGTTATATTTCACTCCATAAAATATTTCGCTCCTAAAAAAATAAAATTGCATCTTGTTTTGTTTTTGGCAAGTCCCAAAGACGCATTTTCGTTACACTAAAAAATGGCGACAAAAAAAGAATGGTTCTTTTTTTTCTTTTTGTTTCGTAAGCATTCTTTATTTTACGTTAAAATTTAAATGGGCCTTTCATGTTATACCATTAAATTTAGTAAAACTATTTCTCAGGCATTAGGTTTGAACTCTTATAAGAATATACCTATTTTTTTCTCTTTATTTACAAATATTTTTCCGATGTGTTCTGGATGTTCCTTCTCTAAAAAAAAAGTGATACCATTTTGTTTTCATTTGCATAAGAAAGAAAACAAACATTTTTCTTTTTTAAACTTAATCAGCCACAATAAAGATGGAACGTTACAATGCTACATGCTACATTAAAGACGTCTCCAGTGTAACTGAATGACTGTTCATATGGAAATCGCAGGGATTCGGCACATACAACAACGCCTCCTATAGTTCGTTGCAATCGCGAATCATGTTTGAATTCTAAGGTTACACAAATGATTATAATTATAAATATTTAATAGGATTTTCATAAAATTTATTATTAATAGATAATTTAAAATTGTCTATAAATTATATAATTACAATCTTTATTTTCATTTTTCAATGGTTGCTCTAGACGAGTAAAACCAGCAACCAAACCAGATTATTTTAGCGCCATCTACCAGCTATTCGGTAGCCGAAAATTTAAATGTAACTTTATTAACGGTGACTGTTTCTTGTATTAGTATTGCGTCATAACATGAAAGGTAAATAAACAAAGCATCCAACTTCGGAGCTGGAGCTACGCATCATTGCTCACCGGCCGGCAGCTCTTAAGAATTGTCACTGAGATTTTATTGCTGGGAATTCTTAGAAAGCTGTCCATTTTTCATGCATTTTGCTTTGTTCATTCAAAATAAAATTAGTTCTCTCCTGTATCTAGTTGATGTCGTGGAGTTCATGGTTTAAATAATTTTCCAAGTGCTTATTGTTCCTAGTTGCATAATGTTAAATAAATGTTTTAAAAATTTTAATCTCTTTTAGTCTGTAAAATTATTATTATTAGTAAGTTCTTTTATTGTGCTCTCTAAAGTTTTTTTAATCATGAATTGTATTTAACAGTATCGTATCGCTTTAATTATAATTAAACTCTCCCTGAATATTAAGAACATTTCAATGTAAGAAATATCCCTTTTTCCTGGTCGTACACACAACAAATTTATAAATTTTTTTAAGAATAAGAACTAATATCTCATATATAGAAGAATTTATTTTCTTATTTGTTAAATTAAGAATTTATCTGTATTTATTGTTTAGTTAATAACCTGCTTAATGGGCCATTCTCCACTGTAAACACTCTAAACCTCAATTTTTATCTTACTTTTACATATTTTTTATTTATTGAATAATAAAGTACATAGGTTAAATCTTAAAAAATTAGATACAATAATAGTTATATTGAAATTTTTATTATGGAAACAATTCTTAAAACTTAGCTTTGTACTTTTTAAGTTTTCATGTTATAATCAACATATTTACATTAATTTTTTTAGCTGAAAAAATATTATAGCATTTCAATTTTCTTCTTTTTTTTAAGTATATCTATATAATACTCTTATTTAAAAATGAATTAAAAATTTAAAAATCTAATTAAAATTATGTAAAAAATAACAATTTATTTGAGCAGAAATTGGTTGTCCCGTGCATAACACAAAAACATGATAATTTATATTTTTCTCACTTATTTTTAGAGCGAAACAGAAACTGCTTCAACTTTACTTTCTTTCTCTTAGTACCGACTTATATTACAAAGGAAGTTCCCCTAAGTTTAATATTAGATAAAAAATTAGCACTTATTTTCATGTCCCGTGCATAACTTAGATTTCTCTAAAAATCGGGTAAATCAAAACCTCCAAGAGCATTTATAACTATAGGTGGCTGAATAACTTTAACAACTTCCTCTTGTTGTAAAACACTTTTTCTCACGTTTAGGCCATTTACAATATTTTCCAGGCTTTACCATGGCAGAAATTTCAATATCATTTCCCAGCACTTGCTTAACTTCTCTAGCATATAAACTATAATCATATTTCACAACAACCCAATTTCCTCCAATACTTTTTGTGGTGTCAATTGCCCTGGTATTAAGATTTCCTTTCATTCGTGCTGCAGCATTTTTATAAAATTTTAAACCAGAAGGTGAATATGTAATTCCATGCATTTTAGAAATTCCTGGTAAAGTATTACTCTTTCGTTGGTTCAGATATTGTTATCTCTGTTTATATCTTTAATCTAAAAATAGCATCACTGTAGTAGATGTATAGCTTTTTTTACAACATTTACAAAATCATTCACAGACTGCACAACTGGAACTGTAGATTTTTTTTGACTCAACAGGGTTTTGTACCAAGCATCTTGCCTCACCACCATTTCCATCCACCACACCTTTGCCATGGGCAGTTGCAAAATATTTCCAGTAGAAAGTCTTTTTGAATTTCTATGGTCTTGTAGCAGCAAGGTCATGAACCTATTTTTAAACTTTGATGAAGGTTTATCTGTCCAGATTACCTCTTCAAGAAATTTGTTTTCTTCAACATTTTACTTGATTTCTTTATAAATTTTTTCAATGAAAGCTTTGACAGTATTTTTTTTTTCTTTCTCACAAATGTCGGAACATATTAGGTAAGTACTGCATTTTTCGTGCAAGAATACTGCTGCTGTAAATAAAGTTATACCTTTTTGAGTCCTAAGTACACTCTGTACTTGATCCTCACATAAACAGCTATAGTTCATAGCAAAATTCTTTTTTCAGGTAAACTTTTATCATTTTGGAATTGAATTCTTTTTGCGTTAATATGAAAAATTATTGATGAAAAATTGTCGCACGTACTTTCCAAAACTTATCCAATGCATGTCTGCTTCACTTGGCAATATAATTTTGCATCTTCACTTTCCCCCCTTTTTTTCCAACAAACAATTATGAGAAAGATCTTCATTACATTTTAATTTTTGCCCATAGCAGCAATTTTTACAAAATCCTTGCCAACATGAAGAGTTTATCGAATCATTACAGAGTGTTTCTTTCCAAAATAGTTTTGAATCTTATGGAACTTTTAGTGCTTTAAGCTGAAGAAAGAAGTTTTCACATACTGATCTTCTGGTGTTTGATGCAGCAGAAAAACATTTTCTGGTCTTAACTTTCAAAATGTAGAAAAGTTGATGGAAGAATTTGGGTATTCATCCTTAAAAACTAAATATGCTTCACATGGGCTTAGTTTTGAACGTCCTAAACTGGTTTTAACAGGACATGTGGGCTTTATTGCCTTAAACTGACTAAAACTGCTTTGTTTTGCTGGAGATTTAGGTAAAGATTTTCTCATTGCTTTTCCGAAAGCTTGAAAAATCTTGTTGGTATTTTAAATTTGGCTTCTTGATGGTGTATTATTTCTAAACTCTGTTCTTTCGTTGGTGATACAGTTGTAATTATCCTTTATAATGATTTATAAAGCTTCTAATCCAGATCACAAACTAAATTCAAAATATGAATTAGTGTTGCCACGTCAAAATATGCATAATTAAATCAAGTGTATGCCTCTGTGTGTAATAAATTGCAGACATGTCCCGTGCATAACATTAGTTATGTCCCGTGCATAACACAAATAAATTAAATTTAGAATTTTATCGAATGATGTATTTGGAAAACATGTAGCATAATTTAATAGAAGTAATATTTATCAGCTGAGAAAAAAATATAATGACAGTAAACAAGTTCTAAATTCACAGAGTTTATGAAAAATAGAAGTCAGGGTAGAAATTAATATTTTTTCTGAGTCCCGTGCATAACGACTATATTAAATCCCTTTTCAAGTATTTAAACTTTAATTTTTTATTTGTTTTCTATACAATCTTTAAGAAACAGACCTGTTTTTAAGTTAATTGTTAAAAAAATATTTATTACCCCATTACTTTACTATTTTTATATACTTCAAAAGCCTGCAAATGTCCCGTGCATAACAGGAGAATGGCCCTTATAATGAAAATCAAATAAACAATATTTTAAAGATTATTCTGTTCAGTTTAAAAATTAGGTGCACTTATTTACTCTAAATATGATAGCTATACTTTAATGTAAATAAAAGTGAAATTAAGATAATAATTAATGTTAGATGTTTTTAATTTTTTTTAAAAGTCGCAAAAATCAGAAGTATCGTGCAATTAAAATAAATTATTAATTAAATTATCACTTAAAAAATTAGCTCTTTTAAAAATGTTTGACTAAATACACTTTTTACTTTTCAAAATTCATTCATTTAAGAATATAAACTATAATAATACATTAAAAAACTGCATTTATTTAACACTAATAAGTGCAGTGTCTGTTGTTTATCAGTCATAGCATTTATATCTGCATCATAACAAGTGGTTTCTTATAGCTAATTATATAGAATTTATCAATGAAAATACTTGCTCACTAATGTGTGAGGTCTCAAATATTGGGCAGATTTTTCTCATAATTTGGAATCTGATTTGGTTTCTTTCTCTGAGAGTCACCACACTTATGTAGAAAAAGTTAGTCTCTCTTACAACATGAACTTTCTTATTGAAGGGGGCACTAGTCGCCCTTTTCTCTTGGATGATGTCACAATGGTGATCAAAATTATGGTTAATATTGAGGGTTTCCCTCCCCCCTTTTTTTTTAAATGTTGTTTTTGTAAATATAAATGAATAAAAGTAATTTAATATATACTGCTAGTGTGCTACTAAAATACTTGTCATGTGTCATCTAGTGGCATGTGTGCTATATGTTTGCCAGTTTTGTTACACACTGTAGAACATTGATTATCATATTTAATTACATTATTTTAATATGATTTAGTCTTGCTTTATTTATTTATTATTTTTTTTTCGTCCTAGGTGTTTTCAAACATGACTAACCAGTTTGCCAAAGTTAAGTATTCTCTTTATAACACGGAAAGTTTCCAAGCGGAAAGTGATGATGAAGTTAGTGTTAACAGTGCCAGCAATTTGAACTCCAATTACATATGCAGAAAAATTCGGTTCTGTAAAGAAACTAATGAGGATCTTGAAAGTTCTCCTCTCCTAAATAGTTTTGAAGATAATGATTTTGGGGCTCATCAATCTATGCAACATGTAAGATAACTTTTTATTTTTTAAATAAGAATGTGTTTAAACATTTGATTGTAACCAATGGAATTAAAAGTACCTACAGTATTTCTAGTTCTATCCTTTTCCACCTAATGATTTTAGTTCGGAAGTGTGAAGTATTGATAGAAATCAAAAAGATATTTATTTATACTGTCAATAGATAATTAAAATAATTTCATTTGTTTTTTATTTTGTTTTTTTTTTAATTAGATTGAACATTTATTTACAATTTTTTTTAAATGTTCCAAAAATATGCTGATGCACTTAAAGCAGGTGACCGAGCGGTTAGCGTGGCTGACTACGAAGCCAATGACTGCGGGTTCAAATCCCTCTCTGGGCATGGATGTTTCTCTCTTTGTGTTGTGTGTGAATGTGGCCCACCCTGTGCCCCCAGAAGCAGAAAGTGCCTAAAACTATGACGTATGTCGCCGAACAAACAAAGTCCTGCAGAACAATTTGTATCTTGAATAGGTGAAGTTTTAACCCCCCACCCAACTGCCTTCAGTAGTCTTGCAGAACGATCCCCAACCCTGATCTCATACATTCATAGTGAAATATCCGTAATTAATTAGGCGAGGTTAAAAATGAAAAATGGGAAAAACCAATCCAAAAGATTATGCTCCATCTTATTATTCTAAGAATAATTGTTATTATTCTGAGCTTTCTATATTTTCCTCAGATGCAATGCAAATGATAATCTACATTGATTCCATGTTGGAGCAGTATAAAATATATTTTTAAAAAGAGGAAAACGTTGATATTATGGTTAAATAAATGAAAATTCTCTTTAGCTTTGACCACTTGCTGTTTCTCAGGAATGATGTTGCTTTAGAAGAGGAACATTTGGCACCCTGCACAAATTTCATCACATTTATCAGTAATCTCCCTCTCCAATATCTTTGCCATTCTGAAGTTGGAATTAATGAATTAGCTTTTGGCTATAACATTTTTATAAAATGGGTGAATCAGTTTTCAGCAGACAGCAGGAGAAATTGATCACCATTTTTATCAAGAGAGCCTCTAAAGCAAGTCTTAAAAGATTTAAATTAAATTCAGAGATTTCATAAAGTTTATGACTTTTGTATTTTCCATTCCTATTTCAGAAGCAATTTGTGAGTCATGGGGATCCACGATTGACAGAATTGTTTCTAAAAGACCAAATGATTTCGATGGAGATGAATAAGTTATTGGAACTACAGACCAGTGAATGTTTGTGTTTGCAAATGGTGCACCATATGGGCACTTGTCCCTTCGAAAGACTTTTAAGGCAGACCTTATTTTAATATTCGGACCTTCGTATCATAGGCATTTTATTAATAATTCATCATCGTCATTAACAAAATTTTGAACTTCAAAAGTAATTGAAAAGTAACAAATCAAGAATGTTCATCTTGGTTTAAAAAATAATGTAGTGTATCTGTGTATGATCTTATATTTTAATAAATGTAAATATAGTATTTTAACGTAAAGTTGACTTTTTTTCGCTGTGAAATGCTTTCAGAACATTTGTATAAATTAATAAGTGCTGTTGCAGAACATTTTTATTTTATTTTATAACTGTCGTTGAACAGCCGACCCAACTTAATGGGTATTACGGATACTAATGTTCAACTCCGTAGCCTTGTAATTTTGAACCCAATCCAGAAGACAAGGGAACTCCTGGATTGAGTATTGGGAGAAATTTGCCTTCGTGGAGGACTTTTTGATGGAGCTAACCCGCATTTGCGTTACATGGAGAGGAAGACCACGAGAACCTCCCACGGTTAGCCTGACGGCAAGGGGACTCTAACCCATGATCCGTCTACCACTGAGGATATTTCACGTCAGCACTGTGGTCAGTGCAAGCCGGATGCGGAATTCGTATCGACTGGGATTCGAACCTGGTTCGCCTCATTGGAAGGCGAACGCTCTATCCCCTGAGCCATCGCGGCTCGTTGCAGAACATTTGAAAATATTCTGCTTATGGGCCTGTGCCCTCTCGATTTTAAGCCACAATTAGGGACTTTGGGAAGTAAAGTGATTAGTTAGTAATGCTTACCACATTGCACCATAATATTAATGTTATTAAAAGAATGAAACCTTAATTTCCACGAGCTCCTTCACAAACAATTGGCTAGTCCTAATGCATTGAGTAGTTCAGACCAGTTGAACATTTTGCTTGCAGTTGAATTCTATGAAAATCAACTAATTCAACATTCAAGCAAGTTATTCAAACCAAATCAACGAATTGGAGTACTTTGGTTTAACTATTAAAACAATTATAGTTTTCTTAAGTTAAGTAGTACTAATTTATGCGCTTTTTTGATGGGGAGATGGTTATAGTTTACATTTTAACATTTAATTGTTAAACTGTTAGTTACAAGTACCTTCAACCAACATCAATTTCAAGAGAAATTCTGTAACAAAAAAAAAAAAAAAAAATTTTAAATAATTATTTTGGCATTACAGTTTGGTAAATTTTAACCTATCACTTTTGTATATTTTCTCAAAGTATTTTCATTTGGTAATTGGTTTTATGACGTATATAAATATATACCATTCATATTTCTTTCTTTACTAACTAGATTTTACGAGAAAATAATGTGCAACACATGGAAACATATTTGAACGGCCTTAGCTATGAGGCCTGTAAAATAGTCATAAACACACTGGATGAAAACAAGCGTGCTCCCTTGCATTACTGTGCTAGATACAACCTTGTTGATGTTACTGAGTTGCTTTTAAGGAAAGGTGCTGGTAAGTGTTTTGACAAATAAAATTCATTTTGAATAAATGATGTAAACATTTAATAAGTCTGATAAATCATGAGTGGCCTCTATATATTTTTTTTTAACTTTGTAGATGCTAATATAGTTGGAGAAGATGGTTTGACACCTTTACATTTTGCATCTCGTTATGGTTGCAGCAAGGTTCTAAAGCAAATGGTAAATAAAATATTTATTGTTTTAGTATTGAAAAGTTTATCCTTATACAATTTACTTTTATTTTATGTGATTTATGTTTGCTAATTTAATGCACCCTTTGTACATTTCTTTAAATAATATTTATATGATATTTAATTAATGTATTGTGTGACCCGAATGTGCAAGAAATCATTCTAATAGCGTACTTTATTGTAAATCACAGAACTATCTCTAAGAATTAAACACTTTTTCCTGTAGTGTATTGTGAAATGGACCAAAAGACCAAATTAGTCCCCTTCCCTTATGCATTTTAGTATCTACTAATATTTTATTATCTACTAATTTATACAAATGTTTTATTCAAACAGCTATGGCTCCTAACTTAAATAGCCAATGTGAGGAGTAAAGATTTACGTCTCATGTCTTCGATATAAAAATACTATGAAATGAAACTTGATATATATATAAATACTATAAAATGAAATTTGATATAAAATACCAAGAACAATTTTTTCTTAGTATATGTCATCTTCATGAAAAAGAAATTTCTCATTTGTTATGATTTAAGATATTACTATAAAACCTTAAACTATAAGATAAAAATTTGCATAGTAGTTTTGTAATTAATTAAAGACATCACAAACGAAATTTTGCCTAGTTTATAGTGGTTTTTATTATTTTTAAATGACATATTTCTGTATTTTTATTGTGAAAATATTTTTTTTTTGAAGTAAATACAATGCAGATTAAAAAAACTCAACAGCATTTTTAATTCTCTTTATTTCTGACCATAAAAGAGTGTCTTTTGCACTTGGAAATCTGTCTACTTACCCTTAAATTTTTATGAAGTTTATTAATTTGAAAACTTTGCAATTATTTTTTCTAGAAATTAAGTGTTCTATCATTTTTTTCTTCATGTCATTAATTTCAAATTACCTTAGTTAAATTTTCACTTTTAGGCTGATGTTTGGTTAGAAAGTGTAACTGAGTCATGTCAAAAAATTGTATCATTGTTAATTGAAAAAGGTGCTCAAGTAAATTTTCAAGATATCTATGGTATGACACCTTTACACTATGCTGCTATTCGAGGAAATACTGTTGCCACCAAGGAATTATTAAAATCTCTTAAAATTAATACTGAGGTAAGTTTTATTTTATATAAAATTCTATTCACATTCATTAGGCTGTTTATAGTTCTACTCATACTGAATTCAAATGTGTTAATATATTCTGTTGGTACTATATATCAGTCCAGGGTTGCCTTCACAAGAAACCTTTTCCAGACCAGCCTTTTTCTCGCTTTTGTTTTCCAATTATTGGACCTTAAGACTTGCAGGTCTTTTTCAAAGCTTTCAATCCATTTAAGAGTTTATTTCCTTTTCTTGGCTTGCCGACTGATTAGGCAATGAAGACTTTTTTTTCCATGAAAACCTTGAGGACCAGTCCCCTGATTTATCCTTGGGAGCATGGTACCTGGCTATGGCCCCAGACGTCGGGGTATTCACTCTTTTTGTGAAATATCAGTCCCCTTGTATGGTTTATTTTTTACTTAAAGTATGTGGTCTTCTCAGCTATCTTAACATACATTACAAAAAATGGAAGTTCCCTAACAAAATATTTTTTAAATGCATTTTTAATTTATCAAGTATTATTTGAAAGGATACTTTTATGTACATATTAACATCGAAAAGAGAGCTGCATTATTGCCTGTTTTTCTGTTAGTTAACAAATTCTTATTTTAATATTCTTAATTAATAAACTAAACTCAATGGCGTGACAGCCCATAAAAGGCCGAGGCCTACTGTGCCAATCTCAGTTTTCTTGACCTTGGGCTCTGGGGTGCAGGAGCAGACAATATAACATCTATTTTCGCCTGGATCACAAGGGTCATTATATTAAACCTCGACCGTATATACATTTTATATTAAAAACTTAACTTGCGATTGATGTAGTAAGGTTTGTAAATAAGCCAAAAAGTATCTTTAATATCTATTTTCTAGAAAAGTGTTGAATGATAACACATGTTTTGCTTTTTACAGATTTAAAACACCTAGATCAATTTATTTTACTTAATCTTCAGATTTCTCCTTTAAAAATATTTCAATTTATCTATCATAGTCATCCAAAAAGTCTTATTAATTGCATTCTTAGTACCCCCCTTGTTTATATTTAGATTGCTGATAAACAAGAAATGACAGCCCTTCACTGTGCTGCCAATTACAATTCTCCTGATGTTGCTAAATTATTATTGAATTCTGATGCTCATCCTGAGGCAACAGATGAAAATCTTTCTACTCCTCTACATCTAGCTGCAACTACTGGAAGTAAAGAAATTGTAACATTATTATTGAATACTGTAGAAAGAAATTCTGGCAAAGAGCATCTGAAGAAAGTAATTTTATTTTATTTATTTATTTATAATTTTTTTTACTTATATTTCAATATTTAATTTATTAGCATTTTTAAAAATGAATTATAATTGTTATAACTTTTTTACTGTTAACAAAAGCCAACCAGTGCAGATCAGTGCCCGGGATGGCCTGGTCGGTAGGGCGCTGGGGCCATGTTCGTGGGTTCGAACCTCGTCGGTCTAAGACTCCCCGTGTATATGGTGACTCATGCAGGTTAAAATTCTGGCGAGTCGCAAAGTCCTCCATGTTCCCATAACAAATCAATAACTCTGGAGGTACTGGATTGGAGATCGATCATTCTCTGATTCAGGTCAAAATTACAATCTGTGGATGGATGTATGAATGTGTCCGCTTTATAAACAGGTGTGACTAAGCAGGCTTGCCCGTGTGGCAAGTAGCATTAGAACCAACAAACTTTTCTAATAGTTTCTTTTTTAATGTAAGTTTTATAACCAATAGATGTTACACTATATATCTAAGTTATTTAGTTTTAATAGCAGCTTTTGTCTTCCTCAGAAAATTTATTTACCCCTTAATGATCACATAATTTTAAAGTAAACAGTCATAAAAGTAAATTTATGTATTTATTTATTTATTTCAAATTCAGGAAAATTATTTAAAACTAAGTGTTTGAGCACTATATGTATTCATTTTTAATTTTTGAGTAAACCACAAATATGCATGAGTTTGACCAGTGCTGACAATAAACTATCTATTTCTGGACACATTACAAATAGTCTGGTAGTGCCATCTGCTGATTGAAAAATAAACATGATTCTTGACATAAGAAATAGATTGTTTTAATATTTTCTGCATGCTACTTTTGAATACTCCTGCTCTGAATAGGGGGACCCTATTATCCAAAACTTCACCCAGTCATTTTGAGGGGAATGAGAAGAATGGGTTAAGAAAGAGGAACATTTCTCTTCAGACATTTAAATTACAGTTCTTTTTTTAAAAGTCCACAATTGATTGAAGATCCTCTCTTTTCTTTTCATCATTATCTCTTTTTTAAACATTTAATTAAAATTTCAGTATTATTTACGTAATTATTTAAGTTTATCAATTGGAAATTTTTTTGATTCAGCTACATTTTTTAAAATTTATTTAAGTGTTGTACAAAATATGCTCTAAAAGAATTAATTTTTATAGAATTCTTTTTCCTTTAAGAAAGGAGAGAGCAATTATTTTTTTTTTTAAAGGAAGAAGACGAATTAACATTAATCATTCTAAAAATGTTAGTTTGAAGAAAATATTGGATTTAAATGGTTTTAAAACCAAATGTCTCACATTAAAAAATTTTGCAGTGATTATTTTTTTTTTTCACTTAGTGCACAGAATCAAATTGTACAACTCACGATTTCAAAGTTATTTTATTTGGTGTTAAATTAAGAAATCAGGTTTATTTAAAAGGATTTTTAAGAAAAAAATTCTGAAGACTATGTATAGCAAAAGCCAGTAACAAACTACTAAAATTCAGTATGAAATTTGAAAAAAAATATACATCTAAAGCTCATTTTTTCTTGTTTTTACTAATAGATAATGAATAAATGAGTATGAAAATTGATGTGTAAAATTTTCTATCCGAATGAATAAGAATTAACTTTGCTCTGTTTAAATAATGTGAAAAAGCACAAATAACAAAAGGTGATCCTTCTGGTACTATAAACACTTTTTTTATTGTCAAGTTGGAGATGGTGCTTGTTGCATGTGATATTATTTGTAATTTTACTTAGATTCAAATTTTGTATGTTCAAGGAAATGAAAGGAAATATTTAATGCTAGATTTGTATTGCAATAGTAAATAACTTAAAACTAGTAACACATGTAATTTAAAAGAGAAAATGATGACAGTGAAATATGCCTAATAATGCTTTGATGATCTAACTAACTGTATATTACTGTATATTTATTAATTTCCAGTTTTTCTTAGATAAAATTAACTAATTTGCTACAGTTAAAATCATCGCTTTAAATTTAAGTACTTTTACCATACAGTTAGATATTCTAATTTAAATTTTACTGTGACAAAATTTATTTTTGTTTATTTAAACATTTTGGAATCGTTCATATGCCATGACTTTGTATTCATTAGCATGACTTTATATACTTCCATGTTTTGTCTTTTTTTAAACTGTACTTGATTTTAAACTTATTTTTATTTTGCCTATTTGCCACTATGCATGACTTTAATTTCATTTTTATTGTGCATGCTTTCTATAACTTAGGAAACTTTTTTTCTAGTATGTAGATGATAAAAATCTTAGCAAAAATACTGCTCTTCATCTTGCAGTTTCAAAAGGACACCAAGAAGTTGTAGAAATGCTTTTAGAGAAAGGTAATTGATGTTTAGAAATGCCCTGAAAAAAAGAGGGTGGGATTTCAAAAGCACATTCAAAAGCAAACAGTGTATTTCAATACATTGTATGCTATAAACGATTAAAATTATCCTTAAAGCAAAATTCATAGCCATAAAGTTGTCAAAAACTGAGCTAGTGTAAAGATGTCAAAAAACTGTGAGTGACAGGGGGGAATCGGGCAATATTTAAATTCAGAAGATCATTTTGCATAAAAATTAGCAAAGTTGATGTCAGATCTCAAAAAAATTACAACAAAATTAAGCAGTGATATTATACTTATAATATTACAGTACAATGTTATGCAGTGTACATACAGTAAACATTCGTTTTAGTGGCCCTTATGATTCTTGAGGAAATGGACATATAAAACTATGTAGATGGATCGCAAGTGCACAAAAATATAGTAAATTCAGTTGGACCTGTTTATCTCAAATCTCATAGAAAAGGCGAAAAGTTTGAGATAAAGAGGTTTTGAGTTTTACAGGTACTTAAAAAAAATTAAATTTAATTAAAAAAATTTATCAAAAGTCCTTTAATTGTTTTTGGTAGAAAAGTGTAAGCTTTTCTGTAAATTAATTATATCATATTATATTCACTTATTGCTTTACGTGCACATTTTTTGTGACATACATTTTACACTGAAAATAATTTTTCAAAGGTTTTTGAGGTCTAACCTTCTTTGTTTTGATTGTTCTGTTGAGGTTAGAGGGAGTAGCAAATCCGTCATAGCCAACATTTTCTTGCAATTCAAGAATAGTTTCTAAGACTTCTACAGCTTTATCTACCTCTTTTGTGCTGAAGATCATATTCCATCAATATGATCTTCAACTTCTCCCTCTTAATCTGATATTTCTTTGACATTATCTATGATTTTTGCATCTGTTAATCAGTTTTACATGTTGCCAGTCAGTTGTCCACACTTGTAAAAACCTTAAAAATTAATGTCAACCTTTCATTGCATTTCATCCTTGCAAATCTGGCACTGCATTTTCAGTGTCAATAGTTCCTTCCTCTTTACTGTTGCCTTCAACCTCTTGCTCATCATTTTCACAGTTATTCCTAAAACCAGCCTCTTTAAAACCATTTTGGATAGTTTTTAGAAACACATTTTTCCAGTCATAACATTCATTTTGATAGCATCCTAGAGAACTTTTTTTATCGATGGCATCTACAAGTTTGCGTACCAACTATTTTCTACAGTTTACTTTAAAACACCTAATTATCCTATGATCCATTGGTTGCAATTTTGAGGTGAAAATTCTTTTCTATTCCTAGCTTTCTTATCTATGTAGAAAAACTAACCCCTGGGGGTCACTCCCTCCTACTCATCAACCTCTCACTTACTGCCAGAATCATTGTATTCCTTTCTTATTAGGGAAGTGCAGGGATAGTAATCGAAATTTCAAGAAACACCTCAACCTGTTCATCCCTACTTCCTGTGGGTCCTGGAAATTCATCTCTGTCTGCAAGTTTTACTGATAAAGAAAGTTTGGGCATTTGTACTCTATTGTTAGAAATTCGAGAAACAGAGGTTTTGAAAAAGAAATTCGCCATCAACGTGGAAAACAAATTGATTTTAGACAGTAAACGTAAGGAATTTTAGAAATTTTGAGATAAAGAGGTTCAAGGTAAACAGGTTCAAATGTATTAACTAATGGCTAGAAAGAATACTTTTAACAGAAATACATTTAACTAACAGGAAAATTAGTTCAGTGAAGGCGCTCTAATAGACATTAATGTAACATTGCTTCAACATGGAATAACAAATGGGAGCTCATTTATTGATTTTTATAATACACTGTCCTACTAAAGAGCGTAGACTGAATATATTTTAATTTTTTAATTAGATTTTTATTTTATGCCAAAATTTAAACTTAGTCAGGTATTATGTGTCTTACTATTACACTTAAATGGTTAATGATAGTTTATTCCGAACATAATTTTTTTGTCCAAAATTAAACTATTAAACGTGTCTTATAATACAAGCATTAACACTTTTTTTGTCAAAAGATACTGTAACAAAATCTATAATCGTTTAATTATTTTTATCCCAAAATATAATTATATGCCTCTAAATGCTTTTTTAATTATATTAAATGCCTCTTAAATTTCGTTCAAAACTATTAAAAACGTGTGATTACAAATTATTTTAAATTCTTTGAAGTGAATAAGTTTTAGCATCTATTTATTGCATTAAAATTATTTGCAATTTATATTGAGTCCATTTTCAT
The DNA here is from genome assembly GCA_949128135.1 of Parasteatoda lunata. Lineage (NCBI taxonomy): Eukaryota > Metazoa > Arthropoda > Arachnida > Araneae > Theridiidae > Parasteatoda > Parasteatoda lunata. The sequence goes on along the minus strand of OX421973.1, from coordinate 9,612,360 downwards.
ATATTTATTTATTTTTTCTGGCCGCCTTTATTTTCTTCTGCTTGTTTTTGTTATCTACTTGAAAATGCAAATGGATGTATTTCTTTCAAATCATTCAAGTGTTACTATTGTGTTTAAATGTCATTGATTTTCAGATCATATTTATTATTCTTGTTAATTTGGTAAAAAGGTTGACTCATTGTCTTGCAGTACTAAGATGAAATGATATTGCTAATTTCCAATTTCACTTGAAAATTTTGTGCCTAAAAATGAAGATTATTAGTATTATTTTCTAAATTGGTTTTAAAAATCATGAAACAGTTTTTTAAAAAAAAGCCTTTCTATGAAAAAAAGGAGAAAAAAAAATTTTTACCAATTTTTGAGCTATTTTTTAAAACCTATTGTGTAACCACTTGTATACTACAAAAATGTTTTTTTTTTCATTGATTTAGAGTATTTTGCTTGAAAATTGTAAGCTGCACTATATGGCTGTGTGAAAAATAATATATATATATATATATATATATATATATATATATATTTCAGCAATTAATTAGTTTATAATTCTGAAAAGGGGTCATCTTTAACTCCAGTCACATAATCACATCCCTCAAGGGACTGATTATGTGACTGGAGTTAAGAGATGTTAAGAAATATAGGGAGAAATAAGGGGAAGATTATGTGACGGGAGTTAATTGGTGGTTTTACAGTATATGTATATTTTTGTATTATTATTTATTTTATGTATTGCGTTACCAAAATTTATCATTTTTAGTAAATAATTATAACTTGCATATTTTGGTAAAGAAACTATATGTTCTACTTAAATCTACAGTATCTACACATGTACGGTGGATATCAAAATATTTTTGTTAAATAATCTGAAATTATCTTAATTTCCAAAACTTAGTTTCCTTTAAAAATTTATAGGTGCTGATGTAAAAATTCACTTGGCAAACTTGACCCAACCTCTACATTTAGCTGCTATTTCTGGAAATTTAGAAATAGTAAAGTTTTTAATCAAGCATGGTGCTGAACTAAATTGTGTAAACAACTTTGGGGAAACTCCATTGCATAGAGCAGCTGCTTACAACTCTACTGAGATCATAGATTTCTTATTAAAAAAGTAATTTAGCATTTATTAAAGGCTTGTAGGTGATGGCATTGTGAATTAGCAATAATGTAATTATAAATAACCAAATTCATAAACCTCATTCATAACCAAAAAAAAATAATTTGTAATGATATAAATTTGCATGTAGCACTGCAAATATATGGGAAATTTCTTCATTTGATTTTTAAGTGATATTAAAATTTAGAATAACTTATCTAATGGTTTAATTTTTTTTTTTTTTTTTTTTTTTTCATTATCAGTAAACTTTTATTCTATAAATGTTTTATTTTCAATTCCATAAGTTATTTTCAAAAATTATATTCTTATACTGGTGAAAGAACTATTAAAATATTAAGCAGTTCATAATCTTAAACAGGTTGTTAAAAATATTAAACAGTTCATAATATTCTATGAATAATGCCTTTGTATTTCTTTGGTTAGCCACAATTTGCCATTTATGCTTTAAAAAGTAAATAATTTTGAGTAGACCCTTTGAAAATTTCTTCACTTTATAAGAGATTTGCCAACAATGTTATTTAAGTCATTTAGGTGTACCAATGTTATTTTGGAAATAATTTGAAATGTAAAAAATATATTTTTCCTGCAATTAGAAGTTTTTAAAGTTCCTTATATTTCTTAACATAATAAGTCAATTTATTTTCTTTCATTTTAAGAAAATATATTTTCATAAAAGTCTAAGGTGTCTAAATTTAAGGTGTCTAAATTTATGCAGAAATTATAGTGCTATGATTTCATGGAAGCAAATTATTAATTTTCATAAATTATTAAATATACGCTGCTCCATGACAAACAAAAAAATACAAGCCCTGATACCAGGGCTCGAAAAAACTCGGAAATCTTAACCGTCCCCGAGGACGGCTTGTCCAACAATGTACCCGTCCTCCTTTTAAACTAACCCATCACCTCTAAATAAATAAAAATATAATTTTCTCTTATTTATTATAAACATTTATCATATAAATTGCACAATGAATGAGTAGTTATTAGGATTACAAATACTAGGATAACATTATACAGTTATAAAAGAAATACTGGGTTACTAATAGTAACCTAGTATTTATTTTATGAAATAATTTATTTCTTATATGAAATAATTTAAATGACAAAGGTCAAGTTATCTGGTATGTCAATTTATCCAGGGGTGCTGCGTTTTTTAAATGAATCAAATATGACGTTTGCCAGTTCCACAATCAATCTAATGATTTACAGAGGTTTGTGCTCAGAAATCCGAAAGGGGTTTTCCATTTAGGTAGATGTTCATAATTGCGTTTAACGCTTCTTGTTAAGACCAGTATGTAATGTGTTTGTTTGTAAGTTCATTACTGAAAAGCTCCTTTCAACTGCTGCAGTACTCCCAGACAGAGAAAACATCAATTCCACCAAGCGCAGTATGTTGCTGTATTTCTAGATTAGAGGGTCATTATAGAAGTGAGGCGATAGACTCTTGTAAGATAACAAAAATTTAAAATGTATCACGAACTTTAACGGGAAAATGGCCGTCCGCGCGGACGTCGGATTCGAGAAATTTTTTTGTCCGCGGGGAATTTTTGACCACCGAGGATGGGTGGTTTCTCGAGCCCTGCCTGATACTATTCCTGTAGATTCTTGTATAAATTGACTTCATGATTTTGAATATTTTTCTCCATTTTTTGGATATACCTTTCTTCTTTGTTTATTACTTTTTAATAATTTTAAAACCTTAAATTTTATTCGGATGGGAGGAAAAGATTATTTTACTGATAAACTCCTTCCTATGGGTTAATGAGATTAAAATATTTACAATGCAAATATTTATAATTGCAAATGAATTTTTGAGCTGCAAATATTTATAGCAAGAGGGGATCTATGCTAACTTAAATTGCAAAATAAATTCGCAATTTTTCTACTTATTCCAGCTATCTTTGTCTCTCGAAAACGTCCAAATAATAGAAATATGTAAACAATTTTTTGGCAAAAAATGGATGAAGGCGGAAAGGTCCTGTAGTTCTTACAAGAAATTTTATAGAAATCACTTGAGGACATTGAAGTTCTCAATAACATTTTCTCTTCATCATTTCTGCAGAAGTTTTAATGATTTGATTTTTACAAGCATAAATCCAAATGATTGCATAAGCTATGAGAATGTGGTAAAAATAATTCTTTTCCACCTTCCAAATCAAATTTATGACCATAAAATTATGTTCTATGAAAATGATTGTTAAGGAGTTGGAATTTTGAAGGGAGTCTTTTTTTTTTTTTTTTTTTTTTAAATAAAGAAAAAAAGTTATAAATGAGGCTTTTATTATAAAGAAAAGGAGCTGAAAGCTTTAATATGTAGAAAAAAGGCGAAATTAAGAAGAAAAAAACTTTTTAATTTATTAATTTACTTATTTTGCTTTTTAAAAAGGTAAGTCAACCTCCTTGCTACAGATGTTCATTCTTTAAAGCTTTCCCCCCTCCCTCTAGTCTTTCAAAACTGATTTAATAAAAACAATTTTTTCCCCATCCAAATAAAATTCACACCCTTCAAAATACTAACAAGTGGAGTATACAGGGAGTAGGCAGATCTAACAGATCTAAATAAGGTAAGTAAAAGGCAGGCTTAGATAAAATGAAAATCTTTCTACGCATACTATCTTAATTTAAAAAAATACTTTCTGCAAACAATTTATTGACTCTTTTAACTAGTTTTTACCCTTTTATCACCACCTAATTTTGACTAAATTTGTCCAAAAATAATTGATTTTTTTTAAATGTTTAAAAGCTCTATATTGATAATTATATATATCAGCATTAATTTCTTTAAATTAGCAGTTTTTCAAAAATATAAAACTAGTTGTTCACTTATCTTGTTTAACCTTACACTGACTTTCTTTGTATATCTAAATTCTAAGATCCTCAGATTTATTTCAATGCTGACATTTGATATTTTTATGCGAATCACTTTTCAATTCTTCTACACTTGCATCAGTGCCAGCTGGCAAAATGGCACTTTAAAGTTAAGATAAGTTTTTCCACATAAGTTAGAATGTTATTTAATGTGAAGTTAATTAAATGCAGCTCCGTATCGTACATAGAATTTGTTGAAATATAATTCTTTCTCTTTTATGTCTTATACTTAACTTAGATTTATTATTTGTTTATGTATGGCTTCTTGCCTGTCGTGCTCTTTTTTATGTACATGACTTTGTGTTAAGTAAGAATTGAAAAGTGTTAAGTAAGAATTGAAATCTTTTTTAAAGAATATAGAATGTCTAATGTAAAGAAAGAATATAGAATAATTGGCTGGCTTGGCTTACTTTAAATAGAATAGAAAGAACAGTTGCTAACATAAACAAATGCAAGTTTCAAAAACCAATCAGGATCGAGATACCCACACTACGTCACTTGCAGGTATCCCATTGTAACCTTTTTCTTTCTTTATTTTTTATTAACATACTAATTTCTATTCTTTCTCTCACAGTGGTGCAGATATTGAAAAAAGAGATAATTCACTTTTTACGCCACTTTTAAGTGCTGTTGAAGAAGGCCATGTTGAAACAATTAAAATGCTTTTGAAAGCTAATGCTCGTGTTGATGTGGTGGACAATATGGACAGGTCTGTGATATTCTGGGCTTCTCAAGAAAACCACCCAAAAGCATTAAAGGTATTTCTTGATTTGAAGTTTTCAGTTAAAAAGCTTTAATTGCTACTTTTAAGTTCTGAAAAATGGTGATAAAAATTTCAGTTTGTTTCAATGTTTTCACTAAATTTTATTGTTAAAAATTTTTAATAATTCAGAAAAAAAGTTTTCTTCTACTATTGGCTAAATCAGTTAACTTTGTGCACCAAAAAAAATTGTAATGACTCTGACTGAATTTTATAATTAAGATCTTGTTTTTTTTAAAAAAATCCTGAAAACAAATTTAAACTTAATTTAAAACACACCTCTAAGCAAATAACTTTTAAAATAATTGTGCGGCAATCGTTTTTATTTTTTATTTATATATATATATATATATATTTATGTAGCTTATGTATTTTTAATGTTTTATCTCTTTATATAAAAAAAAAACTACAGATTTTTAATTAGTTATGTATGTGCAACTAGAAAACCGTTTTTTCTTTAATTTTTTTCTGATAAAATAAAATTATTCTTTGCATTTTTTTTTTTTTTTTTTTTTTTTTTTTTTTTTTTGTTATAGGAAATTTTTGAAATTAAATATAAAAAAAAATATGGTAATGATACTAGATTGTGTAAATATTAAAACACCAGAACAATTTTAGATTTGCGGTTTTAAAGATAGGTTTCAAAGTTGATTTTTGAAATATTAAATAAATTTCAATTGTAAAATAGCAAATAAATTTGTAAAATCATTGACAGTTATTTTGATATAAAATTTGAAGTTTAAACATTATAACAAAGTAACTTTTCTCTGGAGTTTTTTTATCACTTACTAATTTTTATCTTTTTTATTTATTTATATTTTTATAATTATTTCAGTTACTTCTGAAAGACCCAAAAGCTAGTAGTTTTATTGACCGGTGTGATCATTATGATAACAGCCCTCTCCATATTGCAACTCTTAAAGGTTTCCTTGCTATAACACAGGTAATACATGCTTCTAGCTGTAGTGTTTTTAAGTATAAAAGAAGTGTACTTAAACAGAAGATACTTAAAAATCGATTTCTCAGGAACTATTCAAACGATTTTGCCCAAATTTTTTATTTTGCTATATAAAATTGCATTCTTTAAAATGATGCAAAAAATTGCATACCATACAATTCAATTTTTTTTTACTTTTCTTAAATAAAATAATAAAAAACGATAGATATTTACTAAGTAAATATATACTAAATGTTATTTTTTTGCATGCAACTATCTTTGGATAATTTTTTTTAAATTTTTTTTTTAATAAAATAATAAAGAACGATAAATATTTACTAAGTAAATATATACTAAATGTAATTTTTTGCATGGAACTATCTTTGGATAAACGAATTTTATAATTCTGTGTAAAAATTTTCAATTCGCTTAAAAAGTTCTTGAGATGTAGTGAGATATGCAAAAAGTAAAAATATAGTTAAGGAGTCAAATCTTTGGTGCGCTCTTCTAACCAAATTATTGGGACCATATTCCTCTGATTGGGGCTACCCATTGTATTTTGGAGCGACAGAAATCCGTATCCATCGGGAAAAAAAGGTATGTTTATTCAGAGAAAGTATGTTTTTGTGTCTGATTTGGTAATTTAAAATATCGTCTGCACTTATTTTTTAGCATATTTGAGGGCATCCTCTCAAACCATTAAGAATGAGTCTTAGGGCATGGAGATCCAATCATTAGATCGAAAGTTATTCAGGGTGGTCCTTTTTTTCTTTCACTGTACATAAAAAAAAGTATTCCATACATTTAACATAAATGCAAAGGTGTTCCATTTTTGTTCCTTATTTGTTAACTTGTGTTTACTTGTGTTATTAAATATTTAAAAGGCAAATAGGTAATTAAATGTCACATCATCCCAAATAAAAGTTTTCAAAAGGTATTTAATTATAGAGAAGTTTTTGGGATTAATTATTTACCTTAGTTCAATTTTTCTTATATTAATTAAGATGTGTCTTTTTCTATCCACTTTTGCCAGCCTTATTTATTTTCAGTATCATAGTTAAAAACAATGAAAATTTTTAGTTTGCTAATGTAATATTATTTTAATCAGTCTGACTAATATTTGAATGATTATACTTAGATTCTCTTAGAAAATGGTGCTGAGATTGAGAAAAAAAATGAACATGAACAAACTCCTTTACATTTGGCAGCAAAAAATGGACACATGAGGTTAGATAAAATTATTATTAAAATAAGTTTTCAGTGCTATAATTTTAGTAAAAATATTTATTTATATATTATTTTTTGAAGCTTATATTATTTTTTTCAAGTTATTTATTTCAAAATCACTATAATAATGCATATATTAAATTAGCTCTTTTATTTATTTTCAGTGTAGTTGAATTACTGATTAAACACACTAAAACAATTGTTAACACAGAAGATGAAAATGTGAATACTCCGTTACATCTAGCTTCACTGAGTGGACATTATCGAATATCTCATGCGTTACTGAATGCTGGTGCAAATATTGAAGCAAGGTGCTTATCTTACTTTTATTTTATATTTAAGAATAAAATTTATGTAAGCATTTAACATTATCATAAAAGTTAATGTAAAACTTTTTTGAAAGTTACAAAAAATATATTATCCTTCCTTACTTATTCCTTTTATATGGTGTGAATGCCTATGTGAGCCTTGGCTGGCTGGACAGTATTATTCCAAACTTTCCTGTTCTTAGCCATGAATTTCCAGTTGAAAATTTTCATTATTTTGTCGCTTCATTTAACCATTTTTTTTTTTTTTTTTTTTTTTTTAAGTCTTCCCTTGAGTCTTGAGCTGAGTGGTTTTCAATTTACGATCTTTCTGAGTGCCATGGTTTTCATTCGTTCTTTCTGCATACCCCAGCCATGCCTATTGTCTTGATTCTATGAACTGAATAATGTTTTTTTTTTTTTCTTTTTTTGTTTAGAAGATCAATTTTGCCATTCCTTATAATTCTGCACTATTTCCAAATCTTCTGTTTATTTGAAACGGTTTTAAAATTTTCCTTTCTAATATAAGTTGTAACATGCTCTTTTCATTGTTTTTTATCGAAGTTCAAGTTCCACTATCTACTAAACTAAAGAAAAGATAAACTGAACTAAATACTAAAGAAGTGATACCTATTTTATAAATTTTACTCATAATTAATTTAGTAATAAGTTTGCTCTTGAATAATTATTTGTATATATCATAGCTTTTATTTCTTTTTTGTATTTCCGAATTTATTTATTTTGTAATATTATTATTATTATCATTGATTATTGTGCAAATGTAAATGAAACTGGAAATCCTTTCAAATTTAAAGTTATCTACCTTGAAGGCAGTTTAATTTTCATTGATAGATTTTGTTTTTCCATTTTTTTAATATTAATAACTACACATTGTTTACATAACTACACATTGTTTTTATATTAATAACTACACATTTGAAATTCTAATTAAAAATACTGACTCAAGAAATTAATGTGAAGAAAATTTCATATTAATTCCTTTATTCTTTATTATTACTTCATCTATTTCCTTCATATTATTTTCATAATTTGAGTTAATAAAAAATCCAAAAAAAGTTATACATTCCATTTTTTTTTTTTTTTTCTGAATAATGCAGACACAATTTTAAAAATGATGTTATTTATTTAAAACGTTCTTTAGTATGTATTGATTTTTTTTATGAAAATAAAAAATTATATATATAATTTAATGTGTTTCTTAATGCTTACTATTTGCAGCTCAGATGTAAAAAGGAGCTTATAGCTTCCATAATATTTTCTAATCTTTATTTTATGGTGCCCCTGGTGCATCTTGACTTGCTGAACAAAATTATTCCAAACCTTTCTGTTCTCAGCCTTGTATTCCCAGTTATATTTTTTTACATTATGTACTCATCTGGTTTATCATATTGGGTACTTTTCTTGTTCCTAAATTCATTGATTTTCAATTTAAGATTTTCCTCAAACCCCTATTTTCATTTATTCTTCTTTAGCCATACCTAGCATCTAGGTTTTGTATATAAATAGTATGATGTTTTCTGTTTAATTATACTGTCAAGTTCACTAATTTGTTTTTTGTCCACTATTTATACAGTCTTTCTTTTTTTTTTACCTCGGATTTCTTGTTTAAAATTTTCATTATGGTTATAATTTTTATTACATTATCTAACCATCTTTATTTCTTTTCTTTTTATTTGGAGTTCATTGGCGTTTAATTAAAGATTTATCTTAAACCGTTAATTTTGTTCATTTTTTTCAATTTTTCCAAATGCCTATATTTAATCAATCAACTAATGTTTTCTGTTTTATATAGTTTTTTGTGCACATATGAATTTAGGGTACTTTGACTTGACCATATTAATTACATGGTCACATCAACAGAACTTGAAATTAATGGTGGTCCCTTGGTCACATACCATTAAATTTTGACTTCGACTACCATAAAATAATTATCAGTGATTCACCAGATCAGCAATGTAAAGAGATGGTACGTTATTTTGATTTTTTGATTTTCAACTTCACGTTTTGGGCAAGTTTTTTGTAATAAAATAACATGCTTCAATCTTATTGTGACGCATCTTTTTGGTTGTAAAATTTATTTAAACACATTTTATTAACTTTTTTTTTAAATATATATTCATAATAGTGACATTTTTTTCTGATAAAAAAAATCTTATAACACAGTGAAAATGTGTACGGACTAATAATATATTTTAGTTACTGGTCCTTCAAACCGGAACTAAACTTTCTCAATTTCTACTCCTGAGTAATATAATATTATTAACTATTTCTATTAATATAATCAAGTTCACTATTTTAATACTCCACTCTAATCTCATCATTTTTTATTACAAATATAAATAAAAAAATCTAAAACTTGTATAAAAAAAATATAGATACAATCATATGGTTTGTATAAAACCCTTTTTATTGAATGTTAAAAAATTTATATATATTGTAGGAACTGCTACCTGTGGACTCCTCTTGCTTGTGCTGCTTCAATGGGATGGAAGAGATGTTGTCAAATTCTTTTAAATGCTGGCTCTTTTGTTGATTCACTTGATAAAACAAAAGTAAACTTCTTTTTGTTTAGAATAAAATTTACTTTCATTTTAATTACGAACTTTGTTGCATTTATTGATGAGCAGATTATATTGTCTATTTTTGCTCTCAGGTTTTTCATTTTTAATTAAAAGTAATTTTAGTCCAGGTAGCTTCCTAAAAAATAACTAAGCATTCCTTTTTTTTTTCTTTTGAAGTATCAAGCAGCCGTTATTTGCTATTAATTTCATACTGCAATTAGTGGTATGAATTAATAAATAATATTATTTATAGCTAAAAATATTGTATTATACAAAATACTAATAATCAAAGAGAAAAATAAAAAATTGTAGCAAAAGTTTGTAAATTTTTATAATTTTATATAGTAATAAATAAATTTTTAGTAAAATAATAAATTAATTTCTGTTTTAGCTTCCCTTCGATTTTGATGTTTTAAGCATAATAGCTTTTAGCCTTATAGTATGTAATTTGTTTTTAAATTGAAAGTTGTGAATAAATTGTTAAAGCATTTATTTCTAAACTAATATAATTTATACCTAAATTATGATTAAAGTCTTAGTAACTAGAGTCATTAATAGCTAAACTAAACATAAATTTTTAAGAAAATATATCCCTAAAAAGAAATAGTCAACACTTTTTATTTTTGTGCTGATTCTTTCTATGTAATTGTAATGTAAATTAAATGCTCTCTGCTAATTGACGAACAATATTTAAGATGAACATTATTTTAATGCTGCAATTAACATTAGATTAACATGCATGTTATACAAGCAGCAGTTATGAGGCATTTTTTAACTTTTCTTGTATTTCATATAAATTATAAAAAAACGTAATTATAATAATAAAGTGATCTATATGAGTGATCTTATTAGAACCGTTAGAAACCAACACTTCATTTCCATGTGTAAAAATTCTACCCTTCTTGATATTTTACTTTAATATTAAAAGTTTTTTTAAAAAAGAGTCTTTCATAAAATTTTATAATATTCACATAAAACCATATTTTTAAAAGACTAGAGTTACTTTTATTTTAGCAAGCTTTCAATTCTAAACGATTTATTTTTAAATATGAACACTTTAAAGTAACATGCAGATAACAGTATATATTATTATTTCTGAATTAATATTATCATGTTTAATTAATAATTATTATGTATTAATCGTTGAAAATTACTTTTTCAATATTTTTGTTCTTTTAATTCAAATCTAGGCGACACCATTACATTTAGCTGCCCGAGAGGGACATAAAGGAGTTGTGAAGTTGCTGTTGAAGTTCAATTCTAATATTTCCCACTGTGATAAAAATGGAAAAAATTGCTTGGATTTAGCAATTGATAAAGGTCATGAGTATGTAATAATGGTACATTATTTTATATGTATTTTCATTTGCAAAAATTTCATGATTATTTCTTTCTTTTTTTACAAACATATTTTTATAAATTATTTATCAGATATATTAGATTTTACACTTGTTTAAAAACATGCTAAGTATTTTAATAGTATAGCATGTAAAGGATGATGTTGAACAATTTGGACTTATATTATGCAAATTTGAAACTGTTTTTAAAAAAAATCTAGCATAAATTTCACATTAAACATATTACTATACTAAGGAAACTTATTTATTAATATTTTTTATTTTCTTAAATTTATACTCTTGTTTATCAAGTTTTATGTTACAAACTGCAATTTATCTACTATTTTTAATTTGCACAAATTTTTTTAATTAGAATATGTTATATAGTTTTTATCCTGTTTCTATATGAAACTTTATTTTTAAAACTTAAATAGTTTATTAAATAATATTTAATGATTTGAATGATTTGTTAACTGATCTAAGACTTTAGCCAAAAAAAAGAAAGAAAAAAAAAACACTGTTGATCACATAGGTTAAGGAAGATTTAACTGTAATATTGTTTTTAATATAATGTTATTTCAAAAATTTCTAATAATTTAAAAGCAATATAATCTGTCAGTGTCCTTTCAATGTTTGGAGAACAATAATGGTTATAATATTGTATTTTAAAAAGAGAAAACTGTACAAAAATGATTTTTATATCTTCCTTTTCAAATAGTTTAATGATTTGCATTGAATTAAGTTATTTTAATTAAAATAATTAGCATTAATTTGAAATCAAAATTATGACATTATTCATAAATCTTTGTTTGGTGGGTTAAAAATAAATGCGAAATAACTTTATTTTTTCTTATGTTTACTATAAAAAGTATATTAAAATTTTCATCTTGTTAATTTTTCTTTCATAACGTTTTAAAGTTATAACAAGTTTTTATTTTATTTTAAGTGATGTTGCTTTAGAAATCTTGGCAGATCCGAATTGGGAAACAGTACTTCGTAACGAATCAGATGCTAACAAATTTTCTATGCATCAAACTCCATTGCGTAGACTGATTCGTTACATGCCTGGTAAATATTTCATTTTTAAAATATTAAAATAGTAATTTAACATTTTCAGTCTTTTAACACTTGATAGCTTTTTCATTTACAAACAGCAGCTTATGCAATTTTTTGTAGACGTAGTATTTTATAGATATAAAACTATTATATGGTATATTGTTTGTATTAAAGCTGCTTTAAGAATTGTTGAGGTTCATATGGCTACTTATTCATGATATTTCATATTCATGATATTTTACAGTACGGATGAGCAATTTTTTTCTTTTAGAAGAAAGTGGCTAAAAAACAATTTGACTTTTAAATAATTTAAAAAATTTAGCTTTTTTATCAACTGATAATAATTTTCTTCTTTTTTTTAATGTAAAAACCAAATTTAGTTTATCATAAAAACTAAAAAAATGAAATGCAAAAAATTGTGTATTATGTTAAAAAAATACCAAATTTCAATTAATGTTTTGTGCGATTTGGCTTCTTTAATGAAATTTAAATATAAGTAGATTTTAAACTTTTTCTGTAAAAAACTGTTTTTATATTATTTTAATCTAAAGCATGTTCAAAGCATAATATTCTTTTAAAACATATATATATAACCATTTTGGAATTTTATTTTTTTTTTTCAAAGTTAGTTAAAAGTAATTTAAAAAAAGATTTATCTCAGCTAGTTATGATCATTTAAGGAGCTGCATATTAAAGAGCTATAAGTTGTGTGCATCTATTTCATGGGGAGATGTATGCTATAATTATTTTTTTTATAAAATAATTTATTTGAATAATATGATTCAAATAAATAAAACAATATTTATTGCTTTGATGAGAATTTTTTTTTTTTTTTGTGTAAACACTATCACTATTCTTTTTTTTTTTTTTTTTTTTTATGAAAAACTTTCTACGCCTTTTTCAGATTTTAAATATTTCTGTCCATGTAAATTTCAGATGTCGCTTCGTATGCACTAAGCCGATGCATATCCACAAATGAATTTGCTGAAGATGATCCTGATATGGAGAAAATTTACAATTATGAGTTTCTTGATGATATGTTTGCCTGTTATAGTCCCTATTTATATGATGGTATTGATCGAAATGATGACAAATCTTCTCAATCAGGAACTAGTATTCTGACTGGTAAAGCAATAAATACTTTTATTTATAGTTAAATATTTTGTGTATTTTTTTATAATGCAACAATGTATTTTTTTACTTATTATTTTAGGTTCAAATATCTATGACGATGATGGAACAGTAAAAAAGAATGTCCTTCCATACACATTTGATAAAGAAGTTTTGAAGTACAATCACCCTTTAATGCTAATGGTTTGTTTAGAATTAGCAATGCAATGTTTTTCAAAATATTTTTAAGCATTATCAAGGCCAAACTTAACTTCAAAAAGTCTGTTGATATTGATTATATGCTTATTACTATACAGTGGATTTTAAAGTTCTTGAAACAAAAATGTTCAACCTATTGTTTTGATATGTTTGTGTATTTTTTCCTCATAACTAGTAAGCACAAAACGTTCATTTTATATATTCATTACCTTTTTAACCTTAGGGGTGAAAACCACTCCATTTTGCTCAGTTAATGTCTGAGGCGATGGAGCCAAATCAGACTTTTTGTGCTCCAATCATTTCTTTTTTACAACAGAAGCTGCTCTCTTATCTCAATTTCTTAGAGTAGCTGATTTCATAGAGCTGTTCATCCTGTTGTTTAGCGTTGCTAAACAACAGGAATATGCAACAAGAGCAACATTAACTTTTTGACTATAATAAGGAATACAAAAAAAAAAGCACTACCAGTAACGATCAAATAAGCTCGACACAATATGGGGGACACTTATTTTTATTGAGTTGTTTGCATACAAAATAAAATAGAAAGAATATAGAAAGTTTGAAATAACTTATTAAGTGTTAACCATATTTATTAAAACAATATTATCTACTTATAGGAATGAGAGCATATAAGAATGTTATCTAACAAAAAGTGTTATTTGTTAGCTAAGATCATATACAGTGAGAACCCACTATAGTAATCCGTCCCCCATAAATAAGTCCTCTATAAATGATGGTTCACTATATCCAAATTCTTTAAAATAATATATTTTAACATATTGTTGTAGTATCGTTAGAAGTTGTTAATTGCAATAGCATCTAATTTGCTTAAGTATAAACTAACTCAATAAGTAATCTATATATAACAAGAATTCCCTACAAAGTACCCCTATGTCAAAACTTTCAATGAAAAATGTTAAGAGACATTTAAAATATTTTCCACCTATCAAGGTGTTTGTTGTTTGCTTTTCATTAATAAATTTTTCTGTCGTTCTTGTTTTTGATTTTTGTCATTTTTCAAGGAATTTGTTATTGATAATTGGAATTTTTTAGCAACCAATTCGCTTTTACTCTTGCTTGTTCCTGGAACCACTTGCATTATTATCTCCAGAGATAGTGTGTAACAATTGAATTCTGTATAATGGAAATGTCTCATTTTAAACAAACAATTCCTTTTTAATATGTATCACTTTATTTTTAATTAAGTCATTATTATATCCTACGGAACTTCTCACTAAAAATTTCTGAACATTTATTTAAATAATTGCAGAATGGGATTTTATTCCTCAATAGTTGAACAGCTGTTCATTATAAATGTATTAATTATCTGTTAAATAACACTTTGTATGAATCGCAAAAGAAGTTCACTACAACTGAATGTTCATTATATCTTGAGTTTATTATAGCAACGTTGTCTGCATATCCTTAAACTTTATCATTAAAGACCTTCAAAACATAATTAGAGCACCCTGCACTACTTCAAATATCAAAATATAAAATAAATAAAAAACTTTTTGGCAGTGTGTCCCCTGATGAACTGTGTCTGTTCTGCACACACACATTTATATTTTATTTTTAATTATTAAGAATTTATGTCTTATTTCTAGTAAAAAACTTTTTTGTCATACAATAAACTAGAACCATCTCTAAAAAAAATTTTACAATTGCACTTTAAATATGCCATTACAAAATTTTTATAATAAACTATGAAAAAAATATACATTCTGCTCATAGTTTAATTTATTATTATTGTATATCTACAAATTTGTGCCTCATTCATATTGCTTTTTTTAAATGAACAGCATTAATCAATTAAATCTTAACTAAATAATTACTACAACGGTATAAACTTAAATATGCTGATAAAAAGTGAGCATATTTTTCTTTTGCTGTAATTGGAAAGAATATAAATTAAGATATTAAATTCATTTACATATTTTCTTCTGATTTGACTGAATTTTTGCCATTTTAATGCAGGTATCTTATGGGAGAGAAGAATTGTTGAAACATCCATTATGTGCTAGTTTACTTAGGCGCAAATGGAAATACTATGGTCGATATGTCTACTATAGTAATTTGTTGATTTTTATACTATTTTTAATGATTTTGACAACCTATGTATTGACCTCTGTTCCACCATGTTCTGTCTCTGATGATGAGGAATTTGATTCTAAATGTTGGTATGTATTAACTTATTTGAGACCATTAAAGATCATGCTGTTATTTTATACTAAAAAAATTCATTAATAAAATTTATAACTTTTTTCCTTGAAAAAAAATTAAATACTTATTGAAATTGGTGCTTCATGCTGTTTTATTAGTGTACATGTACAGTGCGCAAAAAATAAACGAAACACCCTGAATAACTTTTGATTGAATGATTGACAATAAGTATTGAATTAAAATCAAGAAATCATGGTTCAAGAGGATGACATCAATTATGCTAATTTAAATGTGCAGTTGATGTTTTAAGTTGCAAATTCAGATACATACTTTCTCTAAATAAACGTTTCTATTTTTGTCTTTTTTTTTTTCCTTGACTATCAAAGCATAAGATCTGGGAGCCACGATCTGGGAATTATGGTTCCAATAGTATGGTCAGGAAAGCGGTTGAAAGCTTGGACTCTTTTATAGTACTAATTTTTCTTTTTAGGTACAATCATTGCACTCAATTATAAAATGCATTTATTCAAAAATAATTCCATGCGGAAAATAATTTTTTATCAATTTATTAATTTTTATTATTTTATTTAATAATGGTCAAAAAAAATTGTGAATTATATGGTTATAAGTTTTCATGCATTTGCAAATAATGCATTTTTATGGCAAAATGAACATTTGAATGAAATCAGTGGAATAGTTCCTGAATAATCAGATTTTTAAAAAATCAGATATTTCAATTTTCTAAAATGGTCAATTCAAAATTTTTTAGACCATTATTAAAAAATTTATGATAAATAATTATTAATTTTATTTTTTGGATGGATAAATTTTTTATGGATCTTTGAATAAACGCAATTATATAATTGTGTGCAAATTTTTTATTTTGCTTAAAAAGTTGCCGAGATTCAGCGAAATATGCACACAAAAAAATTCACATATTCATCAAGACATTCAACCACTTTCCTGAACAAATTGTTGGCACCATATTTCTAAGGTTGTGTCGAGATTCTTCTGCATTATAAGGGTCAGAAATCGTAGTCCATCAAAGAATGAACATTTTTGTTTCTGGCCTCTGCTTATTTCATGATTTAAAATATTGACTGCATTATTTAATTGGCATATTTGAGGTCACCCCCTCAAACTATTAAGATTTTGTCTTAGTAAAGATCAAAAGTTACTCAGGGTGTTTTGTTTATTTTTTGCACACTGTGCATTTTTTCTGCTATGTTATGTGTTTTTAAAATCAATTTTTTCTTTATTCTTTCTTCCGATATTTTCTAGAGTGTTTGCTTGCTATAAAGTTAACTTCCCGATTTTACGCAATGCAAGAAGCAGAGGCCATTTTCATAGCCAAAATAATTATCATAATTTATTTCATTTGTTTATTATTAGAGTGCTACACATATACAGTAATTCATAAATAAATAACAAAATTCAGAAAGTATTTATTATTTTTCTGGTAAAAAATATATTAAATCTGATGTTCTTTGCGGATTTTTTGTCATTAAATTAAGGCTTTATACAATGTTTTCCTACTCTTTTTTTTTTATTATTATTATTTTTTTTCTGGCAAAATTAAAGATTACACACATATATATTTTAATGACGGCCACTAAATGTGAATTGTGTAAAATAATGTTTCAAATGAGAATATGCTTTTTTATGTTTTACTTTTCTATTTGTGCAATATATTTTTTTTCTTCGTGCATACAATATTTTATTCTTACAAATTTATTTCTTATGATTCTTTATATAAGTACAAACAAGAATTATACTTGCCAGCCATTTATTGGAGAATGTGATAGAGACATGAATCAAGCTTTCCCCAACTTCTGTAAAAATTTTATTTATATACTTGCAGTTTTGCATTTATTGAAAGAGGTAAGTCTGATTTGTCTTTTTCATAATTATTCAAAAAATATTGCAACTTTTTTAATCCAATTCAATGTTTTTCTTAAATTCAATAAATTCTAGAATATAGTTATTAGAAAATTAAACAATTTTATTAATTTTTTTAATAACTTACATGTCTCCGGCCAAAGGAGCCATTTACAAATGTCTGGCAGAGCGGCAATCAAAGGGGACTCGTCAGCACAAGGCAACAGTTGTACTTGATCATGAGTAAGTGAAAGGGTCAAGTCCAAATTCATAAGGCTTGTTCTCAAAGGAATCCAGAAGAACCAGTGATCACAGACACAGTAGTGTAGGTCAACACCCCACTCTCATTTGGCTGACCTCAGACTGGAAGGCCAACCAAACTGCTTTTATATACATATTCATAGCTGCCAACTCTACTGGATTTTGCCAACTTCTCCTGATTTAGTGGTTTAATTCAAATTCAACTGGTTTTTGTAAATTTTAGGAAATTCCCTAAAATTGAGTAAGTTTTTAAAAAAAATCCCTATTGAGATAGAATTTTCGCAAAGATTATTGCTTGAATATTTAATTAAATATTGCTAATACATAATGAAGCGAGCCTCATTTATAGAAATCAGTTCAAAACTTTTTTTGTTCTAAAATGTTCAGTTTATTTTTATTCAGAGCTTTCTTTTTAAATTAATTTTTAAAAAAATCTTTTAACTATCTTTGATCAATTAAATGCCTAGTAATATTCAATATTATGAGTAAAATTAATAATTTCAAGTATGTTTAATGCCAATCATAACTGGAAAATATTGCAGTATTCATATTTTGATGACTATAAAGATCCCTAAAATTAAGTGTGTGTAAAGTATTTTGTACATTATGCAACAATTATCATGAAATTTAGATTATTTCATAAAATCTACTGAATTTTTTCCTATCCATGTTGGCAGCTATTCATATTCACAAATTCATAGTTACTAGGAAAAAATCTAAATATTACATTAAATAAATTCTAAAAATTACAACAATTTAGTTCAAAAGTTACACCAAAAAAGTTCAAAATTTACATCATAATGTATTGCAAATGGATTTAAAAGGCTATCATCTAAATTTAATTTCAAAATTTTACCATTTTATTAAGAAAATAGGTAACCTTATTTAAATAGCTAGATCTCAACAATAATATATATTTTATCTTTATTATTTAGAATTTATTTAGAAATAATATAAGTTGTCAATCCTCATAATTATTTATTTTTGATATATTTATATATATCATTTACTCTTTTGTTATTAAAACACTTAAATTAAGTATAAAAATTCACCATATAAATATTATTATGCAACTTAATATGATGTATTTTTTTATTTCAGTGGTAACTCTATTATACTTTTTTTACTTATGTTGATTGATTTAGTTTAAATCATCAATTTTGGTCAAACAGAATTTTTTTCTTCTTTTAAAGTTTGTTTGATTTAAAATATTTCATAATGTGTCATTGTATAATTAGACTGAAAGTTCATATAACTTTTTTATTTAATATGTCAAAGTATGTGTTAGTTCTTTAAATATTTTTGATTCGAAACTTTTTTATAAGTAAACAAAAGTCTATATTAAATATTTTTAATTTCAGAAGAGTTTTTACTTTTTTTCGTATGTCTTATAATTTTGAACAATAATTTTAAAAAAAACTCCATAACGATCTTTAATTCATTTAGAACATACAGATTTTAAAGTTAGCAAGTTTGAATTATCTTACTGATTATATTTCTCTATGTGTTTATAAATTTAATATTTAACAAAATAGCATTAGTTGATTAACTACCGAAATTCGAATCTTTTTTTATCTAATATTAGACAACAAAGAATATTAGTGAAGTTTTATATCCTGGTTATTATTTATTATTTCAGATTTTCCAACTGTATCAAAATGGGAAAAGATATGCAAATTTAGAAAATTGTTTGGAGTGGTCCTGTTATTTAAGTGCATTATTATTTGTGGCTGATTTCACTGAATGTTCTGTTGAAAGTGGCATTCGTGAAGTAGGAATTTTTATTTGTTTTTCTTAGAATGTTGTGAAAATACTAATTTGCCAAGTGTTATATTATTTATATCAGAAAATTGTACTGAAAGAAGTATTTCATGTTTTTTTTCCTTATCAATTTAGTTAATAAAATTGAATAAATTTTTATTAAAAAAATTAAATAGACTTCTGCTCAAAAAATAAAAATTGCTAATTTTCGAAAAAGCTATATTTTAGAGGTTAATTTAATGAATTTTTTTTTTTTTAAGTAGACATAAACCCTGTTTTATACAACCTTGTAGTAATAATGAAGAAATGACTTTTTTTTCTTACTGTTCTATTTATTGATAGCAACAAATTAATGATATACCCCTCTACACTGAAAAATATACAGAAAAATGAAATGTTGAATCCCAGTTTCGCCCTACTATACTCATAGTTATTTGAAGCTAAATTTTCTTGAATAATTTTACTTAAGAATTTATCATCAACATCTCCAAATTTTTTCTTAGTATCATTTCTTAAATAAAATTTACATGCATATCTTCTTAATTAATTTTAAAAAATACAAGTATTATTTTTCATAGCCTTAATACTAAATACATGTAAATTTTTAATTAAATAAATATAACTTTTTGCTAGTTGTAGTTAAATATTGATTGAACTGATTTTTTTAAGACATGAATAGTTTAGTAATAATAAATGTTGTTGTTTTACTACTATAATTTTTTTAGTTAATGTTTCAAAATAATTTTATAATAAATTTATCAAATTTTAGTAAAATTTTTCCAATACTTTTTTTTAGAAAATGTTGTGAACTCTACTAAGTTTCTAATATGTTGAATTCTTGAACAATTTTAAAAATATTCTTTTAAATTTAGGTGTGGATATCACCTAGCATATATCTACTCTTTTTAGTAATATTTATATAATATTGTATAAGGCTTAACTTTGTACTAAACTTGCTACTAATGTGTGCTATTATCTTTATTGATTTTATTTTTTATTTACTGCATGATAATATATTAAAATATTACTTTTAGGTTTGGCAATGGGAACTTGGAGCTATATCAATATTTACAGCTTGGATGGTTTTTCTTATATTTATCAGCAAATTTCCTTTTCTGGGAATTTATGTAATAATGTTCTTCGAAATCTTAAGTACTTTTGTCAACTTTTCATTTGTTTTCTTTCTCTTTGTTGTTGCATTTGGCCTTGGATTTTACAGCCTTCTTCAAAATCAGGTATACAAATATTTCATTGCATGATATTTTTTATAGTTTTTGTTTGCATTTTTAACTTATATTTTGTTGCACTTTTCAGAAAAAATGTCATCAACTATAAAAAATGAAAAAATGTCATCAACTATAACTGTATTTCAATATGTAATTAATTTCAATTTTCTATTTTTATACTGTTAGTGCAGTGTAAGTTTTAAAGTACATTTTTATTGCTCATAAATTTTGAAGGCTTGAAGCTAGAATTTTACACTTTGAAGAATAACTTCATTTTTTTAAATTGAAATACAAAGGATTTTCTGTAATAAAAAAAACATCAACATTTACATGTTTTTGTATTCCTTAATGTGTATTCAATCTGATGCTTACTTTTGAATACTTGATGCTCAGTCATATTATTTCAGAATTCATTTGAAGCTATTTATAAGCTTTTTTTATTATTACAATGTATGTGAACCACACAATTTATAAACTTTCAAAATCTTTTAAACTTCATATCCATTACAAAGTTTTATATTATTTAAAGTTAAATTTTCAAAAATGATTTCCAAAAATTCTTTTTAACAGCATTGAAATTGATAAAAAAGAAATTTAACATGCTGTGAAAAATATTTCAATAAAATCATCACAGTATTTAAAAGGACAAAAAATTTTCGAATCTCATGAAATTTTGGGAGTCAAAAACAAAGTAAGTTTTAAGGATCTGTATAACAAAGCTTTCACTTAATGCTTGTTTTCCTTTACATCAGCCTCAAGTTTTAAGCATTATAATCTATTTTTTACATTTTCTAATCCACAACTTAAATGAAAAATTTGATATCATTTATTATTTGAGTTTTATTAAACATAAACAAACTTAATTTATATAAGTCACAATTTTCTCAAGTTGTATTAAATTTAATGACTACTTCATAATTTTCGGGATGATTCTGAAAATTGTGAATTTTCAAGATAATTCTGAAAGTTCCTCTCTATTTCAAATGACTTAACTATTTTTGATAATTTGTTTGCCAATTATTACAAAGGAATTTTTAATCAGGCATGACAGAAATTTTTATTTAAACAACATAGGTTTATAGTGAATTTATTTGCTTAATTTAAATTGCTTGAATTTATGCAAGAATGTAAAATATTAGTTAATATTTTTTCACTTTTTAATTTAAAATGGGAACTACTAATTTGGAAATGGCAACAATAAAGGGAAACTTATTATTTATTTATTTTGCATAAATCAAACTTTTAATATCTAGAATGTTACTAAAATAATATTTTATTACTTAAAACCGTTATATAACTGCAAATTTTTTAACTTGATACTCATGCATGTCAGTATTGATTTAACCAGGTATTGTAATTATTTTCTACATTGTTTAAACTTAGATTCATTACAGTACTTGGTGATGATTTATTGAAAAAAATCTTTCCAGAACTTGTAATTACCAAAAACAGGAACTTCGTGCAAATCTCATCACCTTAAAACTCTTATTATTTTTGACAGTTATCGACATAGAAATCTAATACGTCACAGTTAAAAAAGAAAAATGCTGACACCAAAAATTATCTATAATGATTTAGTTACATATGCTATGTTAAAAAATTGGAGAGAAACATTTTCCATGTTATCATATGTTTTATACCCCATTAAGTAAACTTTACTCATAATTATTCATTCATTTATTTCAGAGTCCTTTTGAAAATCCAGGAAAAGCTATTCTTAAAACTGGAGTTATGATGATTGGTGAAATTGAATTTGATGCCATTTTTAATAATTCTGAAAATAATCTATATTTTAGTGGGCCTACATATGCTTTATTTGTTGCCTTCATGCTCATAATGGCTGTAATTATTATGAATCTCCTAGTTGGTCTGGCCGTAGATGATATAAAAGGTGTTCAAGAACAGGCTGAACTTAAACGAGTAGCTATGAAAGTAAATTTAAAGAATTTAATCTATAACTACTATTTATTTGTAGCTATAATGTATGCTTATATCTGTAAAATATAAGTTAATAACTAAAGATCTAAAATGCTAGCTTGGAAACTTATAAGAAAATTCTGTAATTGTAATTGATTCTGTAAATGTGTGAATTTCTTAAGTATGTGGATACTTTACAGAGTCTTACTACAGAATTTATAGAATTATTCTACAGAATTTGTAGAATCTGAAAATATAGTTTAAAAGCAGTGACGATAATAACCTTACTGTACATGATAATTTCCATTCCCTATCAAATATTAAATTGCACTTGATCTTCTAGTTTATTTTAAACTTAAATATGAAAGAAAAATTTCAGACAATTTAAGTCTAAGAATGATTGATTCTTTTTCCAATCTGCTGCCCCAACTCTCAAAATTTGATAACTAAATTAAACATATTAGAATGCATTAAATTCAAAGTTCTCACAATATTTCTGATATTTAGAACTAAAAGTAAAAGCCATATCGTTTCCAAATAATATTACTAAATAAAAAAAAATCTTCTGTAGATTCAAAATATGAAAAATTATGAGAATATGAACCTTTTTGATCTCTGAAACATTTAGAGATGAAATATTTTAAATTTTCATTGTAAATAAGCACAGAACCTTTTGGAGCGATCTCTGTTTTAAAAAGCCAAAAGCAAATGAGTAGTTGATTATCTCAAAATTAAAATGATTTTTAACGTATCAGATGTTTCTAAGGTTTCTTTGTGATTTGGTGACATGAAAATATATCTTAGAACTTTGACTTTAGGGCTAATTCAGTTACAGTTATTTGAAACGCTTTATAATTGCACTGGTGACAATAATTGCTGAAAATTTTGAATTCATCCTAAAATTGATTTCAATTGTTTAAAATCTCAGAAGCATAAAAATGTTCTTTGTTTAGTGCTTTATTCTATATTTACACTAAAATCAGTGTTATAACTACATCAACTATTCTTGGTTGATGAATTTTATACAGTTCTTTTTTTCCCTATTTATTATTCCCTTATCTTAATTTTTCTACTTTTATTTCCATGATATTTTGTAATTTTATTTTTTTGATTAATTTTTAATTTTGTGTAATTTGTTTTTCATTCATTTTAACTTCTGTTAACTATGATTGCAGTTCCTTTTAGTGTCAAATAATTCATTTCTCTTAATAGGTAGAACTTGTGTTAACAGTTGAACGTACTCTGCCTATTGTTCTCTTAAAGAAATGCATTTTTAAATATAGAAAAATTTATCCGAATAAGTGGAGGTCATTTCCTTGGTATTATCGAATATTTAAAGTAAAACAAATTCCACCAAATGATCTATCGAAACAGGTAATTATTTCATTGTATTTTTTTACTTTTATCATTAATAAACTTTATTTAAAAAGTGATAAAGAATGAGCTCTTTATTTTTCTATTGCTTTCACAAAAAGATTTGCCTTTTAAGCTTCATTTTTCCCCCTCTTAGTGTTTCTACTTTGACAATTTTTATTTACATCACTTCAGTAAATGTATCTATTTCTGAAACTTATGCTAAAGATAATGTGTCCAGAACAGAACAATGTACTATAGTACGGTTTTTAGTGCCATAAGAGGACTTTATTATTTTATTAAAATTGTTGCCATTTATTTGGAGCACAATCTAAGTTCAAAAGAGCCGCAATAGCTCAGTGACTAAGACACTGAACTGTCAATTTAAAAAAAAACTGGGTTTCAATCCCTGGTGGGGGCTTGATTTATTTGGAATTCTGGATATGATTCAGTTTACTTGGGAAGTAAATGCAACCCATGCACAATTCTGTTACAATCACACCATTGCTCTATCAAGTGCGAAACCTCAACCTTCATAATCCTCCTGGTTCACAATGGGCCATTGTGGGAATGCTTTCTCAAAGAAAAAAAACCTGTAAAGAAATGGTATAAAATTTAACTGAAGGATAAAATCTGTCAAAACCTGGACAATCAAACACTGTGATCTATAAAGAATCCATAGCTTCTGTTTATGAAATGTTTGGTGCAAGTGCAATCAACTATGATACTAAGAATCATACTACTGCACATTGTTCTATTGCGGATGCATTCATCTTTAATTAGTTCTATGCAATCTGTTTTGCACTTGATGAGAAAGTTTTTTTTAAATAAAAATATGATATTTAAAATCCACCAAAAATCTAAATTATACTAAGTTAAAAATGTCATAAGGTAGCCTCACTATCAAACAAAAAAAAACATCTGATTTGATTTTGGCAGTCAATTAAAAACTTTATATATTAAGAAGCCAAAACATAAAAATGTGTATTGTTGCCTCCCTTTCAAATAAATAAATTCTTTAACGACATTAATCATTTAATAATGCAATAATTTATATTCTGCCAGGCAATAAGTTAAGAATTATTTAGATTGAAAGCACTTTTTAAATCTAGTAATTAATCTCAAAGGTAACATTGAAACTCTCTTTACTAACCTTATAAATCAGATATCAGCAATTCTATATGAATTGAACTATTTGTTATTATTTGAAAAACCATTATTAATAAAGTTTTTAACTAATAAAGCATTAAAATTTATTTCATATGTATATGTCATAAGCTAATTACTTAAAGTATTTATTTTATATTTTAAAAAAAAAGCTTTTAAGTCTAAATCAATATTTGTTTTAATTATTTTTTATGAATTTTGCAAATTCATGAATATTTTTCTTAAATTTTTGACTTGTAAAATATTTTATTGAGTATAATTAGGTTGTTTTTTAAATTACAGTAAATATTTGGGTAAAGGGGGAATCATTTCAGGCGTTTTTGATAATCACTCTAACTACTAGGTCAAACGCTCTAAAACACTTAACATTTATATGATATAAAGAAAAACTGGTTTTTTTGTATGAAAAAGCAAAAAAATTCCACCTCAAACTAAGTTTTTTAAGATGTTTTATAATGCTTAGAAGTCTTAATCATCTATACTGAAATAAATCTTTCTTTGAAAGTCGTTTCAATTGAAAAGTTAATTAAGTAATTTACTTATTTGTCATTTATTTTATTCTCTCTCTCTCTCTCTATTTCAGTCACCTCTTCATGATGTTGAAGAAAAACAGAATAAATTGATAAAGCAAATGAAAGAATTACAAGATTCAATTCATCAAATTCAAAAAGATATTAAAAATTTAACAGCAAGCAGTAAAAATTCCAAAGGGATATAAGAACTCAAGTTTGTGTCTCGTGTGTCTATGTCTTTTTCTGGATATACGTTGTTCAAAGTTATATGGGATGTCATAAGGTTATTTTTTTCATCATGATTTTTATGGTGCTTTATAATGGTACTTGCAACATATTTCATTTTGATGTAAACTGGTTCTAGCAGCTATGTATTTTCTTTTAGCTAGTTTGAAAATTTTAAAGTTTCTTTTGTTAATTTATTTATTGCAATTTAGCTTGTAATATTCTTTTATTCTAAAAAAAATTACTTTGTTTTTTGTAAGTAATTTTTGTTATACCTACAAAACAGAAACTTTATTATATTTCTTGTTGTGAAAGTTAATATTATTTTTTGTTATGTAAATAAATTGAGCTGGATGTTTAAAAAAAAATGATTTAGATTTTATTTAAAAATTTATAAAATAGTTCTATTATCTTAATAGAGTAGTAATTTTTTTTCCAAATCATACTTTAAGACAAACAGAAAATTCAGCATTAATACATCCAGCTTATATTTTGAAACTCATTAGTATCTGGATTATTATTCTGCCCTTCTAAATTATTATTATTTTTAATATTTGTATAGTAAATTTTCAGTTTTTACCATTAAACATCAACAGGGATATTTTTTTACCTTTTTCAAGATGCAGTATAGCTAAATAATTTAACTCAAAATTATGAATGTGAATGCCAGTATATTGCTCAATATATAAAGTATATACATACATTTTATGCATTTTGATTTAAATAGAGAAAGTGCATAACTTATTCTGATATTTTCATTATACCTGGAAAAAAAACGTGGAGCTCCTATATATGCAAATGCTATGAACAATTATGTTATTTCACAGCAGTTTTTACTTACCTAATTTATTTTTAAAAAACGTAAAATATGTGCAATGTGTACTTCCTATGGCTGCATCAATTTTAAAAAAATATAATGAATAATAATAATGTGAAATCAAACATTCCTACAGTTGTTATTGAAGTTTTGCTCATGTTCTCATTACAATTCAAAATTTTTTTATTGTACTTAATCATATTAGAAAGATCGATGCTCCCCTGCTTAAAATTAATTTTTGTTTAAAACCTAAAATATGAAAATAAATTATGTGGACTTGATTTATTATACTGTGATATTAAACATATGCTTGTGTGATGGTTGTATATTTAAATTTTTCACTGTCAATTTTTAATTTAAAATAATACTGATTTGTTTGATAACTGATTGTTGAATTCATATTAATGTTCAGAAAAAAAAATTTATATTGACTGAAGGTCAATAATTTTGACTTGATTAATAATGCATGTTTATTGCTCAATTACTGTTGCTCAATTTTGGAAAATTTTTAAGGAAAATGTTTATTTAAAAGTAGAAATTTGCAGATCCCATTGTCTGTCTTGTAACTAGTTTTAAATTGAAAATTTTATTGTATTTTTAGAAAGAAATATATTAGTTTTTTAACTAATTCCTATGCTACTGTGATTTACATCTTTGATATTTTTTCTAATAATTTTTTTTGGTGTAACCCAATATCTTAAAAAATATTTTTTATGCATTCTATATTAACGTAAGTATTCCTATTTGAACTTATTTGAGATATATTTCATATTAAGTCAATATATATTTTAGATGAATGCATTTTCAAAAGCACATTATTTCTCATATTACATTCTAAATAGGAGAATATAAAAATGAAAATAAAAAAAACTTTGAAAATGATCATTTATAAAATATTGCATATAAAAAATTTTTAAAATCTCCTTTAATACTTGCACATTTATAATAACTGAATTTAAAATAACAATATATTTTCTTATCATTTTACTCATTATCAAATAATTAAAAAAAAACAATCATTTTAATTAGCATTAATTTTTTCTTAACGAACCACATTTTTAAAATAAAAGGAAAGTAATGATAAAAGTTATATGTGTCAGAAAAAAAAAAAAATTTTAATATCAAGTATATCATTGATAACATTTCCAATTGGAACAAATATGTAATGTATGTATTTTTTAATTGTCTCTGAAATGGTAATTTTAAAACAAAATTTTTTGTTTAAAAATCATCAGCTTCTTAGCTAATCAGTCACTACAAAGACTTTGTCAATCCAATAAAAAGACTGTATTACAGAAAGATTATGTCAGCTTAATTTGAGCTGATTGGCATATTTCGAGGAGAGGTTCAAAAGAGAAAGGAGGGGCCTTTGCATCACATGATTTTATAACCGTCATTTAACGGCCGACCCAGTTTTGAGTTTACACTACAATTGTTTGACTCCGTAGCCTCGTAATTTTGAACCCTGTACAGAAGACAAGGGAACTACTGGATCAACCATTGGGAGAAATTTGCCTTTATGGAAAACTTTTTAGAGGGAACTAACCTGCATTTGCCTTATATATGGAGAGGAAAACCTCCTACAGTTAGTCCGGCAGCAAGGGGATTCTAACCCATGATCTGTCTGCAACTGAGGATATTTTACTTTAGCACTGTGCTGTGATCGGTGCGAGCCGGATGTGGAATTCGTATCCAACAGCCATTGCTGGGATTCAAACCTGGTTCATGTCATTGGAAATAATTTTTATAATTTATAGAATGAAATTTTTAGTTTTTAATTAAATTACATGCAAGTGATTCTTCTGTGCCGATTTGATAATTTTAATTTTTGCCATGTTGGCGAATTTCCGCCAAGTTGAATATGCAAGGTAGGCAGAATTGGCCAATTTTGCTCTAAAAATTCAGCATCTTTATTTTTTCAAATTTTTGTAATATTTTATGAAAAACTAATAATTTATGAGGCAATGTGCTTTTATTCTCTTCTGTCAAGCACAGATGTAGTGTGAGGTGATTATCCCTCCTTGTGCCACTTTAACTCTCACCTATACCTCTAACTTCGTTATGAGCATTAAGAGTCTCACCTATCGCCCCTCTTCCTCCTTCGTAGAAGTTCTGCCTCTTGGCTGCGGAAGGGAGTTAGATAATATATAGACGGATGCCATACGCTGACGCATCCTGTGAAAGTCCTTTTGCTAATACTTTTTTTAAATTAAAAACAATAATTTTCAAATTTTTTTCATAATTTTCTTAAAAACATTTTTATTTAGTCATTTTTTATTATTCAAGAATGATCTAAATCTGTGCGACATATTGTGATTTTGCATGTACTTTGGAGTGCAGATATTTTTTTTATCTTACTATACGTAACATATTTGACCTAATAAATAGATATGACTAAATTTACAGAAAATTGTCAGCTATTTTTCTGTTTGACCAATCACATGTGTGTTAAATTGATTTATAAAACTGTAGATAAAACACAGTATAAAGGAATCATACTAACTGACCTAGTTATATCATGTTATTAGCAACTATTGGAATAGTTAAAACTTATAAATTTATCTAACATAAATGTATATATTATATAATATAATTAGGTTAAAACTTATAAATTTTTATTAAATTGTAATCAAGTGTAAAATATTTCTAATGAATTACTCTATATCAATTTTATGAGTATTTTCACTCCAGGCTTCCTTCTATGTATACTCTGTATTATCGGTCTATGAGACAAATATACTTTGTAAACTAAAATTTTTTAAAAAAATACATCTGAATTTTTGTCATTTTATGCTAATAAAATTTTACTTCAATCACATAGTGTGTTGAAAATTATATTTCTTTATTTGTTCCACCATTGTTTTAAATATACAGTATTAATACAATGGGCTCGAACAATTGTAGCCCATTTCCTTATATTGCTTTTATTTTAAAGCCTGCTTAAAAAATTCATTAATATGATAAATTGATATCTAATAAAATAGTAGCGAAGCAAATCGTGCATGTTTATGGTAAATCTTATGGTAAACATTTAAATTTTCAATTAGTACCTGTGGCTGGTAGAGTCTAATAACTTTGTGGCCACTTCTTCCAAAAACATGTAACCGATACAGGGTGTTTAAAGTTTTTAAAAAGTGCTTATTCTCTTTTTTTAAAGCCCTGAAAGGTGCTTTTTTTATTAAGTGTTTTTAAAAAGTGCTTAATTTTTCCTTTACCACAGAGAGAGCTATTTTTTTACTTTGTCGATTTTCACCCCGAATAATGCAAAAAGCGTGGTTTACAAATTGTTCTATTTAACGTTTTCATTATTCATTTTACCACAATCCATTTCGGCGTACTGTCGGTCCGTAGCGTATGAAAGTGTCAATCATTTTGCATGTTTGATAAAATGCTTGCGGGTGCATATATGCTGAGCTGGGTTCAGTAGGAAGAATTCTTGCATTACCATGAGCAACTCTGCTGCATTTTGCAAGATCTTCTCAATTTCAGGCTTCATTTTATGCCCTCTGAAATCGAACCGAAAAATATCGGGACCAACTAAACATTCCCAAATTTTAATAACAAAAAAAACATTATTTCTCTAGTTAATTTTATCTAGTTATTCAGATCATCACCTCTGGCAACACACACACTCTCTCCTCTTCTCTTCTTTTTTTTTATAAACGTCGGTGTGCGGGTACATGACCACTTGGATCAGTCTGAATGGGGAACAAAAGTGTGCGGTATTGGTCCTCGTTAAACTGTTCTACCGTAAAGTGCTCGACTTCGCGTGCAGGTCGTCGAGCTACCGAAGCGGGGTGCCATCATCCCCCCTGCACAGGATCAAAATTGTGATGGCATGTCTTCGGATCATTCTCAGGGATGTTTCCCAGACCGTCGCCAATAGCCCATTGTGCAGCTCTAGTGCGACGTAAATGAACTACAACAACAACTCTGATATATTTGAAAGTGACCATGCTCCGGTGAATATATCACTCTGGCAATCTCCAACAACAATTCTACCTTAAGTAAACTAAGTCCTATGGAACGGCTGAATCTCAGACTTAGAAGAAACTATCCTCGCACAAAATAACTTCTCCACTTCAAGTTTATGTACCAGCAAAAATAAAAGAAACATACCTCAGTTAGACCGGCTCTTAACCCCCACTTTCTGGAACAGTCAGTGTTTGTTTCTATACGATGGAAAACGCAAATAATCTAGAATTGCACGCTGTACTCAAAATATGGATAGGTGGAAGATGTATAAAAAGACCCGATCTGACCTGCTGAAGGCAATCTACTCAGCACATAGGAAATACTGGAATGAATTCTGCAATAGCGTTTGACAATTTAAAAAAATCTATAAAATACTTCATTCAATAATAAATCGCCCTGAGCTCCTTAATGCACCTTCAAAGATTATCACAGTGAACAACATTGAACTTCGTAGTGCCGTTGCACAAGTAAGCATATTTGCAGCCTTTTTCTGTAAACCGCCAACCAAAAACGGGCTCCCCTTGGACTTCAGTGGAGCATATCAGTATTCACTCAACTCTTAACCTTATAGGGACTTCAAGGTGCCCTCGATCTCATCTTCCAAACGTAAATCACCAGGGCCAGATAAAATTCCTCTAAAAGTATTGTGCTCTATCTTGGAAGCAGCTCTGCGAAACTTCTGTGTGAGTTGAACTCTATCTGGGCTTCTGGTCAAATCTTAGAGTCCTGGAAACTGGTCTGGTGTCTTATAGATATATAGATGTCTATATCTGGTGTCTGTCTGATAAGAATTCTTATAGACCTATATCTCTAACAGTCACTCTGAACTAAACTCTCGATCGCATGCTTCAAAAACGCTTCTCCAGCTTACCAACACCTACATCTTCCTCCATCCAGCTTATTCCTTTCCGGTTCCCTGTTGGACTCCGTAGAAGCATGTTGAATTTGAAGAAGAGCCTTTGAGCTCATATAAATCTTAATAGGCTAAATTAAGCCTTACCTATTGAAACGCAGTGCTATAAGCGAAAGCAGAGAGCACGCCGCACTTCACTTTACTATACTCATACTCCCTTCCGCAAGGTAAAATGACTTATATATATATATATATATATATATATATATATATATATATATATATATATATATATATATATATATATATATATATATATATATATATACCGTATATTCCGGCGCATAACGCGCCCCGGCGTATAACGCGCACCCGTAATTTCTAATACTTTTTTTAAATTTTAAGATATACTCTTCGTATAACGCTCACGAAAATTAGGATTGTACATGTGCAATATTTCGTCTTTCAAGATCGTAAATAAAAAGTTTTTTTCCCTATCTTTTGCAAAAATAAAAGAACTGAATTTGACATGTATGTGAGGGTAGAGTTGAAAGAGTAATAATGTGATTCTGAGAAAAGAGATGTAGTCGTATTCAGCAGTGCAGGTGTGTGGAAGAATGTTGTTCCCCACATTCTAGAAGTAAGGGGGGGAGGGGTATCTGGAATGCTGTCTATTGTGTATGTCTCAAAAGCATACCACGAATCAGGAGACAAAACGTAATTCCTCTTCGGCCAATCGCACCATTTGATGTCCTGCCTTTGAAAAGTAAACATTGTAAACTTCAAGAATTCAGCGTAGTTTTTAGTAGTAGACATGGCTCCTATCAAACGAAGCAAACACAGCGCTGGATTTAAATGCAAAGTAATTCAGTTTGCGAAAGAAAGTGGAAATCGGGCTGCGGCGAGACATTTTGGTATTGAGGAAAGCTCGGTGCGTGAATGGAAGAAAAATGAACAAAAAATAATGGATATGCCTAAGGATAAGTGTGCATTGCGTACAGGACTAGCAAAATGGCCGGTGTTAGAGGAAAATGTAGAAAACTGGATTTTGGAAAATCGGCAAAATGGCTTGATTGTAACAAGAAACTGTGTTCGCTTGTTTGCTCTAAAATGGGCAAAGATTAATCCACACGAGAGTGAAAACTTCAAGGCTACTGTGAGTTGGTGTAGCCGATTTATGGCTCGAAAAAATTTAGTTCTACGTGAAAAAACCAAAGTATCACAAAAACTACCAAAAGACTTGGATAGTAAATTGTTAAGTTTTCAAAAATATATTATAGAACTGCGAAAAAAAAAGGAATATTTACTTTCGCAAATAGGAAATATGGATGAGACCCCAGTCATGTTTGACATGATTGGTAATAAAACAATTGATTTAAAGGGAGTAAAATCTGTCAACGTAACAACAACGGGACATGAGAAATCTCATTTCACCGTAGCCCTTTCTTGCTTAGCGGATGGAACGAAACTAAAACCAATGGTTATTTTTAAGAGAAAAACTTTTCCCAAATGTAATTTTCCAAACGGTATTTTTGTTCATGTCCACGAAAAAGGCTGGATGGACGAAAATGGTGTTAAATTGTGGGTAAAAAATGTCTGGCAAATCCGTCCTGGTTGCGTAAGAAAACCAGAAAGCCTTTTAGTGTGGGACATGTTTAGGTCCCACCTTACAGATAATACAAAAAAATTGTTGAAAGAATGTAACACCGATATGGCAGTTATTCCGGGTGGATTGACACCATTAGTTCAGCCATTAGACGTCTGCTTAAACAAACCATTTAAAGCCAATTTAAAAAAACAGTGGAACACTTGGATGTTGGAGGGCGAGAAAACCTTTACGAAAGGAGGACATATGCGTCATGCAAGTTTGGAAACAGTGTGCGAATGGATATTAAAAGCATGGGATGAAATTAAGCCTGAGATTGTTAGAAAATCATTCAAAAAATGCAGCATTTCAAATAATCTGGACGGATCAGAAGATGACTGTTTATTTATGGATGAGGGTAACACAGATGATGAAGACGAAACAGATTGTGATGACGTGCCTGAAGAAATAACGGAAGACGAATATAATGAACTATTTATGTAATAACGAAAATGAATAAAGTATATAGGTAAAGGTATGTTATTTCTTTAAAATAAAGTTTTTTTCTATATTAAATTTTTTTTAATCAATAATTTTTTATATTCGGTGTATACCGCGCACCCGTAAATTCCAATATTATTTTTTGTATTAAAAGTGCGCGTTATACGCCGGAATATACGATATATATATATATATATATATATATATATATATATATATATATATATATATATATATATATATATATATATATATATATATATATAAGGTATACCTTTTATGCATAGATGGACGACCAGCGAGAATATTTCTTAAGATAAAGTTATAAAATATATCACCCTCCAACTCAAATCCTCTCAAATGTTTCAATTTACCTCGACAATTTACTATTCCAAATAACCAAAACTTTACTCCCCTGCAGGTTCGAGCTCTGTTTGAAGAGTTTCGCCATTAGAATCTCTCAAAGTGTATTGTTCTGGCAACCGATAGATTCAAACAATCAGCCAAAATTGGCTTGGGAATATATACCTTCAAAGGGTGCACGATCTTTGGTCAGTTCCCTCTTTTTACATCGTTCTTTACATCCGAAGGTTTGGCCATTTTCTCAACCCTAAAATATTGCGTTTCAAGCAACGACCATTATATCTGTCTGACGGACAGGGTCCGATCATTCTGTTTCTCACCAAAGGCACCCAAAAATCTCTGAGAATTTCTCTTCTTATTGACCAAATTGCATAATCAAGTCAGATAGTGAGATTGCTCTCCTTTATTTGGGTTCCATCTCACACAGGAATAAAAGAAAATGAACAAGCATACTAACTTGAAACACAAGCGCTAAACCAAAATTTCATAAAGAACTGTGTGGATGAAAGGGTTGCAAATACTTCCTTTCCTTCCCTAACCTTGATAGATCTCAAGATCATCGCCCACTAATCAGTTTCCGAAATCTCGTTATACTAATCACCAGGTTCAGAGTTAAATCTCGTCCGACTAGCCAATACCTTCTAAAAAAGAGTAGGCCTCAGCACGGGTTACCATAAATATCCTTTAGTAGACCAAACGTAATGACATATTTCGTATTTTCAACCACTGCGCAGCTTAGTACCCCGTACGTAATGACATCTTTCTTATTTTTCATCAACTGCGCAGTTAACTTCGTCACATCGGACTACTAAATTGATCCTCCTTCCTTCTTCTAGGAGGTGTTGGACTAGCCTGATTTTACACAAGTGCAAACTGATCCAAAGCCCTAACTGCCTGTACTGCGAAGGTGTCGACACCAACGATCACTTCCTCATGGAATGTCCCTAATTTCAGAATGCTCGTAAACTTTACCAATTCTTATCTCTTCAGATTCCAACATTTGATTTCAGATTGATACATTCAAATTCCAGCAGTGATTGTCTTCCAATCCTCAGATCAAACTCCATTCTTCGCCATAAACCCCTTCTATTGAATCTTTATGCTATCTATTAAGCCACAACACTACATTAATGGAAATACCAAGCTATAAGCTAATGCAAAGAGCTCATCACACTCTTCTACAATTTACAAAACATTTCAAAATTCAACAATTTTGATGTCTGAGTGAGCAAATATACACGTAATTCTATTTAAAAATGTCTTCTGTGAGTATTTTAAACATTGCTATGAAACTAATTTGAATTACGAGTTAAGAAAGTGTTTTGAATGACTTAACATGTTTGTTATAAAATATCTCGTAATTTAATCATTTAATGCATGTATGGTATTTTTATTTCAATACAAAATTGTTATTCAAGAAAAACTAATTTATATCTCTCTTCATAAAAAAGAATTTTGAATGACTTTTTTATTAATTTTTTACTAATAATATTTTCCAAGCAGAAAGAGTAGGCATTAAACTTTTTTTATAGATTTGTGGAGTTCCTGATCTGCTTAACAACACAATTTTATTAAGGTAGAAGTAAACGTTTAGCAAGCGTAAAATGTGAAGTTGAAAATCTAATGTTGAAGGTAGGGGATTATATTTTTTGCCAGTATGTAGTTTATATAAATAAAAATTTTATGGTTTAAGAAAGTTTATAGTTTGGCATTGGAATATTTATTTAAAATTTTATAAAAGATTACCACAAACTACATCAAAAATGCCTTGATAAACTTCCCCGTGAAGACATAAGCAGGGGTCTGTCTAGGTTTTTCTGAAAGGTACCTATTTTGTGAAAATTTAGACATAATTTGTGAAAAATTAAAAATTATATTAAAAAATCAACACAAAAATATGATAAAAATATGGATTTATCGTTTCCTAAGGGATACAAAAGTAAAATTTTAAGAAAAAGTGTTTTGTGAAACTACCGTTTTTCTTAAAGTTGAATTTGTGAAAGTACCGCTAAACGGTAGTAAATTCGGCTTGGACAGACCCCTGATAGGATATTTAATTGTTTAAGACAATATAGTAATTGGTTATTTTATGTTTTAGGATACTAAACGCTCAAAAGTTGAGCTAGCTGGGCAAGCTGGAGATACATTTTCAAAGCTTTTCTATGAAACATTAGATAAGAAGCGACATGTAAGTATTAAAAATTTTCTTCTTATGACGTATATTCTAGTCAAAATGAAAGCAATGATGCTATTATATCTATAAGTATGTATATATATTTTTATCTTGTTTTTAGGCTGGTACAGATACAACTTCCTATCACTTACCAAAATGTAATATTATTTTTTTTTTTTGCATCAAAAAAATTTTTTAGTTCCATACCTTTGCCATTAGGAAATCTGGAACATAAAATTTTGGCAAGGCTCTTTATAAAGTTTTTTCTATCTTCCACCTTAAATTTCCATTTTAGCCATTTGTTTTATAACTTGTTATCAATATGAAATTTAATAACTTGGTAATATAGAAACAACAGGAACTGATTATCTACTGTAAATTTTATATTAAACATTTGTAAAATATAAAATTAAGTAAAGATTAATTTTATTTCAATGAAACAGGTATAGTGTCTATTACTTTAAGGTTCTCCTGCAAAATGTAATAACATAAAGCATGCTTGACACAAATTGTTAATTGTATAGAATGACTTCAGCAGACTTTAACAAAATGAAAATCTTTCTGCTTGCAATTAATTCTTGTAACTAGTTTTAAATTTTACGTCACAAGCTCATTTTGGCAAAAAATTTTTTAAAAATCAGATTTTTCAAAAGATGTTTAACTCTTTATTGATTCATACCACAGGAATGCATTTAATAAAAAATCAAAGCTGAAAATGGAAATCCAAAAATGTTATGTGCAAAAATACTTTTTAAATAATTGAAAAAAATACCGAAAATTTAGGCAAGAGAAAAGCGTTTGTAGTACACAATTATTCACAGAATGTTATGAATGTTTTCATAAAAATATTGAATCAAGATTCTATTAATTTATTTAAATAGTGTGAATAGAAATCTCAATGTATGTTTTTTAATTCGCATAAATCTCGGCATTTAATTTTAAAATCGCATGAACACGAATCTTTATATTTTATTTTACAATCACATGAATTTCCATGTTTGATTTTAAAATCAAGTTAATACAAATCTCGACAATAAATTTTAAAATCAAATGAATATGAATCTTGCTATTTAATTTTAAAATCTTGTGTATATGAATCTCAATGTTTAGTTTTAGAATCGTCCGAATATGATTCTTGATGTTGGATTTTAAAATCTTGTGAATATGAATCCCTATGTATATTTTTTAAGTCACTTGAAAACAAATGATAATAATGGAGTTTAAATCAAGTGAATACAAAACGCGATATTTGATATAAAATCATAACATACGAAGCATGATGTGACATCTTAAATCACATAAATACGAATCGCAATGTGTGGATTTTAAATCATGTGAATGTAATTTTAAATCACATACCCATTGCTAGGAAAAAGCGTGTATATAAAAAAAAATTCTCGTGAATTCGAAATCGACAAACCTTTCTTTCGAGAGGCAGATTTTACTTTTTTTTTTTTTTTTGTAATAGTAAAAAACTTTCTGTGATGGTTTCAAATTTAACTCGAATGGCTTTTGTGTGTTTAGGTATATTGTATAAATATTTGATATAAAATCATAACATACGAAGCATGATGTGACATCTTAAATCACATAAATACGAATCGCAATGTGTGGATTTTAAATCGTGTGAATGTAATTTTAAATCACATTCCCATTGCTAGGAAAAAGCGTGTATATAAAAAAAAATTCTCGTGAATTCGAAATCGACAAACCTTTCTTTCGAGAGGCAGATTTTACTTCTTTTTTTTTTTGTAATAGTAAAAAACTTTCTGTGATGGTTTCAAAATTAACTCGAATGGCTTTTGTGTGTTTAGGTATATTGTACGGGTTTGGACTTTAGTTTTGTATAAGAACAGATTTTCTATTTTAAGTCACGTATATTATTTCTTATTACATAACTGCATTTTTTTTGCAAAAATTATTTACGATTGAACTGGAAAAAAAAATAGTAAAAATCATTATCATAACTGATATTATTTAAAAATGATTACTACTTTCTCAACTTTAATATATACCAATATTCTGTAGCAAAAATATTAAATTACTCTTTGAATTTTTGAGATCTGTAATTATTAAATAAATAATTATATTGTGTAATTTGTGTTGTGTATTGTCTATTGTAATAATTATATTGTGTATTGTCTATTGTAATAATTTGATTTTTTTTTTTAAATTTTCATCACTTTTTTTATTATTTTATATTAGTGATATCCATTTTTTTTTTCTGTTACAGAGCTCTAAATGATCATGCTTTTTTTTTTTTTTTTTTTTTGGAACCTCAACTTTACAAATAAAATTAATAAACAACTGTTAATATATTAACCAAAAATAAAAAATGTGAACTAATTTAGAAGTAATTTTTTCATTGTTTTATCAAAACAGTCTTAAAATTTCATTTAATGTTAGGCAGCTGAATTCACGGTCTGTTGTAGTTTCTAGTTTAGTAGTTTTTGTTGTTTGCATAAGTTGAGATAGAATAAAATAAGCTGAATTATGGTTTCTGAAAAGAACTGTTATAAACTTTGAGCATGATTATCAGAGAAAAATATTTCTGTTTTCTGGAATTTGGTTATTTTATTTTAAAGTTTGTGTGATAAATACTAATACAATTTATTTGTAAATGTATATTCTATTTGTAACTGCTTTTAGTTTTTGTACGTTCTTATAACAATGTATTGTTATTGAAAAGTATAGGTATATATTTATATAAATTTTGTTATTTCCTTTTTCATTGGCATTTTACTTAAATAATTTCGTTAAAATTTTAAATAAATAATAGTTTATTGGCTGAATAAAAATATAATCCTGTGTAACACCATTTAGGAACCACTGCTATATATTGTCACTTTCTACATTTCCAACACTTTTAGAAATTAATTTTTCTGAGAATTTTATAATTTATATTTCATCATATATTTCAGTTTCAATATACTTAGTAGCTTTCGTGTTGATGAACTTGTAGCTTTTGTAAGGAAACTAAGTTTTTTTTAATTTAAATACTTTCAAATATTAATTTCAGATGCATAGATAAGAACTTAATATTTTTTGGTGCAATAATTTGAAACTAATACATTTTAAGATATAAGTTGATCCCTATTATCTTGTAAACATCTATTAGCTATTTACATTTATAGTTTATCTAGACCAATATTTGGAATGTTTCTTCTGGATATTTTACAATGAAACTAGAAAATAAAAAAAAGCTTTTGAAAAATAAACACCACGAGCCTCGAGGCACAATCTCTTTTCAAAACTAATGTTATAGTAACATTGCTCAGCTTACCTTGGACTTTATGACATGTACTGAGACTATGGCAGAGTGTTGTTGGCCCTCTGTCATATATTGCTGTCGCTCTTGAGATCATTCTACCAACTATCCCCTCCCTAAAGTCAATACCCATAGGTACTTTACCACTGATTTTGCTAATTGGGTTTCTTCTCGGTACCATATGCTCTTGAGTGTTGAGATGACACTCTCATTCCATCTTTTAAATTTATGAAATTATTTTTTTCTAAAAAATGTATTAAGTGTTCTAATTTTCTCTCTCTCAATAGATGTTCTTAGTTTAAGAGTATATATTGTTATTTCAATTTTATTTCTAAATATAATCTTTAAAAGCAAATAAAGATATTTTCTCATTACCTCCCTGTGAGAAAATGACACTCTTATCGAGGATTGATTCTAATGTTTTTAAAAACTGGGTAAAAAAAATTTTTGTTTCATTTTGTTATTTTTTATAGCAGTTGAAGACTTACATGTACTTAAATATGCTCTTAAATATTATTATTTTAAATATATTTATAACTCAAATTATTATTTTAACACCATGTTATTATTCCCCCATTTTTATAAAAACTTCTAATTTTAGTATTTTATTTTTTAAATATTAAGCCTGACTGCTATATTTTCCTTATGTTGTATCTTCTTCTGCATCTTGTTACAAAAAATTAGAAATTCTGATGAAAAAAATTTTTAGAGAATGACCCACTTAATTTTGAATGAAAAAGTTTAACAAAATTTATTAGCTATAATAATTAAATCTTTATAGGCTGTATCAAATTTGTATATGGACCTTGCTACACTAGTTTGGAATGGCAATCCCCATTGTACCAAAGAAGCCATAGGCAAATTTTATGAATCTTTACCAGTTAGCAGAACTGAAATTAAATGTGTTGATGCTCAGCCAGTGTTTGGTAAATATTTCTTATAAAGTTACATAAAATATTTTATTATTTACTTATTCCTTTTATAATTTTCTGATTTCTATTCTTGTTATTATAATAGTGTAGCAGCGAAAAATTATCATTAATCACAGTATCAACTGATGATATGAATTAAATCAAAAATTTATTCAATATCTAAAATTTACTATTTATAAGATTTTAATAGTTTTTTAATAAATACTATTATCAAATGACAATTAATATGATAAAGACTGTAAATGGCAAAGAATATTTCAAGTTAGAATTTAGCAACAAATGAAAAAGAAATTTTGTTGAGAGCATCATAATTCATTCATGTAATACATCTGCCATGAGAAGCATGTGCTTGCTTTTTTTATGAACTTTTTATTTTGGATTTAATATGTTTGTACAACTTGAAATTGAATCTCTAAAAATATCTTTTTATAATAATAAAAAAAGTGTATTAATATTAAGTTAGCAAGTGTTCAGCTAACAAATGTTGAACATGTTCTGCATCACTCAGGACTCTGCTCAGAATCTCAGGCAAACATTGATATCAAATTATATTGACACAATTTCATAATTTTTTGTACATCTTTGGGACAAAATATATGCAAAATGTACAGCTCTCAGAAAAAAAAAAACCCACCCTGAATAACTTTTGATTTAATGATCGGCTTTTCACGTTCTATGACTCAATCTTAATGGTTAAAAGGGGGTGACCTCAAATATGCTAATTAATTAGTGCAGACGGTATTTTAGGTTGTGAAATCAAGCGTAAAAACGTACTTTCTCTGAATTAACATACTTTTTTTTTAAATAGAATTCTGATTTCTTTCCCCCAAAATAGGAGGATAGCCACAATCTGGGAAATATAGTCCCAATAATTTGGTAAGGAGAGCGCTCCAAAGTTATGTTATTTTTACTTTTTGCCATATCTCAAGAACTTTTTAAGCGAATTGAAAAATTTTACATTTAATTATAAAATTCGTTTATCCAAATATAATTTTATGCAATAAATAGCGTTTAGTAAATATTTATTAATATAATTTAATAATATATAAAGTAAAAATATATTTTGGTTATTAGATCAAAAATTGACCGTTGATTTATTGTAGCTGCATATTATAGTCCAGCTAGAACTTTTTTCTCCAGGTTTCTAGAGGTTATGTTACTTCATTGTGCAATGTGTTCTCAAAAGTAATGGTGAAAAATATCCTTTTCACTTGAAAGGTTTGGAATTTTGGGTTAGAATTGTCAAAAGAAAATATTTTCATAAGAAAGTTGTAAATATTATTGATCAACCCTTTATTTTGTTATAAATATCTAATTTTATTATCATATTACACAGGTGGTGTTTGTGAAGAATACAATCAACAAGATCTTCAGCTTTAATTTAGTACTCTGCAGCTTTCACGAGAATTCCTCTAGACTGTATGTCTGCTGTTATGAAAACAAAAGTAAAACTATTTCTAATGAGTAAGATATGAGCAGATGAGACTCCCAATCTAAGCAAATACAAAACAGTTTTCCCTACATTTCTATTCAAAGTAACTTTTCTGCTTAACCAGAATCGTGAATTAGAGTGGTGTATGGAGTAGTTCTCGTGAAAGCCGTACATTACTTCCACTTTTTTTTTTGTCATACTTAAGAGTGTAACAATATATCAATTTTTAAGTGTATATTTCACTATTATCAGTTTTTTGCTTCGTTATTCACCAACTTTTTTCATTATGGAGTCTAAAACAGATGTTTCTGCAAAGAAACAATGCAACATTTATGCACATATATTTACAAAACTGGGCCATAACTTTCAAAAGATAGCAACTGACTTAATATCTATTATAGTTTTGTCAATTAAATTTATGATTTGCAACTTTATGAAATTTATTTAACTTAGAATACAATTAATTGACATAAAATAAATTGTTAAAGGAAGTTGGAAAAAAAAAAACTAGTTCTATTTATGATAATTTAAAATATATAATTGAATCAGTTATTTATTTGATAAAATTTGTTATTTTTTTACATTACTAACAAATAGTAAAATAACAGTATGTAATCTAAATTTATCTGATAAAAAAAATATAATTTTCTTATCCCAAGTCTCCCATGCTCTTTTTAAATAAATTATAAACCAGAATTTTAATTACAAACTTTATTTTCGATAGAATAATACAAAATCAATATACACTCCTCAAAAGTGAAAATGCAACACCAAGAAATAATGCCTCGCCGGATTGAGGCCTGTATAGCTGCCCGAGGTGGCCACATTAGATATTGAGTAAATTGCTTTATAATGATTTTATTAGTCTGTTTTTTTAATCGTTTGCATATCCATCTCACTACTATCGCTCCTGAAATTTGCACGACGCTATGTGCATTATTTCTTGGTGTTGCAATTTCACTTTTGAGGAGTGTATATATTTATTGTAAATGTTTTTAAAATATTTTTTCTGCATTGTCATTATTTACTTCAAATAATTAAAAAAAAAAAAAAAAAAAATTGCATTTTCAACCTTTTTTTATTGCTTTAATCTTCTGAACAAAACAGGCATATCAAATAATCTGATTAGAATAAAATATACCTTTTAAGGGAAATAGATTTTGATGCAAAAATTCCTTTTTAATGAAATGTTCTGTCATGTGTTAAATAAAACCTGTTGGTCATGATTGTAAAATGTGTCTTAATTTAGGTATGCATGCACCCGATTTCTATTTTTGCATTATAATAAAAATGCTTCTTATTTTAACAGAAGAAGTTGTTCAACAAACAACTGTTCTTGTTACTGTATCAGGAACTATAACATTTACTGGAAGATCATCTAAGTTATTTACAGAATCCATTATGCTCACTACTCAACCTGGTCCAAATGGAAATGTTTGGAAAATAGTTTCTGATAACTTCAGATTTCATGATACTGTTATGTAGATTTTCTAATAAATGTATCAACTGAAATGCTTGTCTTATATATATATTGTAAATATTATATTAAAATAAATGTTTTTAACTACTTACTAGTATTCTATTCTTTTTTGAAAAGATTTTTTAATTAATTTTATTATTATTCTGCTTTGAGGAATTCAGTCAGTCCTAGAAAAGTTTTTGGTCTAATTAAAATAAAATAAAAACAAATTGGTTCCAATTTTTTTTTTTTATAAAAAGAATGTGTCACTTTAGAAATCGTTAATGATTACTATTTTAATATTGTTTTCTATCAAATAAGTTTTTCTTTGTTCAAGAATATATTTAACAAAACAAAAACTTATTGTACTTTAAAGAAGTAATTGTTTTATGGCAGTTTTCTAATATTTGATAAGATCATGCAGTTCCTTGTATTTATAATTTATTGGAGTAATTGCGATTCTAAATTATATTTTTGGATTTGTAATCTCAAAATGCTCTAAAATCTTTAGAATAATTTAGTAGTAAAAACAGTTTCTTTTCAATCTTTTCTTTCCTAAATGGTACTCACCCAACTAAAATATAGTAAGAGGAGATAATAAATTTAGAATCTGTTTAAGTTTGAAAAGTAATTTACAATAAAGAAACTGAAAATTGCTCTTTACACTTTTATTCCATCTCTAATAAAAAAAAAAAAAAAAAATTAAAAGAAACAATAATTTTACATTTATACATCATTTTCATAGTCCTTGGGATTTTTCCTTTGAAGTTCAGCATGGTATTTATTAGCCCAATCATAAATCAAGTAACCAATAATAAAAGCTATAAGAAAATAAACAATTATTACTACTTATCAACATGACCAAATCATGATGTAAAAATTACACTGCATAGACTTTAAACATGACAGATCAATGAAACATCTAAAAAAAAAAAAATTTTTTTTTTTTACTTTCACACAGACCATTCAAATATTGCGTAACTATATTTTTGGTGATATTAAACATTGTCAGCAGAAATATCTTTTTTTTTTTTAATTTGTAAAAAAATTTCTTAATTTTACAATCTTTAAAGCTAATAAGTACTTATTTCCTGGTTAGTCAAGAGAGTTTAATGTTTGACAAAAGGATTTAAATTTCTACGAGTCTTATCCTGTCTTTGCAGTTAAATACTATTTAATCGCCCTACATATAATTCAAAAATATAGACACATAGCCAGGGATAAATTCTTGGGTTGCATCAAGTGACCAAGGCGCCAGAATAACATTTCAGCTGGTAAGTAATATTTCAGCAAAACTTAACATAA
The DNA here is from genome assembly GCA_949128135.1 of Parasteatoda lunata. Lineage (NCBI taxonomy): Eukaryota > Metazoa > Arthropoda > Arachnida > Araneae > Theridiidae > Parasteatoda > Parasteatoda lunata. Next base: position 9,567,719 of record OX421973.1, on the reverse strand, counting down.
AAGCAAAAACCTTTCATGCTACTTACCATAAGCATGCTGGCACCTAATACTTCTGACATTTAAGAATTTTGCATTTTTTGTAGTCATACTAAAAACTGAAGGTATATTCTATCCCTAAATGTTATTTTCATATTTCTCCACCGTAGATTAAACCTATGTTTTAATAACTATAACTGAGGATATTGACCTCCACATAAAACTGTTAGGGACGTAGCTCACTGAATTCATATTTAACGAAGTCTTTGCAAATTGTAGTAGCTTTTGTTTTAAAGCTTAATATTTAGCTAAATAACAGTCAGTTTAAAAATTATGTGTCACCTAATCAAAGAATAGATATTATGAAAAGGTAATGTTCAAGAGATAGTATTATGCCAAGAGTTAGTGCATTTTAATTGACTTTGATTAAGCTTATGCACTTTACAGATGTGAATTTTGATTACTTATAAATCTTAAAGGCTCTTAACATCCTTGGTAAAAAAAAAACAAATCCTATGGAAGATCTTTGGTCTAATAAACCAAAACGATAAATGGAGAATTTTGTATGAGTGCGTAATTATATATAGTGAGTCTGACTGCTAAAATAAAATAAAAAAACTCATATAAATGGCTAAGTCTATATATTCAGATATAGTAATGCATGTGCAACTAAAATATCCTCTTGTCTCAGTAATATTTGAAGTAGAATAATTGCCAAGTCTTGGCAACAGCCTGTGAGAAACTAAAAAAAATTACAGAAGAGGACCAACTAGAAGGTATCACTTCAGGGGTCTGTCTAGGTTTTTTTGAGAGGTACCTATTTTGTGAAAATTTATAAATTATTTGTGAAAAATTATATTAAAAAATCAATACAAAAATATGGATTTATCATTTCATAAGGGATACAAATATAAAATTTTAAGAAAAAGTTTTTTTGCGAAGCTACCGTTTTTTCGAAAATTGAATTTGTGAAACTACCGTTTTTCCTAAAGTTGAATTTGTGAAGGTACCGCTAAACGGTAGTAAATTCGGCCTGGACAGACCCCTGCACTTGTACTCACCCCCTGACTAACCTTAACAGTAGAGTCTCGATAGTAAACCCTATAAGCCAGGGAAAATTTATAACCGTTTAGCAGCACCTTCACCAACTTAAGGAAAAACGGTAGTTTCACAAAATAATTTAAAAAAAGTAAGTTTTAAGATTTTCTTCCTCGCCTCTTAAAATTTCGCTTTTGTATCCCTGTAAAAAAACAAATCCTGGGTTAATTACATATTTTGACTCACAATGGAACACTTTTGCAGATTGCTATTATGACCTAGTAGAAGAATTTGCTTTTCACCCGGTTTGTATGAAGAACGCTTTCGGCAACGAGCATGCTAGATCCCTAAACACTGTGCTGAGAGCATGCTAGGATCCCTAAACACTGTGGGAGTAAAGAAGCACCAGTTATTCCATTCCTTAATTGAGGTGGAAGAACAGGTGCTAGTACAATACAAACCCTATTCACCCTCTATGGTCAGATAGTGTGATCTGGTAAGCCTAACCAGTCGCTTAAGCCATATTATAGAGATTTTTTTAGCGCTGAGTATTTTCAAAATGAAACCACAGGGCTCTCTCGGGGAGATTTCCGTATTCTGATCTGTGGCAGAATAATTGCAACGTCCAGGCAGTGAGGATTTTAATCCCAGGATGTGGGGATTTTAATTATCGACTATGTCAACCTTCATCTATCAAAAGGTACCTCAGGATAGAATCAAGTTAACATCTCTTATATACTATTGAATTCGTATTTATTATTTGTAGTGGTAGTTAGTTACACCACATTACTCCCCTTCCAGAATTTTATCTGGGATAGAATTCGATGAACGATTACCACTAGTTGATTCATGCTATTAATATATTTAGTTAATTTTGCTCATTATATATATATATATATATTTTTTTTACTTCATTTCTTCTTGGTAGCATTTCGCTCATTTTTTTTTTCTTTCTTCATTTTTTTGTTTATTGACTGGAAGACTCTAATTACTTCACCGAAAAAAAAAAATTTCCGAGCATTTTATATTAACAGCAAATCAACTGTTTAATGTGGATGGATCATCCAACGAAGTAGGCGTTATTGTTGAGATTTCTGCAAAATGGGCGTTACTGCGTGTTCAAATCACGTCCGGGTCACCAATGTGGGGAAATATTTATCGACCATGTCAACCTTCATCTATCAAAAGGTACCTCAGGATAGAATCAAGTTAACATCTCTTATATACTATTGAATTCGTATTTATTATTTGTAGTGGTAGTTAGTTACACCACAGGCCCCGCGAGAAACTAAAAAAAACATCACAGAAAAGGACCAACTCGAAATGTATAACTCGTAGCCAAACCCGGGAAAATAGCGATTGTAGTTATCCCAACAGATCACGATACGGAAATATCCCCAGTGTCTGTATAGCACCATATTTTCCATTTCCTAACGATATTTGCAAAAAAGAATATCATCAATAAACTATACCTTTAAAAATTCATTATTAAAAAGTTAATTCAGAAAACGTTTTAAAACATAACTTACGTGGAGCTACGTAAAAAACTTGGCTCCGAAATCTTCTGGCCAAATTTGGAATCCCTTTAGAAAAGAAACCAGCAAAAATCTTTTGCTCATAAGGAGATATTCGAAAATGTACAACTCGGCGAATTTTCGCTAGTTCACCCCAGTGCTGTCCCATTCTGGAACAATCTACAATACATAAACAATCATTAATTAGAAATGGATAAAGATAAAAAACTTTTACAAATGTATTTGAAATGTAAAGACAATTTTCAAAAATGATTCATTCTTTTTGAAGATTATAAAATAATTCGTAATTACTTTTTTACTCACGATAGACCAGCAAAGAGAAGTCAGTTCAAGGAGTTTATGATGATTTTAAAATGAAAGTTGAAGTTGTTGTGATAAAGTAAAATTCCGTCACAGTTTCAATCAAATAACTTTTTTAAAGGAATTTCCCGAGAAATTACAAAATAATTCTAACTTTATTTTTTTTACCAAAATTTCTTTCATTAAAATTCATAATTTGTTGTTTATAAAGTGCTAGGTTTTAATCAGTCGAAATTGAACTTGAACACTTGTTTTTACCTATGCGCTTTTTTCCTATAATTTTAAGTAAAGGACGTCTGTTTGTTTACTTTCGCGTGTTTCCAACATGAAATTCCTTTAGCTTAGTAATGGATGTACTCTTTCATGATAAAATTAAATTTCATGTTAGTTTTTTTATAGCTTACTATAAACTTATTGTAAAAAGTAATAAATCACTCTACTGATATGATCTTAGAATAATATCTTGTAAAATTTGTTATTTATTTTAAAACGACCAAAAAGGGAGATAAAATGAGAAGTCGAAGTAATTCTGGTGCTCGATTAGACTATTATCAACGATTAGTTCACAGCACTATTTTGGACAATCAGGTAAAGTATACTAGTGTTTTTTTATAGGGAAATATTTATTTTTCCATACTCTTCTAATTCACATTTAATGCAAGGTTGTACAAGGTCATGTTTAATAAATTGTACCAATGCATTAAAGAAGTTTTAATGGATTATCCTATTTATATTTGAGACCTCGCAAAATTTTTATAAATATTTCATGTTGGCATTGTATTTTAGAATTTCTTATAATATTCATTGTTTTAGAAAAAAAAAAGTGTATCAAATAGAATTTCACTAACATAACAGAATAGATTTTATAAACCATTTTGATGGCATTTGCTCTAAATATTCTTTTAATTTATAACAAATGTTTTTCGTCTTGTTAAAAATTATTACAGAAAATTCCATATTTCTTTATGACTACTATTACTGTAGTAGTTCTATCACTGTGTTACTATTACTGTAGTAAAACTCCTATTTATCATTTTTTAATACAAGTTATAAGATTTATAAACTATATAAATGAATTTGGAGACACGGATTTAGAGTGTCATAAAAATTTAATAAAAAAAAAGTAGAAGATATTTTGTCTGTAATTTTATAATATTTTTCAGCAGCTATAGTGAATTTATCAGTAGGAATTTTTAAATATTTGTAAAGCCTTATAATCATTAAATACTCAGTGGGATTGAGAGTTAATTCTAAGTTTCTTTCATTCAAGTATTTATTATATTTTTTTTTTTAATGAAAGTTTTTGAAGTTATAAGAAGAAAAAAAAATATTATTATTAATTGTCTGTGAATGGTCAATTATTATGTGTGAACAATTTGTTAATAATATTAATAAATGTTTTCCATATAAGGAAAATTAATAAAGTTATGATTAAAGAAGTCAACTGATAAATGAATAAGTTTATAATAATAAGTTTTAATGATTTTTTTACTGTTTACATTTTAATAAATTTCCTTTGATTTTGTGTCTATTATAAAGTAACTAAATTCTTTATAATTTTGTTTTAGTTTCTTCCAGTCCACGCAATACTTTCTAGTGTTTCGTTTATTCAGTAACTATATACAGTAAAACCTCGCTACAACAATATTTTGCGGACCAAATAAGAATATTGTTGTAGAGGGATATATTGTTATATCGAGGGCCCACATAATTCTGGGACGCAATGAGATTTTTTGAAATTTAATGTTATATATTCATTAACTATAAATATATTTATATATTATCGAAAAAATTAATTTGCATAGTGTTTATTACGGTTAAGCATTAAAAACAATGGATATAAATACAGAACATAAGATTGTAAACTTACCTTAAAAAAACATTTTTATTGAAAAAAATCAGATATTTTTGTTTGTTTATTCATTTTTCTGACTGTTAAGTCAACCATAGAGTCCAATGCCCGAAAATGATTTTCATTTGTAAATGGAAGACTTGAGAAAAATGTCTTTAGAGATTTTACGGATTGAAGAGCTTCATGGGGTGACAATACGGACTGTGATACACATGGATCATCATCACCATCTTCTTCCTCATCATTATTTTCCATTTCATCCGTAATTTCAGAGAGAATCTCTTCATCACTAACTCCTGCGAAAATTTTGAGATCGTCATCCGCAGTTAAATAGTCCTCCACGTTAACACCATATGTTTTACCCATTTTTTCCTCAAGTTGGGATAAAGATTTTTGAAGATTCAAAACTAATTCTTGATTATCTGAAGGATCACTGTCTGTGGAATTTTCTTCACTATTAGAAACAATTTCATCTTCCAAGACACACAAACCGGCCTTTTTCCAACAATTTTGAATAGTTTTTTCTGTTACCTCCCACTAACTACCAGCAATAATATCACATGCTTCCTTGACATTCACAGTTTTAAAAGGATCTTCTACTTTATTTTCGATGTTGACAAGTATCGATTCAACCAAACGCTTCCTGTAGTATCCTTTGAAACACTTGATTATGCCCATGTCGGGTGGCTGCAAAATCGAAGTGCAGTTGGCCGGGAAATAAACAATTTCGACGTTGTGTAGTTTTGGAATCGAGGTGTGAGCGGTGCAGTTATCAATTAATAAAGCAATTTTTCTCTTCCTCTTTTTCATTTCTTTATCTAACATCAACAACCATTCAGAAAAAAACTTAGAAGTCATCCAAGCTTTTTTATTGGCTTTATATTCCACTGGAAGACTTTTCACATTCTTGAAACACCTCGGCTTCAATGATTTGCCGATAACAAGAGGTTGAATCTTGTGTGTCCCTGTGCTATTGGCACACAGAAGAACAGTCAATCTCTGCTTTGATTTTTTTCCGCCGTAAGATTTTTCACCCTTAAATGCCAATGTTCGATCGGGAAGGAGTTGAAAAAACAGCCCAGCTTCATCTGCGTTATAAACGTTCTCTGGTTTATACTTTTGAAGAATATCTGTCATCTTCTCTTGCTTCCATTCATTTGCTTCGTTAATCGGAGCAGATTTTTTCTCTCCGTGAACTTCCTGGAAAGTTATTCCATGTCGATCCCGAAAACGCAACCATTGCTAGCTTTAAAAGTTTCGTTCCCTAGCATTACTGCAAATTTACGTGCTTGTGTGCATAACAAGGGACCATTTATCGGGATATTTGTTGCTCTCATCTCTTGAAACCATTTTAAGACGGCAGCATCAATGTTTTCATTAGTTGCGACTTTTAGTCGTTTACGCTTTGGATTAATTAAATTTGAACTTACAGTATCTTCGATCTGTTTTCTTTTCTTTAGAAACGTTGCAACTGTAGATTGAGATAATCCGTATTTTCTAGCTGCATCAATCTGTTTCATTCCATCATCAATATCTTTAATAACGTTAAGTTTATCTTGAAATGAAAGTTGCTTTCTCCCTGCCATTACACTAGTAAAAAATATCCAATACACTGAAGACTCACCAAGCTGAAAATGTTAGCAGCACTAAATGCGAAAAGTTCTGATCGTAGAATTTGCGCTAGCTCATGAAAACACCAGGTGTAGTTGTTTAAATCAGGGATTAAGTGACAGTGATGAACGATGACCAATGGTCAGTATACATTTTTTTCTCCTCAATTTCAATAAACGTGCTCCACCCACCTTCTACAGAAACAGTACCTTCTCAGGGTCGCAGGTGTTACTGTGATGTGTGTGGTCATTTATGACTCATGATGTTACAATGGTGATTTCTTAAGAACTGAAGGAGGCAATTCTAAAACATGAAGCTCTTAGGGTGGTCTAAGTACCTCAACAGTGGGGGAATGAAATTTGAATACAAAAGCCATTCTCTGATGTGCAAAGAAATAACAGTGGGGTGAAAGATCATAACCAGCAGTGACCCTTTTATCAGAAAAGATGAAAAAAATGGTAAAAGATGACAGAAACGCATTTTACATTATTTGAAAACCAGTAAAAAAAAATGGAAAATAATGTTGAAATTTGAAAAAAAATCGTTTTACAGAGGTTTACTGCTTCAGAGAATATCGTTATATTGAGAGGAAGATAACATTAATCCATATGCAAGTTTGGCGGGACCACGGAACATTATCGTAATAGAGGGAGTTATTGTTGTATCGGATATCGCAGTAGCGAGAGTTCACTGTATTATATAAATATTGTGTGTCATAGGTTATAAAAGTAGACTCTTTTAATTTAACTAAAATTTTCTAATCAATCTTTTTTTCTTTGCAATCCTTAAATCATATACTGTATGTATAACAATATTGAACTATTTGACTTTTAAATAGCCACAAAAGTGTAATATTTTTTTGATAAATGGCATCAGAGATGGTCAATCTTACATACGATGTGTCAATTTTTTAACATATGAGTTCACAGGATCAGATGCAACGCACAATAAATAAATAGACTGAGGTAAAAGTTTTACCCATGGAAAAAGTTTAGCTTACCATTTATTGTTCCAAACAATTTATACATATATGGGTGATTCTCACGAAATATTACAATTCACTGTCCCTTGCTCCAAGATCTAATACTATAATACTAAAAGAACTTTTTAAAAAAAAAATTTATAAATAGCATTGCTGTTAGCATTTAAAAATAACTTTGCACTAGCATTGACTGTTTTGTATAGTTAAAAAATTTAATTGAATTTCAAAATGTCATTTTCCTGGCATGTCCCAAACAATGTTTCCAATAATAATTAGCTTTAAAACTTCCTATAAATGTTTAAATATCTAAATTTTTTTATTTAAACCGATGTAAGCATTTCTAGAATATACGTAGAGGGTACCTATTATTTACAAAAACTACTTTAAATTAAAACCATTAATAACATAAATTACATAGATTTATCTGAGTTATTTTCAGAAATCCTGTTGCTTTCTACAGAATATAAACGTCTTAGGCCAAAATATTTAATTAAAGTAAAGTTATATGCTATGAAATGGCGAATTTGTCATTATCCTGGCTTATGAATGCAGGGCATTGAAGTGTTACCAGAAATTTTTTTTAACCTCTAATACTGTAAGGAGGGAAAGCAAATATTATCCTTATACCAAGTTTATGTATGATTGTAATATGCTTGGATGTAATCAAAGTTATTTATTTATTTAATGATTGATTATTATCCAAAATTTTATTCTGTACATATCAGCAACAAAATTTTTTTTGATTCTTTCTACAGTGGATAAAAAGAATTAATTTAAGCAATTTATGGTCCATCTAACATAAAGGCTTAAGTTGAGTTACTTACTATTAACTTAAAATGACTGTTTTTTAAACTGCTAAGCTAATATGTCATTTTCCTGGCATTCAAGATTCGGTGAATTTCTATTTTATTTTTTTCCCCCAGCAATTGTCAATAAACTACACTGCTGTTTGTAAGATATTAATAAGTGTAAATAAAGAAGTATACAAAAAAATTTTAGATTATTTTGACGACTTTAAATTTGAAGAAATTTTTTGGTCCGAATTGTCATATTTCGTGAGAATCACCCATATAATTATTTGACTTATATTTATTTATAAATTAAAATTTTTTCCATTGCACTTTCCCTTTATAACTTTTCTTTTAATATTTCTTAAGAATAAAACAACTTAGAAGAGTAGTGATGGTTATAAAAACACATACGGAATATTCGTAATTTTATAGAAAGATAGATGTACTCATAGATGTTAATACTTTGAATTTTATTTTTGCTCAAATTGTTGCTTATGTTAGGCAGATTTAATTTTGGTGTCTTGATGTTTAGTTCATTCAACTTAAGGATCCTATTCTCATAAAATTTATTTTTATTTATTTTTTCATATCCTATTTTTAGAATCCAGTAACTGGCTTGATTCGTTCTTCATCTCGTAATGATCATGCTTGGGTTCGAGATAGTGTCTATTCTATTATGGCAGTATGGGCGCTGTCTATGGCCTACAAAAAAAATGCAGATTTGGATGAAGATCGTGCTAAAACTTATGAATTAGAACAGGTAATATATATTTACTTATTTTAAAATTTTTTATATTGTATTGTTCTAATTATTATTTATTCAATTAACTTATATATATACAGTCAAACCTCGATATCTCGAACTTGAAGGGAGAGGAGAAAAAATTCGAGATACCGAAAATTCGAATTATCGAAAATCGCATGTTATCGATGGTGGAATAAAGAAAAATGCTCTTTACATACCTTATTTATTATTCCATATTTATTCTAAAAACGCTTTTTACACTTTCATTTAAAAAAGATTCGAATCGATCGTAGATAATCTATCAATGGTAGAATAAAGAAAAATGCTCTTTACATACCTTATTTATTATTCCATATTTATTCTAAAAACGCTTTTTACACTTTCATTTAAAAAAAGATTCAATTGTTGTTTGCTTTAGAGATGTGTAAGAAAGTTTGTCTACAACACTTTCTAAGTGGACTATAGCTTTAAATGTTTCCTCTGACATATTCGGCTGTCTCTCAATAAATCTCCTTACAGTGTCCACTGCAGAAAGTGCTTGTTTGTTAGTAACATTGGGCGGCAAATCTTCGATTTCCTAATCCTCTTCTTCTGATAGTTCACAAGAAGCTTTCGTTTGACCGATATCATTGTCATCCCACTGACCACACACTGTTACTGCATCATCTACGTTTACAAAGTCATGAAATTCCATGTCAACAAGATTCATGAGTTTGGTCAATCTGTCCCAATCATTTTCGGTGTAGTTTTCAGCAGAATTAACGATATTGATTGTTTGACTACTTCCGTGATCTTTAATGAATTCAGCCTTCTTGAAGCCATTCATTATCGTAGAGGAAGACACATCATTCCATGCCTTGTCAGCCATTCGCATAGCTTGTAGAAAACTAACACCGGATGGTGAAACCCCATCTTCTATTTCAGACAAAATTTTTTAACCATTTGATGGCGATACTTTACTTTAAAACTTTGGATGATGCCCTGATCAAGTGGTTGAAGTTTTGAGGTAGTGCTTGGGGGAGAAATTCAATTTTTACATTTTCCATTTTAGGTATGGTATTGTGCCCCGTACTGTTATCGATGAAAAGCACAATTTTCCGTTTTCATTTTCTTATTTAAATTTTTAAGCCAGCTTTCAAAAAGGTTTGATGTCATCCAAGCTTTTCGATTAGCTTCATATTCTAAAGGAAATGATTTTATACCGCTGGAACATCTTGGTTTTTTCATTTTTCCTATCATCAATGGTTTTCACTTTTCTGTTCCATTCATATTTGCACAAAACAATAAAGTTAAACGCTCTTTACTTATTTTGCCTCCATGACATGTTTCACCCTTTACATGCATAGTTTTGTCTGGAGTGCATTTAAAAAGAAGTCCAGTTTCATCCGCATTGAACACGTCTTTTTCGTCGTAATCCTTCACGATCAAGCATATTTTCTTCCTAAATTCTTCACAAACTTCTTCTACGCAAGCAATTTCATCACACATTTTCAAAAATGTAATGTTGTTACGTTTTTTAAAATTTTCAAACCAGCCATTACTTCCTTTGAAATATAAGTGGCCTAATTCTCTTGCAAAAGATTCAGCTTTTTCTTTGATTACAAGTCCATCTAGAGGGATGTTTTGACTTCTACATTGTGTAATCCACATCATAAGGCCCTTCTCCATATCGGGAAATTCCCAGTTTTTTAACTTCTTTCACTCGCCTAGGCCATCCTCGAACTTTTCTAGGATAACTGCTTTATTATTTTAAATTGTCGAGAGCGTACTCCTTGGAATCCCAAATTCCTGTGCAATTTCCTTTTTCTTTTTAAAATTTTTTTCAACTTTGTCAATGATTTTCTTCTTTATTTCTATGGAAAGCGTGCTTAATTTTCGTTTGCTAGCCATTTTAAACAAATGACTCGCAAAGATCCAACCTCTAAGTGCTCTAATTTTTCTAATAACCAAGAATGGAAACTTTTTAGGAGATCGCTTGGTCGAACAAAACAGGCATGCATTCACATGTATCTTTCACCCCTTGTTACAATGATAAGAAATTTTACAGTGTTCTTGGAAGCCACCCACCCTTTTGATTCTTGTTTCTGCTGTCATTACCCGTTTTCTTAAGACCACCCCCCAGGAAATAACCTTGCAGAATAAAAGGACAAAGAGAGCATAGATGGTCATTGCATTGCAATGACAACTGACTGAAAAGAGGTAAGGAGACAATAAAACAAGAATTTCTACTTGGGGGGTTAAGAGAAGTGCTTTCAATGTGTTACTGTCGTTTTTATGTCCATTTTTTTTAAAAAAAGTTTATCATTATGAGAATTGGTCTTCTATTCTTAAAATTTTTGATTTTTTTTAGAATATTTTTTTATTTTCAGAAAAAAAATCTACACTATTTATGGAAAAAAAATTCAAGTTATCTAGGGAATAGAAAAAAAAATTCGTGAAATCAAGTTTTTTTTAACATTGAAGTGTATAGGAATTTTTTTTCTTCGAGATATCGAAAAATTCGCAAAACCGAGGTTCGAGTTAGCGAGGTTCGACTGTGTATATATATATATATTAGGATTTTTATGTTTTTAAGATATTTTATTTATAATTTGCGATTTTCATTTTATAGAACTTTTTAGAATCATGGTTTTTATTAGAAATGCATTCGACTGTTGTACTAATTTTAATCGTGAAATTTATTTCTTCATCTGTATGAAGTTGATACATGAATGAATATTCAATATTGTTAAAAAACTGCATTTAAGGGACCTTGCAGAAACACTTAGTTCATATAGTTTGTTCATCATAGTTTTTTACAAAAAGTTGGATAATTTTTTTTCTATGATCCATGTATCCTATACTTCTGGTAGGTAGCTTGTTATGATTTTGAAATATGGAATTTTTAAAGCTTATGTACATTTGTGCTATTTTCTTTTTCATTTAATTAGAGTTGTGTAAAGTTGATGAGAGGACTTCTTATGTCAATGATGAAACAGAAAGAAAAATTAGAAAAATTCAAAGAAACACAAAATAAATTTGATTCTTTGCATGCTAAGTATAGCTCAAACACTGGTGCAACTGTTGTATCAGACAGTGGATGGGGACATTTACAATTGGATGCAACCTCATTATATTTGCTCACATTAGCTCAGATGACTGCTTCAGGTAAATGCGATAATTTACTTCATTCAATTTAATCCCTTTTTAATTTTTTCAATGATGGCATAGATTATATCTTTTTTATTTCAGGTTTACAAATAATATTTAACTTAGATGAAGTTGCGTTCATTCAAAATTTAGTTTTTTATATTGAATCTTCATACTGCATTCCTGTAAGTTCCTTTAACTCTCTCTTTAACTTTTAGTTCATACATTTTGGTTTTCTAAAGTTTTTTTTACATTTATTTTTTACTAACAGGATTATGGAATATGGGAAAGAGGAGATAAAACTAACCATGGTCTCCCTGAATTAAATGCAAGCTCCATTGGCATGGCTAAAGTAATTATTTGTCATTTTCTTAAAACATAAAGATTACTGAAATGAAATATGACATACATAATAGCAGTAATTAACTACAGTGATGGTAGCAATTCCAGACTTCAAGATTTTGAATTAAAGTTGGTGGAATGCACCACAGATTAAGTGTAACTTATTACATCCACTTTAAATGCTCTCGTGGGCACTGGATAATCTCTTATATGCAGTCTGCCAAGCCTTCTTATTATATTCCATCTTGAATGGGGGCATTGCTATCACTACTGTATTATATGATAATGCTTATAGTAATGTTTACTGATACATGAATTGTACTTTTATTTTCTCTTCATATTAAATTAAGAATGAATCACGGTAAGTATGTTACTTAGTTAATTATTTTTATATTATCTCTTTTTGCTTTGGTATAACAAAGTAAAAATATTTTATTAAAATTATCTTTTTGATTTATTTAGGTAGATTTCTTACTTTTGGTTGTATTCAAACAGAGTTTAGCATTGTTTTGTTTCTGTTAGTTTATTCTTTTTAAAATCTTGTTGATGTTTTAAATCTCTATTTTCTCTATTAAATTATATTTTAAGATTTTCATAAATTTTTTTATGCATACTTTGGCAAAAACCTTTTATTAATTACAAATAAAAGTTCATTTAAATGTCGGTGAAAAGACTGTTAATATTATAAAATGATATTTTTAATAGATATTGAGTAAAAAATCAGCAAGTATTTTTCAATCATTTTTTTTTTAAATTATTGATTGTGTAGCAATTAAAAAAATTTAGAACTAATGACTTCAGTGATGCTTATTTCCTGGTTTGTCATTAAAGTAATGCCTCAATGTTTTCTTCAGGAATAGCAATATTGTTTTTGTGTTACAATAATTAAAACGAGAAAAAATAATTAACGACATTTTAATAAATAAACAAGATTGTTTAAAAATTCTTTTTTATTCACTAGGAAAAGTTTGATATCTTTATCTTTAAAAAAAATCATGTTCTGTCAAGTGTAATAAATGTTTCTTTTAGCAGTTTTTTGTATTATATATTTTCTTTTCTGGTTGGTTAACCAAAAGTTAGAAAAACAGAATCCATAAAAAGGTGAATTTATTCTAGCTTCTAAAGTAGGGTCTGTTTATAAATTATGCAGTCCTTTTTTGGTGCATTTTAGGTTTTCCCCCTCTAGATCATCAAGCATGGTGTTTTTCAATAATTTTCAGCGAAGTTATCACACATAGTTACTTACATCTTTTATATAGTTAAACTATGCATCTCAATATTTCAGATATATTTTTTTCACAATTTCCATAGTCATGTAGTTATAAAAAATGTGTGCTAAAATGCATGATTATAATAAAAGTATTATCTTTACACCCTGGTTTTGATTGACCTTTTAATGTTTTCCCCATTGCTTAATCCAATCATGCAAATTATTGACCTATTTTTGAACTAGATATTTTAAAATTAGATATTATGATTTCTTTTATTTAAAATTTCTTGTGAATTTTATAGTTATATCTATCTATTGTAATTTTTATAGACTGAGGAATTTTCAATTTATAACAAAAATGTAAAAAAAAAAAAAAAAAAATGCATTAGATTTTTTAAAATAGTTTATTGAAGCTTATTTTATTTTAAAAAACTATTTCAATCTTTTCATTTTTTTTTCCTATACCAAATTTTTTACATTTAGATAATGAACATGTAATCTTATGAAAAGCTTAAGAAATCTAGGATGCTTAAAGCTTAACTTTTAAAGTTACCCGTATATTACTGCTTCATAGATCAATTGCTGTATATCTTGTTTACAAAATGCATATAATTGTAGGTAAGACAGAAATTGTGAAAATTGCAGCTTTGAAGTTGTTATTTTAATAGACTTTTTTTTATTATTGAAGGCAAAGTTTTTTTTAATTTTTTTAAAAAATGAGTTATCACAGGAGCTTAATTTTAGAATTCTTTTTTCTGAAAATTTTCATTTATACAAAACTGCATTATATACGCAGGTTCATATTTAAGAAGTATTTTTTAAATTTGATTTTATGCTTACATTATAAGTAAATCATAGTAAATTTATTTGGCTTTTTTTCCTATATGTATAAATTTTTTAAATATACATGTTATGATATAAATATTTTATATTTTTAGGCAGCATTAGAAGCAATGAATGAATTGGATCTGTTTGGTGGACGAGGTGGACCGTCATCAGTCATACATGTTCTTGCTGATGAGGCTCAAAAATGCCATGTAAGTCAAATTAGAACTGAATAATTAATTTTTTTATTGCTTTTCCCATCATGCAGTTGTTCTTAAATATAAAATGATTATTATTAAAGCATACTAATATTATCAATTTGATTTATAATTTAATTTTTTTTTAATTAAAAAGAAAATACATTGGAATTTGAAAGTGCTTATGTGTTCAAAAAGTGCTCTAGTTCAAAAAGGGCCGGGTTTTTGGAAACTATCCTTAAAGATATGCTGCAATATTTGCATTTGCTTTCACAAATTCTAGATTCGAATGTAATAGATAAACAGTTATCTTGTTGTTTCATGAAATTTTATATTAATGTCTTGATAAAATTTTCTTAAAATTGTGGATTTATGTCTTATTGTGATACTCTTTTTCTTAATTATCTGAAAATTGAAGTAAGAACAGTCTGTTTTATGTACCTTTACTATTTTAAAGGATTCAATAAATCAATTATATTAATTAAGCGCTAGGTATGATAAAAGGCAAATTATGAATAAATTTTGAGCTTTTTGCAAGTTTATGTTCATATCTCAATCAAGGTAGAGTTTTTGATGTCAAAAACTGTTTTTCGACATAACGTGTGAAAAAGATGTTGAAAAGTGCCATAAACTGCCAAAATCTGACAAAAACTGTCAAAAAACTGAGGCTAGTTTCTTTTGGTGAGATACCTTTTAAAAAATATTAAATCATGCACAATACTTGCATTATATTACTATAATTATGAATTTTATTGTACATATTATATAAAAAAATATAGCCAAAATTATAGAAACTTAATTGTTTTTTTTTTTTTGTTGTTTTTTTTAGTTATTTATTTTTTAATATAGTTCTTGTAATACTTTAAGATCAATATTATTTGCTATATTATAACTATTCAGTTTATGTTACAGATAACTATGGGTTGTTAATTATTATCTATCTAAATATTGATTTTTATTATTTTATACTTCAATTTAGGCAGATTTTTTTAGATTAAATAAAACTAAAGTGATTGCCAATAATTGTCTGATTTCAACTTATAAAATTTTTTTGATTTTTAATATTTGTTATTAGTTATATACAGCGGAGCAGAATGTGTATAATCTAATCACGCAAACAAGTTTTGAGAGAGATTAAAGCAACCCTGGGAAAATGTTTGGCCCAAAAACATTTGTACAAAATTTTTTATTGTTAAAAAATGTGTAGTTTTGGAAAATGTTTCATTGTTAAAAAAATTTTCACTTCGCAAAATTTTTTTTTGTTAAAAAAAACATAAGTCAATTGGTGTATTTATTAGTTTGAATTCCTTTAGTTTATGAGTGGGACCTTAAATTAAATTTTATAAATTATTACTATTTCAATATATTTTGATTTCTATTATTCTTTTCACATATACTTGTTAATTCAAGAATTGTGTAAAATCAAATCAATTTTTTTTTCTTTACTTTTATTATCAAAAATTTGTATCGATACATAAACTTTACTTTCCAAAAGTATTCTGAGAAAGTTATTACACTAAAAAAGAAAAAAAAAAAAAATTGGGGCTATTTCGATCCATAAAAACTATTTTTTGAGGGAATAATAGGCTCAGAATTTTCTGCACTCCTGCTTAAATACACTTGAATATTTCTAGTAAATCATGACTATATTCTGTGATAAGAAACTAATTATAATATACAAAAAATATAAATGTTTGCTTAAATGAGTTACTATCAATATTTAGTAGAGTTGATAGAATAAATGTCCTAATTACATGTTATTTTATTATGTTTTAATAGTTTTAGTAGGTCTATTATGTCCATGCAGATCAGCATCAATCAAAAGAATCCTTTTGAGTTTCAGTCTTATTCATACAAAACTAAAAAATGAAAGTGGAATACATAATTGGCTTCAAAACTATTTTTGTCATTATTACATGCTTCAGGAAAAGGAGAAATGGGAGTGAATGA
The DNA here is from genome assembly GCA_949128135.1 of Parasteatoda lunata. Lineage (NCBI taxonomy): Eukaryota > Metazoa > Arthropoda > Arachnida > Araneae > Theridiidae > Parasteatoda > Parasteatoda lunata. The sequence continues at coordinate 9,551,236 of OX421973.1, read as the reverse complement.
CAATTGATTTCCCTTATAATAAATAAGATGATTAAGTGTTTTTTTTATAAGCTGATTGTTTTTATATTTTTATTTTCAGTGATTAAAAAATTAACGAATTTGATAAATTGCAATTGTACCTATTTTAATTATAATTATTTAATATTGCACCAAAATTTGGATTTTTCATTGCAATTGTCAAAACAAAAAGAGAGTATTATGTCAAATAATTCAATAACATAATTGATTGATCATTATTTATAATTTATATGCATGTTTATTTATTAATACTTCATATTTATATTAGCTAATAATTATACTCACAACAAAATTTTAGGTTTTTGACAATTGTCAAAAACTTGGCAACCCTGATCTCAAAGTTATAATAAGTTTTATTTTTTTTTGAAACTTGCTATAATTTTGTTTAGTTTGGTTACAAGTTGATATAAGTTATTAGTATTTTGAGCAAAGAACACTAGAACATTACCTAAAATTAAGATGATTTCTACTTCTTTGACAAGTTCAGGTAAGGTATTGATTGAATAAGTGTTTTTATTTCTTTATAAATTTTTATTTTATAAAATTACTTCTATTTGTGATGCTAATTTAAATTGCTTTTTATGTATTTATAGGCAGTATTACAATCTATGCTTCCTAGGGAGTCAAATTCTAAGGTTAGTTGAACCATTTTGATGCTTTTAAAAGTTTAACTTAACTATTTTACTTCTGTTTAAATTGGCTGTTTTTATATTGTAAGATATGTACGAAAATCTATAAAATGTATTAATTTTAGTTTATAGTTCGATTAAAAATTATATTCTTTGCAGGAAGTTGATGCGGCCTTGCTTTCAGTGATAGGATTTCCAGCATTTGCTGTTGAAAATCCAGAATTAATTAAATTAACAAGAGATACTATTGAAGAGAAACTAAGGGTAACATTTATTTAACGAAATATTTTTATATTATTTGTTCCTGCTTTGTAGTTTGTTAAATCATTTTTCTATAGTATTTTTTTTTAAATTTAGTATTCTTAAAATAAAATCTAAGAATGCTGTTTGACAGAAACATGATTATAGTATTAGTAATATTATTGAATGGTGCAATCAATATAATTTATGCAAATTCATTTTGTAAATCATATTCTGAATCATTTATTTCTTCTTTAAAGTGTTTTGAATTTATTTTCTGACATCAAAGAAAAACCTGTTAAAAGCTTCCTTATTGTTTTTACTATGTAATTTCTTTATTTATTTTCAATTAAAGTTTTATCATTTTACTTTCATAAGTTTTAAGCATTAGCAAAAAATTAAGTTATTCCTGCCAGCTTTAAAGGAATTTTTTGTTTTGATTAGTTTGTGACTTGTTTGGTTATGAATTATAGGATCATTATTGTTGAAGATTTTCTTTGAAATTTTAGGGAAAATATGGGTGTCGAAGATTTTTGCGTGATGGATATAAAACTGCTAAAGAAGTAAGTTTATGTATTCATAAACAAATTGTAGTTAGTTTCATTGTTTACGAATAATTCGTAAACAATGAAAACAAAAGTGAAAATCATACCCATCTCTAAAATTGAATATAATTTTTTTCAATATTGCCTTTTATTTTAATAGAAGAATATTAGTTATAGTTTTTAATGTTACTTTTTCAATTATGTTTTTTTTTTATTTAAATGTTTAATAATGCTCTTAATTCAGATAAAGCATTTCATTTCAAGATAAAATTTACAACACAAATGTAAAGTAATTTTTGTTGCATGTAACTTTTTTATATTAAAAAAAAATAAACCAGTGGTTTGTTTTCTGAGAAATTGTAATTAAAAGGGCAGTTAAAATCGTAAAAAAAATAAAAATAAAAGTCCCATTTTTTACATTTTACCTAAAATATTGTTTAATTGATTTCTCCCTCATTTTAAGTTTTAGAATACTATATTATGTAGGTAAACAGGGTTGTAAGAATGCCATTAAAGTCATGGAATAAATTTATCTGTAACGTCTTTCCCTTTATCACTATTGTGTTAGAAACTTATTTCCTTTGTTTATGTTTTTATATATCTGAGTTATGCTTAAAAGTTAAAAAATTTATTATTCAACTATTAAACTTAAAATAATCTGTAATAATAATAAAAATATAAATAATTATTCCACTATTAATTATTAAAAAAATCAATATGAAAAACACATTAAAGATTAATTTTGTTATTTATTTCTTGAACATTAAAGATATGTATAATTTAATGCATTATAGATATATATTTTTAAAATGCATGACCTCTCTCTCTTTAATTTACATTTACTTTTATATTGCAAAATGCATTTTATGTTATATTTTATAAATGTTTTGTGATTCAAATGCAAAATTTTTGTAATGACTATCTTTTTAATAAGAATTTTATATGTATTTTATGGAGTTTTACTTTCTTTTCTTTTAATTTTAATTTGTTAATGCAGGACTCTCAAAGGTTGTACTATGAACCTTGGGAATTAAAAGTGTTTGAAAATATTGAATGTGAATGGCCTTTGTTTTTCTGCTATTACATTATTGATGCATGCTTTCGGGGAGATAGAGAAACAGTAAGTAGTTGTTTAATTTGTTTTTCCTCTTTACTTCCAATATTTGTATTTTATTTGGATGGGCATACGTAAATTTTTTTTTGTCATTTCAGTTACATTTAATTAAATCATTATGTATGTAATAGGTAGAAGAATATTCCGATGCTCTTGATGTAATATTAATTAAAGAAAATGGATTAAAACTTGTTCCTGAGCTATATACTGTTCCAGATGATAAGGTAATTATCTTATATCTTAGATGATAACTATCATATACCATAAATGATAACTATCTTATACCATTGATGATAACTATCACTATTTGTTATGTAGACTCCATAATTTTTGTGTCAGATCTTTGACTTTTAAACGTGTTTCTATTTTTTGATTTAACCAAAAAATTAAAAAAATTACTAAAACAAAATTTTTCAAATTAATATCTTTCGGAGAAAAATATTTTTTTTATGTTATAATGAACTGAACTCAGTGGTGCAACAGCCCATCGAGGGCCAAGACCTACTGTGTCCATCCCAGTATTCTTGACCTTGGGTACAGGATCAGATGCCCAGTTTAGGAAGTCAGCCAAATCCAGAACCCCTAGTGTTTAATCCTCATGGATGCTTGGTACTCAGTTTATCAACCCACTGAAAGGCTGAATTATTTAATAATATTATTTAATTTATTATTATAATATTTAAAAAAAAAACTTCAGATAATATTTATTTTTACTAAATATAATTTTATTTTAACCATGTGTAATTTATTGTAAAATTTTGTAAGCTTTAAAAATAAAGTAAGTTTTACAAAGTCATTACTTCATTTCAATTTTTATAAAATATTTTAGTTTTCCAAAAGACATTTTTACTGTTAAAAAAAGCGATGGTTAGGAAAGAAAATCTTCCAAATAAAAATGAACAACTTACCAATGTGTTTTATTAAATGATCAAAAATTATAAAATTATAATCACCATAATTTATTTTATTCATTGGTTTTTCCTAATACAGGTTGATTTAGAATATCAAAATCCTCATAGTCAAGAAAGAGTTGCAATTGGACAAAAGCCATTTATCTGGGCTCAATCTTTGTATATTGTTGGAAGACTTCTGCAAGAGGTAAATATATTGCATGATGTATCGAATGATCTTGAAAAGCATCCCCTTGCTTGTATATTTATCATTGTTCAGTTCAGCCTTGCATGTTAATCTTTAAAATATTTCATAATTTAGTAAAAGCATGAAAATTAAATTAAGAAATGTATCTTAACCACATAACCTATTTGAATACTTTCATTGGAAAAAGAAACGTCTTGCTAATTTAAATCCATGTCAAATTTGAGAATTATTAGACTATTAATTATGAATTAATATTAAACTTTTATTTTTTAAATAATTAAATTTTAAATTTTTGCTTAAAACATTTTTGAATTGTTTTTCTTTTTTTTCTAAATGTCTTATTTTTATTTAGGGATTTCTTGCACCTGGAGAACTGGATCCATTAAATAGACGACTTTCTTCAGAACAGAAACCAGATGTTGTTGTTCAAGGTTGCATTTTTAATTTCTTAATGCAGTAGAGGATCTTTTGCATTTAATGGAATTTTGTGTTAATTAATTTTGTGTTATACAGAACATTTCACTGATCTTTAAACTTCTCAACTAAATAAAGCAATATTTGTTTGGAACAGAGATCAGTCTTAAAATGATTGAAAATAATTTTTAGATACAATTACTTAAAAATGCGCTGTATGCATTTACATATTACTTATAATTAACAGAAATAAATTAAAATTTTCTGCAGCATTAGAACTAGCGACAAACAAGTTAATCAATTTTTGTTTGCTTACTTTTAAAATTTTAATCCGAATTTTTTTAAAATTACTTTTAAACTTTAATAATTTAATTAAATAATTAAACAAATAATGTAAAAAGTTCATAGTTATTGCTTAGTTACAGAAATTTCTGAACAGTAAATTTTTATTGTTTACACCCACAAAGCTAGTGTGGTTTATGGAGAACTGTAGTTTATAGAGAATCATGGTATATAGAGAATTGTAATTTGTAGAGAATTGTCGTTTATAAAATTGCGTTATTTAGATCTTCTACTGTTATATTGTAATGAGACATAAATTGATTGCAATAATTATTTGTTGTTTCTCTTTTAGTTGTGATCTTGGCTGAAGACTTGTATGTCAAAGAAAAACTAAGAAACCATGATATTCATGCTCAAACATTATCTGAAGTGGCCCCTGTTGAGGTTCAACCAGCTCGAGTATTGAGTCATATTTATTCATATTTAGGTACATAATTACATACTATCAGAATAATGAAATGTTACCTAATATTTTTGTGTAATTACTTGAATGTTTTTAAACCTATTGTATGCTACTACTGTAGCTATTAATAAATATAATTTTATTAATTCCTTTATTATTATTTTTAATGCTTTGTATTGAAATGATTTTCCTGCTATTAATATAACATTACTAAACCAAAGAATTTCTCATATTATTAATTTTTTTAATGGTTAGTATTTAATTGATTTATCATTTTGTTGTTTAATATAACATTGCTAAGAAATAAAGAACTTGAAATTGCTCATTTGCTAAAGCTTTTCCATTTGATGTAATAATTCTTGCAGTTATTTTATGAAAAACAAAACGTTACTTCTAAATAAGGATTTACTTGGAATAAAAAGTTTCTGCAAATAGTATAAATAAAATGTTATTCACAAGTTGTGTGTTAACAAATGATGTTTTATTCTAGGTAGTAGTTTCTACAAATAGTGTGTCTGTAGAAACAATTCTTCATAATGTATATAAATATGTTGCTCTAATGATGTTAAGCCTAAAAAAATATTTTGCTAAGTAACTAGTATTTTATTGGTTTATTCGAGTATAGCATTAAAACGTATCAACTTGATGATATTTTTATTCTTCAGTTTACTACCAGTAAATAAGGGTTTAGTAAATATTGACTTAAAAATATAGTTTTTATTCACGATGGCCACAGAGAGGGAAAAGTATTGGAACTTTATCAATCAGGAAAATGTCAGGGAATATAACTAAATTACCTATAATTTTAGAAAAATGAATTAATGTATGTTTGAGGAACCAGAAAAAAATATCAAGAAAGAATATCAGAAAACAAATTGTTTTAGAAATTATTTTTTCTTTATTTATAATCTGTAATGACTTGCATGAGTGTTTTCTATTATTTATATTAAGTGCTTTTAGAAAAATGAATAATTGTATGTTTAAGGAACCAAAAAAAAAAGGAAAGTATGTCTAAAAATAAATTTTTTGAATCTTTTTTTTTTTTATTTATTTATAAACTTTAATGACTAAAGATTATAACACAATAAGGCATAATCGAAAAATTACTAATGAAATTTATACCATCGGGTACGAAAATCAGGCAATTTCTAATAATTCGGACTGGAAAAGTTAGGGGAATTTTTTTTTCTCTGTATTTGTGGTCACCTTATAATTGCATTAGATACTTTGTTCCAACATTTAATAACATTAATCAGTATTTCTTACCTGTATGATTATATGCATTAATTTATTTGTTTTTAGGTCAAAATAAGAAATTGGGCCTCTCAGGTCGGTATTCAAGAGAAGTTGGCCTTTTAAGCACTAGTAAACTATTCACCCTACAAGATCGAATATTTGCTTTCACTCCTCAGGTAAATTGGCTATTTTTACCTAATTAAAACAAAATTAATAACATTTTTAATTAAAATACTTATAATTATCAGATAATTTTTCTTAAATGTCTTAATAAAACTCACTTACTTGAATACCTATTAATATTAAGTAAGCATATTCTAATATAGAAATTTTGTCATTTAGGATTTTATATTAAATGTCCCAATTGCACATTATTAATTAGATTACAATTTAATTGTTAAATTGTGTAAGAGTAGTTTTTATTGGCAATATAAATAATTCTTATGGTGCTCTTTTGTCAATAATTCCTTATTAGAAATTAATCATAATGATATTTAATAATATCTATATGTGAATATTAATGAGAACATTGAATATTAGTTTAAAAATTATTGTAGATTTATTTATGAATATATTTTTGTGTTTGATATTTATGTCTGTGATGAAATCAGAAAATTTGCCCCCTTACAGTTTGTAGATCAGCAACGATTTTATCTTGCATCTGATACAGATCTTCTAATTGATACTTTCAAGACTGAAATTGCATTCTTGAAGACAAGTTGGCACATGTTAGGCAGGCCCACAGTGGTTTTAAATCTGCAAAAATCCATTATAGGTGGGTTCCACCCCACACTTAAACTGTATTTGTAGCATGATTGTTAATGAAAGTTTAGATTTTTTTTTTAAAAATGAAAGTTGTGTGCATGGTATGGTTTGTTTTTAAATTGCCTGTGAAATGAGTATGTGCTTGTTGTTTGTTGATTAGAAAAAAAAAATATTCTTTAACTGTTTTGTTTTAGAAAAAAAAAATGAAAAAAAAAAAAAACAAGGATAAAAAATAGACTTATAGTAGTGAAAATTATGGGATAATAATATAAAGCTTTAAATATTTTTTATAATTTAATATGTTTTTTTTTTTTTTCAGAAAAAATTACTTGCTGAAATGCATTATTTAATAGCGTTTGGTTTTATATTTATTAAAAGCGGTTGCATAAGTTCTAGTCTCAATGAAAATATAATGCACCATTTTAGAGTCTGTGAAACACAAAATATTATTTATTAGATTAATTTCACTTAAGTCTGTATTTCTGTTTCACTTTCATATCAAATTAAGTTATTGAAAAAAAGTTTCATATTTATTGAACCCTAAACTTTGACTATCAACTTGCTTTTTAACTAAAATTTTGTGATAAATGGGCTAAAATGATAAATTTTATTTTCAAAGTTTGTCCTATTAAGAACTAAAAATAATAAATGAATGAACATGAAATAAAATTTAAAAAAATAATAATTATTTTTTTCCTTCTTACAAGTTTTATTCTTTCTTATAATAATAATTTTAGCATAAAAATAATTTCTTGCATGAAAAATTATTGTAATTTAAATTATACAATAATATTTTTATGCAAATTTTTTATATTTAATTATAATGTTATGATGCTTAAAAAGTTAATTAGTATTAACCCTATCATAATATATTTAGAATGAATATAATAACTGCCTTACAGGAATTTACATATTGACTTACATTAAAAACAGCAACAAAAGTGAAAAGAAGTTTGATTTAACTTGAAGTCATTGATATTAAACAGTTATAATTAGTTCAATCCTTCCCTTTTGCATGTAGAATCTTGACAGAGAAGATTTCTATTTGGTAAATGATATAGAATTACTTGCCAGTACTTTGCGATCAGATATAGCTTTTCTTAGAACAAATTGGCGAATGCTTGGTCGCCCTACTATGTGCATTAGATTCCTTCATTATTACTTAGGTATGTTTAATTTTCTAGTAGTTTTTTCCTTGCCTGTTTAATTTGTGTTTTATTACTTTTTTAAACATTTATTTTATAAGAATGTTCTTTTCTTTAGCATGTTTATTTTCTTTTATTTATTTAAAAAAAACTACTTCATTTCTATTGTATGTATATTTCATAATAGATTCTCTTGTCTGCATGATTGTTTTTTCCCCAGCTTTTGTGTGCTTCTCATATCAAACAACTCTTTTCGTTTTAATATTAATTTTGTTTCATTCATTATATCTAAATTTTGTTTTGATTTCAAATCTATGTTTCTTTATTTTACTTTTACCTAGTCAAGTACTTGTGAAGTCTAGAAAATTTGAAAAATATTTATTATTTCTCTAACTTAACAACTTTAACTTTATGCCAACATAAATTAAACGTTTTGCTGAGCAATACAAAAATTGAACATAAACTATAAAGCTGGGTGGATTTAAAAAAGGATTTTTTTTCAAGCCCACTTTGAAATAGCTACAAGAAATGTTAAGGTAATTTTTACTTTATATTATATTAAATTTTAATACAATATAAATTGACAGATATCTATGATATTTTTCTACTAAATTTATTAATAATTTTATTTCATTCTACAAAAGAATAAGTTTTCTTTTTGCTTTCTGTGTATTCATTTATTTACACATTTATTTAATAATATAATTTAAAAATTTGTTGTTTAAAATCAAATGTATTTTTATGTGATATAATTTTCTTTTATTTAGAAAATGATAAAGTTCCCTTAGCTATGATTTCCACTATCAAAAAATTGAAAAGTGGTTATATTAATGGAACAAGGTATATGCACTAAATTTTCTTTTTATTGTTTTAATTTTTGTAACCTGTAACCTTATTCTTTTTTCAAAATAGTAATTAATTGCATAGTGTGTAAAAATAAAATTTTGGTGTATTGTCCAAATATACCATAAATTGCTCAAGAGGTGATTTTATCTAAGTATTAAATTGTAAAAATATTTTTGAAATCTGCTCAAGATGATGCTGGTCTATCTGAACATAGTGCTTTTACAACAATTGAGCAGATGATGTTAAAAATTATTTTGCTGACTGCATCAATTGATACTAGAACAAATATTGATGTTTATGTTCATCTAATTTTTGCTTAACATTACAGAGTAGCACTTGGAACTTTAGAAGATTTTCAAAGTACATCCTGCGTTACAAGTTTAAGCTTTTTACATAACCAAGAAGAAGGTGATCCAGAAAGTACGTTTTTGTCAATTTAAAGTTATAAATGTTAGTTTTTTTATACAAAGAAGGAAAAAAAGTTAATAAAATTGTTTTCTTTGAGTCAATAATAAATTGTTTCCTTTTTGTTGATACTGCATTTGACTGATACTGCTGCAAGGGTAGCAGTTGTGTCAAAATAAAAGTGTGCTAATTTTCTTATCTTAGGTTCATTTTTTAACGACAACTACAAACACATTATTACAATAATTTTCTATTTAAAAATTTTTCGATTTTCTATTTTAAAATTGTTTCCTTTTTGTTGAAGAGTGTTTCTGTGGTGGCTTAAAATAGGACATTGAATGTATTTAAAACAAGAGTACTTTGATGCTGTTAAAAAACTGATTTTTATTGCAGTAAAATTTGACTGATACTGCTGCAAGGGTAGCAGTTGTGTTAAAGTAAATGTGTACTAATTTTCTTATCTTAGGTTCATTTTTTTTAAACAACAACTACAAACACATTATTGCAATAATTTTCTATTTAAAAATTTCCAATAGAAAATTTATAGTTTTCTATTTAAAAACCTATCTTCATTCTAGTATGAGGAAACTGTAAAGGATGAATGCTTCAAATGCTCTAATATGAGGAACTGTAATGCTCCAAATATTACTAACTTATTGTAGCATTTTTTAAGAAATTGTTGCATGCTTGAAAACTAGCTATAAAAAAATCTTATTTAAAAAGTAAAAAAAATAGATAGCACTTTGTTACATGGAAAATGACACTGATATTATTCCTGCTGATACTTACGTTGAATGGCTTCTTATATCGATTATGATACTAATTCGTCTGAGAGTTTTCTGGGAACACCTCTTTATGAAAATCAATTTTCTATAAGTTTATGGCAATGAGATTCATTTGGAAAGGAAAAAGGGTTATTTTAAATATTTTTTTAAAGGGCTATATATATCTTTACCCTGTCGATTTTTGCCAGATATTATGCAAAAGCATGATTTTCTCATTGTTCAATTCAACGTTGTCACAATTCATTCAACAACAATCTATTTAGGTGTACTCTCGTTCCATAATGTAATAAAGCGCCAATCATTTTACCTGTTTGATAAAATACTTGCAAGTCTGCTTGTGCATCTACTCAGCTGCACTCTCATGTGCAACTCAGCTGCATTTCTCAATTCCAGGCTTTATTTCCACCCTCTGATATCGAATCAAAAAATTCTTTTGCATTTTGTTAATGTATATAGTGCTTAAAAATATTTTTGAGTGCTTGAAAAGTACTTAAAAGGTGCTTATTTTTGTTGAAAGATATGGCTACGCACCCTGTATCATTTTTTCTTCCTAGAAATCAAATTCATGGTTATCAAAATAGAAGGCTGGTTGTTTCAGTTAAACAATGGATGATACCAAAAAGTGAGGTTCATATTAGAAAGTAGGAATTCATTTTAGATATAAAAAAAAATAAGAATGACTTTGAGTCTCAAAAAAAAAAATTCTTTTTTCTTTTGCAGCTTAGTGTAATTTTTGTTAATTATGTGCATTTATTTATCTTAAATTGATTCTATTAAATGAATATTTATTACTCTGTTAACAAATATTTTTAAATTAAAAATCATGCTTTTAAAATTTTTAATTTCCTTAAGCAAAACAGAATGTTTTTTTATTTTTTCAATTTAATTCCTTAAATTGAAGTCAATTGAGTAATCACTCTTTGGTTCTCTTTTCTGTTAATTTATTTTCATTCATAAAAACGCGGGTAATTTTTTTCAGTCTGTATTTTTGATCTCACATTATTTTTAACAGTATATGCTTAAATTAATGTCTATAAAAAATGCATTTTAAAGCAATTGTCTTTTAAGTATTTCAGTAAAATATTTGACAATTCCTTTCTCTTGTTTTAGGTTTAAATGCAAGTGTGCGAGAATATCTAGAAAAAGAACTAAACAAATGCTTCTTAAGACCTTTGTTGAGCTATGGACCCATGTCTGTGAAAAGAAAGAAAAGTTCTATGAGATCACGTCGATCTGGAGTTAGCGGCATTATTAAGAGAACAAGATCAATACAGGTTGACAAATATGATCCTGGTTAGTATATGCTTTATTGATCATTTATTTTAATTCAAATTTCTTTATAACTAAATCACAATTTATTTTTTGTTTAACAATCATCATCAAATCATTATAAACCAACCTATGTATGTTTTGTATAGAAAACTGTACTGTTAATTGAGTTCACATTTTATTTGAAATAAATAGAGGGTGCAAATATTTATTAAAACAATTTTTATAAATGTTCTAATGAAATTTATTCATAAATTTATTAAGGATATAGATTTTTGTTTGTTTTATCTTTTGAATTTTTTTAATAGGTAGGATATTATTTTTGCTTATGCATAATTTTTAAATTTGAATTTTTTTTTAATGTATGCAATTTTCTATACATTTTATGACAAAACGTAGAGTGGTATATGAAGAAATATTTTCAGGTGAATTTTTACCATTTTTGTCTAGTACTTAAATTAGCAAATCAAAGGATTTTTACTAATACTAATTATTTTATTAATTTAAAATTTTGTTACTAACAAAACTGTATTAAGGGTGTTTTTCTAAGCTGGTATTATTAAGAAAAAGTACTAACCATTAGGTTTCTACTTTTTGAAAACTAACTTTTCTTTCTCATTGTTAGGAAATAACTGAGGTAGCATTCTAGTCACATTTACTCCATAACAAAAATTATATGAAAATTTTTATGACATAAAATTTGTCACGTTAAAGTGTTTAGATTTAGTGTTAGTGCAGATTACAAGATGAGGTTTTGATAATCAATTTATTAACGTCAAGAAATTACAAACGCCAGGAACCAGTCTGCACCAAGCAGAACCCCTCTTTACAATAAAGGGATCGCTTTTATACTAGCATAGAATGTTCTAGAAACTTCCTAGGAACAACGAAAGAGGAAATGACATAATCTGAACATTCCAGAAGCTTCTGGAATGTTCATAAATTAAATAAGAAAAGTTAGTGTCCGCTTGCCGTATCGAACCCCAGACCTTCTGCTTTATAGAAGCGAATTCTACCGCTGAGCTACTGAGACTCGACATTACTCCCGTCTTAAGAGAACAGCGTCTCGCTGTTATAGGTTCTTGCGTGATCTTGTTATTGGTCCGGTATATGCCGTTGTCGCTTTGGAGACATCAGTTCTTGCATTTTGATTTTGAACTCTGGCGACCCGCATATTTTGGTCTGTACTCGGTGTGTCTGGAAACAAGTCCTCTTGTGCCTCTGGTGCGTAGTAGGGTTTCATCCTGAGTACATGAACGATGTCCTTTGGTTTACGTCTTCTGGATGTAGGGTCAAAATCTTGAACTTCATATGTGACCTCCGAAATACGACGCAAAACTTGATACGGGCCGAAATACTTTTTGAGAAGTTTTTCGGAGCGACCTACCTTGCGCACAGGGATAAAAATCCACACCAAGTCACCAGACTGATAGAACACTGCGCGGTGCTTGGAATCATAGCGACGTCGGTCTTTCTCTTGCGCTTCCAAAGTGCGGATCCGAGCCAACTGGCGAGATTCCTCTGCACGGGTCTTCAACCTCGCGATGAAGTCTGTTTCCGAATCCTCGATGGGGTACTGGAACATGGTATCTAATGTGGTTTCAGCCTCTCGTCCAAACGTCAAGAAGAATGGAGTATGCTTAGTGGTATCTTGCTTAGCTGTGTTATAAGCAAACGTGACGAATGGCAAAATCAGATCCCAGGTCTTGTGTTCCACGTCTATGTACATGGATAGCATGTCTGCTAACGTTTTGTTGAAGCGCTCTATGAGTCCATTCGTCTGAGGGTGGTATGCGGTCGTCATTCGGTGAACTACGCTGCACTGCTGGTTGATCTCGGCAATGAGTCTCGACTGAAAAACTTGACCACGATCCGTTATGATGGTTCTAGGAGCTCCATGTTTTAGAAGAATCTCTTCAACAAAGAATTTTGCTACTTCTGGAGCTTCTGCATTGGGAATAGCTTTTGTCACAGCGTATCGTGTAAGATAGTCGGTGCATACGATTACGCATTTATTTCCATCCTGTGATTTTGGAAAACGTCCAAGCAAGTCCATACCTATACGCTGAAATGGGACTTCGGCTGGAGGTATGGGGATCAGGTAGCCGGGTGGCTTTTCGACGTTGGCACTCTTTACAATGTGTTACGTAGTGGCGCACGCTTCGGAAAATCCCCGGCCAGAAGAATCTCTTTCGGAGACGATCATATGTTCTTGTCAGTCCCAGGTGTCCAGCTGTAGGTTCATCATGAAAATGGCGAAGAATTTCTAACCGTAGTTTCTTGGGAATGACTGGTAGCCACTGTTTTCCGGATGGGTCAAAATTCTTCTTGCAAAGGATGTCATTCACCATGGAGAACCCTGCGCTTGACAAGTCGGCTGAATTTTTGCAGGCTCTGATGTGCTCGGCAAGCTGCGGGTCGTCACGTTGCTCCGAAGCCAAGTCAGTCACTGCAGCAAGGAACTCAACTCCTGGACTGTTTTTGGCAGGAACAGGATTTCGTGATAGGCAATCTGCGTCAGCATGCTTCCTTCCACTTTTATAAATAATAGAGACGTTGTATTCTTGAAGCCTCAAAGCCCATCTTGCTAGTCGACCAGATGGATCTCTTAAATTGGCTAACCAACACAGTGAGTGGTGATCTGTAATAATTTTGAAGGACTTCCCCAAAGAGGTATGGACGGAATTTAGCTATTGCCCATATAGCTGCCAGACATTCACGTTCAGTGGTCGAATAATTTCTCTCAGCTTTAGATAGGGTCCTCGAAGCATATGCGATGACTCTTTCTTCTTCGTCTTGTTTCTGGACCAACACGGCTCCTATACCGTATCCACTGGCGTCGGTATGCAGCTCGGTGGGTGCGTTTTCATCGAATAATGCCAATACAGGTTGTGAAGTCAGAGCCGATTTGAGGTCCTTGAATGAATCTATGTGGGCCTGATCCCAGCAGAATCTTGAGTCTCCCTTTAACAACTCTTGAAGGGGTTTAGCACGGAAACAAAAGTTTGGGATGAATCGTCTGTAGTAAGAACACAGACCCAGAAAACTTCTGACATCATGCACAGTCTTAGGTGTAGGGAAATTTTGTACAGCTGCGACTTTATCTGGATCAGGTTTTACTCCTCGTCCGGATACAAGATGCCCAAGGATTTTAATTTCGTTAGCTCCAAATTGGCACTTTTTGGGATTTAAAGTAAGTCCGGCTTCTTGGATGCAGGATAGCACGCAGTGTAACCGTCGAAGGTGTTCAGGAAATGTGTGCGAAAATACAACTATATCGTCTAAATAACAAAGGCACATTTTCCATTTTAGGCGACGTAATAAGTTATCCATAGTTCTCTCGAACGTTGCAGGAGCATTACATAATCCGAACGGCATCACCTGGAATTCATATAGCCCTTCACTAGTGATGAACGCTGTTTTTTCCCGAGCAGCCTCATCCACTTCTATTTGCCAATAACCAGAGTGCAGATCCATCGATGTAAAGTATTGGGCCCCTTTAAGGCAGTCTAAAGTATCGTCTATTCTGGGCAAAGGATAAACGTCTTTTTTGGTGACCTTGTTGAGGCGACGATAATCAACGCAAAATCGCCAGCTTCCATCTTTCTTTCGAACTAGCACAACCGGAGACGACCACAGACTCTCTGATGGTCGAATGATGTCCCGTTTCAGCATTTTGTCAACTTCGTCATTGATTATACGTCGTTCTGTAGGAGATGCTCGATATGGTCTTTGGCTGATTGCTGGGTGGCTTCCGGTGTTTATTTTGTGTTTCACTTTTATTTTGTAATTATGGCGTGGAAGTCCGTGGTAGAATGCGTCTTGAAAGCTTTTCAGCAGGCTTTGCAATTCCATCCGCTGCTCAGTGCTCAGGGTTGCGGCCATCATTTGAGAGTAGTCGACCAGGCCAGTACGCTTTGAGTCTTCAACATCAGCGCATGAAGGTACTTCCGTCAACGTGTTCAAGCAGTCGGAGTTAGCGGGCTCAGCGTAACCAATACACATGCCTTTCGGGATGTGACGTGCTTGTGCATGTCCATTAGCCACCCATATTGAAGTTTCGCCATTGATAAAGGAGACTATAGTCGAGGGGATAGCAGTTCCTTGATTAATGCACAGAATTTTATTTCCTTCGACTATTAAATCAATGTCTTCTTGTTTTTCTGGGGCTTTTACTGTAATGCGTTTGGCGGAACGGCCAGGGATGATGAAATCAGATACGGCATGAAGGTTGAAGGTACAGGGCTTCGTTGGTTGATTTTGTAAAAGTTCGTCAAAGGTAAGTTCAGCTCGACCACAATCAATTACGGCTTGTGATGCTTTCAAAAAGTCAAAGCCAAGAATAACGTTATGGCTGCACTTCGGCATCACGGTTCGATCATCTATAGTCAGTTTTAATACACAAGTACCCAGTGGTCTCACAAAATTGCCGTCGGCGACCTTAAGGATAGTGTTCTTTGAGGCCCGGAACAAGACTTTTCGTCGTTTTTGTCTGTATGCTTCTGAGATAACGGAAAAGGATGCCCCAGAGTCCACTAGTGCTCTTACAGGCTCGTCGTCGATGAGAATGTCGATGTGGTTTCCCTGTAATTTAGCGGCCAATGGAGGATTTCGAAAAATTGCAGCCTCACCTCCCACTGAGGGCGCAAGGCTTAGTTTTCCTCTCGGTTAGGCGACTGACTGGAACGGCGGTGCAGCATCGGAGAAGGGGATCTCATACGACGTATCGGGGACCGTCCTCGGACAGGACTAGGTGATCTTCGTCTGGGAGGTGCATCGTAGGTAGTATCCTCTTCATAGTCAGCTGGCGGGTATCTTCTCGGGTTGTTGGATCGGTAGTCGTTAAATATGGTTCGGCGTTCCCGACAATAGCAAACGACATGCCCGGGTCGTCCGCAATGAAACCACACCGGACGGTTATCCGTGGTACGCAACAGGTCAGTCTTTCGTTGAGGTTCACTCCAAGGAACATTATTTTTTGGCCTTGCGGCGTATGTCGTCAAACGTCTAGGAGGTCTTGCAACCGGGCGTCCTGTTGTGAAGAAGGGAGGTCGATTGGTTGTAAGGGCTGCTATGGATCGGTCCATCTCGTTCCGAAGGGAAGCCTCAGTAGTTTGCAGTTCATGTGGATGGACTTCGAATGGCTGCGCGTTTACATGTTGAATTTCATCTCTGACAATCTGACGAATTAGCACCGCCAAGTCGGGTGCTTCATCCACGGCGGCCATAGGGACAACATTAGGTAATCTGGCAAACTTGTATCGTCCCACTCTCTTTTGTCTCATTTCTTCAATGTACAGGCACCACTTTGAAAAATCAGATGTTGTTAGGATTTCTCTCGTAAGAAGGGCCTGGAACACATCTTCTGCGACGCCCTTCATGAAGTGGGAAACCTTATCTCCTTCGGACATGGTCGGGTCAACCTGAATGCAAAGTCCGAGAACGTCTTGAATATAAGACTGGATGCTTTCGCCGGATTTTTGTGCGCGAGACTTGAGGTGGTCTTTCGCTCGTCTGAGGTAAGATTGGGTGTCTCCAAAGGTCACTTTCAAACCATTTTCGAATAGAGTCCAAGACGGCAGTGAGTCCTCATTGTTTTCGTACCATTGTCTTGCGGTGCCGTCCAGGAAGAAGTACGCATTAGCTCATTGCATAGTGTCGTCCCAATGATTGTACGAGGACACTCTCTGGTATTCCTTCAGCCATTTTGTCGGGTCTTGTCCAGGATCACCCCGGAAGATTGTTGGTTTCCTGGCTTCAGCAGCAACTGTTGGCGTCATCCAAAAGGCAGGTTTCGCATCCTGTTGGTCCCCAGTGGACATGTCTGTCTCTGGCACAGTGGTTTCATGAACGGTTTTTTTAGATTTTTCGTAGAGTCCAAATTCAGGTGGAAATCCTTGAACTCGACGGCTTCTCCTAAGCCGGTCAGTGTTTTGCTCCGTGATATTGATTGAGAGGTTAACTCGTACCCGGCGCCTCCACCAAATTTGTCACGTTAAAGTGTTTAGATTTAGTGTTAGTGCAGATTACAAGATGAGGTTTTGATAATCAATTTATTAACGTCAAGATATTACAAACGCCAGGAACCAGTCTGCACCAAGCAGAACCCCTCTTTACAATAACGGGATCGCTTTTATACTAGCATAGAATGTTCTAGAAACTTCCTAGGAACAACGAAAGAGGAAATGACATAATCTGAACATTCCAGAAGCTTCTGGAATGTTCATAAATTAAATAAGAAAAGTTAGTGTCCGCTTGCCATATCGAACCCCAGACCTTCTGCTTTATAGAAGCGAATTCTACCGCTGAGCTACTGAGACTCGACAATATCCTTATGTCATAAAGCGTTTCCTTATCTTAAAATGAATGTCACAGTACAGAGGGTTATTCTTAAAGACATGAAGAAATTCTACTGGTTAAATTTATTTTGTAATCTCATATTTTTTCCTATAAATATTTTAAATTGCATTCAAATAAAATTAAATGGTTATTTTTTTTATTCAATATGAATTTTAGTTCTCTTATTAATATGTATATTGAAGGTAACCAATTAAAATAAATATTTTAATTCCTCTAAAATTGTATAACTAAATACATTACTTTCATTTTTCTTAAAATAAGGTATTTGTCTACAAATTACAATTTATATATAAAGGATAATATTTAAATTTCAAAAGTTGAGCTATCTGACCCTAGTTTTATGAAAACCATTATGATTAACTTCCATTATGATAAAACCTTTGTAAATGTATCATAGTGTCAATGTATTGAATAAATATTTAGGAATAGACTTGATAATCTCTTTGATTTAGTTCTTCATTTTTTTAGTAGAGAATTTATTCACTTTAATTATTTTTATTGATGATTTAAAACATATCAACTTTTAAAACAATATTTGTCATTGTAATAATTATTTAAAATCATTCGAATGTCTACAGATATTTTCACTGCACATTAAAAAAATAACCACTTTGAATAACTTTTGATCTAACAATTGGATTTTCAACTTAAGTTTCATGAAAGTGACCTCAAATATGCTAATTAGTTTTGAAGACGATATTTTTAGTAACAAAAGCAAACACAGAAACGCTGAATAAAAATACCCTTTTTTTCTGGCGGATTTGGATTTCTTACCCTCAAAATATAGGGTGTAGTGGAAATCTGGTCCTGAGAGCGGTCCAAAATTTGGACCTTTTAATGTTGTTTTACTTTTTGCTTAGTCTGCCACATCTCAAGAGCTTTTTATGTGAAATAAAAAATTTTGAACACAATTATATGATTCAATTATCCAAAGATAATTCCATACAAAAATATTTTTCAATAATTATTTATCATTAATTGTCGAGTAAATTTTGAATTGACCATTTTAAAATTTGATTTTTCTGGAACTATTTGACTGATTTTGTTCAAATGTTCTATTTTGCCTTATAAAATTATCTTATTTAAAATGAAGTAAAAATTAACCTTACAGCTCAAATTTTTGTGACTATTATTAAAAAAATATATAAATAATTATTAAAATATATTTTTTGTATGGAAATATCTTTGGATAAACAAATTTTATGATTGTGTGTAAAAATTTTCAATTCACTATTAAAGTTATGAAATATCGCAAACTACGCAAAAAGTAAAATTAACATTAAGGGATCTAAACTTTGGACCGCTCTCCTGTCCAAACTATTGGGACCATATTTCCCAGTATGTGGTTGCCCCAAAAACTCGGGGGTCAGGAATCATAATACGTTGAAACAAAGGTATTTTTCTTTAGAGAAAGTACGTGTTTGTATATTATTTTGTAACTTAAAATATATCCTCTGCACACATTAATTAGCATATTTAAGGTTGCTCTCATGAACCTTTAAGTTTGAGTCCTAGTGCAGGAAAATCCTTTCATTAGGGATCAAAACTTATTCAGGATTATTGCTTTTTTTGCACACTATTCAGATTTTTTTAATAGCTTCCGTAAACTTTATTTTGTAGATTAACTTATATTATTATTATATATTTTTATTAAAGAATGAATTTTTAAATGATTTTCTCATAGCTTTGATCTAGAGAAATTAATATATTCATGTTCTTTAGATTTGATTAACTTGCGTGAACGGTATGAAAAGATTCATAGTCCCCCACCTGTTTCTCCTGGTCCAGAAGGACTTTATTCCATACAGTCAGAATCTCCTTACTCTTCTCCCACAGAATCTGTAGGTAGAACACCATCCCCTGGATTAGACCCAGAGGAAGATGATCACTGGAGCTCCACTGCGCGTATTCGTACGATTTCTGATCGGCAGTACGATAACGTAAATGATGAAGATCTGGTGATCATGTTCAAAGAAACAGAGTCATTGGAAGAGCAAGGAGATATCTTGCATTATATCGTTGGAAACAGGTATGTTTCTGATAATTAAAAATTCCAAATAATTATTTTGATTCACAAAATATGCTTGCGATTTTTAGATTATTTTTTTACATATCTCTAATGAACCACATTAATGAATAATTACTTCTTATCTGTTGCAAAGTACTTCAATTTAATAAGAGTTAAGGTGCCTTATTCTTCTTAACAATTATCCGACAATTTAGAATTCCAAATAATTATCTTAAATCACGATCCAAATAATTATCTTAAATCTTGCGATTTTTAGAAAACTTTTTCACATATCTTTAATGAATAATTACTTCTTATCTGTAGTGAAGTATTTCAACTTAATAAGAGTTCAGGCACCTTATTCTTCATAACAAAAGAAAGAAAAAAAAAGTAGCTTGGAAGAAGTAAATAATGCTGACAAAGACACAGAGAAATTCCGGTTTATTTTATTATTGCCAGGTATAGTAAAAGCTTCAGGACTTAGTGCTTTGAGACATGAGGTATTCATCTATGTATTTTAGTAAAGGCTTATATTTCTCAACCGGAATCTTACTATTGACCTACTTGTCCCTGCAATTCTAGGAAAAGAATATCTACACAATACATTAAATTTGTGATAAAAAGAAAGGCATCTTTTGAACTAAGTTCCTATTGAACAATAAAGTAAAAAACGTTCTAATTGACTTTGATCCAAATACATCGTAATGACATTCATCTTTACACTAGAATGAGACTGCTGATGATTTATTATTAAAATAAAATAAATGAGGCAGTTGATAATTCCACCATTGTACATCGCAAGCTTACCACAGAAAAGGTAAACAAAAGATAATCTCAATATAAATAAAGCATAATATGGTGAGCATACATAAGTGAATTGGTGATATCAAATACTATATCTATGCATTGTTACAGTATCAATCTACTATTTAGTTAATATAACAATTAATCTTTCTATAATAATTAAATGTTCTTTTGTTTAAGCAAAGTCAATATTAATGTAAAAATTCAGCTAAATCGAAGCATGTAACAACATTTACATAAGATCCTTAAAAATTAAGCATTTAAACCTTATGTTGTTAACATTTAAGTTCAATTTTATACTATGATACTAAAAAAATGGAATAAATCTCTATACAGTTAAGTCTGTAATCAAGTAACTAAAAAAAAAATGTCTATACTTTTATTTTTTACAGTGCTAAAATAATTCATCATCATAATTTTTATTAGAAAGATGATGCTTAGAGATGTTTTTTTTTTTTTTTTTTTTTTTTTTTTTTTAAGTATCTCAGAAATTTTACTTATTTGTTTATTTGCTTTAAAAAAATAATAAAACTTAAATGAAAGATAGTATACAAATGCTGTAACAATCTAAAGTGTCCGTTGCCGTGTTGCAGGATTTTTGCTACTAGGCTGGCTGGTTTTAATCATTTTAGCACGAAACGAAATATTTGTTTATGGCATCAAATCGTTATAGAATGGTCATTATTGTTATTTATGCTTTTTTTAAAATCAGTTTTCTGTTTTATTTTGTTTATTTATTCTCTTAATAAAGATCAACACAGTGAAACACTTAAGAAAAGTAGTTTTGATAGCAATTAAACTTTTCAGAAAACTTCTAAGTCTTTTTTTTAAAATTTTTATGCTTAAATGTTTAAATTATACTTATTTACACTGTTATAAACTTTTTCCCTACATCAATGCTAAACTTGTATATTTTTTTATTATTTTCTCAATAAATTTCAATTATATAATTTATTTTTTTCATTTCATCAATTGTTCTTTTAACTTAAAACTTATACTTTTGTAAATGATAGAATTTTTTGGTATAATGAACACTTTTACAGTCAAAATAATAACACAGTGAGGTGTTGTTTGTAATACATTTAGAAAATAATGAAAATTAATAATACATACAGTAAATTTTTTTTTCTTCAAAAATTATGAATTTTTCTGTTGTCAAATTACTAAATTAATTTAAAGGGAAATTAATAATTGTATATTTTTAATTACCATACTTACAGAACATGATTGTATTATTAATAAAATTAACTGTATTATTAATAAAATTAACAACATTAGGAACGTCTGGAGTTCTAAAATTATTTTGACACAAGAGTTTATCCTTAGGATATTCATTTTAATGTGAGTCAATCCTTCATTTTAGAATAATAAGTTTTAAATCTTAAAAAATATCTCTTGCTGTCATTTTAGGGGTATACATTGGGATACTGGTTTAGGTGGCCAAAACGATGTTGTTACTATTAAAGATTTACTGAAAGATCTATACGAAAAGGTAATTTTATTAATTAAATTTAAATATTTGTTTGTTATTAATAAGTGTAGATTGTAATTTAATTTTTTCCCCTCACGTTTGTAAAGGCATGCCATGAAAAGAAATGGGCTTTAGTGAGACATATTGCTGGAATGCTTGGAAAAAAAGTGGAAGATCTTGCCAAAGTGAGTTTTTCACAGTAAAAGACAAAAATAGTTTATTATGGTTTTGGATTTATTTTAACATCTGCTGTGTTTTAGGCTGTTACTGACTTGTTAGTCCGACAAAAACAAGTTACTATTGGAATGCCGTCTATTTGTGAAGAAACTATTACAAGGTAAATAAAACACACTTGAAATAGGCATTAATATAATTTTGTGGTTAAAAAATTGTATTTCATACATTTGTTTTATAATATCTATTGTATGCCATATATATTATTTATGATATTATTGATTGTGTGTCATGAATCGCAATTAATAGACAAAATCTACATTTTAAAGCTTTTTATAACTTACTATATCAATTATTACAAATAAATGTTAAATAACTATGAAACACTAATTAAATACATCATTTTAAAACTATGCAAATTGTTATGACTTTTTTTAAATTAAAGTTTTTGATTTATACTCACAAGATAGCTGAAGAAACGAATGATTTTTTTTTTCTTTTGCAAGTATTTCTTCTTAATCGTTTTTTACAACCATAGAATCATAATTATTTTAAATAATTGGGATAAAATTTCAAAAAATTCTTTGAATCTTTTTGTTACCTCTATTACTAACATTTGTTTTCTAATGCTTTTCAGTTTATTAATATTTTTTTTAATATAAACTCTATAAGTTCTCTTATAAATTTCAAAATACTACTTTTATATCTATCACAAAATTTTACATAAACATATATTTATTTATTTCAAATCTTTTACAGGCCTATACCATCAAAAGATTTAATTGCAATAATTCATAATGCACATGGCAGTGATCAAAGTACTGCAATGCTGACACAGGTGAGTGTTTTGGTCATATGTATAATAATTTCTTTAATAAAATTGGCAATATTGAGGTCTAATGTAACATTTAAATTGTGTATGTACTACATTTACGTGCTAAAATAATGCATATTAAAAGCATTCTTAAAAAAAACACTGGTATAGAATGTTTATATAATTCATCATTACACGATTCAAGAATACTTTCCTTGAAGTAAACCGAAATTATAGAATTGGGAAAAGTGCTTTCCTTTATTTGTATTAATGGAATAAATTTTCCTAAATAGGAAATGTCATTTTTTTCTAAACGTTTTTTTTATTTACTAGCCATATAAATTCAATTTTTATTTCATTCAATTTAATGCAGTTTTTATTACTTAGTTAAACAAGAAGTTTTCCAAAAATCACAGTGACATTCTTGTAAGTGAAAAGCAACTCTTTTTTAGTTTTCTGCTATACATGCAATTGTAATCAGGTTCTTGAATGGAATTTACTGAAAAATTAGTTTTCAAACCTGAAACATAATTGTTTAAAATATTCTTTTTTTAATACTCTTGACAATTTAATTTTAATTCTAAATCATGTTTTTAGGAACTGTTAGTTTACTTAGCTATGTTCATACGAACTGAACCACAACTGTTTCTAGAAATGCTGAGGTTACGAGTTGGTTTAATCATTCAAGTAATGGCTTCAGAATTAGCTCGTTCTCTGAAATGCTCTGGTATGATTTGAACCTTAATTTAAGAATTATTATTTTTAAAATCTGTATGTCTTTTAATAGTAGTGTATTTTTAAAATCATATATCTTAATTAATTACTATCTTGACTTTGTTAATGTTCGTTTATATACTATTTTACCTGTTGGAGCAGTTTTTTTATAGCTAGAAACAAAAATCATATAGCTATTGGCGATTGGTTATGATGGTCCCTTTCACAACATTAAATATTGTTCCCTATTTTAACTTAGATGTAAAAGATCTTATATATATATATATATATATACAGTCAAACCCCGCTATAGTGAACACTGTTTATAGTGAAGTCCCGGATATAGTGAACGAAATGTTCGGTCCCGTGCCTTGCTATACACGTTCA
The DNA here is from genome assembly GCA_949128135.1 of Parasteatoda lunata. Classification (NCBI taxonomy): domain Eukaryota; kingdom Metazoa; phylum Arthropoda; class Arachnida; order Araneae; family Theridiidae; genus Parasteatoda; species Parasteatoda lunata. Next base: position 9,527,250 of record OX421973.1, on the reverse strand, counting down.
ATGCTATTTTTTGTGGATATAGTGAACCAAAAAAGTGAGGAAGTTGGATATAATGAACTTTTTTATGCTTTCGACCGATTTTTAAAAAATTTTCTTTTTAATAATTTTGAAATTTCTACTTCAAAATAAATACATATACCGATTTTTAAAACCATCTAAAGAGGGGAATGGAGCGATAAGCATTTTTTCTTGTTTACTTCTTTTATCTAATTTTCCCATCCCTAAACAAACCAAGCAGATATTTCCAACCCAGGCAAATGATGCACCTGTAAGGTGTCAGTGGGATCAATATGCATTTTTTGTCAGAGGGAATGAGTAATTATTCATTATTGGTCAAAGGGTTGGACATTAATATGTGTTGATAAGGCCCTCAATTCAATTCCCTTTTGCTCTCAGTTCAGTTAAAAAAATCCTGCAAACAAGAGTCTCAAATTTAAATATGGCGAGCAGTAAACGTAAAACGTTCTCCATTGATGATAAAATGGGCAGAATCAGAAAAAATGAAAATGGATGCAATCAAGCTGATATTTGCAGGGAGTATAAACTGTACAAATCTGCAGTTTGTAACATATGGAAAAATAGGCAATTAATAATTTCTGCTCGTGAAAAAATTTAGATGGCAGAAAAAAAGTTGGGAAAAACAGATCACAAATAAGAAGCATTACTGAAGTGGTTCACCATTCGAAGAAGCCGCAACCTTCCAGTATCTGGACAAATGTCAATAAATTTGCTAAGCGATTTTATGAGAATACTTTTATGTGCTCGAATAGCAGGTTTAAAAAGCGGAATAACAGAAATTCAGTAAAAATTATTAGAGAACCGGGAAGTGTTCACAAGACGAAGAGTAATGAAAGTTTTTAAATTTTTTGCTACTACATAATATTTTTCAGTCATTTATTTGAATAATGTATAATAATTGGAGGCGTTTGGGAACCATTAGTTCAATTGCCTGCGTAACGGATATAGTGAACTCCCGGTTATAGTGAACCAAAATTTCGGTCCCTTTGAGGTTTACTATAGCGGGGTTTGACTGTATTTCCAAATACAACATGAAAATTTTCAAAAGCTCAAGTTGGGTTGTCGACTTGGCAGTCAAATACACTAATTTAGAAATTTTCCAGGACATCGCCAAAATAATCATCTTAAGTCGAACATTAGCAAGAATAGGTAAATATCGTGAAACCTATATACAAATACATAAAATAATAGTTGTAAACGGAATGGCTAAACATAAAAAATATAATCTGAAAATAAAAACTATTGTTTTTTCCTCTTCTAATTAAGAATTCGGTAGGTGAATGTTTCTTTTAGCCACTATGCAACTCTTACTAGATCTATCATTACTACAAGAAAAGGGGTATATTTTTGTTTCTAAGTGTAGCATGATTTATTTATTTTTTACATTTGCTTATATACGAGTTTTGAATTTTAGGTTAATTTTCAAATAAAAGGCGTACACTTTGGCTTATACATGACTGGGTTTTTATTCGGAAATATACGGTATATAATATCTTCATCCATAAAAATATTTTAATTTAAAGATAATTAAAATTAAAGATTTTTATAACTGGGATGACAGTTGAAACAACAAATATATATTTTCTGTAGATATTATTTATAACAGGAAGAGTTTTTAAACAGGAGAGTTCACTGATTTAACATGGGTTGCAAGTTACTTGATAATGCTTTTAAACGACACAGATATTTAAATATTTTGTACATTAAAATTTATTAATTATTAAACTTAAACTCACATTTTGAGAGTGTTTGGTCCCTAAAACCTTACTGCATCATTCACATAGAAATCATAATAGTCAGTTTAGCTAATAAAATTGTTTAAAAGTGGATAATTGATAAGGTAGTTTATTACTTATTAATTGATTATTAAAAAATTATTTTTATGTAGTCAGTGGTAAAAACTTACTGATTTTTTATTGCTTTCAATATTGCTTCTTATCAAATCATTAAATGAAATCATTCTTTTCAAATCATTAAATGAAAAGTGAAATCTAAGTACTTGTGTTAATAAAATGATTAGCCGTACTATTACCAAAATGGAATTTTTACATTAAATTTTTCCTCAGTATTATTTCCAGATAGGTACTTTTCATATTTCCACTAGATGACTGCAAGATATTGAAAAACATATTTTCCTTACACAGTAACTAGTTTACCAAAAAAATGCTCTTCTGAAGAATTTGAAAATGTGGCACCTTTTTATATTATTTTCCTAAGCCCTTTAATTGTTAGAGTAAAAATATTTGTACTTACAATTCAAATATTTTAGGGGATGAAGCCTCAGAACATCTATTAAATTTAAGTCCTTTTGAAGTCAAGATGCTACTTCATCATATTTTGAGTGGCAAAGAATTCGTTGTTAAAAGCGGTAAGTTGTATTTTAAAGATATTCCAAAATATATTCATTATTTACAATGATTAAAATACTTCATTTTTATTTTATTGCTCTCAGAATTCAGGAATAGACAGTTGTATGGTAAATCGCTGAAAGATTCTTTTAACCTAAATGTTAGATTTATTAAGTTGGTTTTTATTTCATTATATCTCATACCTTTCAATTCATTACAGCAAGAAGTGGAGTTGTTTCTGTTGCCAATCCAAGTAAAGTACAAAGTAAGGTTAGTAAAAGTACATTTACATTAGCCTCAGCATTAAAAAAAATGCTGCTGAATTATTAGAAATAGTTATTAACTAGAAAGAGAGTTTAAGTTCCATTTAGCAATTATGTATATGTTTGGTAATTTTTTTTTCTTCATGGATCTTAGAGGAGACTACTCTTTCCTGAATAATAAAATTTGCTAGAGTATTCTCAAGAGCTCTTTGGATATAACATTTAATTAAAAATTACCTTTCAATAAAGCAATCTTAGAGAAGAGAATGCCGCAAAGATAAAATACTTTAAAAATTTAGAATTAAAATTAATTCAAAATGAAGCTGAAACCATTGCTAAGTAAGGGTAGAAGCTCAACCATACATGCAAAATAAATAACTGCCTATCCATATTCATGCCAAAAATGTTAGAGAGCTAAATCATTTATGCTAAGTGGAAAGTGGAAGAAATGATAAACCACCACTGAACATCTCGCTTTCGAACAAACGATTTATGATTGGATTAAAAATAACGTGAACAAGTGCAAGAAAGTATTTTGAATCGGACAGAAAATAAGGACTTCTCAAAAAAATCAGTAAGTTGTTTCAAATTCGAAACTATAGTAATAAATTATCAAATTAAATAAGACATACGACTGGAGTTAAAGAATAGTCCATAATAGTCTTTATTTTGATAATAAACTTTAATTTAATAACGTAAAGCCACTGGGAAATTATTTTAACTTTTTTTATTTGTATCAGTATGTAATTTTTGGTTTTGTGAACAATTTTTCAGTGTCTATTTGTACTCATTTATTATTTACTTCTCCACAAAGAATGGGTATTTAGCTAAAGTTTAATCAAATTCATAGCTCTACCAACTAAAATATTTAACATTTTCTTGAAAAACATTTTTCATGATTAACTCTATGAACATCACAACTCAATGCATAATTAAATACAATTACAATCTATTTTTAAATTGCATAGTATGGGACAGACAAGTTTTCCATTAGAAAAGAAATTCATAAATAGCCAAAATTATTGAGTTAAGTTTAGACAGTTCTGATACTATAATATATATAAACTATTTTTATAATTTTAGAAAAGCATGGTTGATATTATCCTGGGAAAAGATGGACCGAGTGATGAGGGACAGTTTGAAAGTGATAGACAAGGTCAGTGGTTGAGGAGACGAAGACTTGATGGAGCTCTGAACAGAGTTCCTAGAGGGTTCTATCCACGCATTTGGTCAGTCTTAGAAAGGGTAAGTTTAAAGCATTACATGTTATATTGAATATATTCTGCAGCTGCTTGGAAATGATATATCGACACTGGTAGCTTTTATGTAATTGGGAAATATTATATTATCAGAAAAACTTAGGAAAAGCTTAGAAAAGTTTAAGTATATTTTCCAATTGGTAGGGGAATGAAGCAATAAACTTTCATATTCGAACTACTTAAAATATAGAGTAAGGTGAATTACTTTTATTTTTACATCTAGATTGAATAGAAAAGATTAATCTCATAAATAAAATATTTACAATTTTATTCTGTTAAAACTACTTTATTAAAATGACATATCATTGTTTTATTTTTATTGTGAATAGCTTTTTTAATGTTTATACATGAAAATATTTTAATATATTTATTTAATTTTAGTGCCAAGGATTGTCAGTTGAAGGAAAAATTCTCAACCAGCAATTAACGAGAGAGGTAATTTCATAATATACCATTTCTGTTATGAGATATTAATAAAATACAGATTTTATTACTTGAAATCAAATAATTTAAAATTAACTTTGCTCTTGGTGAGAGGCATTAAATTTCTTCTCAAAAAATAAAATTTAAAGTATATCATGCTACACAACAATTTTCTCTATAAAAAAAAAACAAGGTATTTTCAAAATTGTAAAAAATGTTTGCAAGATATAATAGTATACAGTGTGCAATGAAAGTGAACACCCTGAACAAATTGATCTAATGATTGGATTTTCATGTATTAGGACTCGATCTTAATAGTCTGTCAGCCTGATGTTAAATATGCTTATTAATTTGCAACGATATTTCAATTTATGAAATCAGATACAAAAACGTTCTTTTTCCTTGAGTAAACATAGATATTTAGCAATGGATTTAAATTCTTGATCCTTAAAATATGGGGGTAGCTGTAATCGGGAAAATATTGTCCAATTTTTTTTTAAAACAGGAGAGTTGTCAAAAGTTTGGAACCCTTAACAACAATTTCACTTCTTGCGCATTTTGTCATATCTAGAAATCATAATAAGCAATTTAAAAACATTTTGTACACTATTATAATTATACAAAGATGTAAAAAAAAAATTATTATTTGATTTTATAATAGTGGAAATTTTTTTAATTCTTAGGTATACTAATTTTTAAATTTGGATGTGATTTTAAAGCCTCTTCTTGTTTTCGGACATTTAAAGCTACCATCTTGCTAATGTTTTGAATGCTTGGCAATAGATCTTGCTTTTACACTACCAGATATTCTAACCAATATTAATTTGACCTAAATCATGTGTCAGAAAACAAGTAATTGTTTAAATAATATTTTTGCAAAGAGAAATTTTTTATAAAAACGAATATTTTAGTATTGTAAATAATTAAAAACAAATATATTTCATTTAGATGACACCAGGTGAATTAAAATTTGCACTTGAAGTGGAAACAGTGTTAAATAGTATACCACAGCCAGAGTATCGTCAATTGATGGTGGAAGCTTTGATGATTTTGACACTACTAGTTGAACATGATGCAGTCAAAACTCTTGGAGGAATAATAAATGTTGAACATTTGGTACATAAAGCAAATCAAATATTTTTAGAAGATCAAGTAAGTTCACACCAAATTTGCAACATCACTTTATTATTGTGATGAAATTGTTGTTTGTAAGGTTTATTGATTGAAACAGTTTCCCTAATTATCCAATGCTTAATCATACAACACTTCAGTTATCTAATACACGATAAAAAGCATTCCACAAAAGTTTAATCATTATTACAGTGGATACTATTGTTGCATTTATAAGCTTTGTGCTATTAAACGAAATTTAACTCAATCAAATTATTGCTCTGAGAAAGAATCTGAAATCTGGCTGCTAGAAAATGACAATTTAAACAAAAGACAAAAATGAACTAAAAGCATTTTTTAAAGTCACTAATTATTGTGAGTAATTTTATTAAGGTTTACCATTTATCCAATGATTTCAATTTTCCGACATACTAACCCTGATCCTGTTGGTATTGGATAATCGAAGTTCTACTGTATAAGATTTTAAAATGATTTTTCTTTCAAGTTAATTTGAAAGTACAGTGTACTTCGTTTAATAAACCTTTTCTTTCTTTAACCTTTTTACATTGTTTATTTCAAATGTATTAAATTTGTTTAAAAAAAGTAAATTTTTTAAAAATGAATGCTTAAATGGAATTATAAGATTTATTTATTATATTTTATTGTTCACTTAAATCTTTTTAAACAAAGGTAATTAATGTAATATTTATAATGCTTCAAGAAATAAACTGTACATATCAATATTAATTACATTGTTTTAATTAGAAAACATTTTGATAAATTATATTTATCATTTCTTTAATTTCTCTTATATAATCTTATGATTAATCTGTTTTTAAATTAATTATTTTCAATGTTTAAAATACTTTGAACTAGGAATTAAACCATGTTTGTAAATTCCAAAAAGAATTTTTGCTGTGAAGCTCTAAAAATTTTAACACCAGTGATATTTGTATATTTATAATTGAGTAAAAATGAGGAGCATTAAGAATACTCAATACAAAATTTAGCTGAGAAAAGTATAATAATATTAAAAAGGAATAATGCTTTTATCATTTTCTTATTTTATTCTTCTAATTCAATATTTTTTCCTACAAAACATATGCAATAGCAGTCAGTAAAAGAGAAACATAAGGTGACTCTTGCTCAAATTAAAATTAGGGAGATTTCTCATCATAAAATTAGGATAATTCAGATGGGTAAAAATATTTAAATAAGTATGGTGCTTTATTATAATTAAATAAAAATAATTAGTTATAAATGTATAGTTTACAAAAACATTTATAAGATGATTATTAATATTGATTATAGTGGATTGATAAAGCATTGGAAATTAGAGAGTAAACACCTAAGAAATATATTATAGGTAATTAGTAATTGACCCCAGATTGATTTAAGTATTGAATCGGTAATTGGTGGCAATAATCATAAAGATTAGAAAATTTTAAAATAACTATGCTTAGAAACTTAGTAAAAAATATATATATATATATATATATATATATATATATATATATATATATATATATATATATAAAAACATAAACAATTAGATTTGTTACTGTATTTGCCAATATTTCATAAATGTTAACCCCTCAATCCATACTCTTTTAAATCTTGATATATATATATATATATATATAAAGGAACAAGAGTTCAGAAAATTCTTTAAACCACAAAATGAGTGAGATAAATTAGACACCTAAAATACTTGTAAAATCAGTGAATGGTCCTCCAGATAAAAAATTTGCGATTTTAGGATAGAATTATACCTTACTTTATTATATCAAATGAATAAAAGGGGTTGGAATTTTTGAAACATAAAAGCTGTTATCATTCATTGTCTTACGTAGAAAAACTTAATTCATGAATAATACCCAAGTTTAAGGATTGCATTATTGATCTATCAATTCCAGCAAACTGAACTATGAGCATAGGGGTTGATGAGCTATTTGCAAAAGAATTAGTGGAGAAGGAAAACAATTGTTTGTTTGTTTTTTGAGGGAAAAAATTGGCAGTTTTTAGTTTGACCTTTCAATTAGCCCATCAACTCAGAAGGTTTTTAGCTTTATTCCAGAGGACAGATACTAAAATAAATGATGAAAGTCTCTAACTATTGAAAAACTAATAAACACCTCAAATGTAAAGGTTACACTACAAAATACCCCAAACAAAAAAGTTGCGAATTCTAACCATGCTGTTTTTGATGAGATCATTGAAAAGGTTGGAACTTGACCTACAACCTCTGCAATTTATGACAGTGCAATTCTGTTTTTTTATTTTTTAAGCAGGGTTTCACATGGTTTGTTTTCAAACATTTAATTTTGCTACTCGCTTGTAAAATTGAACAGTTTTAAGGGCCCTTATTTTTTTCCAATTACAGTTTTTAAGGACTGTATAATGTCAATATACAAACAATTTATTATATAACGTATATTTTTGTGCTTTAGAAACAAATTAATGGAGATGCGACCATATGCTGTGCTACAACTACACCAGATAATCCGTGCGGTGGTGCTGCAGGTATTTGTCAACATTTTTATGACAGTGCTCCTAGTGGATGTTATGGTACTATGACATACTTAATTAGATCTGTTGCCACTACAATGGACTGTTTGCCAAAACAAGAGTTAGACTGTACCATAAGTTAAGATCTCAACATTTACAAAACCCTCCTTTTGACTCTCTAACTTAAAACATTTGCATAATAAATTGGACAATAGTAATATAAATCTATTGTTTCTTATAGTTAACATTATAAATGATGTCTGCTTCCTTTCTTTTTTGGTTGTTTTAAGTTATGAAGTGATACTATATTTAGCTTTTGATAAAGAGATTTATTTTCTGTCTAAAAGTAGCTATATTTTTATTGAATAAAGTAACTGAATAGCAAAATATGATGGATTTGCAAAATTTCTTTACATTTAAGATGTTAAGTTGGATCTTGCTTAGTTAATCTAATAAAAGTTAGATTTTTTTTACTATATTGCTAAGTGTAATAAAATGCATATTTATTATTTTTGTTAAAGATTAATCTATGGAATTTGTTAGATATTTTTGTTGTTAAATGTTCAAATTATAAAAACAGTTTTCATTTTTTTTTTTTAAAATTATAATTATTGATAAGTCAAGAAAAGTGCCAGATTGTTATTGTTCCTATTTTTTATTAAATATTTATTTTACACCATAGAAATGCGTTGTAATTTTATTAAATTATTTGTCAGGGCTATGAATAGTTTTAGCGACCCGTCCATCTCAAAATTTCATATGAATTCTTAATTAATATTTTAATCTAAGCATTCCACATTAATGAATAACATGTATATATGTACATTTCTTTAAAAAAATGTATTTTTATTTAATTAAAATTGCATAAACATATCAATAGCTATATGCTGATTAACATTTGCTTTAATACATTGTCCACTTTTTCACGTATCTGAAGACGTAAAAAATTAATAGCTTGCTAAAAACCTATTGTTTTGGAATGTTTCAACTAAATGAAAGCTTAATAAATTGAACTTTTTTTTAATGTAAATCATTTGAAAAAGATTGTTATCATGTGTATATGGTCACTGTTATTTAAATATGGTTGTTATTAAATCATTATTTTTTCCATCAGTATTACAATGCTTCACAAGTGACTGACAACATTGCCTGTATGTATAATAAAGAAAAATCTATATGTCAATGACTTTTTTTTTATCAATTGATTGGATTAATTTATTTAGAAAACAACGTTTCACAAATTTTATTTAGATTCCTTACAAATTTTACACACATACTTGATCTCATCGCAAGAGAATTTTTCTTCCCAATCGATGATGTTATGAAGGAAGTTATGCAGTTTATTTTGAACTGCATGGCACTCTGATTTGTATATGACTTGATATATAGCATCACTAAGCTTCAACAAAATATCAAAAGGATTTGGATAAATGCAGCACTAAAAAAGATAATTATTAGTGTAAATGTAAAAATTTAATAGATAAAAGAGAGAGTGACAAATTGTTTTTATAAAATATACCAGATAACTTTTAAAATAAAGATTTTTAAAAGTGAATTGAAATTAAACAAGAGAAAAAAATTTCAGTGAAGAAGAATTTCTAAATTTATTACTGTGATTAATATAAAACTGATGATGTAATATAAAACTATGAACTGAATATAAAACTATGTACAAGATGGGTAAAAAGTGTGGGATAATAAATTCAATGTAAATTAAAATGTAATTTAAAAAAAAAAAAAAAAAAAACATATGCAGAGATGACTGTGCTCCGGAAAAAATCCGGATTTTTTTGCAAATCGCGATCTAGAAGTTTCCGGAAATCCAAGGTCCAGAAGTTTTAAAAAATCATCAATTACATTTATGTATAAAAATATTTATATATTTTATTTAGAAATATTAGAACTAGAATTTATACTTAGCATATTTTTCATTTGTAACTATTTTTTCTGGTAGAATAATAAACGTGATTAAAGATAAAAGTAAACGTATACATAATTATTGATTTAAATTATGCTGCATATAATTTATTTAGAATTTCATGTTTTGAAAATATCAATGACTTAAATTTATAAAGACATTAATTTTTTGAAATTCATCATTAATGATTTTACTTAAGAAATTTTCAGAATTTTTGAGTTGGGCTTACAATCACCCATGCATATGTAAGAACAATATTCAGTGAACAATTGGCATCAACTTACCCATCTGAGTGGTAATTTTAAACTTTCAGATGTAGGCTTTCCTCCATCAAAAAACCTGCTTCTCCAAGTTACTTAATAGAACAATGGAGAGGAAAATTTCTGTACAATTTTCCCAAGAACTCAATGATTGGAGTGATAATGATTAAAGCTCAGACTCAAATTAGGCAAATAGTAAAAATCAGTAATTAAGTACTATATTAAAAACTGTTAATTTTTCTTTTCATTCTGCTACTGTGACTCAATAACCTTAATCATTTTGGATCAAAGTAAAACTATTATTCGGAAGGGATACTGAGATTATCTGATATAGGCATATGATATGCAATATAGTATTAGAATAAAATTATGTATTTCAGCATTTCTAGAAGAGAAAAAAATCTAGCAATTTTATTTTCATTACAAATTTAGTATTTCAGTTACTTTTGCCACAATAATTATTTTTTTTTTTTTATTATCAAAAACTTATTATTTAAAACTTACTGAAATGTACTGTAATATTCCTAATTTTCTTCCCATTGAAAAAATAAAATTGAGGAAATAAAATTCATAAATTTCCTTTTATTTTTTAACAAGGCTATTGTGAATAGCAGTAAAAAAAATTTAATGTATTTGTGATTAATGTGACACGATTAGTTTGTTAGTGAAAGATGATTAAAGAAATTAATTGTATTACCTCCTGAACATGATGCATTTATTTCTCATTTTGTTTCTTTTAAACTAAAAGATTTGAGCTTAGATTTTTAAGCATATAATTATTCATGCTTATTTTGCTAGCAATAAATATATTTTATGCAACTTTTTAAAAACCTAGAATATATTCAAGTATGAAAAATCAGAACACCAATTTTAAAATAAATACATAGTAGCTTTCAAAATATTATTTTAAAAGCATTACCTATTAGAAATAAAAACAAAATTATTATTAAAAAACTCACCAGAAAATTTTCTTCAAGAACTACTAGTGCATCTGAAATCATTTTATGTTCTTGCTTCAGAATTTCTGTTCTTTTCTTTTGGGATCCATCTTGGGGATTCCTGACATTTTCAGAAGATACATGGCTATTATCTGCACCATTTCCATCAACAGTTGTGCCCACTGTTTTACTACAATCTTCGTTACAATTAATATCCTTTTTTTCTTCCGTAACATCACTCTGTTGTGAATTATTTGTTTCATCGGATTTAATATCATTGGAATTACTATCAGATGACACAACCGAAATTACATCACCAGTGCCATCAGTAACAGTTTCTTTTTCAGAGCACTCTTCATTAGCCCTGTTATTTTGAAATTTTTTTTCTGTGTCACTGATAGAAGATATCTCTGCTGGAAGATTTTGATCAACCTTTTTAGTTTGATCAGAAATTTCATTCGCACAACTGCTATCACTAGTAAGAGAGACCTCTGTTGAGGGTTGCTGTTTCTTATTTCTTTTTTTAGAGTTCCTGTTGGCTTTTCCTTTATTTTTTGAGAATTCTTTAGACATTTCACTTAGTACTGTTGCTGACATAATATTATTCAAATAATTCAAACGTCCTTTAAGATAGTAAAGTAAAGCGAACTCATCTTTACAAACAGTTTGTGATATTAATGATATAACACCGTAAAACGAATCTACTCTTGTTAAGCACAGTTCATGTTGCCTCTCTTCATTTTCTTGATCAAACATTGGTTTCGAGGTACCAGACTCCGAATTCGTTTTAATAGCGCAGTCAGGTGGTTTTGTACTATCGTTCGACATATCTTTCATCTTATAACTGTTTGTTGTGGAATAGTTGCTGGTTTCGTTAGCTAAATTCAGAGCAAGATTCTTATCAACACTATCAATGCAAACTTCAGAAATACATTCGTTGCTTTCTACTACAAAGCTAGATTTTTTGTTATTTTCTATTATAGACTGTGCTTTTAAATCCGCCTCTTCTATAACTGATTGAATTAACTCTTGCAACTGAAGATCATTCACATCTATAAAGTCATTTTTAATTAGATTGTCTTCTAGATTTTCTTGAACATCTTCACAAAGTAAATCATCTTTCTGGCTTTCAGTCACATTTTTAGGCTCGTTTAAGTCTTTTGAGAAGGCACTGTCCTCGTTAAAATGGACGTTTTCAGTATTATTATCACAGATATGAGACACTTGACATTCAACAGAACTGAAATTATTTTGAATATCAAGCGATAAAGATGTATCTGATTCAGTAGCAGGACTAGCATTTTCAATAATAGGAGCGTCACCTGGTGTGAGATGATCATCATTATCTTTGGCATCGTCTTTCTTATCCTTAATTGGTGTTTCAATATAATCTGTATCACTAAATGCATTTTTAGCTGCATTGTCTTTTGAAATAAAATTAATGGGAAGTTCTAGATCAACTTTTTTATTGAGATCACTTGTTAATTCTGAATTTTTTATTTCACTTAAATCGTTGTGTTCGACATGACTATCATTAACAGATTTTATCACATTTGTATCATTTGCATAATTTTCACCAGTTTCATTTAAAGCATTCTTCTTTATGATGCAATCCAACAGAAGTTCTTTCTTTTTAACTATGTTCTTCAGAAGTTCATCTGTAAGATTAGCAACAAAATACAGCAATAAAAGTTCATCAGTTGTCTTTGAAAGTAAAAGCTGTTTCATTTTTAAAGCAGTAATACACATATGATTTTGCAAATCTTCCTTGGTAAATAAGGATTCCTGTGCTGCAAATTTAAAACTTTGAATCTTCTCTGCTATTGACTGGCAGACAAGGAAATAGCTTTTAAAGTTATTATCTTTATTTAGACTCATGGAGGACTGTAACTCACAATAGAAACCTTTATCTTCTGTGATCCAATAGATATCTACAATACAAAATTAAATTACCATTAGTGGTAGTTAAAAATTTGTGGTATGATAAATGAATAATTAACATTGATCAAAGCATTTTTAATGAAGAAAAAAAATTAACTTACGTTTTTTTTTTTTTTTTTTTTTTAAATAAAATAGGTAGAATCAATTTTGCATTAAAAGAGTTCATGGTTTACAGTTAAAATGGATTTAGTTTGGTAAACATTTAGTAAAGCAAAATAATATGATCAACTACCTAATCTTGAAACGTGCATTTGAGGAGTACGATTCATGTGATTTTGTCGTCAATCTTTTTTCAGCAATTACTACTGCCGATATTTAATTTTTATTGTGAAAGTTGGGTTTACGACTACTAATGTTCAACTCCATAGCCTTGTACTTCTGAACCCAATCCAGAGGACAAGGGAACTCTTGGATCAAGTATTTGGAGAAATTTGTGGAGGACTTATTGATGGAGCTAACCTGTACTTGCATTACATGAAGAGGAAGACCACCAGAACCTCCCACGGTTAGCCTGATGGCAAGGGGAGACTCTAACCCATGATCCATCTATCACTGCGGATATTTCACGTTATACGTATCAACCAGACATTGCTGGGATTCGAACCCTGTTCACCTCATTGGAAGGCAAACGATCTATCCCCTGAGCCATCGCGGTACAAATGCAATTTAATTTATGCAAATCAAGCATTTAAATTTTTTTTTAAATAATGTATATATATTAATAACTATTTAATAATGTATAATAAATTAATATCATAATATCACATTAAAATATAGAGATATGAAAGGCCATACAGAAATTCATAGTCTTACTTTACTTTATCGTACTTTAATTTTATATAATTTGATAAGTGACTGAACACAGCCAATAGTCTTGATTTTCTGAGAAAATTGGCAGTTTAGAAATTTAATTCAGCTGAGAAAATTCATTAAAAACTCTTCCAGTTTTACCCTAGAGATTTATATTTAAAAAAGTAATAAAATTTTTGATTTCATATTTCATCCTATATTTTAAAAATTGATTTAAAATTATCATTATTTGCACTCTACGTAAAGAACTAAAACATATTATATATTATGTAACTTGTTAACCCCTTAGTATGTTCATATGATGCTGATGAAATTTCAAAGAAACTCTGATCACAAATATCAATATGAATTCCCATTACAAAAAACATATTCAAAAAAGTGCAGATATTAGCAGCTATGTGAAATGCTATTAGTGTAAATTTTAATAAGATTTCTTATTTTAAAATAAAAAAAAACAAGATAACTAACACTTCACTAATGCAAAGCATTAAAAAAAAGCATAAGAAAATATCAAATACAATAATGATAGAAAAGTTGAGGCTTAAAGTTTATGACATATCTTACTGAAGGGAAAGAAAAGCAAGCACAATATTCTAGGTAAAGAAGATATGTTATGGGAGGCTTGAAAAATGTTTAGTAAATCACGCTCGACAGAATCTTTGTTCATCTGTGACTGAATAATGTATTCTGTGAGAAAAATAGATACTGGAATGTGAGCCTAAAATAAATGAAAAATACTAATTAAATCAAATAAAAAAAAACAAGTGAATAAATAACAAAACCATAAAATTTTTTTAGGTGCTGCGAGAAAAAACATTTCAAGTTAGCATTTTTTCCAATTGATTTTAATAAAAATGAAAAATAATAAAATAGAAGACGGACAGAATTACATTGTGATTTTTTTCCACTAATCATAATTTATCTGCATTGATATCATACAATACTTATAATAAAACTGAACTTACTTGTAGACTAATAGCTGTAATGTGATTTTACAGAATTGGCACCAATGAAGGAAATAATAAGTATAATACTTTAATAAAGAGACTATGAAAAAATGGTAAAGAGAAAAATATCTCCATAAAAAACTTGAAAAAGTTCAAAATGTGGCTCTATAATTCGAAAACATTTTAAAAATTAAAAAAATAGATATCTGTCAGTCTCTATTTTTCAAAGGCATTTAAGCTTACAGATATTCTTCAGTAAACTTATAGTAATTAAGAATAAAATCATGATATGGCTACAATCTTGTATTTTTATTTGAATACAAAACATATGATTATGAAACATATATTATAAGATATTAAAGTTTATATTATTTAATTTTTTTAAAATAAATAAATATAAAGTTGAAAACTTACATTGAATGTTTAACATAAACATTTTATCCAGTCCCATAAAACACAAATAAAAAATATATATACAATAAGTTCCAATAAACAAGCTGCAATAAGTTAATTTATTACAATATGTGACCTATAGGCGAATTCGGCAAATTTGCTTACAGAATTTCACTAGTATTATTCAAAAACACCAATTTATAAATTAATATATTTTCTAAAATTGCAAAGACAAAAAATTATCGCAAATTTTTAATTGAAGTCCCTTTATTTTTAGTATATTTTTCAAGAGGCAAATTTTAAATCATGCAATCACTTTCAGATATATTCGATTCCCGCAGTTTCAATAGTAAAACTATATGGCCTTCTCATTCTTTCTTTCAGCAATTATTGCAATGAATTTTCATACGGTTTTAAAAATCCTCTTATTTGTGTTTCATATTCATTCATCATTTCAAATCGAAAATTTTATCAATATTTTTTTGATTTACTCGTTGTGGGCAGATTTAAAATTTTGTAAAAATAAGATACTATTACAACACGAATCTCAAACTGTACATTTGAGTAAATACTAAGTGAAGGAGAAAACTAATATAAGGATTTTATAAACATGGAAAATATAAGTATTAGTGTGAAAAGCTTCTTTGAAATGTGAAAGAATTAGCTGTATACACATAATATAGAATAAATTAACATAGCAATATATACATAGGTAATATACCTAGGATAACAACATAACATGGATTTGCTAGACTGATGACAAAGTGGGCACAAAAGCTGGGGAAAAAATTATTAAAAAAAACCTATTTTTAAAAAAAAAATTAAAAAATGATAAAGTTAAGACCAATTTTTTATGAAATTTTTTTGGACTTTTTTTGTGTTGCTAACTCAAAGTCTTTCTTTTTTCATGATTTTTTGAGCATTTTAATTAAATTCTTCAACTGATTCAGATTGATAAAATTTTCTAATTTTTTCCTGTTCTGGTGTCACCCTGAATGACGACTTGTGAAATAATTTAAACTATATTTTTCATGTTTAAAATAGAAAGTCATACATTCTGGGAATATATATACTATTTGAACTTATTCAGTAAATATATACTATTCAAGGAATTTAAACCAATAGGGTAATAACAGACATATTTTGATGAGTAAATTTCAGACACTATTTTAAGCAACTCTGTTGTGAATTCAATTAACTTTTAAGCTAACAATTTTATATTTTACTGAAGCTTTGGAACACACATTTGAATAATAATTTTGGAACACACATTTTAAAGTTTAATTCACAAGCCTTTACTAAAATAATTTTATCTTATATTTATACATTTCACATGGTACTTTTAAAGTAGTCAAATTTTTTTTCTACAGATTTAAAATCATTGTTGTTTCAGGTATGGAGTAAAAAAGAGCAACTAACTTTTTCCCCAAAACTATGGAAGTGAATATTACAGATATTTTCACTTCTGCACAACATAATCCAAAGTAAAAAAATTTTTAGAGTTTATGATTTGAACTTGTAAACCATTGGCGCAGATGAGACAACGGTATTCCTTTTATCTATTTTTTTCTGAAGCTCTAATTACAAATAAAAAAACATTTAAGTATTTTTTTTTTTTTTTTTTTAAATTATAAAAATTAGTCTAATGATCACTAAAAATAATTTTTAGATTCTAGGAATTATATTTGTTCTAAAACATAAAATCCAAAAAAAGTAGTTTAAAAAATTTCAATTTCATTCATATTCAAAAATGTATCAATAATTGATTTTCTAAATTAAAGAAATTTTAGAGATAAATTACTGTTAATTTTAGATCTTAATAACTCCAAATAGGTGCAAATATGAAAAATTTTAGTTTGGAAGTGAACCCTGTTTGGAAAACTTTTACTTTTAACACAAAAAGGGACACCAATGCCCGATGCTGTGTTTCCTAACCAAAAATTATTAAACTGCTAAATATATTTTTTACTTATTTTGACCTCCTTTTACTTATTTTGACTTATTTGACCTTATTCTCCTTTTACTTATTTGATTAATACAAAAATGTAAAAAGTATGAAAAATATGTTTAATGAAAATTCTGCATCAAAGGGGTAACTGAACTTCATTAACACACTTTGGTATTACTTCAATCATTTAATAACTAATAACACTGCTTTGCAATCATTAAATAATCTTGAACTTTTTAATTTAAATAACTATCTAAATTATTAAAAATATAATAAAATTCTTTTCACACTTTTATTTTAACTCAGAAATGTTTCTAGTAGTATATGTGCATACATTTCAGCCTTTTATTAACATCACCAACTACCATAAGCTAAATACTGTTCTGGCTTAAACTTAAAGGACAACATATAGTTTGTCTAAAGTAAGAACTCCTTCAGCCATTCGTCTAAAGCTGTGGCGGTGACTATGGTAATGAAACATAAAAATTTCTATTAGGGGTGTGGGAACACTGTTCAGGACAGGTTTTAGCTCAGGAGGGTGAGAGAAAGGTAATCGTTTTGTCCGGTACTGATCCTTGTTAGCCCCAAAGTGAAGAGAAGATACCCTCCTTGAAATGAGCTATTCCTGTTCCCACTTTGTGGCAGGGGGATTTCTTACCATAGACAAACTATAAGCTACCAAGTTTTCTTTTGTATTTTGTCTTTAACATACATGTTTCAGAAATATTTCATACATGTAAACATATCGAAGTTTTACAATAATTAATTATAATCTCTAAAGAGAGTGCTTTTGAATTGGCCGTTGCCTTAAATAGGTAAGTGGCTTAAGTAACTCCAAATAATTCTCATCTTTTAAAAAAAATATTCATTTAGATAAATTTGTAAAAATAATCTGAAATAGGTACAATATATGAGCTTAATGAAAAAAATAATAATAAATAAATAAAATAAATAATTACTTCTGAAGATACTTCTAAACTCTTTCTTCTCTCTTCTAGGATTCTCAAAGCCTTTAATGCATCTGCAAGTGGAGATTTTTCTCCAGACAAAATGTTTCTTGATAGCAAAATAGAATGTAAAACATTAATAAACGGTTGATTTACACCTTTGTCTGAGGCACCACTCCAAATTTTGACTAGAGGGCCAATCTTTTGGCTGTTAAATATACTTTGTAAGACCAATCCTAGAAAAAAAAATTTTTTTTTTAATAATTAGAGTAGCTCTAAACACTCAGGAAAAATATTCTAATTATTCCAGATTGATTTTATTGAATTTTAATTTTAGTAAATGACATAACTTTCATCATTAATTTTTCAGTCACGTTTATTCTTATGGATAAAATATACTGCAAAACACTTAGATGAGCTATTGGATTTGAAAATAAACAACTCTTTGTTTTAAAAAAATATATATATGGCTTTTAAGCACCTTATATTCAAATTAACTCATTTTCCTAGATTTTTTGAATTTTTTAATTCAATTCTGAGACATTTCTCTGATTTTACCAGATTGATAAAATTTCTTTATTTTTCCTCACTACTCCTGAATTCCCTGCTCCATGACCAATTTGTTCGATAACCAAAGAGTGTTTCCCAACAGAATGTTTTGCCTAAACACACGTAAAGAAATATTTTGAAAAAAATAACTCCTTTCATTACTGTACAAATAAATGAAGGTCATACAAAATGGTAATAAAAATTTTAAAATTATTAGCATGACTTTTCTAAGAAGTAAAAATTTTACTAAACTGTAAGAATTTTAAAATACTTTGATCAATAGTAACTTTTTAGTAAGAATGTTATTTTTTGAAACTGTACACACATAAATAGAACCATTACAATGATTTAAGTAAATTCATTGAATGCAGAATAATTCATACTTAGCATGAATAACTACTATGAACAGAGTAGCAACAATTTAAATTAAATAATTTAAATCAGTACTTTAAATAGTGATTAAAGCCAGTCAATTATTTTTAAAAAATACATTGTTATAAATCAATAAAATATTTTTTTTTATTATTATTTTATTTTAAATAGTATGTGAGAAAGAAAAGAATATTTCGAGAGTAATAATATAATAAAAAATTTTATAAACTAGAAACAATAGAAAAAAAACCACAATGAAAATATTTTTTTAAAGCAATGTAAAGTGCAAATGATGAACAATATATGCAGATGACAGATATAATAGAGCTTTCCTATACCTAGAATTTATTTTTACAGTTTGATTCATTTATAAAAAACAAATTAAATTTAGAAATGCACATATTAAGTTTTATTACTTATAATTCCTTTTATATATATTCAATATATATCACTTATATTAATTATTACTTCCTACTGAAAGTGAAAGAATTATTAATTAGAAAATAATATAAACTTAAACAAGTAAAAGTTAAATTTCCTAAAATGATTTATTTTATATCAATTTAACTTAGAGAAAAAAAATTTTTTTTTTTCATTTAAACTATTATTGTTAACAAAAATATTGTGTTTGTAATAATAATGTTGTTAAGAAATAGTAAATTAAAAATTGTAAAAATATAAATTATTAACAAATGCAAAACTGATAATTGTAAAATATGAAACTACAAAGCTGACTATAACATATTTCACAACTAGTTTCTTTCTTAATGATTTCTAATACAATTAATAAAACATTTAACTATATTTAAGAATCAGCCCAATTTAATAAATGAGTAACAAACCGTCTCTATTTCTCAAATGACGAACTTGATCATGAAGCAGCTCATGAACACACACAAGTGCTTCATAAATCTAAAAAAGAAATAAAAAGTATAATAAATCACACTACTAAATACGCAAGAATAATAAAGTAGTTTAGCTAACAATATTATAATAAAGCAAAATGGTATTATAATTTTAAAACTGTAACGATATACAATGCTAAGTTTTAAAAAAGAGGCTACATGCTACATTCAGGGTGCATAGCTAAATTATTCAACAAAAAATAGGCACCTTTTAAGCACTCAAATAATATTTTTAAGCACTTTAAAAAAATAGAATAATTAGGCAGGGTTGGGAAGTTTTTGACAAATGACGGTATTATCTGGTTTTAATCATCATGTCAAAGGGAAAAAAAACTTTTTGGCATTTTTTTGACAATTGTCAAAATTTTTGAATCATGTAAAAATCGAATGGTGTTTTCATACGCTACGGACTGACGATGCGCCGAAATGGATTGGAATTGTGAAAACATTGAATTAATTGTGAAAACATTGAATAGAACAATGTGAACAGTCTTTCTGCATAATTTGCAGCGAAAATCAACATGGTAAAGGAAAAATCTCATTTTGGAAAAGGGAAAATTAAGCACTTTTTAAAAACGCCCAGTGAAAAAAGCACCTTTAAGAGCTTTTAAAACACGAAAAATCGAAAATAAGCACCTTTAAGCACTTTTTAAAAAAGCTATGCACCCTGACATTGAAAAAATAATTAGATCTAAGATTCTAACTAAAAGTTCATACTTTGAAACAAACACAAAATATAAAGGTATAACTGGTATGTTTTCCTATCATTTCTTTTTGTGTTACATAAAATAAACATTAGATGGATACAATAGTGGAATTTTAATTGTTTTGTTGGGCAATGTTACCCCATGGTGTCACCTTTTAACAGTCATCTCAAAATGTAAAAGATTATACTGGCAATATCAATAAGGAGGGTGTTAACATTTTTCTTCTTCTCATAACTCAACCAGTTCTGATGATTTAAAAAATGATGTAAAGGGAAACAAAAAAATGATGTAAAGGGAAACAAATTCAAATTAAAGATTCTTGAACTTTCAACAGGGTCGCCACTCAAATCTTGAAAAAAAATTCTCTGCATATTCCCTGTACATATTACACACCATATATTAAGATAAAACACAATAATCACTATGCTCTTGTGTGAGCTATATTGGGCTAACTATATTTATTAGTTTTAATTGCTGGAAAAACAGCTGAATATACTTAAATAATGCAATAGTAAATGAAATAATATATAGCTGAAATATCATGCTTAAATATCCCATAGATTACGCTTTGAGTGGTCATAATTTTTTGAAAGACGAAAATACGAAAAAAAATTCAAGGTATTTACTTAGTTTAGGAAGAAAATCAAAATTCCCCAAATTTTCCCTGTTAATTAAGGTAATTTTTAAATTCCCTGTATTTTTGAAGTTTTCCCTATTCTGTGGAGTGGTAACCCTGTTCAAGGATGAGACTTGAAAT
This sequence comes from Parasteatoda lunata, assembly GCA_949128135.1. Lineage (NCBI taxonomy): Eukaryota > Metazoa > Arthropoda > Arachnida > Araneae > Theridiidae > Parasteatoda > Parasteatoda lunata. The sequence goes on along the minus strand of OX421973.1, from coordinate 9,505,929 downwards.
TTCTAGAGAGAGTGTGAAACTTTGAAGCATTTCCTAGCAAAGATTTAAAACATTAAAAACTTAATTTTTTAAAATTATTTTTTTAGAATTAATGGTGACTTGATTTAGTAAACAAAGGAAAAAAACATTGTTCAATTTTCCAGAAAAAAGTGGAATAATCCACAATACCATTTTCATGAAAACCACGAAGTTGATTCTTCCTTGATGTGAGCCATCTATTACATACCTTGATATTTACAATAGAAAAGAGATTATTAAAACTCAAAGATTTAATTTTAATATTGGCTAAGACTTTTCAATTTCAACCATTATCTATAAAGAATATATAAATATGAAATATTTGACTCTTTACCCCTGCACCTACTTGGTGACTTTAGAAGGTAAAACAGTCCATTTTAACTTATAGTTTAATAGTTTGCTGTCAGATTTTCAGAAATAACAGAAAAATCATCAGCAATTAGAAAGCAACGTTAAATAAAAGAAACTAAAGTAAATAAAAAATTAAACTAGGACATATTACTTGAAGGAATGGTTCTTCTTCAGTAAAAGCTTCAAAAGCTTTATAATTATATTTCACAAGGCAAGTTTCCAAGAATAAAAATAAATATTCAGTAGCTTGCACATTTAGTTCAAATTGTTGACAAATATAAGCAGCTGCTCTAATTGCTTGAGGATCCGAAGTAGTTGCTAACAGTTTAGCAGCTTTTAATGGTTCATTTAAAGCCAGTTCACTAAAAAAAAAAAGAAAAACACATTGAGGTAAAAAAAAAATTCCCTATGTTTCATTACATTTTTATTTTATACACCATAATGCAAATAAAGGTTGTACAAAGTTCAGTACAAAGAAATAAAATAAAAGTAGAGGACCTTAATAGCTTTTGACCAAAATGATTAGATCATAACATAGTAAGATGCATTTTGAATGGTTTGGAATCCTAACCTCAAATATGTTAATTTGTGCAAACGCAAAAATATACTTTCTCGGAAAAAACATATCATTTTTTTCTTTGAAAAATTTGAATTCTTGATACTCAAAACATAAAGGCTTGAACCAATTATAAAAAATATGGACAAAATAGTTTATTCAAAAGAGTGGTTAAAAATTTGCTCCCCTTAATTTTACTACTTGCATATTTCATTATAACTTTAAACTTAATTAAATAAATCTAAAATCCTTGCAAATAATCTTAAAACTCATTTAAACAAAGGTAATTCATGCAAAATATAATTTTTATGATAATCGACCTATATTATATTTTTTTATGATAATGTTATATCTCTTTATTTTGCACTCAGTACATTTATAGTTATGCATTATTCTCTAATTACTGTTTATGTTATATAGAAATAATAGTTTATATAAAGATTACACATTTATAATACATAGCTCACTTAAAAATTAAAACTTCATCAAGAATTAGATATAAGAATTTTCAATTTTAATGTTACTTTATTTAAAATAAAAAGCAAAGTTTGTTAATTTTAAATATCAAATTTCTACATAATGTATATATTTGTTTTGCTTATTTTGCAGTTCTTTTAAAATTTGTTTGATGAAAGAGCTAAGCACTATTATTTGAATATTTTGATATTAATAAATTTCTCCTCGACTTTATTAAGATATGTTTTACTTATTTCTACTCATTATTAAAAGTACAAAAAAGTATTTAAATGAAGTGAAAAATAATTAATTGAATAATTAAATAATTAAAGATAATAAATAAGATAAAGATAATAAATAAAATTAAAGATAATAAATAATTAAAGATATTAACATTTAAACAATACTCGTGCACTAGATTGAAAAATCCTGATTTAAATCAAAGCATGAAATTTTAGATCTTATTATAAATATCTAGTTTTAAATTATATTTTTCTTTGAAATATTTTTTGGGACATCATATAATAATAAGCATCAGTATGTTGGAGAATGTATATCAATATAAAAGAGATGCTTTGAAAAAAAAAAAAAAAAAAAAAAAAAAAAAAAAGAAATTAACAATTCAAAAGAAAATAGTGAACAGAATTACTATTTAAAAAGATATATCACTGATATATATGGGAAAAATTTGAAATAAACATCAGATAAAACAATAATTGCATGTAAATTTTTTCCATTAAATTGGAATGTTTAAGTATTTAAAAAATGTAATAAACTTCTACTTTCTTAGGAAAGTTACTAACTTTATTATCCATTCAATTCAAGAAATTTTTACTATTTGATGGGGTAAAATGTGGTTAAGTTTAAGATAAATTCAAAACTTCTGTTTTTATATCTTAACCCTCATAAAAAATTAATGCTTACTCATTGAATTAAGTAAAAAATAATATAAATCCATATGACCTTTAATACACAGCTAGAAAAATAAATTGAATGAAAAGAAAAATAATTAAAAAATAAATTTAAAAAAAAATCAATAATAAAACAATACACAAAAGACTAACCTATACATTCATACATTCTAAAAATTTTTTAAAAATTGAAGACAGTAATATATTTAAAAAAATTTTTAATCAGTGCTAAAATCGCAAATTTTTTTGGAGGAAACACACTAAAACAAGGTACCCATCCAATTTTAGAAAAATAATTCCCTGACTTTTCCAAGTATATCGGAAAAATTTCAATCGAAATCTAGACATATTTTATCTACACCGTACAATTTTTCATTAGAAAACTTTGATATGTTTTATTTGAAATGCCAAACATTAACTATTGAGACCACTGAATGTGTGGAAGCCCCGAAAAGTTTTACAATAAATATTTATAATGGATGTTAGAATTAAACTCTAATCTCAATAACTGATTATTGTTATCGACAATTCTAAAATAGGTTATTTTCCAGACATGATGCAGAAATTTTCCAGGCTATTGGAGAAAACCAACTTTCATTGCTCTTAACAGTCAAAATAAAAATCCCTGACAATTCCAGGTTTTTCCTGACCTGCAGAAGCCCTGCAAAAATTCCAAAATTTTACAGACATTTAAAAAAAATAATAATACCGTAAAATACCAATAAAACGTAACCAACTCCAGAAAGCGCCACCCTGTAGTTTAACACAAATACTGATTGACAATCAGTATTTGTCAGAAAAAAAAAAAGTATCCCCTTCCCTACAATACACAAGTTCTTATTTTAATAATTTCTTAATGCATTTGTTTCTAAAAATTCCTTATGAATATGTTTCTTTGTTTATCCTGAGGTTTAGGGTAGAAGATTAATGTTATACTGCAAAAGAGCAATGAGTGGGGGAAACAGAAGAGGATTAATCATTCACAGTAACTGAATTGAAGATAGCCAACAGGAGTGCAGGTGTTTGTAAAGTTAGGTGGGAAGAGAGGGGGAAGCAATCCTGCACACATGTGGTCAACATTTCCTCCCTCCTGCATATAGGTCAAGATGGCGTTGAATGGTATGTGCGCTCACTGGCAAGAAAGCTGAATATTTTAAGTTGGGGTGGGAGATGGGAGAGTTGAATGTGAAAGATTGAGTAAAAGGATGAGTTCATCACACTTAGTCCTAATGAAGGAAGAAAAATGTGAATAGAAAGGGGGAAGAATTGAATGGAAGAGATAAAGAGTAAAAGAGAGCGATCGTTTCTTAGAATTGCTCATAGAATCGTATGTTAGAATAGTCTAAAAATACCAGACAATGTTGAGGTTGTCCGTTCTGTCAACGAATGGATGACGGCTGATGTTATGGAAAGTTAGCTAACGAAAATGACGTTTGGAGGTTAATTATCTGGGATTGGGCTTGAATCCATTAAAACCTAAAGTTTCTCTAAAAATGAAAAAGTTTGGACACAGATATAGTTTTAATTCCAGCAGGATGCATAAGCCTTCTGTAGCAAACAGATGTTTTGTAGATGGCGCCCTTTAAAACTGCATTATGAATAGAATGGGTGCTCTTCATTAAGAATAAACGAAAGACTCTTGTCGGGAATTTAAAAAGACCAACTGTAAAAGATGTCATTGGTTTTGTGTCATTAGCTTAGGAGGCCGTCTCTGAAGAGATGATCTCAAATTCATTTAAGCTTTGTGGTGCATTAGATGGAAGCAAAGATGGGCTTTTTTATTCTTTATTAGAAGAAGTTATAATGCCGGATCCATTGACAATAATAGTACTGATGAACTAAATGAAGAGTGCATTGATGTTATTTTGGACGATGAAGTGGATATTTCTTTCGATGGATTTTCAGATTCTGATTAATGTAAATAAAAAAAATTATCTTTTTTATTATGAAATACTTTATTGTCCATATTTACTTTTCTTGCTGAATTTTTATTCCCTACCCCCCTATTTGCATGTGCCGAAATCCAACCGAGATTTAAAAATAAAGGATTACTGTAGAAGTTAAGTTAGATTTACTAATTAAAATTTATATTTGTTTATTTTACTATAATTATTTTTATGTTATTTCCTATATTTTTTTTGTGCTTCATATTTAATTTTGCCCAATCAAATATAGTAAGTTGATTTTATTTAAAACGACACGTTGAACTTTCTTCAGAGCTTTTTATCTCCCCCTACATCGCTGCAATTTTCGTCAAAATTAGGGAAAGTGCTTTATTAGTATTTAATGGTATGTAGCACTGTTACAGAAACATTGGATTCTTACTCCATTTGATTTAAAAAACTATTAATTATAACCACTTTAAAATTAGGTATTTGCCTTATAATTTGAAGTTATAATATAATTTAATGATAAATAAAAGAAAAAAATATATTAAAGCTTTGTTAAATTAATTTTTCTTCAAATTTACATTCTAATCTGGAAGGAAAAAGAGCAGTTGATGATGTGTATCCCTGATAGAGGGATAGATAGCTTTTACATTTCTTGTCAAATATGCCTGCAGCAATGCGTCAGCAAAAAAATAATACACACGGAACTTTTAATTTTATCAGAACTAACGTATTTTTACACTAGAAAAAAATATATAAACAAAATTTTTTTATAATAAATAAAAGATTGGAATTTTATTAAAAAATCAGAGAGATATAACGTTCCTCCACAAAACCCCTCTGCTACAACCCTGATTTAACTCATACAACAAATAATGTTTTTTACCATTGTATCACAGCAGCTGAGCACTTAGATGTTTCATATTTCTTTCTTAATAAGATGAGAAGTCTTGGAATGATTGGATCATTTTCTGGCAAACGAGCTTTAGCTAAAGTAATTGCATCTCTGTAGATAAAAAAAAAAAAAAGATATTATCATTTTAAATAGTTCAAAGAAGAAAATAAATAAATAAAAACTATCAAAAATACTCACACAATATTTCCTCTGTTAGCTAAAAGATCTACAGCAGCATGAATATTTCCACATATGAGGTAATACTGAGCAGCTTTGAAATAACTTTGTGTATCAATAAGTTGAATAGCAAACTTTTCACATATTTCAAGCCAAAAACTATGTGAAACTGCAATATAAAAATACGAAATTAGAATAATCTATATTTTACAGCATTTTAAAAACATTTAAAAGTGCATTTTTAAATAAAAAATTAAAATTTTTTAAAAAAAAAATAATGGTTAAGTTTAAAATCGCTAAAAATTTATTAGTATACCTCTCCCCCCCAAATAAAAGACGTGATTATTTCTGGGGCTGAAAAACATGCGAAATTTATCGAAATAACTAGGCAACATAAAAATCATAAAAAATCGGACTAAAATGAAGGAAGGAAATTAAAAATTAAAGATAAATAATTATCAATAACTAATTAAATCAAAAGTGGACTTATCAGTAAAACAGACAGTTAAGAAAACAACATTTTCCTGAAAAAATAAAGCAACAAGGTAGTGTATTTAAGGTATGGAGGCTTATTTTTACAAAAAGGGCAAGGAACGCGCATTCATAGGGATTAAAATTAGACGGGGAGGGCCCCCATTCTAAAAGCGCTTAAGTAAAGCACTGCGTAAAATGAATAATTGTGGGTCTTGAGGAACAAATAATGATTTCTTGACATGCATTTTCAAATACTGCATTCATTCTGATCAAAATGAAGTGCAGCATTCAATGTAAGTAGCAAATACAGTACTCAATCTTGTAACATAAAACAAGAAATGTCACTTATAAGTACTACTACTACCTGTTGGCAATTAGCAAATTTTTATTTAAATTCCATCTCCTTTATTAAACTAATAATTTATACGAAATTTATACAAAAACCACTTAATAATTTATACAAAAACCACTTTTTATCATGCTACATATAATTCTATACTAATTCCATATTGTTTTACAATTTATTCAAAAATCACTTTTTTGCATGCTTGATTCTATATTAATTCTATGTTGTTTTATGATTCTTTCCTCTGATTTCGATATTTTAAATATGTCATTACAACATGCATAAGAGATCACTTTTTGTCACAATCTATTTGCAACGTTTTTATAGTAAATTCACATTGTTCATTGATTTTTTTAGACCATTTCCTGATGTTATTTTCAATTTTGATATTTTAATGTGTTATTATGATAGAAGAATTTCATAATTCAAAAATCATTTTCAGTGGAGGGGGGGGGGACTAAACATGTTAATCAAATTCAAGCGGGAGCAAGAATTAAAATAGCTTGGTGTTTGATTATTACTAGAGTTTTTAAGCAGTTTGTGCAATTTCGGAATGAAAAAAAAAACGGTATTTCGGAGCAGAAATTACATATATATATATTTCGCAATTCGCACAGCTGTTCCAAAAATATTTCCAGTAAATGTCTGTGTAATGTCTAGGTAAAACTACTTTTTTATAAAATAGATTTTCTTGTGCTATTTGTTATAAATGTGTTGTTGTAATTTACACACAAATTTTCCATCTATACCTAGAATGTATATTAAAATTCAGCTACCAGTGTAGGAACAATCAAGTAATTTCAAAAACGAGGGCAGAGCTAACAAGAAGGGATAAAATAAACAAAGAGCAATTTTTCACATACCTGCAGGTGCTAAAGAAACAAGAGAAACATTTAACTTTTTCTTTTCTGCAGCATCTTGCAACATTTGCTTAATATTCCCAGAAAACACAGCAACATCATAGGCAGCTGCTAATTTATCATTTGATAATAACTTTTCACCTTGAATAGAAAATACAAAGCAAATCTGAAACTTAAAAGTATCTTTCAGTCACTCTTTCCTTTGCTAAAGGAAATTTTGTAATTTTTAAAAAAATTAGATATTATTTGTTAGCATTTTAATATTTCAGCAATCAACATTTTAATTACTTATACTTTAATAATTGTATCTTTTTATAATAAACTATTTTGGCTATTAATTTCTATTGATTACTTAGAGTGTAATAAAAAGTGCATAAACTGAAAATGCCAAAAATCCATAATATCCATTTAATCTTGCTCCTTAATACTGAAATTAAATATATTTCAGAGAATGAAAACAAAAGAGAAGGAAGGCTGGTAACATTAAAAAAAATTTAGGCCATCCATATTTTTTTTACTTTAAATTATTCTATGCAAATGAACAGCCAACATGGATAGGAAAAAAATTCAGTAGATTTTACTAAGTAAAATAAATTGTATGATAAATGCTTTATGTACTAAACATTTTACACTTAGGGAATTTTATAGTCATCAAAATAGAAAAACTGCAATATTTTCTGTTCTTGTCGCATCAATACTGCAAAACTTTTATAGAGTAATCTATGGGTATCCTTTCATTTATAAAGTAACCTCTAATCTATGTACTTATAATATAAATAATTGCATCTAAGAAATAAGGCATAAAATTACTTTGCACATCTAACACTCGAAGCGCAGTCAATTGATCAGTATACAGACCAAACTTCATAACTTCATCATCATTTAGAACATTCTTTTTCATTGAGTCAAAACTAAGATCAAAACAGGTTGTTTTCTTTTGTTTTGCACTTAAAATTTCAGCAAGTCTTTTACAGTTCTCTATATCTTCACTACAGAAAGCCTTTTCTTCAAACACATGAGTAGGAAATAAGACTGATTTCTTTCCATATCCAGCTACAAAAAGATACAATTAATAATAAGCAAATGATTTAAGGAAAGCAATATAATGAAGTATATTAAAAAGCCAATATTTTGAAACTTAAGGTAAATTTTAATATATTGCCCAAAAACAGCTCAAAAATTAAAATGAAACTTGTTTATTTATGAAACTTATCAAGTATATTTAACTATTTGGTTACAGAAATTTAATAGAATGGGCAAACATCACCTCTTTTCATGAGGATTGTTTTTGTTACTAAAAATATTATAGATTTTTTCATACAATAAAAATTAACTAAATAAATAAAAAATTAAATTCACGCTTTGAATACAGGTTTTAATTTTGGTTGGAAAAATTCAATGGCCTTTTTGTGGTATAGCTGTACTTCAAGAAAATATTATATATTTGAAACTGTTTTTTGAGAAACTAAATTAATCATTTCCATAAATTTCTTTGATAAATATTTTTTTTAAAAAAATTTTAATTTTAGCAAATATATGGAAAAAAAAGTAAAGCTAAATTTTCCTTAATTTTCTTTTCAGAAAAAAACAAGAAAGAAGCAACATTTTTAAAATTACAAATTGCTCAAGTATATTATAAAATAAGACTTGCAATAAATAAAAAATGTAATCCTTTGATGGTTATGAACAAGTTCGGGTCGCAATCGAATTGTGCTTCATAATGCGCGCAAACGAGTTCCGCTCGGGAGCAAGATTTCGACCGAAATGGTTAGAGCGAGCACTACTAGCGTAATGAAAATTTTCCCCAATGCACGCTGACGAGTTGAGCTCGTACGCCATTATTATTCTACATTGAGTATGTAACAAACGACTCCTACATGCGAAATGTAGTTAGTTTAACTGTTTAACAGATGGCCGTACAGGTTCCATGAATTTCTTTTCATAATGAAGGGGGAATTTTTTTTTTTTTACCTTGCTCTTTTTATGCATATTTTGGTGCGTTTTTTAGGGTGTTTGTAAAGTAAAATTAGATAATTAAGCAAAACAAGACAAAATATAGATAGACAAAAACTAAAGTTAGATGATTATGATTGTTAAAGATTTTTAGGTAATTACTGTAATTTTTTTATAGCGTGTACAAAAAGATTTTTAGGTAATTACTGTATTTAAATGCTTCATAAAGTTTTACATTAGTTGTATTTATTTAGTCCTTTCAATTTAATATTTGTCTTATATTTATAATTAACTATTTTTATTTATATAATTGATTATAATCATTTATAATTCACTATTTAATAATTATCATTTATTATTTTAAAGTACGTAAAAACTGTTATTTATGTACTACAAATACTTTAAGGAATTTTTAAAACACGTGAGGCGATCTATGGCCAGAGAAGGGTGACATTTTCGGAAGAGCTGCGGGGGAAAACAGCTGCCACTTTTGACAACTGTTTACTCGTAATACTGTGCGTATTACGTAAACGAAAAATGCCCATTTCCCTAACTGTCAAAGGGTTAAATAACAAATAAAAGTGTATAAATTGAAATGATAATAAACAGTTTAGAAATAATAATTAAGTACATAAATGTAAAAGAAAAAGAATACTTTCTCTGAATATTAATACATTTAATTTTATATTTATAAACTCGAAAAAAAGAAAAGAAAAATTATTGTCGTTTTTAAATTTTTTTAAAATTTTAATACTTTGCTTTTTTTAGGGTTGCCACAGTAAAAAATGATCAAAAATAGTTGCTTTTAGTAGCCTCAAGCATGAAAATAGTCGCCTAAAACTATGAAAATAGTTGCCTGAACAGGAACAAAAATTTATCAAAATTAGTAGCCAAATAACAAAAACTATAGCTTAATTGTCAAATACCACAATTAGGACCGGGTGATGTCAGAAATTTTAAATCGTGATACATCGTCCTTCAGACGTCGCGATGTATCGCGATTTAGCATATGTTCAAAAATTACCTATGGAAAATCTTCAAATCAATCAAAAATAAATAAAAAGAAATAAATCTATCACAAAAGAAAATATTAATTCTAAACATATTCTACTCTAACATCAATATTATTGCTTAATTTTTTCAATCAAAATAATAAAGAAGTCAAAGTAAAAGCAAACCCAAGCTTTATTTCATTTTTTTTAAATAAAAAATTATTTAAGATTTATTGGTTTAAAAATAATAATACTGTAACAAAATATTTTACATACATGCATTAAAAATTAAAAGAAAAAAAAGCGAAAGTAGAAAACAAATCAAAGAAATTTTCACTTTAGAAAAAAAATATATACTTTTAAAAAAAGAAAACTGCTATCTGCTTCATAAAATAATCGCCTGCTTTTAACAAATAATTATATGCTCAAATTAATCAACAATCTTCTCCTTTTATTTTATTTTTATAAAAAGACCATTTTTAACGAAAGGAGATGTGATTCCACATCAAGAAAACTTACTACTGATACCGCATTTTTAAAAAATCAGAATTTATTCAACAAAAAAAAATTGTTTTGTTAATTGATGGCAAATAAATGAATATAACTCGTGATTAAAAAACAAAAAACGTTTTGCTCATAATAAATAATGCATTATCAGAATTAATAAAACAATTCATCATAATAAATCAAGAATAACAAAAACTGAGTAACTAAAGCGGATTTAAAATAAATCTCACATGTCAACACTCTTTGCTGGAAGTTTCAAGTTCCTTAATTTGGACATTCATTGATATGCCTGTGCAATACATTTCCCCCACCCCCTCGTAAATCAAAGAGAAAACGAAATCAGCATGCTACTTCTTTAAATTTGATTGACGGCAGCTTATCAGAAAAACAACCAACACACAGGAGGGAATAAAACATTTGTCCCTTCCCTTCCCCCTCTCGATATAATTTCCCTTTCTTTTATTTTTTATAATCCTTAAACTTCAAAATAGTGGGAAAACCGAGCAAAATTCTTCCCGGTTTTTTGGATTATTAAATACCGCTACTTTTAAAATATCCCTTAACTTAGTATTAATTTTTAAAAATTTTTTAAATAGTTTTTTTTTTTTTTTTTTTTTAAATTAATAGACTAAATCTATAAAAAGTCAGCCTTTTTCGTATTTATTAGGAAAAAAAATAATAAATGCATGCAGTACTGAAAGTAAAAATAAAAATAAATTTAGCTTTATTTATCCTAATTTTAATAAAATCGATAAAATAAAAAAAGAAAATTTTATAAAAAATAAAAACAATAAAACTAAAAATTATTAAAAAAAACGCCACTTTAAAAACGACAAAATATGTTTAAATTTTTTTTTTTTTTTTAAATTTGCACATATTTTTTGAGAGAGTTTTAATAAATTAAGAAAAAAATAGTTGAGAAAACTAACAGAATAAACTTTAAGTATTAAATGATTTTTGAAAAAACATCGCTATCAATTTCGATGATTTAAAATAATAACATTGGATTGACAGATGGCCAAATATAAAATAAAATATAAGCTCTGTTTTAATTTGTAAAAGCAAAAACTAAAGAATTATTGGTTTAAAAATAATTAAATTCAATCAAATTAGTGAGGTATATTGAAAGAAATAAAGAAAAGATAAATTTATCAGAACTAAACAATAATTATTTAAAAACGAAATACAGCGATCAAATCGAATCGCTTAAAAGATAATAAAACATTTAGTGAAATCTTTTCTTAAAATAGATTTTCTTTTCGTAAATGGATGAATTCAGAACGAAATGATACCCAGCAACCTCACATTAGCAGGAGTCTCTCGGAAAATAATTAACAAAATAAAATGCGAAGTCCCACTGAAAAGTAATCTTCGAGGGGAAAAAAAAAGGAAGCAAAAAAGAATTTATTGGGTTCTACATTCTGACGCTAATAACACATAAAACCCCGACCTAAGATTAAAATTGTCCTTTGCCATTCAACATCCTGAAACCAATTCCGAAAAAAACATTGCCTTTGCAGCAAAACTGAAATGAAATTAGTCTTTCTCAGCGCGGTAACTGCGTTAGCTATTAACTTCACCTTTCTTACTCTATTGACGTGAAGATATAGTAGCTCACTCTGATCACGTTTAATCAATATTTTGCGATATAATGCCTATTAACAGAGGCATTGTTATTTTGTTATAAAACCGATTCGTCCCTATGCGATTTTATTTTGATGCATTTTTAAAAATATCTTGAATATTAAGAAATATTCAAGAATTGAATATTAAGAAAAATCTAAATCAACATAAAACTCACTTACCTGAAATGTGTAATGAAGAGGACACTGGTATGGTAGAAAATCAAATCATCTCATAGATATACAATTAAAAATAAAATCCGCTTCCACTTGAACGAACGAATAAGGAATGCAGAATTTCCCCCCCTTCAGTGGGGTGAAATAACAAGGGAGGGATTAGCGCGATGACGTCACTGGGCACAGGCACGTGGTAGGCGGCATTACGTACGTGTCAGCGAGGGGACTGAAAAGTAACGTTCATTTTTGCGAAAAAACTTTGCCAAAAATAAAAGTCACCTATTCCTGAAAATAGTTGCTTTTTTTTAGCCTTTTCAGGCAAACAAAGTCGCCTACGGCCGAAAATAGTAGCAAATAGTCGCCTGTGGCAACCCTGTTTTTTTTTAAAATTTTTTAGGGGAACAAAAAAAATTTAAAAAAAAAGTTAAAAGAATTAACACTGTATCAATATTAGAAAAAAATGAAAAGTTAAAAGAATTAACACTTTATCATAGTGCAATAAGTATAGAAAATGCAGTTATAGGTAAAATTTTGCAGCTAACTGCATATTTACTGGTAACAAAAAGTATAAGAACAAGTTGTCCAAAAACGAAATAGTATTTTAAATTAATTTTGGCATATTTGAAGCTGTGTATAACTTGTTATACTCAAAAAATTATTTTTATACAAGTTCTGTAATTTTCAAGTTATTTGTCAAGTTAAAGTTTGATCACAGTTATAAATTTATTATTAGCTATAATATTATAAATTATTTTTTGAAAAACAAAAAAGGGTGACATTCTTTGTATATTTATGAAACTTAATGTGTGTCATTATTTTCATTCTTCTTACGCAATCCTTAAAAAGAAAGAATATATTGGAAGAGTAAGAGAGAAAAGGAGACATAAGAAGAGTAAGATTGAAAATAGTAAATAGACCTAACCTAACAGAAATATCAAAATGCGCCAAAATATCAATAAGTAGAAGGAAAAAAATTATTTGTACCTTTAAACTTTTTTTGTTCAACTTCTTCACTACCAATGCCTTCTTCTACTCTTTTCTCAGCTATTGAAAAATAAATGAGTTCAACATTTGATAGCCATTTAGTTCCAGTAGAGGAAGAAAAAAAATATAGATAATTAAGATTAATTCTTCTAAAAAACAACTTACCTTTTTTTGAAGTATTGTTTCCATTGACAGTATGCTGCACCTATAAATAAAAATAATTAAATTTTCAAAGAACAAAATCATTGCATCAATATTAAAAGAAAAATAAAGTTAATAATTGCATTAGAGAACTTTGTTTAAATTCATGAAGAAAATGTTCATATATAACTCCAAAAAAAAATAGTTTTCCTATATTTTAGGTTTTTTATAAAAAATTTTTTTTAACAGAAATTGGGAAAAATTTTATTTAGTAAATAACACAATTTTTATCAGAAAAGAATTTTTTGTTCAATATGTAAATATATGTAACTTTAATCTATGTAAGAAAGTTTTTTTTTTTTTTTAACTCTGATTTTTAACATAAAATAATTCTAACCATAAGCACCTTGCAGTGATAAAGAAAAAAACTGTAAGAAGAGTTTATTACAGTAAACTCTACATTAACAACCACCTCGAAACAACGGCAACCCCCAAAGCATTCTGTACCATTAATTAATGCAGGGGTGTTTGTGGGACCCCAAAAAATCCCCTGAAACTTTTACGGACTTACTACCGACATTTTGGAGTTTCGAGAAGGGAGGGGGGAGAAATGAAAAATTACAATTATGAAGTATTGAATGACCTAATTATATAAGTTCAATGAATTACTTTTTTTGCAAAATTAATAACCATAAATTTTCAAACATATAAACTACTACATTTTATGTAAATATTTTAAATTACCTGAATTAATTCTTTAAAAAAAATTTATCTAATTTCTGCTGCTTTTTTTTATTTTCTGATGTTTGTGGGCTTGTCTTTCTTTTGTGGTGAACTTCATAATTGCAGGAAGGTTGACTTTTATTTTCCTCATTTACAGTTGAAGAAATTTCCTCGAGAACTGCACATGCAGAGGTAGAAGCAGTTTGCTTTTCTGCTAATGTAGAAGGTTTTTCAGAAACTTTTATAGGTGACTCATCTGAAATACATATTTTTAAGTCCTCTTGATATGTTTTCCAACTTCTGTTCATATTCAGTAAGATATCTTTGTGAACTGGATCAGTCATTGGATTTTTTGAGCCATATTTTTCACATGAGGTTTCTTTAGAAGCCATTAAATCATATTTAATAGTCTGCACTGCATCTAGGGGATCAATCTTAAGAGAGGTTCTATAGTCAGTGACAAGTGTATCCATTAAGTTGAATGCACTTTCCACTAATGGGCCATGGAAGCAGCTAAGGCAGGCTTTGACCAATTTAGCCAATGTAGGATACTTATAATCATTTGTGAAATCATCTTTTAAATTAAAAACTTTAGACCAATATTTATCAATTGTACACTTGACTTGATTTCCACTTTCATCAGATGTGTAGAGCATTTCTTTGGTGATATCAATATCACTCTGGTATAACCTTATTTCAGCTTCTAATTTTGACTTTTCATTATCACTAAAAATATGGGACATAAAAGATAATAATTTTTCAAAAGCTAATATTGCCATGGAAGCAGCTAAGGCAGGCTTTGACCAATTTAGCCAATGTAGGATACTTATAATCATTTGTGAAATCATCTTTTAAATTAAAAACTTTAGACCAATATTTATCAATTGTACACTTGACTTGATTTCCATGATTTGTGGAATTTTCTGCTTTCAAAGCAAACAAAATTACCCAGATCAAAATAAATAATTCATTATTATTCCTACTTCCTTTTGAACGACGATCCCCGGAATTTACGGGTATCGAAGTTCAAAATCCCCGGAATTCCGGGGTTTCCCCGGAGCACAAACACCCCTGTTAATGGTACAGAATGCCTTCCACAGGTTTTACATTACAGGAAACCTCAGAACAGTGATTTTGGTCAGCTGCCACTCGTTGCTTGTATAAATTAGGCATTAGGATGTATTTTAGTCAACTTTTACCAATTTTTCATCTCTTGTTGGCAGTTATTTTAATTGATCATTATTAAACATTGTTAACAGTTTAATTTTTATTCAGCTGCTATTTATCTGAAATAGACTAAACAATATTTTGGAACCATGCTTTGAGGCAAAAGAGAAGGTAATTCTGAGATCCGTAGACGACATGTTTATTGAACACAACACAGCCAGAGATTAATATAGTGAGAAAAACAAAATCAGAGTTAAAGAGTAACTTGAATATATAATTTCTTGAGCTCAAGTACAACATCTAATCAGAGCATTCCGATTGCAGTATGTTGTGTACATAAAAAAATGCTGCTTAAGAAGTAACAAGAGCTGCGATAATAGCTTAACAACTTTCCCAACTAACTCTTCAACAAAGAACACAAGATAAATCCCTGAGGCCAGTCTAACCTCGTTAACGGGAATTTGGCAGGACTATCATAATTATTTCATGTTAATCGAAATTCTGTTTTCTCTGATACATCATGAAAACAATTTATTACGTATTATTAATACATGTTATGAACTACATTAATGTTTGCAAACAATACTATTATGAACCAAACTAATTCAAATAAGCTTAAAAGTTTTAAATACTTCATTTAACTATTTTATTTATTTTCCCATCTGCTACTTCTGGCAAAGGAAGAAAACAGAAATAGCATTCCTTAAAATGAATGATTGGGATTTTATTCACATGCTTATTATCTGTGCATTTTCCTTATGTGTTAAGCGATAATCAGCTGGAAAATTTCATGTTAAACCTGTAAAATACAACAATAAATGATTGCTGACACAGGATCAAAGATGTGCTACAGGGAAAGCGGTTTTGCATTAATAATGTGTAATGGGACACACTATAGAGAATTCTTGATCATAGCAATTAAAAATATGTAAGATATAATTTAAATAAACATTTTACTTTTACTTTATTAATGTGCAACTATTAAAATAAAGATTTAGCATAAATTAAGCACTCGCACACCCAAAAAAAAGGTACTTACATTTAAATTGCTATTTACATCTTCAGATGAAATGGTACTCTTTTCTGACAACACCGATAAAGAGCTCTCAGTTTCTGTGGTATCAGTGGAACTTCTATTTTCAGTTTTTTTGGGTCTCTTCAGTTTTTTTCTAATACGACCTAAAGAGAGAAAATAAGTTCATCCAAGTTAAGAAATTACAAGATTAAGATTGTATTTTTAAAAAAGAAGTTTGAATATGTGATATGAGCTAAATGTATCACTCACTTAATTAAAAGTGCGCTTTTTATTTTTTTAATTTAAAAATTTTGATTTATAATTTTTTAAGCTGAATTATTGAAAAAATATCAAGTATTAAATAAAATCAACTAATTTATTTTAGTTTTAAATAAATTATTATAACCATTTAGGTTAAGACATTGAGACCACGATTCCCAGAGACTCTCCAATTCCAGAGCCTCAAGAACAAAGAAAAATAATGATAAAAATCAAATTCTTTTTATAAAAAAAAAAGGGACCTTTATCTGGTGCAGGTTTCGGGGCTTGTTCGGATATTTTCCATGACTTTACAGCTCCTCCTTGCCCACCACTGTAAATAACATCTTTATCAGTCACACTCCATTGAACAGCCAAAACAACATCAAAGTGAGACAAAAAAGTTGCAATACATGTTTGAGTTACCACATTCCAAACCTAAATATATATATATATATATAAACTATTAACAGCTATATTTATATACTTTACTTACTAATTATATTCTTCCATATGAAAATATTTTAAAATAAATATACATTTTTATTGCCTACATAAAACATGCTAAAATGTACACTTTAAAAATAAATTCATTAAATCAAAAGTTATAATTCATAAGTTAATTTAACCTTTTTCTTAAAAAAATCCTCTGATTTGAAAATAAAAATAAGAAATAAGCAATTAACATGCAAACAAAAAATTGCACCAATCTTTTAAAGCAATTTCAAATTTTTTTTTACTTTTCTTGTTTGTACGGAAGTGACATTTAAGTGATTGGTAAAGAATATGACTTTAAACAAGATAATAAAAAAATTATATTAATAAAAGAATAGTAGAAAACACATTGTTGATGTTGACATTGTAATGTTGAATAGTAGACAACACATTGAAGAGTTGATATAACTTCTTTCTTAAACAAAAAAAACAAACAAAAAAACTGCCTGATTTGAAAAGAAAAATAAGAAATTAAATATGCAAATGAAAAATTGCACCAATCTTTTAGAGCACTTTTTAAATTTTTTACTTTTCTCGTTAGTACAGATGTGGCATTTAAGTGATTGGTAAAAAATATGACTTTGAACAAGATAGTAAAAAAAAAAAAATAGTAGGAAATACACATAAAAGTTATCACAAAATTAGATATACAGAATTAAGATAAAATATGCCAACATCCAACAAAATTTAAATGTCTTTATTGTTATAACTGGACAGAAAAATATCACTTAACTGCCCCCTTGAAAGTTCCATGTCGATTTGTTCTTGCATTTTAAATGCATTTAGATTTATTTTGCATAAATGCATTGAGATTTATTTTGCTGAGAAAAAAAAAATATTGTTAACTATTTTTTTTCCAGAAAGTACTTTGAGGGAAAAAAGAAAATATAAGAAAGATATTTCTTAATTTTTAATCAAGACTTTTTTTGAAAAATATAACTTTAAAAATAAAATTCCTTCTTTAGAGACATTGCTTTCAAACTGTATATCAGAGTTCTCCCAAGGAAAGAAAAAAGGGCACTTCCTCACTGAAAAAGGCACTTTGAATTTTGAAAGGGCCACTTAACACTGTAAAAATTTATCAACATGTGTAATATTATGTAATAATTGAATTTGATCATTAACAATTTTCAAATTACCCTCTTTTATTACTATTTTACCTTACTATTTTAAGAATATATTTCAAAAAGTAATTCACACACATTATGAAAATAAGAGAAAATTTTGTAGTTTATAATAATACTTAAAGGCATGCTAAAAGACAATCTATGAGCATAATTATTTTTCCAAAAAAAAAAAAAAAAAAATGATTAATTTATAAACAACCTGAAAGCTTTCTTCTAGAATTTAAACTGAAAATTACTAAAAAAGCAAATTTAAAGGTGCATTTTTTTAAAAAACTTATTTGTTTTCAAAAAAATATAATTTAAAATCACTTAAAAAATTCATTAATATAAAGAAAAAATTATAAAAATTTAACCAGTTGAAAATAATCCTAACAAAGAAAATATTTGTAATAGTAATCAGAATTAAACCTATAAACACAAATAAATTTACCAGTGTATCATTATTATTTAAAGAATGAGTTATTCATTATCTTTTTAAAATGTAATATGAGTAAAAAGGCAATGTCTTTTAGGGATAGCGGCTTATTTTCCCAAAAAGGCCAAAGAGGGTGCATTTATAGGGATCAAAGGTCAGATAGAGCGGGCCGCCCTTCTACACTGGTGGACAAAATTAAGAGATGGAAGACACTTTCCCAAATATCTCAAAAAATACTGAATTTAAATAAATGAAATTTGGTATGGATATAGCTTATTTCATGATAATAAAGTATGCAAAACAAAAATGAAAGTGCCATTCACTGGCAAGACCTATTGCCGATAAATCCAATGTAGTCTGAACTTAAGGATAAAAGATGACAATAAAAGTGAGGCTGGTACAGTGTGTGTTGCCTCTAGTATGGTGTATGGTCACCCCCGACAGACAGACAGCATGCACAATGAGTATGCATGCTGTTGATAAGGGAATTAAGGAGGACTTGTGGAAGACCCTCTTCCACCAGAGCAATTTTTAACTCCAGAATGGTTCTGAGGGGAGGGTGGCACATCGCAATAGCTCTCCCAAGAGCATCCCAAGCATGTTCAATAGGATTCAGATCAGGGGATTTGGCTGGCCAATCCATTCGTTGAATATCCTCGCTTTCCAGATACTCATCAAACATGAGAGTCGTATGTGGTTGCACATTGTCATTCATAAAAATGAACTCAGGGCCAACAGCGCCCTTGAAAAGACACACATAAGGCTATAGGACCTCCTGCCTGTACCTCTGGGCATTCACGGAACCATTGTCAAACACATGGAGCGGTGTGCAGGTATCTTGCATGATCCCTGCCCAAACCATGAGTCCTCCACCAGCATAATGGTCCCTTTCGTTAATGTTGCTGGGATGATATCGGGTTCCAGGTTCCCTCCATATCAATAACCGTCCAGAATCAGGTTGTAGACTGAATCTGGACTCATCGGTGAAGAGAACATTAGCCCCATTGAAGCTGTGTGAAATAAGCTAAAATGCGTTCCATTTCTTAATTTTGTCCACCAGTGTAAAACACTGTATATATCATTGATAGAAAAAAGTAAACTTCAAATATACAAACCATTGCTGAGCCATCTTTAGATGCAGAAGCAAGAAAACCATCACTATGTTCACTCCATGAAAGAGATACAACACGTTTATTATGACCCACCAATTTTTTGATTGGCCTAAACATAAAGACTTCAGGCTTGGTACCTGCTGAATATAATACTTAATATAAGCTTTTTACACACATACAAAAGTGTTTAAAAAAATCAAGCTATTGTATGAAACAAGCATCTTTAAAATCTTAAATCTGGTAAGAAACTTCACAAAAAAATTTATAAGAGCTCTTGAATTTAATATAACTAGGGTTCATACCAGGAATAAAAATTTGGTGGTCCAATATGACCACCTAGGTAGTCATTTAGTGGTCGAAAAACTTAATGTGGTAGACAAAATTGAGAAAAAAAAATTCAAATTTTACAATTATATTATTCATGTTATGCTACAGATCAAAAATTATTAATTGCTATCTATAGCACTCAAAAGCCAATTACGTTATTTATCCCATAATGATAGTACTTAATGAAATTAAGTGAAAAAAAAGTAAAAAATTTATATTCGTAAGTAGGTTCAACATAGAGATTAAAAAGCTGAGACCAAAGAAATAAATACATGAAGAAAACAGAGAAAGTAAGAACTAACAAAATATTGCATTAAATTAAATTATATAAAATTTCAAATTAAGTCAATTCTCAAAGAGCAAAAAATATTTTATTGACGAAAAATTATGCTGTCAGTACATAAATGCAAAGAATAGCACAGCATGTAAATTAAAAAATTTTAAGATATATTTTTTTGTCCCAGACACTTTCAGTTAAATTCATTTGAATAAAATGCATTAGAATTCCATACAAATTACATTGAACAATAAAAGTAGTACATCAATTTTTTCAATGCAAAAAACTTTTTTTCGCTACTATTTTGTAACTTCCAAACATATTTAAAGGAGAACAAATTTGTTGGCCATGCATATGATTTTAGCAACATTTGGCGATAATTGTCACTATGTTGCCTTACTGGCACAAACCCTAAATATAAAAATTTTAAAAAAATTTCTAATTGAAAAAGAGTCTGTGTCTAGTTAAAGATACATAATAAGGAATAATGGAATAAGGTACAGATTTGATATATGGTTGATTTTAGTCACTATACACCAGTACGAAGGCACAAAAATATTTTTAATTTTCTTACAATTTGCAAATAGCAATTTTGAATTTAATAAAGCAATTTTAATTTTGCCATTTTTATGGTGTAAAAATGAAGCTATTTTAAACTTATAGACGGCTTGATATTACTATAAAAACAATATTTTAATTTAAATAATTTACAATCACTGATTAAAATTTCAACCTATGACAATATAAGAATAAAAGGAAACTGGATATCATAAGATGAAAATACATTCTTTTAATGCAGTAGAATCATACTAATTATGATTACTGAACAAGGTGATCACAAATACTCAGAGAAAAAAATTCCTTGATTTTTGTATCTAATGTTGTAATATTAATTATTTATATTTAATTTTCTTTTTTTTTCATACAGAAAGTATAAAACTTTTATTTGCTTTTGAAGTTAAAAAATATTACAAGAGTAAACTAAAAAAACTTATCACATGCAGTTCCAAGATATAATAAATTATACACATTTTTTTTATTTTATGCTACTGCTATTTATGACATATCAAAGATAACAGGAAGTTTTAGTTACAATGGGAAACATTTGTTATCATTTAGAATAAATATCTATAATTAAATACTAGTTTGAAGACAAAAAATTTTAATTTTGATAATGCAATATTTTCTAATAAATGTTAAATTAACTTTTTACAAAAAAATTATTCTACATAATTTTACAAATGTAATAAATAGAAATGAAATATAATAAAGCTGAATTTTTTTAAGCAAATATCTATTGATAAAAATTTTATCAAAACTGAATGTCAAAAAATATCTTTTAAAACGTGCATCAATTTTATTTTAGTTATTTATTTTTATATACTGGATTTTTAGCTACCTCACACTCAAATTAATTCATTTATCATTAAATCAGTATTTTAATTAAATTCCATAATATTTTCCTGTTTCCCTGATTATTCCAAAGCGATAAAATTCCTTGACTTTCCCTAATCTGTGACTTTCTCAAAATGTTAATAATTAGTCTGTAAAAATAAAAATTCATAAAATGTACAATAGCATAGAACAAAACAAAATTCCGAATAATTTTAGAAAGAAAAATAAATAAATACCCAACACCATAGCTGTATCAAAAATGTAGATTTCGTTATCACTTCCAGCGCAAGCCAGCCATGATTTTAAAGGTGATCCAGCAGGTGACATATAAGTCGTTTCGGGATGCCAACGAAGAGATTCTACAGACTTCATTGGTACAATCAGTCTTCCAAGAAAATTCAGACTAGAATCATATAATTCAACTAACCTAAAAAAATAAGTTAATAAAAATTTTTTAATTAAAACAATTAAAATTTTTTAGCAATTCTCACTAGATGTCATTTCAAGTGATATTTAAAGGTTTCTATCACCAAATATGTTTTAAAAAAAAAAAATGGTATAATAATTATTATTATCAATATTTAACAAGGGTAATTGCTTCATGAAAAAAAAATTGAAACTTCAGCAGAAAAAAGTGTCTGTAGACAAATATATTCATTGATTGCAGTAATTTCTGCTTTTAGAAAATTATAAATTTCATAAATAAGAAATTTACGTAATTTGTTTTAATCTTATTATAATAAAAGGAACAAACTTTTTTGCACTTTTGGCACACTTTGTTTTAACTGTATCATCCTCACCAAGAACTGCAAAGTATTTATTATTGTGGAATGCAGGGGACTTGTGGTCCAAAACTAATTACATACATAAGTCGTGACGTGGACAATGAGCATTGATTTCTGTAAACAATTGCTTTGAAATTGTGCAAACAATTAGCAGGGGCATGAGTTCGTTCTAGGCAGAAAAAAGGGCAGGGTGCAAAAGTTTAAAAAAAGGGCATTTTTATTCTAAAAAGGCAATAATTTCTTTCTATGGGCTTTACCTACTATTAGAAAACATTGTCAATTAGTAAAAAAAAATTTTTTTACTTTACTAAAAGTAGCAAAGTAATCATATTAGTTACTAATTTTCATAAATAAATTAACATATATCTCGACTTAATGAGCTAATTAGCTTAGTAATTTATTTAAAATGCATGCATATATTAATAAAATAATAAATATATGTTTTTAAGTGTCTGTAGTTATGATTTAATAATTAAAATGATTAATAATAATTATGATTTAATGATAGTGGAAGTAACTGCAAACTTTCAAAGACAAGTGCAACAAGGGGGGTGTGATGGCTATTTTTCCTTTCCCACATAAATCTATGTATTGACAGCAATGACAAACTGATTAAAAAGAGTTGAAAATAACAAAAGTTTAAGAAACCCATTGTAGAGTTTGGGGTAAAATAAAGAAGGGTTGAGGAAAGAAAGGGCAAAAAGGGTATGGAGAGTATTACATCAGGGCACTAATTTACTTCAGGGGCAACAGGGTGGGTACTTTTGACTAAGAGGCAGCAGGGTGCTGCACCCTGTTTACCCTGCCTAGAATGAGCTCTGGCAGGGCCAATACTGGATCTTTGCTTCATGAGTTCTTGACCATTCTTAATTGAATACAAGAATCTGAAGCATTTGATCAAAAAGCTCTCTCTTCCTCATTTTTAAAGTATCTAAAGCAGGGTCAAAAGTAAGACAGATACCGTGAGAAACTGATGGCTAAATCCAGGGCTCATACAGAAATCAGAAGAAGAAATCCAAGGAGTCCAAAATTTTAAGGACTTATCAAAAATTTAACGAACTTAAAATTTAAAAACTTTGTGTAAAAGATAATTAGACAGTTTTTCTTAATTAAAAAGCAGTTATTATAAGGAACTCGCAAAAATTAATATTTTGCATTTTTTTTTCCTAGCCCTTTGGAAATAAATTTTGACTTTGTCAAACTTCATCAAGAAAAATAAATAAAGTTATCACTTTTACACATAAATACATTTTTCAGTTTCAAATATTTTAATAGATCTTGTTAAAGAACAGATGTTAAAGAGTAACATAAAAACCTACCAATCTTATATTTTCAAATTTGAATACATAAGAAAATCTAAGGCATTTTATACAATAAAAAAAATTACAGTAAATTATTAATTAAGTTTGCTTGTAGCATGTAAAATTAAAATTATTTGCTGTTATTTTTTTCTTCTGACTCTTGCAATTCAATTTTTTTCTCTTTTAAAGTTTTTTTTAAACTATTAGATTTTGACAGCTAAATCATATAATTTAGTTTCCCTGCTTGGACCGCAAATTCATCAGCAGACTTATTAAGTTATAATCTAAGGAGTTTCTAAGGACTAATTTGGAAATCTAAGTAGTTCCAAGTACTCCTTGAAGACTTTTTTATTTCCAAGGAGTTTCTAAGGAGTATAAGGAGTCTGTACGAACCCTGGTTAAATCATTTCATTTATAGCTGGTTTTTGTGAGGCGTAAAAAAAGCTCCAACTGTTTTTAATTCTATATATATATATATATATACACACACAATTACAATGTCCTGCGGAGGATTTCTAAAATTTAAATCACAGTATAGCTGGTTAAGCAGATAGCGGGCATAAAAAACATCACAAGAATTTTATAAAAATAATATAGAACAAAGAATATTCTACTTTAACCTTTTTGTTAATATAAATACAAAATTTATTAGAAATATCAATGAATTCTTAAACTTCTAAAAGCATCAATGTTTAACACCTAACTATGTTGAGTGACACATACTATTGGAAGTTTATGTATCCTTAAAAATATAATAAACATACCCTTTGTAACTTCCAACACAGAATAAGGTATAGTCAAAATTCCAACAAATTTCAGAATAGCTATGATTTGAATCATGATATTCAAGGGCTTTTTCCGTAAGTTCATCAAAATCCAATGCTTTAGTCTTAGGATTATGTTCTTTGTTCACATAGACGGTACCACCACCACAGGAATATAAATAAAGTTCACCAGGTTCTACAAATTGAAAATAAAAAAATTTAAAATTTATTTATTGAGAAAGAAAAATTCCCAACTGAAAATAGTTGCATCAGGGCAAGGATGCAGGATTTTATTTGGACAGCAGGCACAAAAACTACAAATACATGTTCTGGAGAAAAAAAACGTTCGAAATCAAGAATAGAGATGCAATAACAAAAACAACTACCAAAAGTACTGAAAATTTAAAGAGAATATATCTAGTCTAAGCAATTGTGGAATAATTTTGGAAAATTAAGTTGAAAACTAAATATTTGAAATTTGAATAATTTTCTGAAAGTTTGTCAACCTTTTCTCATTTTTTTCAGGCCTTTATACTATGAGATGCTTTGCTTTAGATTATATTGTTTGACTAACATACGCTAAAAGTTGATTGTTATGGATTAAGAAATTTTTAAAGAATGGTTTTTAAAAGTGATGGTTATCTTTATTCTAAATTTGAGCACTATATTGAATAGGTTCTAACTCTTAGACTGAGGAAAGATTTTAATAATTAATGTAAATAGAATATTTTTTCATGCAAGTAAATATTAAACATTCACTTTTTGAAGAAAAAAAATGTGATTTGTGAAAATTTGATGAAATAAAAATTTAACAACCTGATAAGTTTTTGTTAGAAGAATTAGATTTTCATATACTAGTGTAGCATGTTGCCATTTAATATATATGAATTGGAGGTAACCATTAATCAAGTTATAAAATCAGATACAAAAACATACTTTCACTGCCTAGCCAAATAAATTTTCTTTGATAAATACAATCAATACTATGTCTTTTTTCTTTTTTAATTTCACATGCGAACATTTGTGTTTTGCCTTTGTCCACAAGCTGCAGATTTGTAAAATCCCTAATCTCTAACAATCACTTGCACTGTTCGTGTTTTAGTGCTTGAACTCTAGGCATCTCGAAATGCTACTAAGTGAGAGGGAATTCTAAACTTTTCATTAAATGTTTTTTGACAGTAACATTTATAATCTTCTTTCATTTAGAAGACACTCAAAGAATGTTAACTAATACCTTCATCCACAAAGACTTGTAAAATTTCAAAACACAACAGTAATTAATGTTCTATATAGATAGATAAAATTAAATAAATATTCCTTCCCTCAAGACATCCACTCTATATAGAATAGTAATTAATCCTCTATAGATAGCTAAAACTAAAAAAAATATTTCTTCCCTCAAGACGTCCTATCTATATAGAACAGTAATTAATGCTCTACATAGATAGATAAAATTTAAAAAATATTCCTTCCCTCAAGACTTCCTATCTATATAGAACAGTAATTAATGTTCTACATAGATAGATAAAACTAAAAAAATACTCCTTCCCTGAAGACAGCTTGATAATTTAAGCCAGTCTGTCGGAGGGCAACCTGTCTAAAGTAAGCAGACAATTTATACTTGCCAGGTATGCAAGCATTTTTGCTAACTAACCTATTAGTTAAATGTTATGGTTGAGTGACTATAAAAAGAAAAATGAGAGCTGCAAGAGTTAACTGTTTTTTTTTTTTTTTTTCTAAAATGCAAAATGACATAAAAAAATTTTTCTCTCACAGGAATGAAATAAGGACATGATTTATACGTTGAAACATTTATAACTTTACAATAGGGTCCATTACATATTATAAATTCTAATACATAACAGGGATAAGGAAAAGAAAACTTTCAATAAAACTGAACTAAAAAATACAAATAATGACAATTAATTATTAATTAGACAAAAAACGTACAAAAGAAATTATCAGAATATATGATAACAGCAAATAATATTTTGAAAAATTTTAAAATTAGAATATGACTGACAGTCAAATTAGAAAAAAAAAAATAAAATAATAAACTTTTTTAAAGTGAACGCAAAGTAAAGAGATAAAAAAAAAAAAAAAAAAAAACATTTAATGAAGCTTCTTGTATCTTTTTTTTTTTACTGGAAACTTTCTTTTACTTTTTCACACAGTAAAATATTTATTTTTCCTTTTACACAGAAATTTTCAAAATTTTACATACATAAGTGTACAATGTAACATTTACAATAATGAAAACTTTTTTTTAGATATACATATTTTTTAATGATCCTTAAATCTACTCTAATGCTTCATATAAGACCAAATTCCATAGTTTCTGTTTAGGGGTGGTCATTAAATATTTTAGTAACTACTAAAAAAATTTATAGAATGCCAAAACATTAAATTAATAACCTGAATTAGCAGCCTTAGCACAGGGTCCCCAAACCAAACTGTACACTGTACCAGTATGATGAGTTTCAAAGCTATACAAAAGTCTAAAAAGAAAAATATATTTGATCAAAACTTTGAATGACTGAAAAATTGAATTTAAAAATACATCTACAAATAAAACTTGCATATTTACTTTTTTTTAAAAGTATCTACAATTCCTACTCTTCCTTCATCTGTAGCATAAGCAAGAATATTCTCTGATCGGGGATGCCATGCAGCCTAAAACAAAATTTAACAATCAAAACTGAACACTTAATGAATGAAAAATCATTCGCATAGCTGCATCTTTTTTTAAATATATATATATATATATATCTAAACCCTAGAAGCAGTGTTCTCCCTAAGAGTTTTTAAAAGGGCTGCAAGCTCTGTTCGCCCTTTGATACCTATAAATGAGCCCTCCTTGTCCTTTTTGTAAAAAATGGCTGCAATCTTTTAAAAACACTGCCTTTTTATTTTATTTTTTCATTAAAAGGATGTTTCTGTAACCACCTGTTTTATTGAAAATCTATTTCAGATATATTAAGTTATGTATAGTTATTTAACTTTAATTTTTAATTCCATTCCTTTATTTTAGTAAGATATTTGTTATGTTGTCTAGTTATCATTCTAGTTAATCTAGTTGTCAAGTTAACATTCGCAGGATATTCAGCACCAGAGATATTCACTTATTTTATTTCTGAGATATACTTATAATTTGTTTAGTGATTATAAATTTTAACTTTATTTTTTATAAAATAAATACCTTTTATTTAAAATAAACACCCTTAAATGTTTATTTTGTCATAATTTTCAGTTTAAAATATAACAAAATCTTTCAAGTTGTTTATCAATTAATCCGTATTATTATTATTATTTATTTATTTGAAGAAAATTTATACACAGAGAAATTGTTTTAGCATGCCTTTAATTATTTTCCAAAAGCTTCAAATTTTTCTGTTATTTTGATAATGTGTGTGAGAATTACTATGGTAAATATACACATAATATAGTATAAGAGGGTAATTTAAAAATGGAAGATCAAATTCAGTTATTTTTTAATGTTATACATTTTGACAAACTTAAATGGCGGTAAGTGAGTGACGACCTTTCAAAACTAAGTGCCTTTTCCTGTAAGGAAACCCCCTGCCCTTTTTTATCCTTAGGGAGAACTCTGCTAGAAGTAAGTTCTGTTAGTATATATTAGAGAAAATTAATGGTCGCCATCAGCCACAAAGCAATTCAATACAAGTGGAGATTAAAAAGTCTCCTGCCAGTTGTCAAAAAAAGATGTAAAACAATAAAATGCACCCCATGTGCACTTTATTATTTTATAATAAATATGGAATTATTTATTATCATTTTTATATAAATATGGAATTATTTATTATTATTTTTATATAAATATGGAATAATTTATAATATTACTTTATTTCACCCTTTTTTCTACATTGAGAACCTCATAATTTTTACCCTATTTTGAGAAAAGAAATGCCTTACTCCATTTACATCAACCTTTTTTTTTTTAATAGTTTAAAACCGATATTTTTTTAAAATGTTAACCACTGTTAAAAATACTACAACAGGCCAATGGCTAGTAACAAAATTTCATAATTTTACCCTATATTAGTAAGATAAAAAAATTAAATGAATTGAACATACTGTCATTATTTTAGTTTTGAAGTAAATATATATTGAAGTAACGTTCAATCTATTTGACTGGGAACATCCATCATAAACTTTTAAAATACCATCTCCATTGCTGATTGAGAGCAAATCTAGAAAAATAAAATACAGATACATAATAGAAATAAAATCAGAAGACTATTAGCATAAATTCTATCCACTGCTTCAATATATAACAGACAAAACCACACCATAAGCCCATTTAACAAGAATGAATGTAACCCTAATTATATTAATTACCCCCTAAAAATATTTATAGCAATTTCATAATTTAATTTAATATAATGGAATTACTCTAAAAATTCCAACATTTACAACAATAACATTTAAGTACAGGGTAACACATATAATCAAATTAAAAAAGAAAATATAAGAAGATGTATGCATATTAAATAAGTAGGTCACTTTTAAAAACAAAAAGCTTGATAATTAGATGATTATAGATTATCAAGAAATTATAAATTATTTTTTTGGATATTAATATGTGATTCACATTATAAAAATATATAAATATTTACACTAATATTGTCAAATAATACTATGGAAAAGAAATCAATATTAAAACAATCGATATGAATCAATATGATTCATCTCTAATAATTTGAAATGACAAAATTTAAGAAACTATTATATATGAGACCGCAAGAATAACGATGTAAGCTAGGTAAATATGAACTGTCAAAATAATTTTTTATAGTTAGTTTTTAAATGTTTAGAACTACAATATACCCTTTGAGAACAAATCACATTTAGATGATAATCTTGTAGTTCGGAACCCAAGACTTAAAAACCAAATTCATTCTTTATTTTTATATTAAAGGTAAGGATTAAGAGAGTGTAGCAGTTTACAATATTTAATGTATTATTATTTAAAACTGCAAAAGAACAAGATACAACTTTTTAATTTTCTTCTTTATTTCTCTCAGTTAAATCGCGCACTGAAGTGTAAGTAGTAGTTAATCGCTAGGGCTTCTTTTTTATCGATAGTGTCACCACCACAGTGTGACGAGGTTACCAACCCGACAAGAGTTACAAAATATTTCTAACATTAGGAAAGAATTTAATATAGAAATGTCATCTTGTCTTCAAGTTTATTAATTTGCATACGTTTAAAATTTCTTATTTTTTTCTAAGTTTTTTTTAAATCATATTTAAATATGAAGTTTAATTTGTAATCAGAATCTGATTGTTTTCACTTATTGATAATTTAAGCTTATGCTTTGATATTCTAGTTGTTAG
Source organism: Parasteatoda lunata (assembly GCA_949128135.1). NCBI lineage: Eukaryota > Metazoa > Arthropoda > Arachnida > Araneae > Theridiidae > Parasteatoda > Parasteatoda lunata. The sequence continues at coordinate 9,476,101 of OX421973.1, read as the reverse complement.
GATAAATTTAGTGACTATTGATGTGACTGTCAGTGAAAAAGTACCAAAATATGATATGAAAAAGTACCAAATATGAGCAGATTCCTATTTTCAGGCCTACTCAGGTTTGTATCAAAATATCCTGATCGTTTTGATACCAAATCTGTTCAAATTAGGGAGAGATTAGAAAAAGTTTCATTGCAAAAACTTTAAGTCATGTAGAAGGGAAAAAAATAATGTTTGATACCACACAATGATTTATATTAATATTCCAGGAAACATCTTTACTACCAACAATAAAACAATAAGCTAACTTCGATTCCTAAAGCATTTAATGGGAAATAGACATCATACTTTTTAACAAAAACATGCTTAAAGCAAATCAGATTAAAAAAATACATAAATTTTAAATAATTCAAAGTTTTGAAATAAGTTTATATTTTGAAAAACATTTAGTTTGTATAAAATATTCTGCATACTTACACATAAGCATGGTTCAAATTAGGCCAGCAGTTAATATAAAAGCTTTTCTTAAAATAAAATAAATAAACAGTTTTGGAATTAAAAATTTTTTTTGTTTCAATGAGAAAGAATAAAAAGTGCTTAAAAGAATCTTTTGATTAAATTCAATCTTAAGTTAACTTTTATTCTTGATGCAATTATTATCATTATCACCTTTTGACCATTAAAAAATAAAAAATCTGCAAAATTTTGAAACAATTGTCAACTTATTTATTCAGTTTAAAAGAAAAGAGATTTTTAATTATGATTTTTTTATTTTTTACCACAACAGCCTGTAATGGGTCATGAAGATTGATTAAGGCTCAAAGAAATTGCTATTTCTTGATCAACAGCTTGATAATAGTAATTAGCATCAGCATTATGAGCAAGCTGTCTTTAATTCTCAGGCAAGTTGATCTGATGGACTTCAAGCCACAACTGAGGATCAAATCTCAGTCATTCGCCAATCCATAAATTATTTGAGGAAGCCAAAATTTTAGTATTTAAAGCGTTTTTATTTAGCTTAATACTACGGAAGATTTTAAAATTTTATCCCTAAAAATAAAATAACTTAAACAACAAACAAATAAGTAATTAACTGAATAATTGATAACATTTCTTACTTGGATTAATTCTGGAAATTGATAGATCATACACAAATCCCATTACAAATAAAAAATTGGTTACCAATTCCTTTTTTAGAATATCAAGTTTAGTAACCTAAAAATTTTTAATATGAATTAATTATAACACAAAAATACTGAAACAAAGCAAATAATCAGAAGAAAAATTAATTAATAACAAACATTTTATTTATTAATTACTTTTATAATAATAATCATCGGTAATAGTTGAAGCAAATAGCACGCTTTCAGATATACAACAAATGTGAAAATTAAAAATTACCACTCTAACTTAATAGCTTTCCTTATTTAGAGGAATCAGATGGAGTGAAATTTCAGTCTTTACTTTGAATTTTTCTATCTTTAACGATTTGGGCACGGTCTACCATAAGTATTAAATCTTAGATATACCTATAAGTATTAAATCTTGTATGTATGTTAAATTCTTGAAAATAAAATTTTAAGAAACAAAAATACAAAGTCACAAATGTAATTTAGCATGCACAACAATGCAAAAAGTGAGTTTACATCTTCATTTGCTAAAATAGATGCTTCTACCAGGTTTACAGCACAAATATTTTAACCCATTTTAGCCCAAGGACGGAAATTTTAAGCTTCGTGCATGAAAAATAAAATATTCTATTTACGAAATAAAATGGTGTGTATACGCACCATTGGCCAGATCAATGAACAATTCGTTTAGTTCAATGCTTATATCTTTAATGGAAACATTCGAAGCATTTTGAATGCAAATGGACTTTGCATTTGATGCATAAATTAATCGTGTGGTTTTTGCACACTTTACATCATCTGTTGGCTTTTTTTCCATACCCATTCATTGTATGTCTGATTCCATCAGTCCGTACTTCTATTAGTAGAGCTGTGGATGCTGGGCATCCTTTGTTTGAATGGGTAACTTGTATTGAACTTTCACCAGATGAATTGTTCTTGGATTCAGATTTTAATTGGACAATAGCTATATATGATCTATTGTCTATAAGTGATATTTTTGAGCTAGTTAAAATTCTATGCAGCTTCCAGAAATTTACTATAACGCTATCAATGATGTTTGTAAATAATGTCCACCATTTCTTACCTTGAATCTTGATGTGGTATTTAGCTATGGCATTGTCATTCTACACCTCCCATGTGCCTATTGTAATCCGAAATAACGTTGAGTTGTGAAATCACAACTTCTTTTCTTGAGCCGCGGTGGCTGAAGGTATAAAGCATTTGCCTTCCAATGAGGGGAACCCGGTTTGAATCCCAGTGATGGCTGGTTGATACGAATCCTCATCCCGCTGGCACTGACCATAGTGCTGACGAAATATCCTCAGTGGTAGAGGGATCATGGGTTAGAGTCTCTTTGCAGTAAGGCTAACCGTGGGAGGTTCTCTTGGAGTTTTCATCTCCATGTAACGCAAATATGGGTTAGTTCCATCAAAAAGTCCTCCACGAAGGAAAAGTTTCTCCTAATACTTGATCCAGGAATTCCCTTGTCTTCTGGGTTGAGTTCAAAATTACAAGGCTACGGAGTTATACATTAGAAGTCGTAAAACCTAAAATTAGGTCGGCAGCGATTAATTCATCTCTAAAAAAAGGAGCCAATCCAAAACAAATTGTATATGATGTCTTGTCTTTTTTCAGCTTCAATTTCTGAGCAATGTCACTATCTGGAAACATCATTTTAAAAATATCAGACAAGTCTGAATTTGAGCGATAAGAGGAATGTGTCATCACTGTGCGAAGACACCATATTATTTCAGCTTTACTTACTTGGTCATTGAGGAAGTACTTATCTATAATTTTTTTAGAACCTTTAGAAGAATTTCCTTCCACAGACTCTGTATTGACAAGCACTGAAGAACTGGTCGAAGGCACTGACTCTAGTATCACAGGCACTGAAAAACTGGTCGAAGGCATTGATGCTGTACTCACAGGCACTGAAGAATTGGTTGAAGGCATTGATTCTGGAGTCCCATGCACTGAAGAACTAATTTCAGGTTTTCTTACTAACTGCTGCATAAGCATATTTGAAGAATTTTTAAATCCAATATTTTTCCGATGCTTTGGTCCTTTTTCGTGACTTATAATGGCTTGTCTTCCCATATTGCTCAAAGAAATAGTTTTGTTACATGCTGAACATATAGCAGCACATGGATTTTTTTCATGAGGTTTCAGCCATTTTGACCAGTTAGTGTTAAGTTTCTCATCACACCAATTAAAATTAAATACAGTTTTCCTTGAAGACATTTTCCAGACCAAAAACACATTTTTACAAAAAAAAAAGATAAAAAAATTTCTACAAATCAAATAACCACCTAAGCAGTAAAATTTAGCAATACAACCTAAAAACTAGTTTACCTTTATTTGGAATAGTTCATCTTTTATAGGTAAGTAAGAACTAAGCAGCTTTTCATTGTTAATTGAAGAACCCACCACCCCTAAAGTTGCTTGACACACCTACAATTGACATACCCACCATTGCTTATAACTGTCTGAGGGAGGGAGGGAGGGAGGGAGGGAAGGAGAAAGGGGATAAACAACTGAAGTTGGGGGAAGTCCCACCCCCAAGGGAGACTGGAATTAATAGTTGTGAACAAAAGTGAGGGAGGAAGAACTGCTTAAAGAAAAGTGGTTTCTTTTACCACTTAAAAAAATGAAAAGAAATTTCCTTTTCATACAAATCTGTTTTTCAATGAAATTTTTTTTACATCTTTTTATTCAGAAAGTTTAAAAAATTTCCAGGTTTTTCTAAGAAAAATGTAAATTTCCCTGACTTTTCCAAGTTTTCCAGACGGGTAGACACCCTGAAAAATGTACTTTCTCTGATTAAACATACCTTTTTGTCAACAGATTCGGATTTTATAACGCCAAAAATATAGTGGGTAGCTGCAATATGGGAAATATGGTCACCAATATAAAAATTCTACTTTTTGTGTATTTCGCCCTCTCTCACGATTTTTTTTTAAAAAATTTTTTGCACACAATTATAAAATTCGTTTATCTAAAAAATTTGAATTAAAAGTTTTAAAATTTTTTAAATCTTTTTAAAGTAAGTAATTTTGCATGGCAAAATACAAAATTAGAGCAAAATTGGTTGAATGGTGTTTGAGAAATCAAATTTTAAATATATAATATTTTTTTAAATTCAATTTCTTAGGAATTATTCAAAAGATTTCGCTACAATTATTATTTTGTCATATGAAATTGAATACTTTAAAATTATGTAAAACATTGTGTACTTTACAATTCAAGATTTTTTAGACTATAAATATAAAAAAAATTCAAAAAATAAACATTTATTATTTTTTGCATAAAATTATTTTTCGATAAACGGATTTTATAAAAGATTTTATAAGCATAAATTTTTTCTAAATTCGTTTAAAGTAAAATTAACATTTTGAGGTTCAAACTTTGGATTGCGCACCTTACCAAACTAAGGAGACCATATTTCTGACATTACGGCTACCTGCAATATTTTGGAGGTTCATTGAACCATTAAGATTGAGTGCTAGAATGTGAAGATCTAATCATTATATCCAAAGGTGGTTATTCGAGGTGTTCCGATATATATATTGCGCAATTTACTTACTCTCAAAAAATTCTGAGTCGCTTAAAAATTCTTTTTTGAATATTTCTAAAAGAGTAAAAAAAAATTTTGAAAACAGATTTAACATTTTGGGAGAAACAAAAATAAGTTAGAATTTATTACTCTTCTCAACTCTATCAGACAAGTGATTGCTAGAAGAATAAATTATCAGAATTTTTTTTTCTCAATGTGTAGCTTTTTTCTTAATAAGTAATTTTTTTCTTATAATTTTGTACATAGAAGATAAATAAAATTTTTATGCACACATGTCACTTTTATGGACAAAAGTAACATTTATAAAATTTAAAAAGAAGAAAACAATTGCATCGAATACATTTTTCTCATCAACACACACCAGAATATATAAATTGAAAAAAATTGCATGTACCTCATTGTTCCTAGTTTGCAAGTTGCACTCACATATATATTTATAAAAAAAAGATTTTAAATACGTTAAATTAACGGCAATGACTGAAAAAAAGTTAATGATAAAGCCATGTAGATTTACGACAAAATTACACAAATCGGAAGCAGCAAAAAGGGATAATGTACGCTTAAAGATTCCCGTGTTGTAATATATAATTGTATTAAAAATAACAAAAAATTTTAAAAATATGCCAAAATCAGTAGCGATAGCTGACGAAAAATTTATTTTAAAAAAATGATAGAATTATAACATCAAATCATGAATACTCCACACAATTGGAATTTAACAAATCATAATAATATTGGAATTTTAATAAATCATGTGAAAATCAACAGCAATAACTGCCAAAACAATTGATCCAAATACTCCATGCACTTAGTGCAAATTGACCGTGTCAAAAATTAATTAGTACTCAAATGAGAGATTTGAATTTCTTGGCTTCTTAATATCATATGAATTTAAAAATCCACATGGATATCAGAAGTAATAACTAGGAAAAAGTTGACTGAAAAAAACAAAGGTATCATAACGTCAAAAAGTGTCTAATAAATGTACAAATTGGATTTTGCATGTTGTAGCAATAATGTATAAACAATACAGGAATTATAAAAAAAGAAAACATGGATAAAATTTGTAGCAAATAATAAAACTAATATAATAACGATAAAAAAATCTAGACACTCCATGAATTTACTATGGTATCAAAACAAACCAAGCACATCAAAAAGATATTACTCAAATACATTATTCAAATTTTGTTTGTCGTAATAATATCAGAATGTTAAAAACTATGAGAAAATCAATTGTATTAACTGAAAAAGATTAAAAAAAATTAAATATGACTTTATGACAATATAAAAGTTATAACGGAAATGCGTGATATGCCGTAATATCATATTAAAAATAAATTTAATGTAGTTATTGACAAATAAAAAAGGGGCAAATATATCACATTGATTAAATGATTCTTCTGTTACAAATCTGAATTTGCAACAAAAATGCTACCTAATGTAAAAGAGATGAGAAAAATAGCATTTTTTCTAACGACCAATCTCTGAAATGTTTGCTATCTAGGAATTACTTTATAGATAATCAATTTTATACTTTTGTGTTTGCCTTAGTGGTTTATTAATTCCAGACTATTATAGAATTTTTTCAGTCTCAAGTTATTGAAGTTTATCCAAAGTTGCGTTTTTCTTTAACTAATCTGCGAAAAAGTCATTATTGCACATGAATGAGAACTTATGAAAATAAAGACGGTGCTGGTAAGGGCAGAATATATGTCTTGTTAACGAGGTTTTGCGTAAAAAAAAAAATTTCATAATGTGAATTTTAGATCAATAGAATTTCAAAATTTTTTTGTAGAAATATAAATTATTGATTCGCGGAAGTCCATGAATCAAAAGTTTTTTGATTCGTGCAATTCAGTGAATTAGCGGAAGAAACAAATGCTTGCTCTATATTTTTTTCACAGCTTTTAACCTTTGTTTAATTTAGACTAAAATAATTTTGGAATAAAAGCGATATAAAAAAATTATAATTTCATACCTTAAATGAATCCCAGCAATATAAATATTCTCTGTTAGAAGAGAGGAACAGAGCAATAGGATACCTCATATTATTTTCAGAATTTTTCATTAAGTATGAAACAAATTTGGAGTTTTCAGATTTCATTGAGATTTCACCAACCTCTCCCCTGAAATGAAACAATAGTATTAACACTTTGAAAATAAAAATTGTGAAACGTAATACAAGGTATTAAAATATTACATATTGAAAATAAGAACAATTGATGAGCTTTTGTTGGTGGGGCAACAGCAAAGATATGTTGGTCGTATCTATTTATTATGAGTAACATTTTGATTGCATAGATTTAAACTTAAGATACAACATAAGGTAAAAAGAAAAATAAGTTAAGACTGATTTAAGATACTAAGTGAAAACTAGGATGCTTCACCTAAAAAAAAAGGAAGATTAACATTATAAAAAATTGTTAAGTAAAAGTTTAATTCAGGCTAAAATAATGGTCGATATTTTTAGAGTACTGAGTTTATTAATTGTTAAAAATTTAGCCTACTTAGTTTTGACAATTTAGTGAAAAGGTTTGCACATATGGCATATACAGAATAATTAGAATATATATAATTTGAACATAAGATAATTTTAAAGGCACTTGATTGCTATTAAATTCAAGGGGGAAAAGAAATAAAAAAGAAACTCCTGGAAGAACCCAAGATGCCACCCCGTTAGTTCGTCCCCTTCTACATTCAAGCAGAAAAAAAAAAAAAAAAAAAACTATCGAAAGACAGGAAGAGGAAAAGACTTTTGCAGCCCCCAACTTGTGCGACTTTCTTGTTTATGGTCTCCGTTTATTGGCCGTGGCCGGATGGGTGAATTCATTTCTCGTTAAGGGAAAATGGTAGCCATGCAGCGGTAGCTCTGTTTTCAGTACTGAAAACAAAACCTTTCTGCTAATCGATCTCAGCTTGAAGGGTAGGGTTGTTAAAAATTAAAGTGCCATAAAATTGGGGCTTCATTAACGAGCCAAACAATGAAAATGAATAAAATACACTCATGAACATAAAAATTATTAAATCACTGGCCATATTACAATATCAACAATTGATTGTATTACTTAATACATAACAATGTGTAAAAGAGCCACTTAAAGAGAGCAACAGCTTATGGATACCACTAAATACTGTATTTAAAGTGTGCAGAAAATATTTTAATCTGCCTATCATAAAACCAATAATTAAAAGTGTAAAATAATTAAAGATATAAAAAAATTAGTCAAATTGCTGTAATGTTTATAATAATCTATTAGAAAACATACTTGGTATTAACACATATAATGACATCAGGTTTAGAAGGATGGAACATCCCAAACAGTCTTTGGTTTTTTTTATCATCATTCTTTGATTTTGTATGAGGAGCATAATAAGTATTTTGGGGAGAATTTTCTCCTAATTTCCACAAACGCACAGACAGATCCAAGCTGGATGATAGCAACTGTAAAAGAGTACTAATACATTTTGTTTGATATACACAGTTAAAAAAAAAATAATAAAGGCAAAATATATACATAATCTGATAAACAAAGACAATAAAAAATTTAACTACTTGCACTAGAAGGATGTGCCATTCATTTCAAGGTGATTTTGTCACAAAATTGTCAAAAAATCAAACAGGATTTTTAATGTCCAAAAAAATAATAATAATAATAATTATTTAAAAAAAAGTATTGCTAATTTTAAAAAAAAATTTGCACATATTTTTTGAGAAAATAGATTAATTCAGGATAAGTCTTGGTAAATAAAATAATTAAACTTGACTACTTTTTTACAGAAATCAAAAATTGTACACTACTTGAAACATGACATAAAATATCACAGTTAATTAAAATGATCAAAAATGCATTTCTTATTAAAATACAATGAAAAGATGAGTTCCTTTTTAACCATCAAAATCACTTGGATAAACGAATGCTTGTTATCCAATTTAAAGTGAAAAAAAAAAGCAACTTCCAACTGTGTGAAGGAACAATGAAGCAAATAAAAAGAACAAATAATTAAGCACATATTTAAGTAATTAAGTATACATAAATCTAAGAAACAAAAAAAATATCCCGGCTATGTAAAACAAAACCATTTTAATTATTCAACAGTTTACAGAAAATTAAAAAGCAAAACGAAGCCTTTGTTTTTTAAACAGTTGTTTATTATGTTTCATTATGTTTTATTAAATAAGAACTTAAAGGCTTCAAAAAAACATTAATATATTAAAATCCCAATTTCTACCAAAATTTTTTCATAGATGAGAATGAAGATAGATGAGCAAGTACAGTCGAACTTCTATATAACGAGCTTCCATTTTGCGAATTTTTTCAAGGAACCAAGAACATTTTGGAAATTTCTTCAAAAAATAACTTCCAAATAGCGAAGGGAATTTTCTATTTAGCGAACTTTTCTTTGAGATCCACTTTCCCTATTTCCAAAATATTTCAGAACATTTTAAACTTGTTTACGCATTTTATGGGGGAAATGACCTTGAATTGAATTTTGAAGCCACTTAACTTTTAGAGAAAGCAGTAAAATCACTTTCTCTTTTTGTTCGCATTTCGAACGAAATACTATAACACAAACGACAAAATTAACAGATTTTATCAGAAGCAATTAAACTTTAGAATGCACGTGGTAATGTATGTTTACAATAACTTTTATAACAAATGCAGCTATAATTGTATGCATAAATTTAGCTTTATTTAGTTGAAAATGTATAAGGCATGATTGTGTAACACTGGATAATGTTTTGTTCTATTCTTGCTTTCCATGCAGATTTCTTTTATGATTAAGATTTATAAAATAATTAGTAGATACTACTTTACAATATAAAGGTGTACCCATTGCTATTTTAATTATGTTTAGTGTTTAGGAATTTGAAACCTGTTTTGTGTCCTTTAAGTATTTCAAAAGATAATTTTCTATTTAACAAATTTTCCATATAACCAACTTATTATCGGGATTTAGCGACATTGTTAAATAGAGGTCTGACTGTATTATCCTATGATAGACTTTGAAATTTACACTGCTGAAAAGCAATAAGTTTATATTGAAAAAAAAAAAAATTTTAGTCCTAAAAAATAAAAACATTCAAAAAGTAATACATAAATTTTCGTTGTAGCAAAAATTAAATAAGCAATAACGCATCTCACCACATCAGAAAAATCATGGCTCCAAGAAATATCTGTAATTTCAGCGTGATGGGCTTTGAGTTTATGAACTAAATTTTCTTGAACAATATTGATAACAGATATAACACCATTATAGTGCCTGCAAAATTTATTTAATATTTGTATAGCATAAAATAAATTACAAAAAACATAAAAAACTCATTTAATTTTATAACACTATTTTAAACTAGGCAATGTCTACTATACTAAGACTATATTTGCACCCTACAGTGATAATAAATTTCAGTGTTTTAGAATAACAAAAATGGCGATGTCTACTATACAACTAATAAAGGGCCAGGGTAGCCTGTTTGGTAGGACACTAGACCCATGCGCAAGAGGTCGTGGGTTCAATCCCCACTGGCAGAAGACGAAGATAGTGATGGTGACTGTGTAGTAAATGGTGACTGTTAAATCTGTCGAGTCTCAAAGTTCTCCATGTCCCCATAACAAATCATAAATCTAGGGGTACTGATCCAGGAGTTTCCTTGTCTTCTGGATTGATTCAAAATTACAAGGCTACAGAGTTGAACATTAGTAATCGTAAACCCAAAATTGGGTCAGCCGCTCAACGCCGGTTATATATATATAAACTAGGCTCCAATATTCACGGCTAAAAGAAATATTTGTAATTTCGAGCTTGAGAACTAAATTTTCTTGAACAACATTGATAACAGATATTACACCATTATAGTGCCTGCAAAATTTACTTAATATAATCATAAAATAAACTACACAAAAACATAAAAAATAATAATTTAATTTTATAACAGTATGTTAAACTCATCTTCTAATTTTGTAATTTGTGAACAACTTAAATATCTTAAATAAAACATTCCGAACAGAAAAAAACCATTACTTAATCTACTGCAAAACTAATGCACTCTTTTTTTTTTTTTGACAATTTAAGCTGTTTTAAAACAAGAGTAAAAAAATTAAAATTTTGCAAAGGGGCTTTAGGTAAAATTATTATTTCTTAATTTATACAGTCATTGATATATCTAGAAGTAGTTAAACTAAAAGAACAATAACTGGCAGGAACATTGCCTTTTAAATGTCACCAAACACAAATTGCCAACTTTTATTTAAATAGCTTTAATCAGATGAAGTAACGAATTTTAGATTTCACACAATGACTGAAATTTTTTCTATGAAAATGTAATGTTTTCTGTTGTGGAAAATGTAATTAAGCAATTCCCAAACAAAACTTAGATTTAACAATTTAAGTAATATGAAAGAATAGCACAAGTCGAATTAAATAATTAATTTTTAGAAATCCCCTTTACTCCTTGATAAAAGCTTTTTCAAAAAAAAGAAAAAACATTCATTATTTTACAAATATTTTTAGTGTATATTTTTAGGTAGTTCGATTACTTTTTCAAAGTTTTATCAGTTTTTAAGTATTTTTAGGACAATTATTTTAATAAAACACATTTAAAACAATTTAAAGAACATTAAGCAGGTATGAACTGAGGAACTTTAAGCACGAATATAGGTCATTTTCAACAAATAAGCTGTTTTTAGGTAATGTAAAAAAAATTGTGTCAGAAACTTCTCAATTTTTTATTTTTTTGTCATAAGTAACGGGAAAAAATACAAGGCAAGAAAAACACAGTAGCCATATTTAATATTAAAATATATAAGTTTTAATTGAAGTGTGTTAAAGATAACATGGTGTGCCAATAATAATTTTGTTATAAGCATGTTTAAAATAATAATTTTTATGAACACATTTAAATATATGATAGTTCTTAACTGCTTTAAAAAACGTCGAAGTGAAACAGAAATATCTTTTTAACTAATCTTCAAAAACATTAGAGCTTGCTTTTTAAAAGTAACATTATATCACAGTAAGGGAATGAGAAAATAAGCTTTATTTGCTTCTAAAGTTTGTGCCCATAAGGAAAATAAAAATATTAATTCTTTAGCTATCCCAATAGAGCAAATTAAAACATGTATGCTAATATAAATTTTTATAAAATAAATTAACTTCATAAATTTAAAAGAAGGAATCGGAATGTCATTTTAACACTAATCGAATTTGCTTATTCAATTTCTTTATACAACTTATAAGACCTCTCAATTTACAAAATTTCTTTTTACAGTTTTTATCAGAATGTATGGGCTTTTGTAAAACAAATCTGTTTAGAAGCAATCGTTATCACACTTGAATGAGAACTTAGAAAAAAGAAAGAGGGTAATGGTAAGGATGGTGTAAAATGTCTTGTTCACATATTATGCAGGGTTCATACAGAGATCAGAAGAAGAAATCCAAGGAGTCCAAAATTTTAAGGACTTATCAAAAATTAAAAATCCTTGTGTAAAAGATAACTAGACAGTTTTTTTTTTTTTTTTTTTTTTTTTTTTTTTTTTAAAGCAGTTATTATAAGGAACTCGCAAAAATTATAGTTTGCATATTTTTTTCTAGCCCATCTGAAATAAATTTCGGCTTTGTCAAACTTCATCAAGAAAAATAAATAAAGTTATCACTTTTATACATAAATACATTTTCCAGTTTCAAATATTTTAATAAATCTTGTTGAAGTACAGATGTAGTAAATGAAGTAATGTAGTAGATGAATGTAGTAGATGAAGTAAAGATTAACATAAAAACCTACCAATCTTATATTTTTAAATTTGAATACATAAGAAAATCTAAGGCATTTTATACAAAAAAAAAAAAATAATAATATCACAGTAAATTAATAATTAAGTTTGCTTGTAACATGTAAATTTAAAATTATTTGCTGTTATCTTTTTCTTCTGACTCTTGCAATTCAATTTTTTTTCTTTTAAAGTTTTTCTTAAACTATTAGATTTTGACAGCTAAGTCATATCATTTAGTTTCCCTGTTTGGACAGCAAATTTATCAGCTTACTTAGTAAGTTCATCGATGCAACACAATCTAAGGAGTTTCTAAGAATTAATTTAGAAATCTAATTAGTTCCAAATACTCCTTGGAGACTTTTTTATTTCCATGGAGATTCTAAGGAGTTAAGGAGTCTGTACGCACCCTGACATATGCATAAGCATTAAAACTTAAATTTTAGATTAACGGAACTTCAAGAAATTTTTGTCAGAATATAAATTATTGATTGGCAATAGTCCGCAAATCAACAGTCTCGAGATTCGGAGAATTCCACGCATTAGCAGAGGTATCACATGCTTAATAATAAATTATACAAATAAGTTGAAAATAGAGTCGTGATGGCTATGGCAATAAAACAATGAGGAGAACGAGGTTCAAATCCCAGAGATGGTGGGTTGATACGAATTCCACATCCGCACCAACCACAGTGCCGACATAAAATATCCTCAGTAGTAGATGGATCATGGGTTAGAGTCCTCTTGCTGTCAGGCAAACTGTGAGAGGTTTTGGGGTTTTCCTCTCCATGTAATGCAAAGTTCCATCAAAAAGTCCTCAACAAATGCATATTTGTCCTTATACTTGATCCAGGAGTTCCCTTGTTTTATGGATTGGTTTCTAAATTACAAGGCTACGGAGTTGAACATTATTAGTCGTAAACCCGAAAAATTATGTCGGCTGTTCGACGACAGTTATAAAATTAAAATAAGCTGAATAAAATGTGCGAACCTAAATAAAGTTTTACTACTAGATATTCTTTTCAAAAATTAAACAAAGAGATTTTTTTCAAAAGCATGTTTACAAATTCTTAATATTTCCTTTTTTTCCTTATGGAACCAATGAAAAAAAATTAATTTCGGGACCTTTAAGAAATTAACAATTTGTTGTAAAATGTACACAATGATCTTGGAATGGGTCGCTCAAAAGGCTTGCGTCCTTGGTAATTTTTACTGGCTTTATGCTGTATCTACAGTCTTGTGCTTCAATAAACCCTTGCTTTGTTATTATAATTTCTGTGGCAGAATTTTTTTGAGCTTTCTGCAACAAACCTTTTTAGCACTAATACCTTTCTGCAAGATACTTTTAATAATAACTAATACACATGCTATTAATAAAATTTAAAGTAACAGAAACGTTGTATTTGCAAAGAAAAGTTTATTCGGATATAATAAAACTGCTTGTATTTTTTTTAAAAATGAATATGCAATATTTTTTTATTCTAATATCATGGGCGATATTCTCACATTTTATAAGAGGAAAACACACTTATTATTTCTTTTTTCGCATTTCGTAAATCATCACATAAAAAATAAAAATAATTAAAAATCGTAAAATCAGTGAAAGAGAAGAAAATTAAAAATTGTTTATTTTTCCCAAAAGGGAATTAAATAATAATAATAACGGCATTTATTCCCCTTTGATGCGTAAAAAAGATATCTCTTGAGTATAATTGTGGAGGCAAATAAAATCTTTCAAACATTTCTGCAGAAAAAAAAAATTGCTTCAATATTCTTTATTTCTCATTCTTCTCAAATAAGAATCGAAAAATTAAGAACATTTCTTTCCCTCCGATACCCAAAAAAGGCATCTTTTAAATATAATTTTAAAGAAAAAAAAATTTTGAAAATTTTTACAGAAAAGAATATAAAAACTTTTTACTTTCTAAAGAGAAATTCTTTCTGCAAGAACTCTATAGCATTCTGTGACAATGTTGCCGTGATTCTGCCATGGGGATTATAATAGGATATAGCAGGTACATTTCTGCAAAATTTTTCACACATTCATAATACTAGAGAGTGATCTAAGAATAACTTACCCTGCTGCAACATATTCTGAATTGGTACGACTTGCACAAATCACACTGATATTAAATTCAGAAGCAGTCCTAATCTTTATTTGAGAGTTCCGTGTCACTATGCATTTTATGAGAAAGTTCCCATCACGTGAAAAGAGTAGAGTATCAGGGCTACCATAAACCCATTCGAGAACATTTGTCTGAAAAAAAAGCAAATAATAAAAATTACAGTAGCAGCCCTACATTATATTAGAACTTGAAGGTGGATAAGAAAAAGAATATCTGAATGAGCCATATGACAATTTTAGTAAAATAAAAAACACGGTATAAGAAGGTGTGCAGCAAATAGGTAAGTATGTTTGTTCACATATAAGATTATAACTTTTGAAATAGAAACAATGTTTACCTGATTCAATTTTAAAGACAAAGTATAGAGAATTTAATAATATTTTAACTTGTAATAAAATCTTTACTGTTTTAACATTAAAAAAAAGATAATAACTGTAAAGAGGTTAGTTATTCTACTTTTCAAATTTTATTTTATCAATAAAGCGTTTTGTTGTACATTTTTTATATTATTATTTTTAAAAAAAATAAGAACAGTAGTCTGACATATCCCAGGGCTGGAGTTACCTTGATTCACCTCATGATGCACATAGGATCACATAACAAAAATGTAATCAGAAACAATACAGGAAGACAAATGTTATCCAATTCAGCAATTGCATTTATTTTTAAAAATGCATTTTTTGTTTTAAATAAGTTTTCAATTAAAAAAAAAAAAAAAAGATAACCATTTCGACAGCACATAATTATTTTTTTAAAACAATTCAAATAATTACCCTAAGCCATTAACACACTTAGCTTTATTTTTTTAAGAAAACATAAAAAGTGCGAAAAGGCATTCATATTTGCCCAAACTGATCCTTAATATAAACTACCAAGGAAAAAAAAAAAAGACCTATATTTTATGTAATTTCAATGAAGTAGTAAATATAAGTTTAAGCTAAAGATTAAAGAAGCTCGTGAAATATATTTTAAATTACGTTACTTCTTTATTATATATATTTAGGACTAGACTACTCAAAATCCCTAAAAATGTGAGAAATTGTTTTTCTTATTGGTTTTTTACTTTGATGATTTTTTATTTTTTTTAAATTAATGGGTCAAAATTAGGGATGTCACGAATAGTGATTTGCCCAAATAGTCGAATATTCGTCCAAAAAAAATCGGATGAATACTAAATATTCGGCAACTAAATAGTAACATTATTTCTTTTAAAATAAAAATGTTCATAAATATTATTTTTTATTTATAAATAAGTTTTAGACATTATTGAAAAATAGTCAAAACTTAGCTATATTATTGGTCGAAGGTAAAGTAAGAAAAAAACTATAATAGTTAGGGTCAGGTGGGGGAAAGTGGTGGTAAAATCAAGGTTTTTTTTAAAAAATCCTTATAACAGTAAGTTTTAAGCACTAGATATCAGGTTTTTAGTAGATATTATATACATTAGACTTATATAGGTTAGAAATATTGTGTTTATATAAAGTTTTGCCAAGAAAATTTCTTGTAGATTCATTTTAAAATAGGCATGTTTTGATACCACCACTTTCCCCCAGGGTGGGGTAAAGTGGGGGTATAATATGTTTTTATTTATTATTTCTTCAAAATTTAACTGTGAAATAAAGGAAAGGCTATGAGATTTACATTCAAATCTTTATTCAAAGTATCCAATTTACATAAAATTTCTTGCATAGTTTTTATTATAATTACTGATTAAAAAAATAATGTCCACGACTGTCAAATCTTGGTTCATCTAAAATGCGAATAATGCTGCTAACTTCCACATTATCTTCATCATCTAATTCTGGGAAAGTATAATAATTTCCCAATTAAGACTTAGTAAGATATTTAACATGATATAGATCACCATTTTTCTCAACAACTTGCCTGATAAATGAGCACATCATAATTCTTTTGGAATTGTATTTTACCTCAAGCCATGAACCTTGATTGATTTTTCTGGTATCGAGAGGGGTTGTAGGACTGGTGACTTTTTTTATTTTTATATCAGACCTGTTTTGGTGTTTTCGTTTAGGAACCTGGCCTAAATTGCATTTTTTCTTTCTGTCTTCTTCTTCCAGTGCTAATCTTTTTAAAACATTCTCTTGAGTTAAAATTTCCCCAGATTTGCTTTGCACCCTTTTTCTTTTTTTCTTAGAGTTATCCATAGCTAGAACCGTGTTTGCAGATGGTGTGGGAGATACTGTCAACAGAATTGCTTTTTTCAAATCTTTCATAGGTGAATCTAGTAGTGCAGAAACTTTAGAAGATGCCGAGCTCTTTTTTGTAGCTGCAACTGTTGGATTATTTTCTGTAGGAATTATAATGTTGAATGGCATTTCTATTGAGAGGATAAAGGCCAGTCCCTCTAAATCCATTTACAGCATTTGTTGCCTTCATTTTTTCAAATAATTTCTTTAGAAGAAATGGAAAGGTTGCTTTGGAAACATTTTGCAACCTGCTCTCTCGATACCAAGTTTTTAGTACGTCCCTCCACGAATTTTTCATTGGTGAAAAAACTCCAACATCTAGTGGTTGAAGTGCATGGCTGCTATTAGGTGGGAGGCATAGTAAAATAATACCATTATCCATGGCTAGCTTAATAGAATTATATGTTAGGTGACTTCCATGGCCATCATATATTAACAATACCGGCTTTTTAAAGTTTTTGACGAAATCGATGAAAAACTTCATCCACGTTTCAAACAAAAAATCCTGCATCCAACCAGACTCTGTGCACCCGTAAAGAGTTCCTTGTGGCCCTCCAGTCATCCAGGATTGATATAAGTTCTGTCCTTTGTAGACAACAAAAGGAGGTAAATATTCACCAGCAGCAGATATGCAAAATAATACTGTATACATGGCCTTACCACAGTCGGCAGACTTTAAGTAAGCTGTTCGACTTTCCTTCTGAACAAAAATCTTGCTTGATCTGGGATCAGTAGACAACCCTGTTTCATCCAAATTGAAAATCCTTCCTGGCTCCTTAAGCAAACCATTGCTAAGCAGTACATTTTCATATATGTTAAAGAAAGCATTTGCTGTTTCTTCGCACATATCTTTAGCTCTGGCTTTCGTTAAAAGTTCTGGCTTTCTTTTCCCAATTTCTCCTTTCCATCTCTTTTCAAATCCTCTCACCCATTCGATTCCTGGCTTTCCATTAGGAAAGAGATTGCTGAGCTCCTTATTGCTTAGCAAGTATGTTTCAACAACATTAAGAATATCTTTTCTGTCGAATGGAAATCCACATTTTGACAGGAATTTCACAGCTTCAACGATGCATTTCTCTTCTTCCTGACTAAGAAAAGGCGATCGGCCAGGTCCATGATGTGATGGACTTTTAACAATCCACCTCCTTAAAGTTTGTTCAGGAATACCATTTTTCTTGGATGCAGAATAAATCGATGCTCCATTTTTAACTTCTGCTATAGCCATCTGAAGATCATTTTGTGTATACTTAGGACCACTAGTCTTTTTTATGTAGTTTCTAGGCATACTTAAGCTGGAAAAAAAAATTACATGTCAGTGAACAGTCACACATTAAAATTATCAAAATTGAAAAAAAAAAAGAATTAAATTTATTCTAATGATATTAAAAAATATTCTAAATCATGATTAAATATGTAAAAAATAACTTTTAATTTAATTGCATTATCATATTAAGATTAAAATTTATAAATAAAGCCTATTTTTTTAGATTAATACTTTTATTACAGCCCATTTTTAAAAATTAATCACATCTACAGTCTAAAATTGAATCATCATACAACATTGAGCTAAGCCTAACTATACCACCACTTTCCCCCACCTCAGAAAAAAAATCATAAAAAATTGAAATAATAAAATAATTCTTACCTTGATGCATGAATCTGTTTCTAAGAAGTTCTTCTACTGAAATGTATCAAAATACACTAATTTTTTCAAGTGAGAAAGGATCAAGAACAAAGTTTATCAATACGATGTGTTAAGAACAAACTGCACATATATGTAAACAAGAAGATAAACAGCAGTAAACTTGTTGCCAGATTTACAAATCTTAATAGAAATATTTGTCACAAACTCCAATTATGTATTAATTGAAAAAAAAGTAAAAATATGTACATTTATTGTGAAAAAAGTGCATTTTTTTAGATTACCACCATTTTCCCCCATCCCACCACTTTCCCCCATCTGACCCTATCCATTAGAAATATTTAAGATAAATAAAAAAAAAAATGACTAACAACAATTTAAAAATAACAATCATAAATAAAGTTGAAAAAAGAGAAATAGAAAGAAAAAAATCCTCTTAATTCTTAAAACAAAATTTACTCAAACTAAAAGTAATATTTTACAGGGGAAAAAGTATACATAAAATGTTAAAAGAGATACAGTCTATCAGAAAAGCTTTCAAATATGCCTCATTATCATAAAAAGGTTCATAAAAAAATTATATACAACAAAAATGTAAAAAAATAAAAATCAATCCTAATTTTTAAATGAAAATTTTAAATCTGAACACCTCAATTTTCCAATTAGAATATTTTCTAAAAAAAAGTGTAGAAAAAAGAATTAAGTCTTGTAGAAACCCTCTTACATGTTAGATTAAAAACGAGAAAAGTTTTTTGAAAAAGAAAAATAGAAACCAAAACACCTTACGTTCTTAATTTTTCAATGAAAAATTCAAAGCTTAAAATCTCAATTTAACTTTATCACAATGCAGTATTTTTAGAAAAAACTTACGATAAAAGAATGATATCTATAAGAAATGCACTTTAAAAAAATGCTGTGTCATAATAAAAAGGCTGATAAAAAAAAGGTTAAAAATAAAGCATAAGAGAAATAGAATTTTTTTTCTTCTTAATTCTGTTTAAATATAATTTTAATGTTGAAAATCAGGTTTCTTAGTCTGTTATTTGTCTTCATGTAAGCAAAAAAGTAACGTTAAAAGATTAAGTCTATTAAAAGCTCCCCGTTAAACGCTGAGCTATTATAAAAACAGCAAAAAAAATTAAATTAAAAGCTCCATTTACAGGATCCGAAATCATTTGATTTATGAAAAGAACAAAACAATAACCTTGAATTAATAGAAGAAAATTGTGTGGCTTTTATGTTAAGGTTCAAACTTACTCCTTTTGCTTCAATTTTCGCTAAACAAGACTTCTTTATAACATCCCAAACTTTAAGTTCTCCATCTTCGCAACAGGTGGCAAGAATATCTGGTCCCTCACATTTAGAAAGTGATATAACAACAATTTTGCTTCTGTGGATATCCTGAAGATAGAGAGAATCTAAGAATGTGGGAGGAATAGTTTTAGTGTCGATAAAATAAACGTCGTTACGAGAGGCATATGCAAATATTCCAGAAAAACTTTGAGTTACAGTTCGATAAGTCCCTCTGTTTATAGCGGGTAATATAATGGCAGCAGATGACATTGTACGAAGATATTAAAGCAGAATAATATTTATTTCTTTTAATGGTTTAACACACAAAAAGTAATAGAAATATTCTTTTCAAAATTTGCGTTCAAAATACTCAATTACAAAAATAAGCTAAATTTGAATTTTCACTTAGCACAGCACATTAAGATCGAAAAAAGATGTATTTACGAAAGTTCTTGGAGGAATAATTGTAATTCCTTGTTTACTTTGGATGTTTTCAGAGCATTTTTCATTTATTGAAAAATGCCGGCATCATGTAAGAAATAATTTAATAAACACAAGAAAATAGGATTTGGTTGGTGGTAACTATTTTCAGTCTGTGAAACTGATTAAATGAAAAGAGTGTAACTATCTACTTAAATCTTATATGTTAATGACAGTTTTCTCTTACTACTACAAAAACGGTTTAAACGATGTCTACTGTTCGAACGCGTCCTAGCACCGTAAATGCACTGTTGAAACGCTTCTAGCTACTTGCGTTTGCTTTAAAGTAGATGCATGCGCGGCTCAAATCCTTCTACATGAAACTGGAGAACCATTCTCTTTAAATGCAATTTTGAGAACTTTATTGGGTTAGTTTTATGCGCTTGCATGTTTTCCACTAATCAGGTTATTGTTCTTAAGCGAAAAAATCGCATCCAATATATGCATGTGCGAACTCGAATACGCCATCTGGAGAGAGACCGGTTTCATGCTTTTAGCCCTTCTCCCTTTCCTCTCCTCCTCTTTTCAGTTGATTAGGAATGTACTGCAATATTTTCCCTTTTCTTAATATTTTTCCTTTTTATTTAATAAGAATATTTCAAAGTTTCTGTGATACTTTTCTTTAGAACTATGTTTAATGTAGTTTTCAGTTCTATAAAGTTTTCCAAGTTATAAGATTTTAATCTAATTGAAAATCAAGAGAGAAACTAACGTAGTTCCCTCGTCTATGACTTTCCACACGCTAATGGGGAAAGCATGTGAAGTGTTGCCATAGGTAGAGAGTTCTGCTCTACGCCACCTGCAGCCCATTTCGATCGCCAATTTCCCTCGCATGCGAATTGTTCGAAACTACATATTAAGGACATATTTTTATATTTGAGGAATTTTTAGTTCATATGATCCTAATAAGGTCAAGAGCGTGAGAGAAAGTTAGAGCTTTTCTAATTGTTAAATTTTTTTATCACATCTTTGGAATTATTTAAGTGAATAACATTTTGTGTGTACTGCCAGTTAATGCCATAACTGGTAAAAAATATTGTTCTTGAAAGTGCAAAAACAAATAAATTTTTGTCAACTTTCAATGATACGCTTTTAGAAAGTTTGATTGTTCATGAACTGTTTAATTTAATGTTTAATTTTGACAATCAAACTTACTTTATTTATCATTAATTGGTAACACCTCCCAATTTGAAACGTTTTCTATCATAGAATTTTATAATAGATAATTATTCAAATTTTTTTTCTTCGGAATTATACTTAGATAAACGATTTTACAACTGTACGAGTAATTTTTGTGATTCGCTTAATGAGTTTCAGAACTTTCAGAGATATGGCAAAATGAACAAATAGTAAAACTTACAACAAGAAATCGCGATCGCAACGCTGGAGTACGCGCTCTAGCGGGAGCCTGAAAATATCAGGAATTTAGTTCTACTATAATCATTAGCAGATTCGGAAGCCATTTTCTTAGCAGCAAATAAGAAGCAAACTTTCCCTAAAAAGAAAAGGCAGAAAAACTTGAAAAAGATCAAGAACATCGGTAAATCTTTCTGAAACAGAAAGCGCCCAACAGTTGAAGAATTTCTCATTAGTTTTTACCTTTCTATTATCAGCAAAATCATTTCCGATTTCATGATCGCTTGCCGTTACAGATGTGTGTATTACGGTAAAATGATTTTTTCTCTTTTATTTATTTTTTTGTTGTCTTAAATTCATTACAAATGGATAGTGTTTTCGACTGCAAGCTGGAGCGCTGCAAGCTGTATGCCGCTTATACTTCCGGGTTACTGTTTCCGGTGTATTTTAAAGCCATTTGGCTCACAACATGATCATTGTGTTTTAAGATTCTTGCAAACGTGGTATTGGAATACTTATTACTAAACTTAATCTTGCTCCTCGAACAATATGCTAACACTAAAAGATGGTGCACAGCTTGCAATACGAACAAACAGTAATAAACAAATGGAAAGAGGCCAAATCAAGACTGCCAAAAAAGCGAGTTATTCAAAATCTAGCAACCATGTCCCCTTTTTTAACAATAAATCTCTAAATAACTAAAACAAATTTTCACTTCAAATTCACCAGAATTACATAATAACATTAATATTTTATGAAATACTGCAGATTTGAGTTCAGAAATTGTCTAATTTATTTCTTTTATTGAAAACAAAATTATCCGTTTGAAAATATCGCCTCACAGAATAACATTTAGTAAGCAGCTGCAAACTTTCTAACCGGAACTAGAGCAGGCATACAACTCGAGATTGTTATTGTTTACATTTCTACTGAAAACACCATCCATTAAAGTGCAACATAGCTTACTCTATTCCAATAAATAAATGAGATTTTAGAATCGACGGAACTGTGATAGTTATAGAATATTCTTCATCAATTTAGAATAGTAAATATTTCTGTATCTATATAATTCGAAAAACAACAGTAAAAAATCCTCCGAATTACTTAAAATAATGTCATTTGTGTTGATTATTAATAAATTTTTATCGTTTTCTTGGTAAGTATTTTTTAATTTTGAATGATAAATTTCAACTAGAATTCAGTTTCTGGAAATTCATATTGAGATCTTGCAGTAATAAAATTTTATTATGTGGTATGTCATCTTAAAGTATTAAAAAGATAATCTATGTGTATGTTACCTGCAAAATATGAAATCCGGCATTATATACGAGTAGAATGCCTAGGCTTTGTATATAATGCCTAAAACTAGCCGGCAAAGTATGAAATGATTCATATTTCACACATTGCCTAGGCATTCTATAGAATGCCAAATGCTATTTAGGCAAAGTATGAAATAAACGTCCTGATGAGGTTATTATGTAAATGATGTGCATGTTACTGTAAATGACCGATATCGGTGGTTGTTGACTTTCACCGGTGAATGTTGACAATCACATAGTCGCTTTGGTGAATGTCGGAAATATTTATTACATCCGATTTGATATTAATTTATTCGTGGATATAATTACATTTATTCGATATTTTAATACTTACTGACGATAGATTAGAACAAACATCAGTGTTTGGAGTATCGGGCAAATGTATACCGGGCAATGGCACTTGACCCTAAAAAAACATCAGTGTAGGGTATACAGGGCAGTGGCACTTGACCTTAAAAAAACATCAGTGTAGGATATACCGGGCAAATGTATACCAGACCGTGGCACTTAACTAGACCTAGTATATATTTCAGACATTAACCAAAGGTCTAGTCATAAATAGGTCTAGTTAAGCGCCACTGCCCGGTATATATTTGCCCGGTATATCCTACACTGATGTTTTTTTAGGGTTCAGTGCCACTGCCCGGTATACCCTACACTGATATTTTTTTAAGGTCAAGTGCCATTGCCCGGTATATATTTGCCCGATACTCCAAACACTGATGTTTCTTCTAATCTATCGTCAGTAAGTATTAAAATATCGAATAAATGTAATTATATCCACGAATAAATTAATATCAAATCGGATGTAATAAATATTTCCGACATTCACCTAAGCGACTATGTGATTGTCAACATTCACCGGTGAAAGTCAACAACCACCGATTTCGGTCATTCACAGTAACATGCACATCATTTACATAATAACCTCATCAGGACGTTTATTTCATACGGATTTATAAATCAGGTAAGTGCTATGGCTTTTATAATAAAAAATTGACTTGTAAATAAAATTTTTTTCTAATTTGATGATAGTTCTCAATAGAATGGTTTTCTACTTCCGATTAAGAATTAAGAAAAACATGACCGTTTCTTATTTTAATTTGAGGAATTTTTAGAATCGTTTTTTTTATTCTTTTTTTTTCCGTAAGCATTTTTCATTTTGCGTTTCTTAGTTTATAAATAATGATTTTTATTGAAACTTAATTTTTTTGATAATAATTGTTGTCAAAAAACTTTTTTTGTAGAATTAAATGATGTTAAATTATGGGCTTATGTATACTTTTTGAAGTAATATGATTTATAAAACTATGGAATTAAAGTTTAAATAGGTCTTTCATGTTATATTATTAAATTTAGTAAAACTTTTTCTCAGGCATTAGGTTTTAACTCTAATAAGAAAGAAGATCTGTTCTGTTTATTTACAATTATTTCTCCGATGTGTTTTGGATGTTCCTTCTCTGAAAAAAAAAAAAAGATACCATTTTGTTTTCGCTTGCATAAGAAAGAATATGAAACATTTTTGTGTTTTAAATTTAATAAGCCACAATAAAGATGGAACGTTACAATGCTACACGCTATTTTAAAGACGTCTCCAGAGCAACTGAATGAATGTTCATATGGAAATCGCAGGTATTAATCTCATACAACAACGCCCCCTATAGTTCGTTGCGATCACGAATAAACTTCTACTCCTTTCCCAACTTCCTAATTTTATCGGTCCCGCAGTGGACTGATCGTTAAGACACGGTTCCCAGCAGATCACCGAAGTCAAGCATCACTGGCTGTGGTCAGTGTGCGGGTGGGTCATCACTTGGTTCAGTCTGCGTAGGGACCGAGGGTGTGCGGTATTGGTCCTCGTTAAACTGTGCTACTGTAAAGTGCTCGACTTCGCGTGCAGGTCGTTTGGTTACCGAAGCAGGGGTGCCATCCCCTCTGCAGAGGATCAAAATTGTGATGGCATGTCTTCGGATCTTCCTCAGGCATGTTTCCCAGACCGTCGCCAATAGCCCATTGTGCAGCTCTAGTGCGACGTAAATAAACTACAACAACTAATTTTATCGTTTGCTCCAAGACGCGAGTGTTTGATTTTTTTAAAAATAATTTTCTGTGACCACCTACAAAACATACAAAGTTTAATGGGTTATTTTATTTGGCAAATTCAGTATAAAAACGGAAAATTCGAATTTGTTTCGTTTGATTTTTAAAATTTGTATGCTTCATTGTACTTACTGTTTAACATTTATAATTTTATGCATGATGTTTTTGCTGACATAGATACTTATTGATCGTATTTTATATTTTAAATGCAATTATTTTTGTAAAAAATAAAAAATATCAAGAAGTTTTTAATTTTTGAGAAGCATGCTTAACCGAAATTGACTATCATAAAAAGTTTCAATTTTTCTGAATATAGGCAAATTTCAGATAATTTAGTATAGGCACAAAGACTCAAGTTATTTAGCCGCATTCCCTATTATACCTCAATCCAATCCAGGATATGATGCTGTTTGTTTAAATATTTTAAAGAGAGTTCATTATGTTTGTGAAAACTCCTCTCCAGCTTCAATTCAGATCAATTAATTAATCAATAAGATCAGTAAATTAATCTGAGTATTTAATCTTGGCATTGATTTAATAACATGACAAATTTTCTTTTATGAGGGTAAATTTCAGCTGCATTTTCTTCAATAGGGTTTTCATTTATATCCTAATAAAACTACTGAACTATCTCGTGGACATACTACATACACTACATTCATGTCCAAAAGTTAAGAAACACGTTTATTACTAACAAAATACAGCTCAGATTAAGTGAAATTTTGTGAGGCATGTAGCTGTGTGACAATATTTGAGAGAGGGGGGTCCAAATATTTCTAAATCTGAATATCTGAAAATCTAAATTTTAAGCCATTCCTTAACTAAGCCAGCCAAGGAAGCTTATATTGTCATACATAAAAATTATATTCCCTACAGCACCACTGAATAATCTTACATACGGCTCTAGTATCTCAATCTTGTACCCATAGAAATCAGGGTGCCCCATGAAAGACGTGCACGTCTGTAGGGCCCTTGGCCAAAGAATACGTGAGAATACGTGCTCTTTGTTCACCAAGGTAGGGCCATTTCAATCCCACGTCGTTCCCACCATAACAGAGCTTGACCACTACTGGCTCACTGACATGATGTTGAAAAGATGGTACCAGTTCCCTGGTTTTCTTCATATACGAATAAATTGAGAATTATTGATCTCAGTAAATTATAAGAAAACAATAAGCTCCTATAGATAATTTTTAAAACTTTTTTATTCTAGAAATTAAAACCCACAGCCCCATACTCTGCTGAGTCTGTGTGTCATTTTTTTATTTATTCTGATAGCGTGTTCAGGAGCTTTAAATAATTCTCGTAATTTTTTGTACACGCTGTCTTTATACCAAATAATAAGAAATCAGCACAAAATCTTTAAAAAAAAAACCCTTCTTAGACTCTAAAGCGTTTCGGCACAAAATTAAGCCATTTTTACTGAGGAAAGGTCAAATTTTGATTTTTTTTCCTTCGGTAAGACTCAAAGAAATATAATAAAATAATCTTAAGGATATTTAAATTAAATTTTTATTTTTCTTAAAAATTGTAATTTTTTTGACAAAAACAGCGGAATTTAGTGTGAAAATGTTTAAATATCCCAAATACCTTCTGGGACTAAATTTTAAATGCTTAGTTTAGAATTTATTAATGCTTTATTTATTGCTTTATTTACTAAAAAATAATATCAATGCATCGAAAGTAGAAAAATTTTGTTGGCAGTTGGAAAAAGGTCAAAATTTATTTCAAAAAAATGATCTAGAAAAGAAAAGAAGAATGAAAAGAAAGAAAAAAAAAAAAAAAAGACGAAAAACATATGAAAAAAAAAAAGAACTTAAAACAAATCATTATTCATTATATTTCATTGATAGTGTTTCTAAGAATGAACTTAGACACTGATTTTAATAAACTTAACACTTACTTTTATCATTAGACATGTTTAGTCTGATGATTTAGTCTATTAATTGACCTGAAAAAGATAGTATGGTACCTAAAGGAATTTTGAAATTTTTTTTTTTTTATGCCTTTTTTTCTTAAAATTGAATTGAAAGTATTGTTGTGGGAATTACGAAAATCTTTGAGTATCTTTGAAAGAAAGTTACGTCTTTTGTAAAGTTTTTCGCCCAGAATATATTTCTTTTTTTTTCTCTTTTTTTTTGTTGAAAGAATATATTTTTTGAAGCTCTTTTCCTAATCATCCTATTAAAGTGGCAAATGAAGCAGATCTCGTTATTAATGAACAGGAAACAAAATTAATAGCACGAACAAAATCTATCATGCAGCGCTAGCGGTAGATAACTATAAGTTTGAAAGAGTTTCAAGTTTCCCCTACCTTTCTTCAATTATCAATGATACTAGCAATATTTCAGAAGAAATCAACTCCAGGATGCAAGAAGAAAACAAATATTTTTACTTATACTTATTCGAGAACAAACTTCTTACTAAGGTAATCGAGTTGAAGATCAATAAAACAATTATCAGACCTTTAGTTACGTATGGCACTGAAATTCTCTTACAAAAATACGAATCCAACTTACTAATCTGCAAAAGGAAAATTTTTAAACGCATTTTCGGACCGTTTTAAATAAATAATATTTAGTAAAGGATAAGAAACAATAGGGAACTTGGCCATTTAATCAAACAAAAAACATAATTCAATTCATTAAATCCAGATGTTTGTCATGGCTGGGGCGCAATGAAAGATTAAATGATAATAGAAATCTAAGAAATCTTTTATACTGTAAACCTTTGAACTTGGGACCAAGAAAAAACAGGAAAAAAGATGATTGGACGATACCACTGAAGATTTTACAACCTTAAAGGTGAAAAACTGTAAGTCGAAAGCTAAAAATAGGAAAGTCTGGAATGATATTGTTTAGCCGGCCAAGGCTCACAGAGTACTGTTTTGAGTATAAGTAAGTAAATTTAGGTATTGGAACGAAGTCTAAATCTTTTTAAAGATTTCTAGAAGTTGCTGTATAAGTTTTGTATGTAGTGATTTGCTCATTACAATGATTCCCTGAGTTGCAAATTCGCCTGCGAATTGTTTTATATTTGACTTTTTTAGCTATTCGTTACAAATGAAAAAAGAACTTTTCGAAAAAAAATTTTTTATGCTTTAAAAGAAAATGAAATATCCTTCCTGATAAAAAAAAAAAACATTTCAATATTTAACTTTAAAACTTTATAAAACTCACTCAAGTCTTCTAACGCTACAGTAATTCCTTAAGTCGAATTTGAAAAAGAATTAATTATGTATGAGAACAAAATGAAATATTCATTAAAAAAATAGAGAGATTTAGTTCATGTTATTAAAATATTATGTTACTTAATTACAATTTGAATTATTTACATTATCTTATGAAGATTAACTTATTGAATTAGTTAATTGATATATTTAGAATTAAGATTTTTATAAAACTGCATTCAAGTCAAATAGAATCACAAAGTGATGCACCGCCTTCTAAAAAAATTCTTTTCACTCTTCAAGTCTTAAATTTGTCTTTGATTTTTTACTTATTAAAATTCAATACATTTGAGGAGAGATAAATAACGAAAGAAAACAACAAATAATATCTTTTTATAATCTATTAAATGAAAAAACTTAAATTTTTTAAGAAATCATTGTCAAACTGTTTCTTCTTAAAACTATTTATTTTTTGTTGGCGTAAGTGACCTCATAATAGAAAAAGAAGGAGAAAAAAAAAGTGTTTGAATATGCGGTAAAAAACAGCTCAAGCTTTCTTAGCTCAGCAAGTCGGAAGTGCGACCACTTCACTTTTGTTGTGCTGTAGAGCTGTCTTCTCGATAAAATGAACTCAGCTGTTGACAGATTATGATGGTGCTTCCGGAACCATATTTATACATTCCCAGTTTTTTAACCTACTCCACCTGCCTTTTTTTTTTTTCTTTAAATATCTTTTAAAAAAGAAGGCTTAATAGAATTCATCTAAAGTTTACTTCCTGTTTTTGATGATTTAGTTAAAAAAAAATCATTTTATAAATTAAATCATCGATATCCATTCGTGTATTAAAAAACGTGTTTTAAAACTAAGAGCAAACAATTTTTTATTTACGTTGTCGAACTTGCATTCCTGGCTCAAAATATATAAAAACAAGAAGAAAAAGAACTGCATTTTTGAATGTGTTATCTGTGAGAATAGTATGTATTTATTAAATCTAAGCACACTGACAACTAAATGACATTTCTGGAAAAATAGTTCTAAACCAAAATATACGGTATTCCATATGGATATAAGCCATTCATTTGAGTAATTTCACCGTTCATATAGTAACGGTTTACCAGTATTTCTTTAAAAATTCTGGTTTTCAAAATTATAGCTCTTTTTTCCACTCATTTAATAAAAAATACAAAACTGAAAAATAGAGTTAACCGAATAAATGATTTTTATGTCATGTTATTTTTATGTTTTGACACTTAAAATTCAATTCTTTAAAATCAAAATAGTTAAATTAACATTAAGGGGGCCGTTTTTTGACCAAACTATAGGGCTCGTATTTCCCAGATTGCGGCTATCCCCTATATTTTAGGAATCAGAAATCCGTTTTTGTGTTCCATTTTGTAACTAAAAATACCATCTGGAATAGTTATTTAGCATATTTCCGATTACCCCTTCGACCCATTAAGATTGAGTCATAGAATGTGAAGATCCGATCATTAGATCAAAAGTTATTTAGAGTGGCCCGTTTATTTATAAATTTTTTTTGCGCATTACACTTCTATTATTACTGTTTTATAATTTACAGTACTGTATTCTACTGGGTTAAAAATTATCCCTCTTTATTCGAAATTACATAATGTCAAGTTCATAATTGCTTACTTATTTTAATCCTGTTAAAATTTTCCCATTGCGCTGACATTTAGTTATACTTACCGTGACCTTTGCATTATTAAATTTATGAAAGCGTGATTTAAAAAGATATTGTCTTCACATGTAAGAGAAGATAAACGAACATTTTTAATATTCTAAAGAAAAAACAGAAGGAAGAATTTCATAGTTCACTCAAAAGAATTAAATTTTATATGGTTAGTTTGATGTGTATATTGTTGTTTGATGTGTATATTTCATTATTTAACAGACGATACATATTAAAGCAATTGAACTTCTTTTCCGTACTCTATTAACACAACAACATTTTATTTTATGACCGTCGTTGAACAACAGCGGACCCAATTTTTGGGTTTACGACTATTAATGTTCAACTCCGTAGCCTTGCAATTTTGAGCCCAATTCTGAAAACAAGTGAACTCCTGGATCAAGTATTGGGAGAAATTTGTATTCGCGGAGGACTTATTGGAAGTAACCAGCATTTGCTTTGCATGGAGAGTAAAACCATGAAAATATCCCACAGTTAGCCTGAAAGCAAGGGGATTCAAACCCATGATCCGTCTACTACTAAGGATATTTTACGTCAACACTGTGGTCGGTGTGAGCCGGGTGCGGATTTCGTATCGACCAGCCATCGCTGGGATTCGAACCCGTTTCACCTCAATGAAAGGCAAACACTCTATTTCATGAGCCACAGCACACCAACAACATTGCTGAGAACAGCATGTCAGCATAGCCTAGAGTGAAAGAGTTATGATTCTTTCGTTGAAAGAGTTATATCCTATGGAAATTACAAATCCACAGTTTTAGCCAAAACGGTGAGTACGGTAACAGAAACAAAATACCCTCACACTAAAAGCATGATTTGCTTATGAAGTCATGGAACGAAAAAACAACATTATAAAATTTATTTGAATGGAAAAAAAAAATTATCTTACTTATTAATGGAAGTTTTAGATTTTAATGATACTAGACCACAAATAATGAGCAATATTACAAAATGATAATTGATGAGACACAATAGGTAGTTATTTCTTCACTCAATCGATTTGTGGCCTATGTCGATTCATTGGTGAGTTCACACTCTGCAGTGTAATGATGTATTGTTTTAATACAAAAGTGCAGGTCAATGCTTCTTTAAACTTCCTAACAGACTTCCGCGTTAAGAACGAAAATTATTCTGTAAAATCTGATGAAAGTAAAACACCATCTGCTATCTCAATCACAAATCGGTCTCACATGAAGCACGCGCTCTTTTGTATCTATTCTTAGAACCATACTTCAATTTCAAATTATTTTTCGTTTTTTGAAAAATATAATGCACAGTAACACTTTTTTTTATCTAAGCATTATCACGTTTGCATCCCATTATTCTTACTATAGGAGATTATTGTTTAGAACTAAGAGCAAGAATATCGGCAAACGTTCAAATTTTCGAATCAGAAAATCCATGAATCAATAATGAAGAAAACTGATTATGCTTACTTGAACGATACTTCAATTTTAAGTAATTTTTCGTTTTTTGCAAAATATATTGCTCAGTAACACTTTTTTTTTTATCCAAGCATTATCACGTTCGCATTCCAATAACTTTTGCTATTGGAGATTGTTGTTAAGAACTAAAAGCTAGGACATCGGCAACGTTAAAATTTTTTCGAAACAGAAAATCCAAGAATCAGTTAGAATGAAATCTGAATAATCTTACACGAATCAATAATGAAGAATTTCAAGTAGGCATATATCAATAATGATTCAGTAATAATGAAAATTATGTCTTTTCACCTCTGTTATGTGCACTTAAAACTCAGCAAGAACCAAAACATGCTTATTTAACGTGAATTGTTATTGCCACATACAATCCAAATGATTAAAAAAAAAAATATTCTGTTAACTCTGTTTTATTTCAAAATTATTTACACTTTGTAAGCACGACTCAAATTTTTAAATATTATACAGGACTGCACATAAGTAAATTATATATGACTATATAATAATAACTAAATGTGACAATAATATCATTTATCAATTAGATATAGCATATATTTATCATGAAGTATGATGTTATTTAACATTTGATTGCAATAATGATAAACTCCTTAATAATAATCAATTAACTCCTTAATAATAATAATACAAATTATGTATTAGTCTGCATCAGTTTTAATTCTCCTCATTTTCTTTTTTTGTTAAAAAGGACTTGTTAAATTTGAACTTTTGACTTGAAATTTTGAACTTTTTTTTATTTATTATTGTTGCTCTTAGTAAAAACTATATTTATATTTTTCTGGAGATTTTTTTACTATAGGAACTAAAATGCTAGCTTCTTTACTTTATAAATATAAGCTTTTTAAAAAAAGATATTATAAAGTAAAAATGATGCAGATATTGTGCTGGAGGGCGCAAAATAATAAACGAAACACCCTGAATAACTTTTGATCTAATGATTGGAATTTTATGTACTGTGACTCAATGTTTTGAGGGGGTGACCTCCAATAGTGCTCACGATATTTTCAGATACGAAATAAGACATAAAAACAAACTTTCTTTGAATAAACACATAATTTTTTATACGGATTCGGATTTCAGACCCCCGATATATAGGGGATAGTCACAATCTGGAAAATGTAGTCCCAATAGTTTGGTCGGGAAAGTTGACAAAAAATTGGACCCGTTAATGATAATTTTTGCATATTTAGACATATCTAGATAACATTTTAAGCGAATTAAAAAATTTTGCATACAACTAAATTCGTTTATCCAAAAATAATTCCTATCAAAAATATCTTTTAGTAATTATTTAATTAGTAAATATTTTAAGTAATTATTTTTGCCATTAAGATTAAGCCACTAAGATTGAGTCGAGAAAATCTGATCATTAGGGGATCAAATATTATTCAGGAAGTTTAATTAATTTTTTTTCACACCGTACATAAATAATTTACAAAAACAATTAATTACACATGAACTAATGAAAACAAATAATTGCGGTAATATCAATAAATGAAAATGAGATGCAAAAAAGTATGATGAATTTTTTTTCTTATAAGGCATTCATTTCCAAAATATTTCAGAAACCATTTATTTATATTTAGAAAATAATTAGAACTTAAAAAAATGCAAAGATTAAAAATAAAATCTGAAAAAAGTGAAGTACTAAAAGGTAAATTCATGCAGTGTAGGATTCGAAAAAAAAAAAAAAAAAAAAAAAAAAAAGACGAAGAAGAAAAGGAAATGTGTAATCAATTCCCCCTATTGAGTGGATTCCAAGGAAAAAGGGAAGTATTAGAAAAAATAATAAGGTGTTTAAATTACACTTTTCTTTGAAGGTGTAGCTATTTCTACATAGTATGCTCTGAGAAAAAAAAATATTTATAAATTCACGGTTGCTAAGCTGGCAGAGGCTTGGAAAAAATCGAACTTGTCACAAATATTTGTGCAGTTACTTTCAGGGTATCGCTTGTGAATTGAATATTCATTTTCAAGGACATACAGCTTTTTATAACTCTGTATCTAGTCCAGAAGTTTGTGTTGAACAGTGTCAAAAATACTATGGAATCTTAGAAAAGCAATCTGGGTTTGTTTAGAATAAGGAATGCGTTCTGCTGCGCATTTTCTTTTTTTCTTTTACTAATATCACTTGAAAAAGAACATTTTTAAATAGTAATATATGGAAAACAAGGTAACAGTTGTGTGAAAAATACATTTTATCTTTTAGCTGCTTTCTTCTTTTCCGTATACAATACCACAATAATTTGCTGTGTTCTATTAGAACTATTACAAATAATAAAACATAAATAATATGAAATTTTTTTTTTTCTAAAGGCGTATGATATAATGAATAACTTAGGCCAAAAATAATCAATATGAGGTAGGCTGACCAACGTTCCGGAAAAATTAAAGAACTGTCAGCAAATTTTTTTAAAAGGAGCTTCGAAAACTCACCGTTTTACTTTCTCAATTATTTAAAAAAAAAATAAATAAATTCTGTTACTTCGTGAGAATTTTTTTTTAAAAAAACCATACGGTTTAGTAACTATATGGTTTAGTTACCATTTACAATTAGAATCTTTTGAAAACCGTGAAAAGGAAATCTAACTGGGCATTGAAGTTTGGTTATGGTTGAATGTTGGATTGCGCTTTGTCAAATGAATAGTTGTACTATGCGGTTCAATAAGTTTATACTAGTAGGCTGCGCCCCCTGCTCGCTAACCCCCGAAAATTGCTACGCAATCTTATATGGTATGCTTCGCAAACCAAGCTCGCTTCGCTCGCTACTAACTTAGGTACATTGCAAATGCGCAAAATTCTAAGAATTCAAAACAATCATTCAAATCCATATAACAACTTTTTTTTTTAAAAAATTACATCTTTTTAGTAAATACTAAGTCATTAAAATAAATTTGAATTCAAATAAATGACATGTAATTCGTTAAACCTATTAGAAATGTGCTATAGTAAACAAATAAATTCGTGATATAAATCAAAAATCGTCAAATAAATTCGTAATATATAAATTCGTGAAAAAAGCGCTTTCGACAAAATACTAAAATAGAGATCTATCGACAAAGACTACTCACTTCTGCCTAACTTAATAGTATGAGATTGCCGCAGCTGAATTGAACAACCTGATAGGGTGAATTTCGGAAGAGATCACATTTGGTGAGAATGCTCTCTGGTTATTTCAGTTTCCGTTTTTAAAAGCGCTATATGTTGAGCCACCTCAGCTAGATTTGGCATGTGACATTTTTAGCGGCAATCATTGGTCGATTTTCTAGCGTTGCCATTCGGGGAGTTGTAATGAGGCTTTTTTTTGTCATCGTGTAAGAGAAATATAAATATAGATAGTAATGCTATATATTTGCGACAGATTGTAGGAAGGAGTGCAGGACACTGGAACTTGCTCATGTCTTGGAAAAAACGAAATATTGAGGGGTCAAGATTGACTTAGTAGCTCTTCAGGCTAAAGTATGTACTCATCTGCAAGAAACCTTAAGTGTAAGGAAGAAGAAACTTTAGAACAAGGAATTTTTCACCACATACTTATATATAAGATTATTAGGCATTCGCCGTTGTGTTAATATACAATGAAGAAAAAATAAAAATATTAATTCGTAATCCTTATCCCATGACTTAGCTTCCAGCATTCCAACGTGTGCTCGATTCTCATTGGCTGTGGGCCTGAATGGCCCGGTTGAAATTCAGGTTGTTTAACGGTATTCGGTAAAAGCAGATAATAAATTATTTCTTTCGCGGTTAACTGTTTTAACACCATTTTTTAACAGTTATCAAACTATTTTAGTTAAATACGGTGAAATAACAATCAATTAAATTGTTCTTTAGCCATTTTTTTGAGAAAATTCTAGCAATGCAGAGAATTTCTGCCAGGGGTTTCTGTTCTCGAAATATTAAATCGGAAAGGTGAATTTCTTAATGTTCTTTTAGAAACTTAGCTATTAGTTTTTTAATTCTACCGTTGCGTGTGTCAGTTTACACAATGCCAAGAATTTAGTAAAAAATCGTTTATTCTTACATTATTATGTTTTTATTAACTTGCGTTCATGTGTGAAGATAGAATCTTGCATAGAAGTTTCAACCATTTTATGACAAATTAAAGTGCTCAATTCTCAACTGAAGCTCTGTGCTGGATGACAAGATAAGACGATTGTTATCGCCAAATAGAATTTATTTTGAACTAAATTTTTGATGATATCCCCAAATCTGAACTGGTGCCTTGTATCTGCTGACAAAATTAATTTCCTTACAGCTCTTACAAAATTTATCGCCAAAAGGAATTTCATCAATCAAAATTTCGACATTTTTTCTGGTTTGCTATTATACTATTTACGTTTCAATTCGATCTCTATGTCTGAATAAGTTACAAATGTTTACCATAATGATTTGCCATTTTCACTAAACTAAACTTGGACCACTTTCCTACAAAAACAAACTTACAGACACAAAAATTAAAAAGAAGAAAGTAATTAAACAAAATTACAATTTAAAAAACTAAATTAAGCAAAAAGGGAAAATGCTTTTTTTTTCTCAATTTGTAAAACTAAAAACGTAGGGCACATCACTTTTGTAAATTTTTTTTTATCACCATCAAAGATTGCCCCACGTCTTTCGAAAAGTATGTACCTCAAGTTTTCTTTCTTTTTTAGGCAAAATAGAAATAGAAATATTTTCCAATTTTTTAACTCACTTGAAAAATGTAGTTGCTAAGAAAAAATTATTATATTTATTTTTTTTAAATTCAAGTTAATTTATTAAAGGGTTGGTGTGTTAAAAAAAATTTCTAAACAATTTATGGACCTGTTCAAACGGACAAGAGTCTTTGCCAAAATGCAAAAACCTAACTTTTATACAAAAAAAGTTAAAATAAATCTAAAAGTATTGTAATTTTATGCACAATGATGAAAAATGATACAATTTCTCATATAATTTTAAAGTAAAAGCATTATTAATAAAGCATTTAAAAGTAGAAAAAAAAAACGAATTAGAATTTAAACATAAACTCTAAATATATAGATAAATTGATATCAATTATTGCAAATAAATTAGATTAATTTAAATTCTACATTTTCTAATCTAAACATACATAAGTGTACAACAAATATTATTAGCATCGTTTAAACAAAACTTCAATTTGAATTAAGAACTTATTGTTAAGAAGCATTTTGCAAACAGACGTAGCGGTGAAAATGATTTCTCATCCACATTTATTACTATCTGTTACCACTTGGTGCAATTGAAAAATCACCAATACATAAGTAACAGTTACACCTATGAATGTCAGTCCGAAATTTCGCGATACACTAAAAAGCTTCCAAGCTGTTAGTTCTACATTTGTAGCATAAACTGCCGTACATGCAATTTCACTTTGTACGTAGGCTTTCAAATCAATGCATCTGAAATTCTTGCAAAATCTTTTGATTATGGGAGCGAACTGGTTCGCTTCTTCAGAAACAAAGGAAGCTGACAAGACAATTAAACCGAAAACGGTAAAATCAAAAATTATTTGTATGATAATTCCTACTTTCGCAGAAGGGTCTATATCCATCCATATAGAAGTCAAATAGAAAAAAAAGTACCAACAAGTGCGGGCAAAAGAACATAGAATTATCATAAGAACCTGCAGCGAAAATATATCATTTGTTTTTCTCACCAATTCATCAATTTTTAGAAACCTTTTGTGCAAGTTTTGAATCTTGCGAGCCAATGTATGATGGTCTGAGAGATTATTTTTTAAATTTCTGACTTTTGGGTCTGAATATCTGTTAAATCTATTAACACAGTTTAGTAAAGATCTATCTAAAACGTTTGTATCCAATAGTTTACTCTTGGAGGAAATATTCCTTGGCTCTACCATTATGCTACTATGTAAAAAGGTCTCAAAAACTGATACACATCTTGTTTTCCATTTTTTATCAGATGGTTTAATATTTACATGTAAAAATGCACTCTTATTTTTAATTTTTTGATTCGTAGAATGACTTTCTGAGCGAAGTTTGCACTTGTGCCATTTGAATTGGTAATAACTAGAGGAATCTTTATGTAGGAAAAATTGTTGCGATTTTCTTATTATTTTAATATGTCTTGTCAGTTTTGCATGCCTTTTAAATTTGAAGTTTTTTCTCAATTTTTTTGCATCACTGTTCAATGTCCGAAACATTGATTTCAAATGCAAGCAGAATGTGCAGTAAAACATAGTATTACTGGCTGATATGATCCAATTTGTTAAAACCAAAACAGAGATGTACGTTACATTAGCAATATGTGAATGAAAAACAAATTTTGTTATTTTACCAAAATTCAAAACTGTTCCAATCAGCATAATTATACACAGTAAAAGCACGATATAAATGACGAACCATAATTGACACAATTTTCGTCTGTCGGATGTTTTAATTTTATATTTCCCAGAAATTAAATCTTCGATGAAAAGTTGTTGTAAAGACATAATATCTTGAAATTTTTCTATCAGAGAGTCAGCTATAACGGCAGTTATCAAAACTTCTATAAATGAGTAGAAATTATCATAGATCTCTGATATTCTAATCATCCGATAAGTATGATGAACTAGATTAGCATTAAAAGTGAAAATTAGTATCATCCTCCAAAAATACCAAAATGTGTATCGATAATTTCTCTGCGTGGTGACGTAAACAGGTAATCCTGTGCACTGGAAAACATATTTCGAGAAACCTGTACACATTTCAAACAAGTTCATAATTTAAAATTCACCTCATACAGTCATTAGGTTTTAATTCTTTACAATATTTAAGGTTGTTTTTTATCTAAAGTATCAAGCAAAAAACACAATTTATAGATCATCGCACAGTTTCACATTCTAGTTGTAATAATTTCTAGTTATTAATTCCTAACACGAGTTTCTGCTCAAAAAATAGCAATGGATTTAAATTTTTTAATTTAATTTTGCATGATTTGTAGATTTTATAATTATATTACTCTAATATCTAAATATTATATTCATTATATCCATGCATTGGCTTTAGTTCTCTTTCAAATATATCAATTGAAAAATATATTTCGATTCAGTACTTACGTATTTTGATTAATTAAACAGAAAATTAGTTCTAGTAACATGCGTTGATTTCTTACATTTTCTTCCATCGTCAAAGTTCATTCTATGAGCTGATCTAAGAATTAGTTCAATAATCAATACAGAACTTGTGGACTTGAACTTCTTGAATCAGTACTTGTGGAAATTAACGTTTTGCTATAGAATTCTTCATGGGTTAGAAATATCTTTTCTCCTATTCACTTTGTTTGCCCGCTTAAATTTCTTAACTCCTGCAGACGATTTTAAATTTTTTCTGTAGATTCACTTATCATCAATTAATTTACTTAAATTTAGCTTCGATAATAAGATATTGGAATACTGAATTATTTTTATTTA
Source organism: Parasteatoda lunata (assembly GCA_949128135.1). Lineage (NCBI taxonomy): Eukaryota > Metazoa > Arthropoda > Arachnida > Araneae > Theridiidae > Parasteatoda > Parasteatoda lunata. Next base: position 9,437,368 of record OX421973.1, on the reverse strand, counting down.
GTTCTAAACATGAATTTTTTTATTATTCTAGAACAAATCTCGAATAGGTTCCTACAGAGAGTTCAATTTTATCTTAATAAATGCAAGTGAACGACTTGTTAAGTCCAGAGAACTTTTGGGGTATAATACAACTGCAAACTATTTCATCTTTTTCATTATGTTCTCAACTGAAAAATACAGCATATGCAAATGTTTAAACAACTATACTTGATAATAAGTAAAGTGCATATGACTGACATCTAAACAGGAATGAAAAAGTTAATTAGCTTTTTCTCCATTAAAGTAAATTTTCCTCGTGGTCAACTCATCAAATACGTCATGTTCAATTACCTTTTGTTTGCTCAAAAACGGACGACTAGTTTTAAATGAGATTAAAAAACAACGTTAAAAAGCTTATAAAGAAAAAATTCTAAAGGTAAAATTTAAACTTGTGTGTAATTAATTGCATTGATAGGAACTTTAAAATCAAAATAATAATATTAAAACAGTAAAATAACATTAGTTTTTCAAACAGAGCATACAATTGAAGAAAAAAATAATATTTAAATAGATTAACCTATAGTTAACAATGAATAAGCTATCTAAAATCAATATAGTATTGAACATACTGATATATCCAGAAACAATGCAAAGCTCGTTTTATAATTATTTCTGTAAATTGTTTAGACTTCAGATTAATGGAATGATACAGCCATTGAATGAATAATATTGATATAAAAATAACTGCCTGAATTAATTAACTATGAAGAACTGAAATCTGATTTCGTAAAGATTTTTTTTATTGTTAGTATATTAAAATAGTTAGTATATAGAACAGTCTGATTTCGTAAAGATTTTTTTTATTGTTAGTTAATTAAAATAGTTTTAATAACTTTGCAAGTCATTTGTTGGAATAAGTAGGAAAATGAAAAAAGGTAGTATACGTTTTTTTTCAATCACGTAGCTGAGCAATCATGAGTGCAAATTTTTAAATTTTTTTTAGATATTTATAAGTACTGTCTTACATGATTATATGACCTGATTTCACAGGTTTTCTCTATAAAAATTGCTTTAAGTACAGAAAGAATTTTCAAAATTTATAACCTTAAAGAAAATTTTTATAAAGCAATAATTGATGGAAATAATAACAATAAGAAAAATATCACCTTCATTTTTAAGGAAAAATTTATGGTAATTCAATATTTGCATCAATAAATGATAAAAAAAACAATGAAATATATATATATATATATTTCAAAAACGGTATTTAATTTTAGATTTAGAAAACCCAATATTTATTGCTAATTGATTAATATCCAATAGATTCTAATTATGTTTCTTATCCATTAGATTTTATGGCATAATACTGTAATAGTTATATCCTGTGTCACGTACAAGATATAATTATTTCGTATAACCAGGTAGCTTCATATTGTCCTAGTGTTACACATGTGAGATTGATATATTGATAATGACCTGACAATCACCAGTGATGATGGCGTGAGCATGCATTCGAATATTAAAAAATTTTGTCTGAAAAAAAAAAATGGTGGTAGTAACCACTAACCTGAGCACCACATTTTCCCCATTCACCCAATCAAGACCCGCGATGGCTCGGGGGATAAAAAGCTCGCCTCTTAATGAGTTACACCCAGGTTTGAATCCCAGCGATAACTGGCTGTAATAAATTCTGCTCCCACCTTGTACCGACCACAGTGTTGAAGTAAAATATCCTCAGTGGTAGATGAATCATGAGTTCGAACCCACTTGCCATCAAGCTAACCGTGGTAGGTTTTCTCTACTTGTAACGTAACAGTGGGTTAGTTCCATCAAAATGTCCTCCATAAGGACCAGGTTACTTCACATGTTTGGTACAGCAGTTCCCTTGTCTCCTTGATTTTAGATTACTTTATAACCACCGTTAAACAGCAGACCCTGTTCTGAGTTTACGATAGCAATGTTCAACTCCGTATTATAGTTTTGAACCTAACTCAGAAGACAATGGAACTCCTCTATCAAGAATAGGAAAAACTAGACTTCGTACTGAATTTTTTGATAGAACTAAACAGCATTTGCGTGACATTGAAAGAAAAACCACGAGAACCTCCCACAGTTAACTTGACAGGAAGGGAACTCTAATCCATGAGAATATTTCCCCACCTGAGGATATTTCACGTCAGCACTGTGGTCGGTACAAGCCGGATGCGGAATTCGTATCGACCAACCATCGCTGGGAGTCGAACTCGATTCACCTCATCGGAAGGGGAACTCTCTATCCCCTGAGCAATTGCGACTCTGTCTCCTGGATTGGTTTCAAAATGACAAGGCTGCGGAATCGATGAGTCGAACCGATTGGAATTAATCGAAAAATGTGTTGACTGTTCAACGCCGGTTATAAAATGGAATAAAACTACCCAATCAAAGGACACATTTTTTTGGCCCAAACGTGTTTGCATTTTTCAGCTCTAAAACTGTTTAACTCAATTACATGTGATCGAATTTCAAACCACAAAGATACGATCGGGTAAAGTGCAACCCAAGTAGATGTTCAGCTAGTTTATAATTTAAATAAGGTTGTTTAAAAATGAATTTTTAATTAATATTGATTGTTTTTAAGTCACAAATAAATAATTTTTCATTATCAATGGGTAATTGTTTAAAACCATTGAGAGAAAAATCAATAAATGCGTTAAAAAAAGGACAAAATACTAAAAAAGCTTTTTCCGAAAATTTCATCTTCAGGATTGGATTTTTGTTAAATTTTTATTTAATTAATTGCTGACAGGAAAAAAATGTTGAGGAAGGTATTCGTATGAGATTTTTAAACTTGTTTTAGTTTAGTTAATGACAAGAAAGTTTTTAAAGATTTAAAATGTTAGTTCTTTGAAAATTTATTTGTTGGAAACTGAATTATAAAACAATATAAGAGCTTTAATTGCTAATTTCTCCCTCAGGAAAATAATTACAGAGTATAAGCATTAATGAGTTCGCTTTACTTATGTTTAAGTAGCATTCTAATAGCACTGTTATTCAATTTTAAATAACCTGGTTTTAAGTATTTTGTTTTTACTTTACTTCATGTATTTAAAAGAAATTATAAATGATGTTCCTCAACCATTTTTAAATGTCGTTCTACAATTCATGATAAATATACCTAACTCCAGTTTTTATACTTTAAACTAAACGTTCTGAATTCTAAGTAAGCACAACTCGATTTATTTCATCTACAGAGTGTTATCCTATTTTTATTCGCAACAAATTCTGTTTCTTAGCCCTATTTTTCTGGCTTCGTTTCATCTTTAAAAGCAGGATAATTTATTATTCGTTTACTTTACAATCCCTGTTCTACATTTCTAGATTAACTTATTTCTTCTCAAAATTTTTTCTTTCTTATATGCAAAACATTATTTGGTTTTATAAAACAGTGACTCTAAGTCAATGCATTAATGACAAATATTCCACATCCTTGCAGCAATGAAAACTTACTTTTAAATTACGTGTCGATATTTTCTTTTGTTAGCTACCACTCTTGTTTAAGATGCATAAAAAAAAATCCTGATTGCGAATCCAAATATAGTTTTTCTTTATATTTCGATTGATACGCAAAACTTGTTTTCTTAATTATTGCTAAAAATAAAACAGTTCAAAACTATATTACGAATCATTTAAATCATTTGAACATTTTATATGTTCTTTAAAATAGTTTAGTCAGAGAGTTATCAAACAATAATGTATAATAAATTAGTGATTTGGTTTTAGTACATAACACTGATCATGAATATAAAATAGATCGTTCAACTTGATTTTATTTTCAATTAAAAACAATAATATTAGTTAAAAGATAAATTAAAATAATTTTCATAACTAATGTGTTTTTAATAAATACATTAAAAATATTGAAAGAATTTGTTTCATTTAATAAGGAATTGGTATTATTTAAGAATATATTCGATCGAAGAAAATGCCCAACGTGTTTTTAAACAATTTATTTTCAGAATCAGCAATTCGTTTACGTTCACAAAATAATAATAATCAGAAAAAAAAATCTTTAATTAAAGTATTAATTTTTTTTTGTTGTTGCTTTCTACCGTTGAAGCTATTTTGATTAATGAGTGTTTTACTTTAATTAAAAGAAACTTAGTTTTAGTGATTTATTCGGTTTTAATTTATTCATTTATTTAATTTTACATCTTCTCGAAACTCTCGAAACCAATTTGGATACCTACAAGTGTCGATTCAACAGCCAATCAAGTTAGACAAAAACGCGTGACGTTTTTACAGATATCCAATTAAATCTGAGCTAAATAACAAAGTTAAGCATCACTTCACTCTTTCTCGAGTAGTATGTACCCAATTAGGTTTCTTTTTTTATGAAGAAGTGTAATTTGAATATAGACTTTCATCATAGTGATTTGAATTGTTAGTAAAATCTAAAATTTGGAAAATTGGAAAGCAAAATTTCCAAATTTCAGATTCAGACTTCGAATCTAAAATTTCCAAATTTTAGATTCAGAAAAATTCTAACTGTTTGATTTAGACTTCCATTCATAAGGTTATAAGGTATTAAAATTTAGAAGTAAATTTCTTTTGATTAAGTGTTCACAAAAAATGCAAATTCGTCATTATAGAAATTCTACATAGTTTTAATGTATTTTTCTCTGTTTCTTTTTAAACTGTATGGTTTTTATTATAGAATCAAGAAAGGAAAAATTTTAAGCCAGGAGTAATTTGATTTATTTATGTCTTAGTGCTGGTAGTATTGATATTTCTTTATATGTAATTAAATTTTAATTAAAAAAACCTAGAAAAATGATTTTTTTTCAATTAAAAATTTATCATCAAATAAAAATTTATTATCAAATAAAATAAAGTAAAATAAAAACGTTTGTTGAACGTTTCACTTAAAGCATATTCCAAAGCATCACGTTTTGACCCATTTACAGAAATAGTTTTTACTAAGTATTGAAAATAAAAGCAGCTTTTATGAAAATAATATCACAAATAGATTTAGAGATTGAAAATGAAATATTATGAGATTCTAAAATTTGAATAAAGAAAACATTAAAAAATAATTTGAATAAATCGTTTGAAATGCTACGTTTTCGATACGTTCGACTATTTTGAATAAAATATTTTAAGTACTCATAAATATTTAGTTGAAAAGAATCGGCGAAGACATAAAACATGGTCGTGATAGGAAATAAAAATTATGGTGAATATAACTGGATCGTCGAAAAAGAACAAAAATTGGTAAATTAGGAGGTTGAATTATTCTAATTTTCGTAATAGGACGTCAAAGTTTTGAATAAATAAGTTAAAATATCTTAAAAAATAAATATTTTATAATTAAGCATGAATAAGGCTATAAAGGAATACTCTGGACTATAAGAGAAAAAACATAAAAATTGTTTTTAATGAAAATAATGATAATTAAGTACCATTTGATATTCCTTTCTTAATTCTGGAAACGTTTATGCGGACTTTAATAAATTGTAAAATTTACTAATAAAGGCAAAATTATCTTCCATTCATGAGGAAATTTTGAAGAGAAGATGGACTGGGCATATCCTTCGTCTAAAGCGGAAGAGCCCTGCTAACATTGTACTTACTTGGGCACCCGATGGAAAACGTAAAAGAGGAAGGCCGAGATTTACTGCAAAGATACATGAACAAGGACCCGTGCAAAGCATATTTAAATGGATAAAAAATAAAAAAGGGTATGATGGCTGTCTCAGAATGGATGGTGTTTTCAGTAGAAATGTAAACAATAACAATCTCGAGCTGTATGCCTGCTCTAGTTCCGGTTAGAAAGTTTTGCAGCTACTTACTACATGTTATTCTGCGAGGCGATATTTTCAAACGGATAATTTTGTTTTCAATAAAAGAAATAAATTAGATAATTTCTGAGCTCAAATCTGCCGTATTTCATAAGATATTAATGTTATTATGTAATTCTGGTGAGTTTGAAGTGAAAATTTGTTTTAGTTATTTAAAGATATATTGTTAAAAAAGGTGACATGGTTGCTAGATTTTGAATAACTCGCTTTTTTGGCAGTCTCGATTTGGCCTCTTACCATTTGTTTATTACTGTTTGTTCGTCCTGAAAGCTGTGCACCATCTTACGTTAGTGTTAGCATATTGTTCGAGGAGCAAGATTGAGTTTAGTAATAAGTATTCAAATACCACGTTTGCAGAAATCTTAAAACACAATGATCACGTTGTGAGCCAAATGGCTTTAAAATGCACCGGAAACAATAACCCGGAAGTATAAGCGGCATACAGCTTGCAGCACTCCCTAGTGTCGAATAGGGGTGCCTGGAAAAAAAGCTGGTCAGCTGGTGCGAAGAGGATAGGTAGGTATATATATTGACTGTAAAGGAACACTCCGGATTATAAATAAAGGGACATAAAAATTGTTTTTCATAAAATAATAATAATTAAGTACAATTTGATTTTTCTTTCCTAATCATGGGTACGTTTATGCGGATTTTATTAAGTTGTAAAATTTTCTGTTGTAAAATAAATACACTAGGGGAACATAATGTGGCCCATCTTGGTTTACTGAGGCCCCTTCTAATGTTTGCCAGACCTATGGAAACGCAATATCGCCTATCTTTTTTCAGCACTTCTCCTGTTTGTTAGACAGCACACTAAGGGAACTCAATATCGCTTATCTTTTTCAGCTCTTCTCCTGCTCGCTAGACAGTACAATAGGGAAATGCACCACAGCCCATCTTTTATCAGCTCTTCTCCTGATTGTTAGACAGTACACTAAGCGAACGCAATACCGCTCATCTTTTTAGCTTTTCTCCTGCTTGCTAGACAGTACAATAGGGCTATACACCACCGCCCATCTTTTATCAGCTCTTCTCCTGATCGTTAGACAGTACACTAGTCAAATGCAATACCGCTAATCTTTTTTCAGCTCTTTTACTGCTTGTTAGACAGTACAATAGGGGAACGTAACACCGTCAATTTTGTTTTTCCCCACTAGTAGTAGTCTTAGGAAAATGCATTGGTTTTGAATATACCAGCTAAAATGTCGTACAAAATTAGCATTCACTAATAAGGCATTTATAAGAACACTAAAGAAACCGGCAGAAAAAAGTGTTTTTATTGCCTTCAGAACCGATGGAAGGAGAAAAAAAGCGCTCAGTATTTATACGTTCTAAAGAATACTCATTGAGAGTACCGTATTGAGATCACTCCGTGTGATCTTGTGCCACTAGAGTCAGAAAAACTCCTTTCATATATGATACCGTGGTCCATAAAGGGAAAACCAGGTGATCACGGTCCCGAAGGCGTAAATGAAAATAATAATAATTTTGTATAATTTGGTGTTTCTGCCTTATTGCTTCAAATAGTATGCACATTTTAATGGGTTTTCCACTGCTGTAAAATTATTACTATAGTGGAACACCATATCACCCAAATTGTTTTTCGTCACTAATATTACTTTTTATCGGCAAACTACAAAATTTTGTCATAAACATTACAGGAGACAGAGTATTGATTTTTATGCGACATTTTCTTTATAATTCCGCTATAAATCTTGAAACGTGCAGCATTTAAATTGTATTATTAAATTAATTAGATAACACATAACATGGTAATATGATTAACACTTTGATGCAAAATTTTTTATTAAACAAATTTTTTTAATTTTGGATTAAATTAGGTCAAAATAAGTAAAAAATATTATATTTAGTATTTTAATAATTTATGGTTATAAAATACAGCATGAAACACAGGTGTTTTTTCCTGCTTTAAAGATAAAATCTTGCTAACACTTCTCACTTCTAAATAATAATTTTTCAAATTTGCACTTATTTGCAATTATTTAAATTCTTTGAGAGACAGTTATTCATTATTGAAATTTAATTAATTTGCAAAAGGAATTATTGAACATTTTTGAATATTAAGGAAAAAAAAAGTTTTTCTTCCGACTTCTTTTTGGATTTTATATTTTAGTACAAACACAATTCCGATATTATAACAGATTCTTTTTATTTACTATTAGACTGTTTTTTTATAATTAAAAAATACCAACTTATTGCGTGTAATTAGAGCGTCAGAAACAAATATATAAAAGGCTGCGTCAAAAATTTTATGAGTTTTGTCAAATAAAAAAATACCATTACTTTTTCTTCAGATTTTTTTTCTTCCACAAATTTAAACCCCCCACCTCCATAAAGAGTGCAGAAAAATAGTTCACGTGGCATAAAAAGCAATTTACTTGCAAATAAATTGATAATAGCAATCTGGATTTTATTTTATTGGTAAAATGTTTTTTTTTTTCAATTTGTCTCATCTCCTTTCTATTAATGCATCCCGCAAAATCAAATGTTTGTTCCTAATTTCTAGAAGCGCACTAGCTTTAATTGCATATTTTTTAAATAAATTTTTTCCCAGTTTCATCAATCATCGTGTCTAATATTTTACAATTTCTCATTTGTTTATACCTGAGAAAGTGAATTCAAATGTCTAATTCACACCATTTGTCTGCTCAAAAACTTTCATTCTTCAACCCGCTTTGCTGGGCTTGCACAAAGACGCACAGTTTTCCATCAAAGTTGTAATTGATGAGTCACAAGCATGTCTGGTAAAAGAAAAAAAAAAGAAAAACACATTAAATGTGCAGAGCAAAAAAAAAAAAAAAAAAGGGTGCATTTTCAGGGATTAAGAACGGAAAGAACAAAAAAGGCGCCAAACTCCTTTGGCTGTTTTAATCCTTGAAAATAAGAGTGGCCACGGTATTTCAATCACAGTCGAATATGCAGCAACGCCCCCAAAGCCCCCTGTTTACAGGGCAGAGCCATTTTTAGTCCCCAACTAAAATCCTCAAAATAGCTAGCAGTCTCCAGAAAGTCATGTGACAAACAACGCATTTTAAAGCACGGCATTGCTGGCTACTGTCTTTCGTCGAACGATCTTTCACTACCGACAAAACATTTCACTGCTATCTTCACACTGCGAACATACTTTACGAACGCCTCACCTGTCATACTAATCAGCTCTAAGTTAACTTTTTTTTTTTATTTAAATGTAAACTAATATCTCCAATCCAGTTTGATTTATTTTTTTGACTTCTAGAACTTTTCCCTTCTGTTTAAAGTAAGTGAAATTCTTTATTCCTATCGTGTTATGCATTAATATTAGCCTAAAATATTTAGCAGATAAAAAAAGATTCTTTCTGCTACCTGTTAATTGACGAAATGCAAATTAAATAGCTGAGTGTTTAGTTGGACCTGATCATAGATATACTGCTATCGAATATCAGCAATTTTTCAACAAATAAACACTAAAAAATAGCAAATGCACAATTGTTTCAAAGAATTTTCCGAATTCAATAAAAATATTACTTTATAGTATTTTTTATTAAATTAATAAAGTATACATTACACTATTTCGTATAAAGTATACACTATTTCGGGTCTTGTAGCTTCAAATATCCAATAAATTCAAGCAACGTGCAATAATAGTGAGATTACCCGTACAAAGATTCTCTATGACAATTAAATTTCTGAACTTCATTTATCATTTTCTAAAAACGCGTGAAACAAATTTTTGAAACCAGTAAACATATAAATATTATATTGACATAAGACACGTTTAGTTTTGGATCCAATTTTACCCAAATGACTTTTGTTTCTAATTTAAATTATTCACATTTTTTGCTAAAGATTATTGATACATGTTTTTCAATCTCTTGGAGGATTCCGATAAACGACATTCCTGTTTTTATTATTACTTTTTTAAAATTTGTCTTAACTTTTAATCGCATTTAAAATTTTTATTCAATATTTCAAAATTAAGAAGACAAGATTTTAATTTAAAAATTTTTATTCAATATTTCAAAATTAAGAAGACAAGATTTTAATTTAAAAATTTTTATAAAATGGTTTAAATGTATTTTTTTAGAAAAAACTTTGCAATCACTGGAATACCTTTAAATATATGCATACGCATTTTATTAAATTTGAAAGTCTGAGAATTTTCATGACGGCGTTTTTAAATGATTTCTTATAATTTTCTTCAAAAATATTTTCTATATGGGGATTCTGATTTAAGAGATGAACAATACTTCCACAAGCTACCCTGTTGGTTGTTTGCGATTATAACACGGAAAATAAAATAAAACAACTCATTTTTTCCATTCTGTTTAAATAATTTATTTAATGCCAACATAGAGCCCAAATCTGAATTTTTAGTTAAATTTTTACATTTTATTAAAAAGAATTAATTTTTATTAAAAAGAATTAATTCGGTATTTGATTTAATTTTAATGTTAAGTATTAAATAAAAACGCGTTTGCATTGAAATCTTATATCGATATTCAACTAAATTATTATCATTTTCCTTTTTGATTATCATTCTAAAAAATATATTCATTCTTTTTAATAATTTATTTAATGCCCACAGAGCTAAAACTGATTTTTAATTAAATTTTTATAAAAGATGTATCAGTTCTTAGGATTTTTAAAAAATAATTCTAATGCTGAGTATATTCAAATAAAAAAAAGTTTGTACTTTTTTATAGATTTATTCAATTTAATTATCGTCTTCTTTTTTCATCGGAAAAAATCCATTTATCTACTAAAATGCGGAAAATATGTATTTTTCTTTTTTAGGGGGGGGGGGGGGTTTAAAAGTCAAATAAGAAAGTGTGCATTCAAAATCTTGGCTTTTAATAGCTTCTTATCTAACTATATAAATTAAAGATATTTAATTATGATATTTTCAAAGAATACAAACAGGAATTTTGCCTACAACTTTCTACTTATGACGTCTTGATTTTTATGATTAATAGATTTTGTGTGACAAAAGAACTTTCATTACGAAATACAAAACATAACTAGATAGGTATGGTTATAGATTTTTCTAAATTCCCATCGCTTTTGTCTCATAACTTGTTTCCTATTCATGTTTTGTAGTCATTTCTTTTGAAAATCATTTCAGTATTCTCTTTTACCACTTGTTTTAGTTAAGGTCATTCCTCTGAAAACATAGCCTTGTTAATGAAGAAGTAAATTCATCTTCAATAGCCTTTATTTTTCTTGTTTGAAGGTAAACCTGAGCTTGAAATTGAGTATTGAAACGGCACTTAAATCGGTTTACTAAAAAGGATGTTTATGCTTTTACTTGTAAGTCAAAGCAAAAGAAATAACAGAGTATTAAACATATAAATAGAAATTATATAAATATAAATTATATAAATAGAATATGAATAGAAAATTTTATTTCATACATTTCATTTATATATTTCTCATTTTCTTATAATTCAAATACGTTTCATTTTTATATTTCTACAAAAATATATTTTGTTCTCATATAAAGTTCATGTTGAATACAGTCATATGAGTGTAAACAGGCCTAGTTAATTAGTTAAAGCTAATTAACAATTAATTAATATAAAAGTTAATTATTAGTTAAGATTTAAAAAAAGGAGAGTGTCTAACTTTTCATTTTGTGGTAGAGTTTATTACGAATGAAGTTTAAATGACAACAAACTGCACAATTATTAATGGTATGGTTGGAATGTTAAGGTGTTATTATATTTTGGTATGGTTATGTTTTGTATTTTATTTATTCTTATTAAGTTCTTTTAAAATACAATGTGCAACTCTTAATATTGTACCCTAATCTTGTTATTCTAAATCTTTTAATTTTTTTCTATAAACTCTGGGACTCGTTTTTAGAAATTACTTTTTAAGGAAAACTAATTTGCGTTCGCCTAGCTCGAATAGAAAAATCCCTCGAAACCTGTCCAAGGTGAACCCTTCGGAGGTGGGACTCTCACTGTGGACCCTTAATAGATAACCATTTTATGTTATCCCTGCGTTACTTTTTGTATTCTAACTAAACTGCTTCTTTCTAGAATTCAAAATCTGTTTACTTGTTTCTGAAACGAGAACTTATCGTAGTTTAGTAGAAAACTGGTTTTCAAAAATTAAGGACTTATAACTTGTGTATAAATAATTTTTTAATTGAAAATAAGCATTAGTTTTGTATTGTGGTACATTTTGAGCGAATTTATTAAATTAGGGATTTGCAATTTTTGTAAGACAGGTTTTATTTTTTATTTAATATTGTATAATTTAATTAATATAAATGTGTAATGGTACAGTGCGCAAAAATTAAAAGATGGAACACCCTGATTATCTTTTGATCTAATGATCGGAATTTCATGTACTAGGACTCAATTTATCTCCCCCCTAAATGGGGTGACCCCATTCAGCCGATATTTTAAGATACAGTGCACTTTCTCTAAATAAAAATAATTTTTTTCTCCGACGGATTTGAGTTTCTTTCCCTCAAAATAGGAGGCATAATCGGGGAAATATGGTTCCAATAGTTTAGTCAAAAGAGCGGTCAAAAGTTTGAATACCTGATTGTTCATTTTACATTTTGCGTATTTTACCATATCCAGAAAACTTTTAAAGCACATTGAAAATTATTTGCAAAGTTATGAAATTCATTTATCCAAATAAAAATTCATGCAAAATATAATATTTTTTACTATTTTTCGTAATTTTATTTAATAATAGTAAATTTTTGAATTGTAAGGTATACAGATTTTTTTCCCAACATTTTGACGAATGTAACTTTATATGGCAAAATAAAACTCTTACGGATTTGGTCAAATAGCTCCCGTGAAATCGAATTTTAAATATACTAAATTTTTTAAAATTCGATTTCTTAGAAACTCTTCGACCTGTCATCCCTTCAGTGGGTCGATAAATGAGTACCAAGCATGCTTGGGAACTGAACACTAGGGGTTCCGCGTTCGGCTGACCACCCGACCGGAACATCTGCTCCTGCACCCCAGAGCCCAAGGTCAAGAAAGCTGAGATGGACACAGTAGGCCTTGGCCCTGTATGGGCTGTCGCGCCGCTGAGTTTAGTTTAGTTTTAGTTTAAATAAACAAATAATTTTGGTTTAAATAAAATAATGATTTTTATTGATAGTTTTTTTCAAAATTAGTTAAGTTTTTAGTTACACTATACAACTCAAGAATAGACAGTAAACAACACAACAATAAACCATTTTAGCAAAAATAGGTTATAATCCAATCACCTTCGTTTTTCTTATTATATCAGATATTTTGCGAATTTTATTTGTTGTTATTGTAAATCGTTATTTAAAGAATGTGAAAAAAATCCAGAAAATCAAACGAAATATTTACTTAATTCATAACGGAAATGCATCTGTTTTAAATTTTTATCTCAAAATAGACGCATTTTAGTAATGCATATCTAGAACACAAAAATTAAACAAATTAATCATTTTCTGTTTTCGATATTGTTGTTCGACCGGATTTCCAACGCAGAAGGAAAAAACTCAAAATTAAGTACTATATGCTATTTTTTACATGGGAAAATGAATAGGAAATAGAATAACCATACGTTTGTTTATTCAATACTACTCAGTTAGTTTTATAAACCAGATGGATCTAAAGCAAATTAATCACCTAAAGTGGTTTAGTTTAAAAAAATTAAATAGCAACAGTTTTTGCTATTGTATAATTACCTGATAGTAATTTATATAAACCAGTTTATTAAATAAGTAATAATATACATATTCATCTTTAACAGTCAAACATATACGCATTTTATGCTAAAATATTCGTTCGTGATTTTCTCTTTGTAGGAGGTAATTATTTCAATTAGATAAAAATTTTACAAATATATGGCAATGATGACCTCTGAAGAACACCCTTTATTGAATAAATTATACGTACTAATAGGCTCCATCCCTGCTTGCTCCGCTCGCCAACCCCTGTTACATTTTTTTTTCTCAAGCGTTAATGTTTTGCTCAAAAATACAGATCATTTTGCTTTAAAAATGCACCATTAGTGCAGCTTTATGTACGAATATATTAATATATTTTCGCAAAGGAATAGAAAAGCCTTTAGATTTGAAAAATAATCATCTGTACTTAAAAAAAAAAAAAGACAATTTAACATAAGGAATACATTTAGTAGGACTCAATAGGAAGAAATATGTGAGAAGTGATTTTTCTTTTTGATTAGACATGTAACAATTTAAGTAAGGGACGGTTTTAATCGCTGCTAATTAAATTTTTTTTTAAAATTTCAATATGAATGTTAAGATTTATATCGAACAATATATAAACTTTCTTTGTCTCTCCCTTTTTTTTATTTTTATTTATTTTGCTACTTTCGATTGACATCTACTTGAGCGTGAGCTTATAATATATTAAAAAAAATATCTCGGGAAAGAAAAATAAATTTTCTACAACAATGAATAAATATTCAATATTTAAAGCAAAAACGCTAAAAAAACAAACAAACGAAAAAAAAAACATTGAATTTGCAGTAACTTTCGTACAAATTGGAATTTCGAAAGAAAATTCTCATTAAGATCACAAATAAAAATGGATCTTGCACACATCAAATTTTCACAAGTATCGAGATACAGATCGAACCAAACAGGGTATTTTTTCCCCTACAAGTCAAATAGTAAATAATTCTCGAATTAACCATTAAATCTTAAATTTAAATAGTACTCTCTATACTTTTTCTACTGCCTTCGTAATTCTTAGTTTCTATGTTTTATAGATTTTGTGAAATAAGGCAAAATGTAAGGCAACGTAAAGAAAAAAAAAGTGAGGCAAAATTCGTAAAAAAAAAGTATTTAAAAACTAAATATAGCCTCTATGGTATTTTTTTATACAAGTTTAACCGTTAAAAATTCTCAAACTATTAATGAAATGTTACATTTTATTATTCCATTATAACACTTTTCTACATTTTCCCGTGATTGCAAGATTTTATATTATATAGTTTTTGAGCAGCAAAATAAAATGTGACGTTATGTTAAACACCCAAAAAGCAGTAGCAGCGGCCTCTACGATTTTTTTTTTTAAATACAAAGAGATGAATATAAGTATAAAGATAACACTTATAATTCTAAGTTTTCCAAACATTTTACGATTCAATAAGCTTTACAGTTTTATTTGTTTTAATCAATTTTCGAAGTGTAAATAACTATAATTTTAAATGTGCTTTATTTTCTAAATAGGTGCGCAGCAAATTTATTCCAATTTTTTCAATCCTGTATTTATTTTTAGTTCTTAATTTAAGGCATTTAATTCGAAATTCTGTACATGCCATGTACCAAGAGCGTTGACATCGTCAACTCTCGTGGGTGAACAAAAAACGAAATAAAAATGAACATTGTTGTTGCTTTCTATAGCGATTTCCAGATTGGAATTCAACATGGCACGCGCAAGTTCAGTTCTATATTTTCTTTCTTTTTTGACACAGATGCTTCATTTGATATGCTAAAGGTCATCATTTTCATCTCACCTGTCTTTTTACGCCTTCTTCCTTAAAGGAGCGGCGATGAATTTTAAAATTTCACTTTTCCAACTTCATTTCTTTTCATATGCGTAGGTTTATAGAAATAGAATGATTTATTTATGCATTTAATGTCATCTTAGTTATCGTTTGAGAGTTTTCAATTTTGAATTACAATCAGTTTTATGAATAGCTTCTTCATTCTGAAAAATCGATTCTGAGTTGGGCGTCATAAACGCTCAAATTTGTGGCGACCCTGATAAGATGTTGAACAGTATTTTGTTCGAGTTTAATCTCAGTATCGTGTAATCGAATATTTTCGTGTAATAAAAGATCCGAGAAAAATTAATTTACAAAAAAAAAAAAAAAAAAATAGAAAGTTATTTTAGTATTAAAAATTTTCTCTGCTATCTGTTCAATCGCGTTATATTATAAATTAAGCATGTCCTCTGAAGGCTATGGTCAATACATTTCGGGAAATAATTAAATGGAATTAGTATCATAGAATTAGAAAATGAGATAAATTTAAACGATTTTAAATGTTTATTTAAACAGGATACACAAACGCAAAATTCCCCACTTTTGAAAAACAGCAAAAATCAAATTAAAATATAATACTTAAAAATAAAATTTAGAAAAGGAAAAAATGCAAAGTTGATCGTTCTTAAAAAGAAAATTATCACACAAATGTATTACTATAAATTTAGAATTTCATCCCCATAGAAAGTGAATATTTAAAAGTCTTGCAAAATAATTTGTTTAGCATGGCCTCGTCAAGTTTAGCGACAGCTCTGAAGGTTGTAGAAAAATTTAAATGATTTCACCTTTAAAAAAGCGCTTGAATTTCTAACTGTGTAGGACTAACTGCAATGATGCAAACTAAGTTTAAGAAATGGCAAACGAGAATAAGGCATTTTTAAATTTCACAGATTTATGAACAGATTGTTCTAAACTGCTTGTAGCGTTGCAATAAAATAACTAATTATAATATACCATTATTATGGTAAGCTTCCGATGTACTTTTAATGTTTTGGAGTTGATTACTGAGAACTATAATGCATTTAAATTTCTTTTTTTCGTTCATATCGTTTGCTGGCTCTTTTATTTAAAAAATTTTGCTTCATAGTTTATTACCAGTTGTTTTTAATATTTCAATTGAACACAATTTTTTTTTATATTTCAGTATTAGTCCTATGATTAGAATAATTTTTCAAAATTTTCCATTTCTATTGCAATGACAATTGAAATTACAGCGAGGAAAAAACGAACCACCTTGAATAACTTTTGATGAACTTCTGGAACTCAATGTAAATGGTTTGAGGGAGTGACTTCAAATTCAAATATACTACTTAATTTGTGCGGACAATATTTTAAGTTATGAAATTAGACACAAAAACGTACTCTCTTTGAATAAACATATCCTTTTTTTTTTAACGGATATGGATTCATTTCGCCTAAAATATAGGTGGTAATCGCAATCTAGGAAAGTATGGTCCCAATAATTTGGTCAGGAGAGCGGTCCTAAGTTTGGAGCCTTTAATGCTAATTTTACTTTTTGCAATTTTCATCGTATCTCGAGAATTTCTTAAGAGAATCGAAAAATTTTTTGCACACTATTATAAAATTCGTTTATCCTAAGATAATTTCATGCTAAAAATAATTAATAATAATTATTTAGTATTTTTTTAAATATTTAATAACAGTGTTTTTTTATTATTTTATTTAATAACAGCGAAGCATAAAAGTGTTTACATTATTTTAAGGGATGTAATTTCATAATGCAAAATACAAAATTTAAAACAAAATCGGTCGAATAGAAGATGAGAAATTAGATTTTAAATGAATCAGATGCTTTTCATAGAACCGTTAAGAAGTTTCCGAAGAACTGATTTTTTTCAGAGAGAGTCGGTATAGGTTTGTTTATTCCCCTGTAAAAGATAATACACATTAATATGACTTTTCAACTTAATTTGGCTAGGATGGCGATTCAGACAAAATGGACACATTTGACTTCAAAATGGACATGACACCAACCAACCTAGATATTAGCACCCTTTCCAGTATATTTTTTCATATTCCAATGTATTTATTTTCATTACGCTATTTTTTATGTATTTTTTATTATCATAGGAACTTAAATAATGTTTAGCAACATAACTTTCATGTGCATTAGTTAATTATCTTAATCATAATATGAAAGCAACGAATATTTATTTAAGTTAAAAGATCGTAATTTATGTTTTTGAGTTATAATGATTAACGAGCGTTTAAGTTATGGGTAAGGATCTTTTAGCCTGTTTTGGACCCCCTTTTAGCCTGTTTGGATACCTTTCAGCTACTTACGCAAAAAAGTCGCAACATCCTCCCTTTTTTTGTGTCTCTCCCTTTACCGAATTAATTTAATTTTACGATTCAATTCATATGTAAGATTTTTTTTGTATAAAATAAATCATATGTTTTAATACAAATATTTAGGAATCTTTGTGTTTTCTTACTATGGTCCACTTAAACACTTAACCTCTGAAACTTTTTTTAAAAATTTTTTTCTAACTTTTTGTTTCCCAAAATTTAAATTTTATTTCGAATAAGGATTTTTTAAAGTGCAATTTTTTTCAAAGTTTTCGTCACATTTTTTTTTTCTTTCTTTCTCTTCTTCTTTTCTTTTCTTTTTTTTTTTTTTGCAATGTAAAAAAGTTTTGAAAAGAAGAAGATTTTAGTGTCTTACGTATATCTCTCCCCCCCCCCCCTTTCAGCATCTAATTCACATAATCCCAGCCTGTGTTTGGTGCTTGCTTAGTATTTGAACTGCCCCTTGTGAGTATATACATACAGCATGATTGTTATATTTGGAAGAGGTAATTATATTAATCAATAACAAGAGAAAAAAAATTTGATACTGAGAAGGAGCGTTGCCACAAAAGGTAACAAAATGTTTGAATTTCAAAATTCAATGATTTTCAAAATCATCATTTGTTAAAAAGGAAAATTAAACGAAGACTTTACTCGGAGGAAAATATTCTGGTAAAATTACAGTACTGTGTGGTAATGGTATTTCTGGCAAAAAAGAAAAACATGAATCCGGTTAATAAAACCAAAATATACGGTATTTAAACCATTCTATTGGTAATTTTTCCGCTCACACGATAATGATCTACCTGAAATTCTATTTTTCAAAATTATAGCTCTTATTATATTATAATACATTTAGTAGGAAATGCAAAACTGAAATGTAAATTTAACTGAATAAAATGTTTTTATGTCATGCTCTAAAGTATCGAGATAAAGTTACCAAATTTTACCACATTTACGAAATTACATTGTAAGAAAATTTTTTATTGTTAGGTTTACCAAATATTTACCAAAGCACTTCGGTAAAAATTACCATGCTTTTCGGTATTCCCAAAGAGCCGGAAACACGGTAAATCTTATCTTATTCTGGTAGTTTTGATCATACTTTTTTTTTCTCAATGTAGCATCATATCTTGACCAAGATTGAAAATTTAGTCCTAAGAAATTTAAAAAAAATATTTTGTGAAACAGAATTTTTATATTAAATAACTCATCTTCAAGTAGCTATTAGGATTTTTGTATGTTATTTCACTATATGTACACCTGGTATAGATGCTCAAAACAAGTGCATACCAAGTAAATTTCTTTAATGTTTTTTTTAAAAATTTGTTTAAATGTGTGTAACGATAATTCAATCCTAAGTTTTGTGTTGCAGGATTAGTTTTAATTTCAATTCACTTCACGTTCTAAGCTTCGTGTTACTTTATTTTCTTTCAAACTACCATTTTGAAATAAATGTCAATAGAAAAAGGTAATTTGTTAGACCCGGTATACAATTCTTTGGTAAAAAATTACGCAATAATGTTATTTGTTATTCAAACTGCTGTTTGAGTGTTTGCTTTAATATAATTTCTATGCATTAAAATTTCACAAATTTTGACAAGCGATCTAGTTGCAAAGTTATTTCGTAAAAATGTTTCTCAAGTAAACCTTTTTGAAGGTAAAGACGAATTAAATTCCCAAAAGAATTAAATTAACATTCAAATCAAGTGTATATTCAATCAATTTAAACACGCTTGATTTCCTCTGACAGTTAGTTTTAAAGTAGGGAAAGCGGCGAAAATAATTATGTTAAATCATAAGTTTGTTTATTTTATTTAGTTGAGGCTGAATACTTGATCCGAATATAAATGTCGTAAATTTTCAGAAACAATTTTCAAAAATCATTTTAAAATAGTAAAAATTGCTTTAACCGAGACTTAATTGTTTTTGTATTTTTCATTATATGCTTGCTAGAAATTTAATTTTATGTTTATACAAAACTATTTTATTTTTCATATTAATGTGATAAATTATATTTCAGATATGTTTTTATTAAGAATAATCGTATGTTTAGTATGTTATAATATGTAAATATATTTCGTTAAATAAAGTACCACTATTATAAATAACTATTTCTTCAATAAATTTATTTGAAATAAGAATAATATGAAAGGGAATTAGTTGTGTATTAAAATAAATTATTACTACATTTTAAGTCTTGCTGAATAATTTTGTAGACATCTTAAGAACGAAATTTATTGAATCGCCCGCGTTCAAAAAATGGTGGTCTTATTCTCACTTTAAATTATTATTTCTTCAAAACGAAATTCATGGCCAAACGCATTTTTATATGACAGATTATTTTATGTGAAAAGAAATGAAAACTAATTTTAAGATTCAAAAGAAAAAAATACTGAAATTTATAACACAGATAATGGTATTATAGCAAAAAATTGCATTATAAATTCCCTTTTTTTTCCCTTCTAAAATATTTTTTTTATAAATTTTTCATTATACAAAATGTACTAACGTTTTATGATGAAAATATACTTTACTAAAACGCAATTTATTTTATTATAATGGTTTTCATTTGATAATTTTCAAAGAAGAAATGAAAGTGTCCATATGAATGCCTTTCACTGAGTCCTTCCTAATATTTATTTGAAAAATATCTATCTTTTAAAGAGAAAAATTTATATCAATCATTAGTTCATGAAAAGAAAAACAATAAAAAATGGGTTAAAGAAGGAATTGCATTTGAGAATCGGGTAATTGCATCTTGAAAAGACGTGAAGAGATTATACCTAATCATGTGACTTAAATTAGATTTATTTGTGACCTGTTGGTGACGTCACGCATGCGAGCCTGATTGGCTCTTGAATCGACAACTGCCTCGATTTTCCTACGATGACGTAACTTGAAGGTACCTAATTCTGTCCCTTTCCTATATTAAAAATTAAGATACTTTTCATGAGTACGCATTGACTCATATTAATATTTATTGATTTTTCAAAACCACAATGAGTTAAATATGTCAATATTATCTTGTAGAAAGCGAAAGTTATTTTCTGTAATATTTTATGAAATAATCTTCAATTTGTAATCTATATTATATTTTTTGTAAGAATATTAGTAGGCATATTCATATGATTCTTAAATCTAAATCTAAAATACAATTTAAAATGCAACTAACATTATAAAGATTTAGTGCCATAGAAAGTTAGGTGTCAAGTCTGTTGTACTCGTATTTTTAGAAGTACAGTTTTTAATGCATTACGTTTGTTTGCAGATTGAAATACACTTTTTTCAACATTCAATTATGATTTATCTCGCTCTTTTAAAAATATCAAAAATAATTGAAAATAGAATTTTAAAAAATCATTTGAAGTACATAAGTTTTTCTATATACTCAAAATATAATTACAATTATACAACAAAGATATAATATATAATAAATAGCATCTAACAAATATATAATTCGTCACTTATATTCAATTATATCTGGTGTTAGAGATAATCTTTATCCCAGTTTTCCCCTTAAGTTATGAATAAGCAATGAAAAAAAAACCAGTAAATAACAAAAACATTAAAGAAGTGCAAAATACTCGAATATTTTGCTATATTCCTCAAATATGCAAAAACTAGTTGCAAATGTTGAAATCAATTTTTTCCCTCTAAAATGTCAACGTAATTTGAAGTTTTATGCAAATGGTTCAACTTTCAACTAACTTTGGGCAACTTGCATAGCTAGTAAATCGTTTTCGAAATTATTAGATTTTAAACTTATGAATTAGATTTTTTGGGGCGAATGTTTTAAAGGCAGCAATAAATGTAAATGAGTGATTTAAATCATTTATAAATTTTACTTTTAAGAGTATCAAGAATTCGTAGACTGCAGCAAGCAAAACATTTGTCCACATTCTTAGAATGAAACAAAAAAGAAAAGTCATTTTTCATTATTGAATTATGCAGTTCTGAAAAAGAAATTAAGCTAAAGCTGATTAATCTTTTTTAAATGTGATTAAGCCAATGCTAGGATTTTTTAAAGTGTTTTTTCAATTTTTTTAAATAAAAGATTGCAGTTTTACATACATTGAAAACTTTGCGAAAATTGCCGTTAGGTTTGTATTTAAGCATAACTTAAGACTTTATTTGGCGAATGTGTTATGGGTAGCAATAAATGAGTGATTCAAATCATTTAAGAATGTTACTTTTAAAATTGTCAGGAATTTCTAGACTACGGCACATTTTAATCACACATTTGTCCATTCAATGAACCAGTTCAGAAGAACTCTCTTTCATTATCGTATTTTATAGTTTAAAGACAAAATGAATTTAAAAGGTGATTTTTGTTCCGTGATATTTTTTCAAGTGGCTTTTTTTCCTTAAAAATTTGCCAAATAAATGAGTATAACTATTGAGCATCTTACATAGTTTAAAAACTTTTGCTAAAATTGGAGTTGGATAGCGCGACAACAGCTCATATCAATTTGTCCATTCAATGAACCAGTTCGGGAAAGCGATCTTTCATTACTGTATTATTCAGTTTGAAGACAAAACTTCAATTTATTCTATAATCTCGAATCGATTAATCAAATTAATCTTTTAATCGATTCGATAATCTCGAATAGATTAATCAAATTAATCTTTCAATCGATTCGAATCGAATCTATTAATCTTTCAATCAAATCAATTAATCTTTTTTGGCAGTGCCTAAGTTTGTTCTGTGATATTTTTTAAAGTAACTCATTTCCTTAAAGGGGTGAGAAATAAATTAGTATAATTATTGAACATCTTACTTATTTTGAAAACTTTTGCTTAAATTGGAATCATAGAATTGGGTTTTATTTGGTGAATGAGTTAGAGGTAGCAATAAGTGTCAACAAGTGATTCAAATCATTTATGATTGTTACTTTTAAATGTGTCACGAATTTTCAGACAACAGCACATTTTAATTTGTCCATTCAATGAATCAGTTCAGGAAAGCAATCTTTCATTACTGCATTATACAGTTTGAAGACAAAATTAATTTAAAGGTGATTAATCTTCTTCTTCAGTGACTAAGCTCGTTCAGTGATATTTTTTTTTTTTTTTAAGTTGCTTCTTTTCTTAAAGGGTTGCCAAATAGGTCTGTTTATCTGCAGCTTAGATCGGAATTCTCTTACTACATAAGCAAGGTCGGATACCTTCTAGTGTTTTTGCTACTTTTTTTCCTCTGGACTTGCAGCTGTCTCCAGTTGATGATAGCTCGTCAAATGGTGTGCCTTCAATACTTGGGAATTTTTAGAATAACTGTACCTATAAATAACAACCACGTGGAAATGCTTTAGTTGTTAAAGTTTATGACATTGCATAAAGAAAAGAAGAAACGTAATTAAGAGAAATTATACTTCAATGTTACTATACATAGAATGCTTTTGGTTATTTTGGCTCTGACTAATATTGTGAAACATTTGAGAGAAAGCATGATCCATTAGATGTAGATAAAATTTAGTACAAAAGGCTAATAATAAAACTGTGAAATATTTGCTTCATAAAATATATTTATCCAATGAATCATTAGTATTAATGTCTTTAAATACATACACTTTGTATTTTTATAGAGAGTACACTGCAAAAACTAATCATATCAAAAAACAAAAACTTACATAATTATATCAATTAAAATTAATTCTGAATTTTAGATTTATTATAAATCTTATATGCACTGTGTATCTCAACATGAAAAATGGTGGCGACTACTTTGCTCCATAGTGGTCTATAGAAACGATATACATAATTTTTGGATCTATACTCCGTTGTAAGTTTCGAGAAGAGAGCCTGTTGACATCTAAGTGCAAGCTAAATGGATGCAAAACTCCATCGCGAACTCATGAAACGACGTAGCACAGCCTTCTTTTTGCTTATAAAATATATAGTACGAATTAAATTCCTGTCCGACGAGTTTAACTTTTAAAAGCTTTTATCTTGTTTTGAAAGCATAATTATATAATTTGGTACAGAGACCGTGGAACCGGGGGGCTTTATAAATGAAAAGACACAGCCCCCTTCTAAGATTTTCTCTTAATATTTGTGTAATTAAAATTACGATTAAAAAATACAGATATTTTATTGTGCCTGAATTCTACTAAATCTCTCTCTGTATATATATATATATATATATATATATATATATATATATATATATATATTATATAAAGGGGGAGGGAGAGACTCCACCCCCCTTTTGAGATACTTCCATAGTCACTGATTTTGTAGCTAAATAAAACGGAACTATTTGCAGTCGCGGATGATTACTTAAATCCTATACCACAATGGTCTTTTCTTAACTTGCAACGGAGTAATGGAGTATAAGTATTTCACTACCCCAAGAATGTTCTTTTTCACTACTTGGTGTAAAGTAGCCGCCACCATATTTTGCTATTAAGTAACACTAAAATTTATAATTGCAGTATGTTATGATACACATAAGAATCAGCAAAATTATTTGTACGATATACAATATTAAACAAGAATCATCAATTTAGGACGCATGCATTCAATATCGTTTGAACTAAAATTAACGATATCTATATGAATTTGATCTAGGCTTAACAAAACCAAGGTGAGTAGAAATTAAATATTTATCTAATTAATTTGTACAATGGACAGATATATTTCTAAATCTTCTAAAAAGAACATGATTAATCTCTCTTCCTTAGTATCCATTATACATCTAAAAACATAGATACTTTTTGGCGAAAATTTACTTCTGAAGAATTTTCAGCATCGAGTGAGACAAAATCAAACTTTGAGCTTCTAGATTTTACAGAAAAAAATATCTGTCATCTGACATTTTGAAAATTAACATCAAGTTTAGCAAATTCGTTACTTTTCGGTTAGCAGGGAGCAAGAAAATTCAACTATTTTTTTTTAAATTTCATTTTATTTTTACTTTATTTTCAATTTTATGTATTTGAAAATAAATAAAATAAAAGTTGGTGGAGGTCTACCCTTTTTGGTGACTTTTGGCTTCCCCCGGCTAACCGAAAAGTATCGATGATTAATAAGAGTAAAAGCAATAAAGTTTGGTGTAAGCTCTCTCATTTTTGGAGTTTAATATAACTACATCCTTTAAAGTGTGTATAAACACTTAATGCGTTACTAACTTTAAATAACAATCATTTTTTAGAGTTTTTCAACATCAAACTCGGACAGGTGAAGTACACCCCTGTTAACTTCTATTCTGAAGCCAATAAATAAATATATAAACAATTTTGTTTTTAATTTTAATTATTAATAAATCATGAATTAATTATTCGTTTTATTATTTGTTTATTTATCAAACGATCGATCATTAAATAAATAAATCGATATGGTAATTTGACTGAGGAAGCTAACGAGCATCGCCGAACAAAAGGGTCTAAATTTATACTCATGATCTTGAATGTATTTTAAAGTTAAAAGGTGTGAGTCATCGCCACAGTGGGTGTCGATGGATTCTTCCGACACTAATTCATGGCTTATATTTTGGCTCAAAAGAGTTACAAGCCTGAAAGAAAGCGTTGTCTGCACTTCAATTTGCCATACGAGATTAGGAAACAATTCCCGCTTCACAATGATGCAGTAGGTCACTTAATAAAATTAAATTTTAAGCATATGGTATAAAATAAGTTAATTTTTGTTTACTTATATGTCGCGAATTATTATAACTGCAATTACTTAGTGAGTTATAAATGCTATTATTTTCTGAAGTTATAAATGCTATTTTTGTCTTCATGTGGTAAGTTTTCAGATTATGTCATTGAATTCAAATTTTTAAATTGTTTATTTAAGTTTATATTTTGACTTAATTAGCTTAAAATTTTGAAAGAAGTCTTTTATAAATACATTTTAATTAATTAAATAATTAATTACAATTTTATAATTTAATCATAACTTTCTGCAGTAAATTTCTGCAGTAAATTTCTGTGTTTATTATAAATTTTCATTTATTTATCTATCTACCTATCTAAGGACTTTTATTAATGTTCTTATTTAAATTTGATTTTATCTTGCCATTATAAAGTGTTAAAAATAAATCCAATGTGATATAAATTGTCAATATATAAATTTTTTTTTTTTAAAAAAATTGATTAGCTTTTACGAATTCATTGAAATTTAAAAATTCCATATTTGTATCAATTAGAGTATGAAAAGCGGTAATATAAAAATTATAGATTAATATAAAAATTTTCAAACTCCACAAAAACATAATATTGCATTGAAAAGAAAAGTTATCTTGAAAAAATTCGTGTATAATTTATATAAATCTAAATCTATGTTATAGTTTATGGGATTAACCAATCCTAAAATTTAACTTTTGTTTCATAGTGATAAATAATTTCTTTTTTGAAATGATTCTAATAATTTTTATTTTTTTTTCATAAGTATAGCTAGACGAACGATCAGTTAGAAATGTTACGATAAATATTTTCATTTCATGCTATGTTTTGTAACATGAAAATTATTTCTTATTACAATTTAATCACAGGAAGTTTTAAAATTGTAAAGTTATGATAACTGAAAAATCGCATGGAAATGAAGCATCAGAAAGTAAGATTTTGTAACAAACAAAAAAATGTGTGAAACAATTTACCTTTGGAATTAATTTGTCGCATTAATTTACTCCTGGAATGTATTAAATTAAATCTAAATCTAGTTATGACGCTAAAAATTGTTCCTTCATTATAATTTGTCAAAAATCTTTTACAAGATGTTCGAATAATATTTTATGTCTGCAGCTTTAAAATATCGATCTTGAGTAAAAATGTTCTTGAGTTCAAACTTATCAATATCGAGTAAACTCGGCATGCTTATTACAATAAAAAAAAAAAAAGTAAGGCCAAAATTTCCACAACATTGTAAATTTTACCGCGTTTCTGGCTATATGGGAACACCAAAAAGCTCGCTAGTTTTTACCGAATTGCTTTGGTAATAATGATTTAGGTAAGATTAACAAAAAAATATGGTTTTATAATTTGCGATAAGATTTGGTAATCTTATAGCGATACCTGAGTAGAGGTCGCCAAAGTGGTCTATATATACCCCTAGGGGTCTATTTAACAAAAGCGGGGGTCGATCTGAGCCAGGAGGTCGATTAGGGGTCTAAGAAAAAACAGTTCTTAATAAGCAAATCACACAAACCTAATTGAGATGTAACAATTATTGAACAATACTGTTGGGCTTCCAAGTAAAATTAAATTTATTTAGATCTTACTTGCTACATAAGGATTATCAGTATTTTTCATATCTGCGACAATTAGAAATAAAAGAAGACTTGGAAATCTATACAGGTCATCTTCAGAAATTGAGCGCTTTGTTGATTTGGAAAACATTGATATCCCTGATTCGATTATTGTGCAGTTTTCTGCTCAAATTGAAAACGTGGACATCAACCTCCAAGATGAGCTTGCTGAATTATTATCGGAACTTGAAGCAAAGACGCTTTTTAAAAATTTAGCAATAAGCAAATTTTGGACAAATATAAATATAATGCAAAAATATGTAAAACTTCACTATAGCTCAGCCATTTATGCTAGCATTTCCAAGTTCCTATATGGTTGAAGCCGGTTTCAGTCACGTAAATTCAATCTTAACTAAGTACAGAAATAATTTAAATGTGGAGTTTCGAGGGGATTTAAGATTAAAATTGACCAATTTTGAACCCAATATAGCGAACCTTGCAAAAAAACACCATGCACACTAATCTCATTGATTAAGAAGCAATAAATCTGTAGTTACTTTACTTATTATTACTATTTATTTATAATTACTTATTTAATAAATATTAAGGTATTTAAATTTCAACAATAATATATTTTTCACAAAACTAGTGTTACACAATGTACTATTACTTTTATAAGTGTTTAAAATCATAAAATAAATGTACAAACACAGTATCTAATAGTTTTATTTTAATTAACTGAAAATTACTTTTATGGGGGTCGATGGAGATTTCGAAAAATTATATAGGGGTCGATGATCAAAATAGCTTGGCAACCCATGCCTTAGAGCATGGCATAAAACCATTTATTTAATTAAATTTACATTTTAGTTTTGTATTATTTGCTGAATGTGTGGTAATAAGAAATATAATTTTGAAAATCAGAATTTCCTGAAAACAGTTCCCATATA
Organism: Parasteatoda lunata; assembly: GCA_949128135.1. Taxonomy (NCBI): domain Eukaryota; kingdom Metazoa; phylum Arthropoda; class Arachnida; order Araneae; family Theridiidae; genus Parasteatoda; species Parasteatoda lunata. The sequence goes on along the minus strand of OX421973.1, from coordinate 9,409,580 downwards.
AACGGGAAAATTACTAAATGAATCGCTTAAATTCAGTTTATTTTGGTTTTATTAACCAAAATTATGGTTTTTTTCTTTTACCAGAATTGTCATTACCATACAGACTTTTTTTTCGTGCATTTTTACACAAATAACTGACATTGCAGGAAAAAAAATAACAACAGATTTTACTAATTATACTACTAATCAAAATACTAATTTACTAATTAATGAATAAAAAAATTTATAGATGAAATATAAAGCTGTTGGTATCCAGGAATGTAATACTTATACTAGGTACATGAAAATAATTTTTAGGTGTAACTCACTTTTTATCTTATTTTCTTCGTATAGTTAGTCTTTATTTCTGCTCGAAAATATCGGTATTTATCTCCTATATCACTTATTTGCTACGTAATTAAATTTTTCAAATACCATGTCATGATATTCGGAGCCACTAGAGTTACCGAGGAATTCCTCCTTTAAAGAGGTTATTACCCACTTGTGTGCATGAGATTCATCTTTGTATTTTGCCACTGTATCATGACCATTTTTATTTTGGTCGCCAAATCCTATCCTAGTGAACTAAAGACTCAAAATAGAAATCACCTGCATACTTAGCGTGACTAAGAATATTCCATCGTAGATTTGTAAATAGATAGAAGGAGCAAAACAGTCCTTGTCTTCTGCTCGACTTGATGGCATCTTTGGTGGTGATTCATTCCGAAGAAAAACCCTTCATGCAGTTGCCATGAGAAAGTCTCCCCCTTTTGCATGGCGACTTACGAGCTTCAATTTCTTTACTATTTTTGAGGGGTTTTGTTTCCCGTCCTCCTTGTTTTGGTTCTGGTTTTTTTTCTTCTTTTTTTTTCTTTTTAGTTAATATTTGAAGAGTATATGGAATCCTGTCGCTAAAGTTAAGAATCCCCTTCAGGCAGAAGATTAGTCTTTTTTCCATGCAAACGTATGGAGAACGTTCAGAATTTATATGTTCAGAATTTACTTATTTGTTCAATAACTAATTTATATTTTTGAATGAAATTTTGTTTTCTTTTATTCAGGGAAATTTTTCCTTTAAACTTAGCTACCAAAATTTAAATTTTAAAATTGTAAGTACTTTTAAAACTTTTTCAAAGTTTAAGTTTTAAAAATACTTAAAAAACTTGAAATTCGGTAACTGAGTTGGGTACATTTCAATGAATAAAATTCATTCCAGACAAATAATTCTCTTAAAAGTTAATATGAAGGAAATAAAATCCTTTTTCTGTCAGTAAGGAGCTCTTAAATCTACAACTAAATAATACTTGTGAAGATTACTCGTGAAAAAAAAGTTTTAATTTAACAACTATAAAATTAGAACAAAAAATACGGGTATTATTGGGAAAGCTTTGCTGGTTATTCCAATGTGCTTTAAAAATGTCAACAAAAAAAGTTTTTATGATTCCCCAAAAAGTTTAAGATCTTACAAATCCAAGCAAGGGATAAGATAATTACGAAAAAAATATTTATTTTAAAATGTATAAAAGATTTTAAAAACAGATTGCTAGAGTTTCTAAATAAATGATTTTGCAAATTTCCTTTTCAATTAGATAACGAACCAAAAAGATTTCAACGAAAAGTAAATTCAAATAAAGAGCTACTTAAGTGATAGCTGTTTTTTAACGTAAATACATGTCATAACTTTCAAAACTGCAATTATTTTGACTAAAAAGTAATACGATTTTCGGAAATCCAGAATTTTCGATACCACGAAATATTTAGTGTCCCCTTTTGAGTTCGTGGAATTGAGGTTCAATAGTACATAGCATGCATAATTGTCTACATTATAACTTGAGGAGTACCAATATTTTTGCCATTTAACATTTTTCAAACTAAACCTACAGACCTTGAAATAATTTTAGAATTAAGAGGAAATAAACTGTAGAAATGTTTAAGAAGACAAAAGGAGCCATCTCATTTACAGTGTGTGTCATTTTATATGTTTACTTACTTAACGATTTCACGCTTCTTCCTGTGTATCTACTTACCCTATTTGGCACAAGGTAAAGAGACTCAGAATAAGCAGTTTTACGCTTCCGAGATTTTGTGCTTTCTTTTTGTTTTCAAGTTTTTATTCTTTTTTTCGTTTCGTTCATCATCACTTCAACCTTAGTCTGGGCAATTTTTTCACACTTCAGGAGCACAAAGAGTTTTATTGTTTGACGTTCGCAATGATGAGTGTAAAGCGAGTGCCAAAGTTAGTTACAACTTTGAAAAGATCGACAAATTATTTTTAAGACTAAGAAACTTCATTCTTTTTTAAACCATTTAAATTTTTCTAGTTTTAAACTGGGAGATGGTTATTCTTTCAATGTTTACCTGAAATTGCTTCGACAACCTCATCTAATAGTATGCAAACAGGATTTAAAAAAAAAAAAAGCATTCTGGCGATAGCCCGTTGTGGGCCAGGGGAGTTATGGAGGTTAAGGCTCCGCAATTTTTTAAAACTAATATATGATTTGCGGCGATGCGTTTGCTATTGTGCTCAAACCATCTTTATTGCCCAGATAAACTGATATTCATCAATCTGAAGCTGGTTGGGTTTCAAGCCACCTCTGGGGATTTTTCCCCAACCCTTCACAATGACAGGAGGGGCTTTCACGAAAACAGTTAAGGGCCTTAACCATATCCACAGGCTTAAAGAACTCGGGAATACACGAATATTATAATATTGACCACTGACTATTAATTTGAACTCGGAATTTAAGATTGCTAATTCATGAAAAAAGGGTCAGAAGGACTCCAACACATTCGGTATCACATTCGATGCTATTGAATGCATGCAATCAATATATTCAAATTAATATATTCAATCCCCTCTTGAACTAAAGACTTTTAATGTAGATTCCTGTGTTTATTTGAAAATTCTTCGAAAATGAAGGATAATGCCAGCTCCGCATTAATTCTGCATCTGGCTTACACTGACCACAGTGCTGACATAAAATATCGTCAGTGGTAGACGGGTAGACGGATCATATGTTAGAGTCTCCTTGCCGTCTGGCTAACCGTGGGAGCCTTTCGTGATTTTCCTTTCCATGTAACTCATACGCGGGTTAGTATCATTAAAAAGTCCTCCATGAAGGCAAATTTCTTCCAATACTTAATCCAGGAGTTGTCAACTGAATTGGGTTCAAAATTACAAGGCTACGGAGTTGAACATAGTCGAAGCCCAAAATTGGGTCGGCTGCTCAACGACTGTAAGAAAATAGAAAATATCACACTAGCGTCTGTACACGGTTTGCTTTGAAACTGTGCTACCCATGGCTGCGGATAACTGACAAGGCAGATCAGATGCTGTGCTCCGTCTGCTTTTTTTTGGCAGTTACTGCTAAATACTTGTCTTCATTCGGTTGGTTTGGTTCTGTTCATTCAATAACAACTCGGTACAGTACAGAACTCGGTACAGTACAGACCGGTCTCGGTACAACTCGGGTGTACTGTAACATCTACTCATCATTTTGAAGTAGTTGTCAAAGCCTAGCGATGACACTTCATGCAATTTCAGGCGGCTGTAATTCTATCTTGCAAAAAACCATCCACGTGAGTCCTCTTTTTCATAACTATTCGGTTATGGCTTACAGAATGCTTGTGAACAATTTTAGCAGCGTTCCTTATATATCCCTTTCTTACATTCTCGTCATTGTGGCATACTATCGGCGTTATCTGGTGGCTTCTTGTGGCCTGCATCTTGAAGATGTGTGTGATAGTTCTACAGATGAAATTTCTACTTTAGAGTTCAATTTCCGTGTGATTCTGAATTAGAATTAACTTATAGACATGAGTATAATTTTATTGTTTGCAGCTGCATTTTTATAATTTAATGGAAATTAAAATAATACAATAAACTAAAGAGATCTGAAGTTTAATTGGCATTATTTCTTTTAAAATTATAATTGTTAAAAAATTTTTAAGGATTTAATTGTTTTATCATTGAGGTTTTTTCTGTAACATGTCGTTTGGTTAGAACATTTTACTACCAAAAGTTTTCGATGCGATCTATTACCTATGAAATTTATCATTCCTAAGTTGCAACTGTTGAATCGATTGTTATCATCAACGTTCTGTAATTTGTAATTGAAATTAGCTGTCATGATTTAGAATCAATGGTTTCTTTTCTTTCAAAAAATAAATATATAGTCAATCTATTTTTTTTAAAAAGAGTCATTATTAATTAAATAAAAGAGCCGCTATGGCTCAGAGGATAGAGCGTTCGCTTCCCACTGAGGTGAACCGGATTCGAATCAGGGCGATGGCTGGTCGATACGAATTCAACATCCGGATTGCACCAATAACAGTGCTGATGTAAAATATCCTCAATGGTACCCAAATCATGAGTTAGAGCCCCCTTGCCGTCTCACTAACAGTGGAAGGTTCTCGTGGTCTTCCTCTTCATGTAAGGCAAATGCGGGTTGGTTCGATCAAAAAGTTCTCCCCCGAAGGCAAATTTCTCCTAATACTTGATCCAGGAGTTCCCTTGTCTTCTGGATTGGCTTCAAAATTACAAGACTACGGAGATGAACATTAGTAGTCGTTATAAATCCAAATTTGGGTCGGCACTTCAATGATGGTTATTAAATTAAAAAAAATCCCCATTAGAAGCAGTGAATGCTTTGTGATTGGTCTCAAAATAGTTAAAAGTAGTTGCCAACGGACATTTTGAAAAACAGTTTAGTTTCAGTACCACGTGAGAGAAATATGCATTATGATTTTGCCAAAAAAAAAAAAAAAAAAAAATTAACCTATCAAACTATATTCAATTGACTTTTAACTCTTAATGATTACGTACGACTCCATTGTGTGTTTTGTTTTGTATTAAATTTCTCTTATTTTAACCCATCCCGAAATTTTGCCAGGATTATTTCCAGCACGTGTTATCAAAAACATTTTACAGCATCTCAGAACTTCTGATTCAGCAAAAATAAACAAGCTTTAAAAGTACGAAAACAATTGCAAAGGGTGACAACTATTGTTCTCAACAACCTTGGTAGAGCATATAAAATCGTCAAAAATGTGCTGATTGGATTAAAATACGGCTATAGAATATATTTTTTTCTTGTTTAGTTTGAGTCCCCCGAAACGTCCTTTCTGGCAAAGGTCTAGGTCTCGAGAATTTTCGCCCTGAACTTGAGAACCCCAGCCGTGACTAAAATTTCATTGTCGAATTAACAGGTGCAAAAACTCTGGGTAATCTATGACGCAAATAAAGTTCTTAATAAAAGGTTTGGGGTTTCGAAACGTGTCATTTACCAACCCACTTCATATTGCGCAACCTTAAAAAGATTTATCTGTTTTTAATGTGATTTTCGTTAGAATATGTAAAAGTTATTGTTCCAAAAAGAAACTTTATTTCGTCTTTTAAAGATTAAACCTTTTTCAAAACGGTAAGACAATTACTGTTCCATTTTGAAAGTAAAATACGTGTTATTCCGATAAGTAAAATATATCTAGAAGATTGATTTCGATTTTACAATATTTCAATACTGAAAATAAACTAACTTTTGAAATGCTGCTCGAAATAGTGCAAGAACAATCAATATTCTCGAAAATAACAGTAACATTTTTCGAAAATTATATTATGATTCATACAAAGTAGTCTTCGTAATTCTAAAGAAAAAAAAATCAATGGCTCCTAAAAGAAATTAACAAATCATTGCAAAATTCGATATTTTTGTATTGCATTTTTTCATTTACTTAACTGCAAACTACAAACACTGCTTTAGTTACATTTTCTTTTACAACTGGCGTTGTAAAGCTGACTCGTTTTTGGGTTTGCGACCATCAATTTTAAATTTCGTAGCTTTTTAATTTTGAACACAACCCAGAAGACAAGAGAACTTCTGAATCACTCATTTGGAACAAACTAGCCATTGTGGTGGACTCTCTGTGGGAACTAACCTACATTTACGTTAGATAGAGAGGAATATCATGAAAACCTCCCTTGGTTAGCCCGAGAGTATAGGGATTCTACCTCTTATCCGGTCTACCACTGGGGATATTTTACATCAGCAGTGAGGTCCGTGCGAGCAGAATTCGAATCGACCCGTTATCGCTGAGATTCTAACCTAGGTCGCTGCATTGGAAGGTTGGGTCCTCTACCTCCTGAGCCATTGCGGCTTACACTGCTTTAGTTATTTTGATTTTAAAAAAAAATTGCTTTAAAATTTAAAAATAACTAGAAATATTTTAGAACAGGAATGAGGTACTTTAAGAAATCATTCTATGCCGCTCTTAATAAGTAATGAAATAGTTAGCATTAAAATTTAGTACTGCCAAAAGCCAGTTTAATTCGAAGTTGATTCAATTTTAAAATTAGAACGGTTTTTAATGTTTTAAACTAGTATATTACTTTAATAAAACTGAATTGTATCTGTACTTACGTTTCTTGTTACATATTTATAAATTTGTAATATTTCACAATTATAATTTGTATCATTCTCTCTTTCAAAATTCAGCATATTTTGGACAATAAATTTTGAACTGCAGTTAACATGTTATGTTTGCTAGGCCCGCCAACACCGTGACTTTCAAGAGACGAAGGCGCCTATCTTTCTAACAAGAAACATAAATAAATAAAACAGTTTTTTGTTGACTGATTTCTATGGCTCTAATGTGTGTTTAATAAGTAACTCTATACACGTTACCATACGTTTGATAAACAATATATAACTTTTTTTTATTAAATTAAAAATATTCGATTCAATTGTTTCAAATTTATTAGTCACTATACGGTTATAGCATTAGTTACTTATCATTTTATATTCCTTGACTATGTTTTGTCTCTAACTATAGCCAGTATTTCGCCAAAAAGGTAAAGTTTCTTTTATTTCTGTAATGAAAAAATATTACAGCTGGTAGCGTTTAATAATTGCTAATTTGATACTTTTGTCTTCTTTAGTTATAAATAAGTTTGGAATGGTATTCCATTGTTTAGTCTTCGGTTTTTGATTTACAATTACCAATACTACTACCACTTCCCTTACAACGCAAATAGTGTTATGACATTCCAGGCGCGATTTTTACTACGATGTTAATTTTGTCTTTTTAAAATGATGGCTTACAAAATATTTCTAACGTTGAGTTTTGCATTGCGAGCACCTTGACGAATTTAAGAAACGCCATCGCCATTTGTGTTTTTGTATACTCATCACTTTGTTTTGATCATGTGGTTTATCGCAACCACAATTTTCGTTTTTTACTTATTATATATACTTTTTTGGTAACGTTGTTTCAGGTACATAGGACTAAATAATTTTTTTAGATTAGATTCTCTCGGCCTATAAGTTGCAATCACTTACACTTGATTAATTGATAGCTTTCCTCCTTCTTCTTCTTCTTTTTTTTTTTTTTTTGTTCTTGTCCCCTGTTCGTGATTTATCCACCCGGACTACTTTTACTACTTTTTTAATAATGGCAATTAACTTTTTTTCAATTCTTGTTCTTCGTATATATTTAACTTCATAATCGATGGTCAATTTATTTTGTTTTACAACCGCAGTTGAACAGCCGACCCAATTCTGGGTTTACGACGACTAATGTTCAACTCCGTTGCCTTATCATTTTGAACCAAATCCAGAAGACAAGGGAACTCCTGGATCAAGTATTGGGAGAAATTTGTCTTCGTGGAGGACTTTTTGATGTAACTAATCCACATTTGCGTTACGCAGAGAGGGAAAACACAAAAACCTCCGACGGTTAGCCTGACGACAAGGGGACTCTAACCCATGACCCGTCTAACTCTGAGGATATTTTACGTCTGCAATATGAACAATGCGAGCCGGCTGCAGAATTTGGTTCGAATAGCCATCGATGGGATTCAAACACGGGGCACCTCGTTGAGAGGCTAGAGCTCTATTCCCTGAGCCACCACGGCTCGTGATAAATTTATCAGGATCGTTGTATCAAACACATTGTGTTTAGAAAAAACTAAAAAGACTCATTTTTCCTGGTAAGGAGAGCACAAAATTTGCTTTGGCTCTGTGTTGATTTAATCACAGTCGAGTCCCCTTTGGTAACATAGTTTATTTTGGCTAATGAATAACAAATGATTATTAAAAATGATCAAAACTCTGAGCTATAATTTTTTTACTATATTTTTTTAAAACTTTTACAACACCGATAAATAACGAACTGGATTAAAATTCACGTTTCTAAATTCGTTAAATACTCGATCACTCCAGAGTAAACATTAATCAGTTGTTTTTTAATTAAAAATATATAATAAGCAAGAAAATTCAAGTACGAAAAAAGTTTGTCAAACGTAAAGAAAGACACTTTTAAAAATAAATATTATATTACGGTATGGCAGCAAATCTCTTGAGATGTAATCTATTTGCTGAAAGGTAACTTGGTCAAGGTAAACAACTTCGTGAGTGATATGAAAGTAAAAAAAAAAAATAACTAAATGCAAATTAGAAAATCGCTACTTCTGCAACTATACTCTTATTTTTTAAATTATTATGATTCATTAACAGCGTTACAGAAAAACGTGGGATGATACAAGCGGTGCGTCTGCATTCAGAAGTTAATCATGCGTGAATTATTTTTCTTTTAATTTTGTTTAACACCAGAAACCTTGAAACTCTTTCCCAGGATGAAACTCCTCACGCTTTACATTGACGGAATATTAATCACGTTTAATATAATTAGTGCAATGCATTCTAATAGCTAGATTATTTCGAAAAAACGGGCGATCGTTCCGAATAGTGTGATATACTGGCTACGGTTGCGGTTTAGTGGTGAGTGTTTATAGCGGCTGTTTTTTAAAACCTATTCTGTTTAGCAAGTAATTTAAGCTACTGGTGCGAGTTGTTTGTGTTCGTACACTATAAAAAAGTTTTTTTTTTCTTCTTAAGATAGAATAATAATGTGTCGAAATAGCTTCGTAACATAATAGTGAAATTTAAAAACTCCTGGTATTCAACATTGAGACAGCAAAAGCTCATTTTTGAGCAAAATGCATAAGAAAAATATTCGTATGCTGCCGACAGGATTCGAACCAAGGACCCCAGTAAGAAGATGTTACTAACATAGTTGTACAGTGCGTAAAAATAAAAAAAGACAAACCACCCTGAATAACTTTTGATCTAATGATCTTCACGTTCTAGGACCCAATCTTAATGGTTAGGGGTAACTTCAAATATGCTAATTATTAAATGCAGACGATATTTTAAGTTACGAAATCAGAGACAAAAACTCACTTTCCCTGAATAAACATATCCTTTTTTTTTTTAACGGATTTAGATTTCTGATCCCCGAAATACAGGGCCGAAAATAGGGTCCTCATAGTTTGATCAGATGAGCATTCTAAAGGATAGATCCCTTAATGTTAATTTTATTTTTTGCGTATTTAGCCATATCTCTAGAACTTTCTAAGCAAAAAAAGAAATTTTTGCACACAATTATAAAATTCATTTATCCAAAGATAATTCCATGCAAAAAATAAATTATTAAATATTAATTATTTTTAATTATTTTATTTGATATTGGTCAATAAAATTTTGAATTTAAAGGTATACAATTTTTGCATCACTTCAAAGAAATTAGTTTTACAAGGCAAAATACAAAATTTGAGCAAAAACGGCCGAATAGTTACTGAGAAAATTTCAAAAAAGTGAGATATTTAAAATTGAATTTCTCAGGAAATATTCTAGACTTTTACCACATTCGTAGTTTTTTTTTTCTTTAAGAAAATGAAGTTTTTAAACTTTAACGAAACTTCGTGCGTATAATGTATGTCTGAATTTTAGGATGATGAAATCATTATTCAAAGTATAAGCGTACATTTAAAGTCAAACAAAAAAAGTATCGGCGATTTAATGAGTGATAAAATTGAAAATTCTCTGTATCTCAAATGTCGATGATCATTGCGCAAAGAATTGGAAAGTTTATATCTTTTCCGCGAATGCAAACCGTTAACAGGTGAAACCACTTAAACACAGGAAACTTTTCGGTTGACAGAACAAATTCATTCATTTTTCCCACCATTTTTATTTCAATACCATTAAAAGTAAATTCTTTCACTAATTCGCATTCTTGTAGAAAGTTTGTTAAAAAGTGAAGAAAAAAAAAGTACATAACATTGATTCAATGATAATATTTACGATACCTTTAAAACATCTAACGATTAAATAATGCATAACTCATGTTAGATATAGCAGAATTGCTGCATGAAGCGTATGATTTATTTTATAAAAGGTTTAATTTTTTTTTTTTATGTAATTTTAAATTAACGCATGAAACGTGTAATAGAATTGAACCACGTATAATAAAAAGTATCTGATTTTTTCCGTAGGTTTTTTCTTGCTTTTGCAATTTTACGATAATTTTTATTTTGTTCTGTAACATGTTCGGGTAAAAAGTACCGACGACGTGATTACCGGTAATTTTTTTCCGTATTTTGATCCGTAATTTTTACAGTGCGGATTTAGTTCATTTTCATTGATCCAGCATTGATCATGTGTCTTAATTGTTTTGTTGCTTTTATTCATTATTTTTTTATTTGTTTGTTTGGATAAATTTTGTGTTATTTTTAATAAATAATTATTTGTATTTGTAGGGCCATATGCGATTCCTGAATTTCGAAGCTTTTTAATAAGAATAAGGTTGTTTAAATTTGGTAAGTTCTTTTTATTATAATTCAAATATTATTTTTTTTAGAAAGAGACATATAATGACGATCATAAAACAAATGAAAATAAATGGATTTTGCGATAAGACTGCTACCCGTATATTTACTCATATTGTATTTATATATGTGCTTCTTTATAAGACTGGTCTTGTTGCAATTCAATCATTACTTCGACTGCTGTTGCAATTTTAGTAATAATGAGTTTTAATCAATTTTGCAACGCAACTCTAGATTATTGTCGTATTTTTTGTTGTAATGAATATTTTACCTAGACTTTTTTTTTCTTTTAAATTCATATTAGAAACTAGTGCTGGCACATTCTTGGTCACTGGTTTTGAGTCGCAGCTAAAGAAAGATATAAATAACAACTAAATTCTTTGCATCTGTTATCGTTAACAAAAAGGTACTTTATAATCCTATTGGTGGTTTACACGTACCTGATACAGTTAGGCATCGAGTTTATCCTCATTAATTAATAACCTTCTTTTGTAAAATATTAATTATTTATTCGGCATAAATAACCCTTTACTACAGACAACAGAAGTTTGTATATACGCTTCCTTATACTTTGAAAAAAAAAAAATGGCCATACTAGTAAATAAAGGATTCTGTGTCAAAACCTGTTTACAAACTCTTTGCTTGCATCCTTGAACGTTCTTAATGTGCAATAAATAAAAAAAAAGGAGATTTTTTTTTCTCCATTTAAAACTTTGCTTAACCTGTGACTGATAGGTCAATAAACTTCCTGAATGGCTCATTACATACCCCGCTTATTAAGACGTGAAACCTTTTTAATGAGGCGCTTATGAGGAGTTGTGTACTAACTGTAAGAATGTGATAGCAATTTGGTGGTGGTTGCTTATTGGAGCGATGATGCTGGAATAGACTCTCTTTTTTAGAGACACCCCGGGATTGCTACTCTAAAAACAGCCATGAGATGATGGAATTTCTTGTTGACACAGTAAAATGCGTCTTCGAGTTAGTATTCTTTATCCAGCTGTTACGATGAATGCGAGAGAAAAAAAAATCTATTTTGGAATTAACAGGAAAAATGTTGCTTTTTAAATTTAAATATGATAAAATGATGCATATATATATATATATATATATATATATTGATAGGGGAAATGCGGAAGAAAAGTGTTTTAACCCTTTGAAGCAGAATTTTTAATAAATATATTTTTCATTATTTTGCATTGATTTAGGTCAAAATAAGTGAAAAATATTAAATATAGCATTTTACTAATTTTTGGTTACGAAATAAAACATGATTATTTTGGTTATTTAAAATCTAAGAAAAAGAGTTGTTATTAAAAAAAAATTTAATTTACAAAATAAATTATAGATTAATTTTTGAATATAAATGAAATTTTTTTTTAAAACGACTTCTTTTTGGTTTTAAATGTAATTCAAATATAATTTCGATTGTCAAACAGATTTCTTTTAGTAACTATTAAACTGCTTTCTATAAATAAAAATACCAATTCTGGTAATTAGAGCGACAGAGAAAAAAAGGAAAGGGACTCCATCTGCGTCAAAGGGTTGACTCCTGCTTCATTTAAACAACTCTGAAATTTAAATCTACAGAAAAAATGAATAATTATACAAAAAAATAAATAAAAAAGCAAAGAATAAATTAATTAAAGACCGACTTAAATTATAAAGATAATAAATAATGTAGCACTCCCCTCATATATCTAGACAAAAAAGTTTTCTTACTATCAAATAACGTATGGAAAATACATTTTGTTAAAGAATAATTCTAGATGACAGATAAAATAAAATATGAAAATAATATAAAAATAAAATTGAAATCTTTCATAAATGAATTGAAAATTGTTTGCATGCATTATTCATCATGAATTTCGACGCAAAAGGAGTTCATTATGATGCAAATTATAATAATTGATAATAATAGTTAATAAAGCAAGTCTATAGACGGCTGACACACTGCAAAAGTTAAACTGATGTTAACTATAGCTAATTATAAATTTTGCTTTTGATTAAGTAAAATCGCACCCGTGATAGAAAGTGTGATTAATAAATGTAAATAACCATGATGAGTGTTTTATCTACGAAAATCATAATTTTATCGATTATTTCATATAAATAACCATTTGAATTAAACTCTAGATAATAAGTGTATTTTAGTGATTTGCTATTATTTTACTAGAATTGATTGATCCAATTCTTAGCTCAAACTCAATTTTTATATATGCTTCTTAAAAATGCGAAAACTGATGTCGATATTACTACATAAAACAAATTTGATGCAAGCTCATTTCTCCGAGAAGTTATTTGAATTGAATCGAATTTCTTCCAAATCTATATATTAATAGGCTAGCAATATTTTGTCTCGCTAAAAACTCCCAAACTACGCAACAGAATTCAACAAATAAGGTGTCGTTTTAAAGGTATTGTTATGTAGATGTGCAATAAGGTCTTAAATTATGAAAATTTCCTTTAATTAATTAATAAAATTAATAATTTAGTTTCAACCAATGAGAATTCAGCAAATCATTTTTCGGGTGGTTCGCATAAGCATTGTTTCCGTAAGCATCGTTTGATTTAAAGCATTTCTGAATTAATAGATTGATAAACAAAAATAAGAGTGGATTAAAAAAAAACGGAACTGAATTTCTTAAAAAAAGAATTCAATATCTTTAGTTCCTTTGATAAATTTTTAGTTTCATGATAAATTTTTTGTTTCGTTACAATAGAATGGCAATGGCATCGTGCGAATATTCAAACCAAAACAAACGTGCGAATATTCAAACCAAAACAAACTTTCTGCAAACAATTATTTTGATTTGAGATTTAAAACGATATCTTAGTTATTTAGTTCTATTTTTATTTATTTAGTGCCTGCTGCCTAAATAAAATGCCTGCTATCAGGCGTCGAAATATCTCTGGCAGACGTCAGAGATATTTCGACGGAATTCTAAACGGGAAAGCATTTCTCGCCGAAGGGAATCGCCACCTCTACAAATTCGAGATTTTTACAAATCTGCATTGACTGTTCATGACGATTGTGACCTCTTTACTATTGGATCTATGACTTTTATTTGTAACTTTTGTCATGCTAAGCATTTTATGTTAGAGAAGACAGGAAGTAGCAATGAATATGGTATTTGCTGCCAGAAAGGCAAGGTTGATCTTCCTTTATTGTCGCATTCACAATATTTTGAGAATTTGATTACTGGTGTAACATCTTTAGACCATACTGCAAAGAAACGATCCCAAAATTATTTGGACAATATTCATTGCTTTTGTGGAAAGCGCTTTTTTTCACGATATATTTATCTGAGGTGGCTCAACATATAGCGCTTTTAAAAACGGAAACTGAAATAACCAGAGAGAGCATTCTCACCAAATGTGATCCAAAATTTTAACCTTTTTAAAGAGATATCAGTTTTAGAAATTTTATCTTAAGATTTTATACTATAGCACATTTCTAATAGATTTAACGAATTACATGTCATTTATTTGAATTCAAATATATTTTAATGACTTAGTATTTACTAAAAAGATGTAATTTTGAAGAAAAAAAAAATTTATATGGATTTGAATGATTGTTTTGAATTCTTAGAATTTTGTGCATTTGCAATGTACCTAAGTTAGTAGCGAGCAAAGCGAGCTTGGTTTGCGAAGCAAACCATATAAGATTGCGTAGCAATTTACGGGGGTTGGCGAGCGTTAGCGAGCAGGGGGCGCAGCTCACTAGTAAATTATTAAAACGCTTTTTTATAATGCTGATTTGAATGCCAAGCAAATTTTTTTTATACATTAAGGAAAAAAAATATATTTTCAGGGTTTAATTTTAGTAAAAAATGTGAGTTTTATAAAATTTTTATAAAACTGAAGAGTTTATAAATCAGATGTTATTTTTTACGTCATATGGCATTTTTTTTCTGCTTCAATCGAGAATTATATATGTTCTTAACTGCGAACTTTAAAGTTAATGGTTTAATTAATCAAGTTTTAGTTAACATTAATAACACTGGGGAGCAATTTTTTTTCGTTGCGTGAAATTTTTTAACAGAACTTAGATGCTTTCGTTTTTCTAATTTCATATCAGCTATTGATTTCTCTCGCCAAACTACAATTTTTAATTACATTTTTAGTCTTTGTTTGCCGAAATGAACAAGTTTAAAAACGTTATACAAAACAGGAAGTGACGTAAATGTTGTGACAAACCTCTAGGGGAGTTAGGGCACATCATCAGGGTTAAAATTGCATAGGAACCCGTGTCCGGAAATGTCATCATACGTCGCTAGAGGCTGCTTCCCTATATGAACTGTTTCTTGGTGTGCTTCTGAACAGGTTATAATAGGTAAGCACCCCCAGCTGCGTACGACCACATTTCCGGCCTTGGGTCCTTATGCAATTTTCATCTTGGTGCTTTAACTCCCCTTGAAGAAATTTGTCGCAACATTTACACTACCTCTTTTTTTTATATATATAAAACGTTCTTAAACTTGTAGATTTCGACAAAAAATATCATTTAAAAAAAATCTGTAGCTTTAGAAGCAAAACTTCCTGCAGATTGGAAATCCTCACACCCAAATTAGACAAGATCAATTATTTGTATAAATACAATATAAAATTTGTTCCTCAGTGTAATCCATAACATTTCGTGTTTAAACTTAATAATTCAAAAGCCGAATGGTTGCACAGCTGCGGAAACAGTTTCAAAAAAGAGCTGTTATTTGAACAGCCAAAAGATGAAATAAAAAGAGCCGCTTTTTAAAAGCTTTTGCAACTAAGTCATTTATAACTTTCCTTTTAGATAAGGTAGGAACAATTGAAGTTTATGTTTGTCTTGGTTAATTTTTACAAACAAGAGTTTTTATGATGAAGGATCGTAAGATTAGATAATAAGCGATGGTAAATAGTTGATATTTTAAGAGATGACAAGACCTTCCTGTATTTTAGATCTAAAACAATGATTCCAGATCACTATTTACACTGTGTTTTTTTTTTTTTTTTTTTATTTTTTATTTTTTATTTTATGGTGGCATGAAAGTTTTGCTAAAAAATCATTCTAGAGAAAATGTGAGTAAGATGAACTTCGTCTAGTATTTGACTTTGCTGTTAAATATTTTAAAATATAACTACAGTTAATTGGAGTAAATCAAACAAATGTAAACACTACTTTGTTAACAGAATTCACAAAAGTGAATAACATGATGGTCAGTAACTGTTAACTTTTTTGTTTTATTTTACTTATTCTCGTTATCTTCCCAGAAAGCAAGCTTTTAGAAATAAATGATTTTAAAAAAAATTATGAGATTTACTGCTTTTTTCTGTGATGACCAGCTTTAAGCTTATTAACTAGTCCTCAACTCTTCCGTAGGAAATTCTGCTAGTAAATATATACTTTGATGGTATGCCATCATCAAGATTGGTGGAATTGAAACCAAATATCAAATTAATAGCCAATATGCTTTTTTTAAGATCCTTTGCCATTTTTCATCATAACTGTGAAACAATAAGGGGCCACTTTTTTGGCAACTGATTTTGGCGTCAAATCTGGCTATTTTATAGATTAATGCATTGATAGGTACTTAACTTATTAGTTTTTATACTGCACATGTCTATGCAATAACCGTATGAATTATGAAATGTTCTGCAAATATTAGATAAAAAAAAAAATACTTGTCATTGGCTTGATAAAAGAAAAAAGGCAACCTTCACTATGCTAAAAAATTTATATAAATAAACAGGTAGGTAATTTATTTTTCAATAAAATATTCTATTGAAAAAATTAAATGTTTTAAAATATTTTGAGCCTGTGTTATTCCAGAGAGAAAGAGAGAGAATTATTAAGCCGTTTTTCAATCGATTTTGAATGCTTCAATAGTTTAATATGTGTACAAAGCGAATTAAAAAAAAACACTTTGAATAACTATTGATCTAATGATCGGATTTTTACATACTGGGCCTCAATCTTAATGGTTCGAGAGGGCAACTTTAAATATGCTTATTAATTAGTGCAAGCGATATTTTAAGTTACGATATCAGGCACAAAAACGTACTTTCTCTAAATGAACGTACCATTTTTTCCGGCGGATTTGGATTTTTGACCCTCAAAAGGCTGAATCTAGCCGCAATTTGGGAAGTATGTTTACAATAGCTTCGTCAGAAGAGCTGAGAAAAGTTTGTAAATTTTTACTAATTTTTATTTTACTTATTGCATATTTCACCACATCTGGCGAATTTTTTAAATGAATCAATTATAAAATTCGTTTACTAAATTCCTTTAGGATTATAAAATTTGCTTATCCAATTTAATGCAAAAAAATGTATAATTTTTAATAATTATTTATTGATTTATTTAATGATTGTCAGAAAAATTTGAATAGTAAGGTATAAAATTTTTTACATAATTTTAAAGAAGGTAATTTTATAAAGCGTAATACAAAATATGAAGGAAATCGGTGGAATAGTTCTTGAGAAATCGAATTATAAATATCTACCTTTTTTAAATTTTAAGTTCTCAGGAACTGCTTGACTGTTTTAGTTCGAATTTTGCCTTTTTCATCTAAAAGTACCAAATTATATAAAGATTACCTTATAATTCAAAACCTTATAATTCAAAATGTTTTCGATTATTATTAAATAAAAAAAGTATTATTGAAAATTATTTTTTACATAAAATTATCTTTGGATAAAAAAATTTTATAATTGTGTGAAAAATTTTTTTCAATTCGCTGAGAAAGTTCTTCGACTTACAACGAAATACGCAAAAAGTAAAATTAACATTAATGGGTTCAAATTAAATTAATTAACATTAATGAGTTAAAAAAAGGTATTTTTATTTAGAGAAAGTAAGTTTTTATGTTTGATTTTGTAACTTAAAATATCGAATGCTGTTAATTAATTATCGTGTCTGAGATTTTGTCTTGCGTTTTTCAGATCAAAAGTTATTATTTTTTTGTGCACTACATTGATCTAGAAGGAATATTCCGATTTCGATTTAATTATTCCTGACATGTTTTAACTAAATTGTGTATAACTGTATTACTTTTGTGTAACTCTCAAAATGTTAGCTTGCTTAGATAATGCTCCTATGATTAGAACACTAGACCATTCATAGCAATGGCTCATGACTAGCAACCAGACCATTCGTAACTGGCTCATTGACTAACAATCAGTAAAATACTTTTGTAAAAAAGCAGACAATCATTATACAGGGTGCGTAGCGTTTTTAAAAAGTGCTTAAAGGTGCTTATTTTCGATTTTCGTTTTTTTAAAGCCCTTAAAGGTGTTTTTCTCCATGGGTGTTTTTAAAAAGTGCTTAATTTTCCCTTTTCCGAAATGTGATATTATTCTTTACCATGTTGATTTTCGCCACAAATTAGGCAAAAAGACATTGTCCTATTCAACGTTTTCACAATTAATTCAACCCCAATCTATTTGTGCGTACCGCCGTTCTGTAGTGTATGAAAACACCATTTGTTTTACATGTTTGATGAAATACTTGCGGGTCCGCACTTGCGTATATGACTGTCAAAAACTTGCCAACCTTGTCTAATTATGATATTTTTCAAAGTGCTTAAAAATATTTTTTGAGTGCTTGAAAAGTGCTTAAAAGTTACTTATTTTTTGTTGAAAAATTTGGCTGCTCATCTTGTTATAATATTGCCAAATTACGCTGATTAAGCACAATTTTAAATGTTATATGTCACAATTAAATCTATTCACGTCTCATTGATATCCATTAGTGGTTTGCATTGAAAAAAAAACATAAAAATTTTAAACTGTTATTTTTTCGAATAGAAATTTACTTAGAGCGTCACAGTCAAGATTTTTAAACTTCATAAAGTATCATTTTTTCAGAGTACTGTGGAAATTATAGAAAAATATTTGTTTGGAAACAATTCTATAGATGAAGAAACATCACCCTTATAAGAAGTGTAAAAAAGTGAGCTGCTCTAACTTATAAAGTATACTAAACAATCAATGGGGGGAGCTGCAATTTAACACCTTATTTTGCCTTATTATATTACCTTATTTACGGTTCAAATCGCCGATATTATGGTACAACGTTGACCTTATTTTTTTGGGATTGTAATAGAAATTCCTTAAATTATGGTAAAATATCTATTTGGAAACTATACTGAGGAATTGTTTGATGTCAAACTAGCACTCTTTTGAAACGTGTAGATTACTATATATTACTCCAATTTCTTCATAAATATCCTATAATATTTTAGTAATCAATAAACTTTTTTAGAGAAACAAGCCTCCTCGAGACAATTATTCCTTTTTTTAAATTTGCATGGGATACAATAAAAGATTACTGGTTTTTAACTGTAGGTAAGTGATATGATCTGTATGGTTTAGCTTATTGCTAAATGTAGAATTATCATTAAAAAAAGAAAAAATAGTGAAAAAATTTGAGATAAACATCACTTCTTATTAAAACACAATAACATAAGACATTCGATTAATTTCAAAGCATTCTTTCCTCCTTTGAAACTTAAAAGAACAGTGATAAGAATTTTTGAAGCATTTACTCACAAAAATTAATAATAACAAACGGAGAGTTGGCAAAGAAAAAGTTACTTTCTTTCACTAATGTTTTTTTTTTTTTTCTCACTTCATTGTCACTTCTTCATAATTGAAAGAAAAATAAGATAAGGATAAGTATACATTTAAACAATGTTATCGGGAATACAAGATAATTCACACCTTCAAATAAATTCCTTTTAACATTCCATTGATAAATTATTGTATTTCAAGATGATTTAAACGGTGATTGTTTTTATTATTACACAATAGGGAAAATGCTTACTTTCATTTTGTTAACGATATGATTTCTTTAATCCTATTACATTAAAATAAAACATTGTAAAGTAAATTCTATATTACGGTAGAATTTTGAAGATTTATTGGAAAAAAAATTACTAGAACAATTAAAAATGGTTAAGTGCAAACAGCTTTTATTGATGTTACTGACAAGCAATATAAGAACAAGTATACTAATATATTTTTTACATTACGATTTTTTGCTGTTGTTGACAGGTGTCATTTAATTTATAAATATTTAATATATAGAGCAGGAAAACAAAAAAAAATTACTATACCGTTTATTAGTGTCAACATATGCAAATTATGTTATTAATGTTTAAATATATTCTATTTAAATTCTACGTGTAAATATTATTAGCTAATTCTCATAAAAGCTTTTTAAAGTATAATTGACTTCATAATGATTCAAATGCATCGCAATTTTTAACACACTTTAAAGATTAAAAATTTCTCTAGAGATTCGAATATTTCTAAGATTTTTTAAAAATTATTTTTTTAATTGTCTTGTAGAAAAATTACTAAACATACTAAAATATTACTATAGTTAAATACATGCTGTGTCTCAAAATAATTGAAAGCAACAGGATGATAATTTAAATCGAAAAAATATATATATCAGTTCGTACACTGTAAAAAAATTCCGGATCAAATTGCGATATAAAGTATTGGCCCTTTGGGTGCATCATCCGTAAAATCCATTTTACCCTAAAATCTATTTTTACCCTTAAATATTATACCGTAATTTTTACAGTAATATTTATTTAAGTAGAGTGATTCAGTGATTTCACGTAATTATTACTTAAAAAAAATACCGTAAATCAGATTTTTGTTCCATAGCATGTTCTGTTAAAAATGGTTTACTCCAAGGATTACTACAGCACTCAAGGTGCTAGTACTTTTTACCTTAATCTGATCCGGAATTTTTACAGTGTGTACCTCGAAGTCCTTCGATACTTAATATTCATTATTGATTACATCAATTTCTTTTGTTTTATCTTTATCACCAAATGAACAATATATTTATGAATATTTATAAATCAAAATTTACGATTCTTTCAAACTAAAGAAAATAAAACAGAATATATGGCATTGAAGCTAAGGACAGGAAATTAGTATGGGTGTTGGTGTTGACAGAATACCTGCATTGAATCTAGATTCATGATTTCAATCTGCTTGTTTGGACATTACATTCGAACGGTTCTTTCTGCGCAAGTCTTCCGGTGTAAATTCTATAGTTAATTGTCTTTAGTTCTATTTTGTGCTTCATCTATTATTCTTGTCACCTACTTCTGTGTAGAAATCATATTTGGATACCTGCCACCAGTTGAATGTATTGATGTTTTACCTTGACAGCTTATCTTTACCAATTGTCAGGAATCATTAGGAGTGTGTTACGATATTATTTTCAGTTGATGTGATGGAGGAAACAAACTAGAGATTACAAGTTAAGTTCTTACAACAGTTTTTCTTTTTTTTAATTATGTGAACATTAAATTTTTTGCCGCTGTTTTTTCTTAGAAATAAAAGAGCAACTTAGTAGTTCTTCATTATAATTAAACAAAGTATTACTGAGCAATATTTGCATATATTTCTAAAATAGTAAACAAATAATTATTGTTGTTGTTGTCGTCGGCCGTTAAGACAGAGGGGGTGCGATCGTTCTTGTTTTCCAGTAAGCCATCAATGGCCAAGAATTAGATTTCTGCCACTTCCATGCGCCAAACCCGTTTATATGGCAGAGCTATTCATACATCCATTCATCCATCCACAGATCGTAATTTTGACCTAAACCCCCAGAGGCATAATTTGTTATGGGAACATGGAGGACTTTGTGACCCTACAGATTTCACGTGTACTAGTCACCAATTACTTTACAGAGAGTCTTCAGCCGGCTGGATTCGAACTCCCATTCTCACGAACGTGAGTGAAGCGCCCTACCAACCAGGTTACGCCGGCTTCTCAGTCTAGACAAATGATTAATCAATATTAATCACATTAAATTATAATTAATAATAAATGAAATATGAATTTTCAAGCAAAAAGAATGAAATAATATTGATTATATTCAAATAACGATTACGTATATTTGGAATTTTTTTTTTCTTTTTTAATTGTTGTAAGGAAAAAGATGATGTATTGTTTCTTTGTTAATCGTCTAGTTCTTGTTTCTTTGTAAATGGTGTAAGCTAATATAATCTCAGTTCT
This sequence comes from Parasteatoda lunata, assembly GCA_949128135.1. Taxonomy (NCBI): domain Eukaryota; kingdom Metazoa; phylum Arthropoda; class Arachnida; order Araneae; family Theridiidae; genus Parasteatoda; species Parasteatoda lunata. The sequence continues at coordinate 9,387,913 of OX421973.1, read as the reverse complement.
ATCCCACTTTTATATTTCGCCTGGAAATGCATTTTACCTTGTTTTTACATCTACTGCCCCCACTGCCCTCTGTCACCGTGCTATTGCTCTAATATTTGTTCTGTTTTAATCTTTTACGTTGTGTCATCCTGAAAGGGAGCGTCGTGTTCGAGTACTCGAAAGTTTATTTCCCCCTCATGTCACTATTGATGCAGAAAAAGTTTTTCTTTTCCAAATATATTTTTTATTTAGTTTTATTGGGCTTGCATTTTAATGTTTAAGTACATTAGTACTTAAAATATGTTTGTAGAATTATATGCATCTTTGTTATCCAAAAGGTAAAAAAAAAAAAAAAAAGCATCTTTTCATGGAGTAAAATATAAATAAAAAAACAGAAAATATTTTCCCAAAACAGCGTTTTCATACTTGCATACAATATTCCCTTCTATTTTCATCCAATTCATTCAAAAAGTTTAAAGCTTATATATGCCGTATGCTAATCTATCGTCTTTTTCTAGATGAGAACTGTAAAGTTCTCTTCTAACCTTATGACGCAGAATTTTGATTAAACATATTTTTCTTACTTTTTTCATTATTTTGTAGTAATTTAGGTCAAGATATATGAAAGATATATCTGGTTTTTTTAGAAAATAAATTATTAATAAATTTTTGAATAAAAAGAAAATTCAATCTTTTTTTGGAGTTTATATTCTTGTACAAAAATATTTACGATAATCTAACTGATTTTTAGTAACAATTAGACTGTTTTAATAATTAAAAAATACCGAAATATATTTTTCCTAGTAATTAGAGCTTTGGGAAAAAAGTATGAAAGGGTCACTGGTATCCTATTTGCGCCAAGGGGAAAAAAACTTAACGTAAATATTTTTGGAAAATTTAAAACATGAATGTAATGGGTTTAAGTTTTATTTTTTTATTTTTTTTTTCTCTTTCAAAATTTGATTAGGTAATCAGAACCAAACACGATAGAACAAAATATATTCCATTTTCTTCTGATTAATAACATAAGTAGAATAATCAATATCATAAAACATGTCCTCCTGATTAACTTTGAATACTAAAAGTTAATCTTAATGAGAAATGACTGCAAAACAATAGCATTTTCTTAAACTTTTTTATAGGTTATTTCAGCCTGAAGACTATAAGAGATCACGTGACTGGAAAGAAGATCAGTAGTAGTCATTTTCGTGACCTTATTTCCTGCCTAAAATGCTCTATTAAATACCAAATGCTGTTATAATGATACTTGACCACTGTTTCTTTTCTTTTCCATTTTCCCCTTCAATTTTTTTTATTATTATAAATGAACAATGAAGTACATTTTCTTAATAATTTCATTTCTCCCATGCTTCTTTCATTTCTCTCATTGCAATAGATTCATTCAATTCAAATTTTATTATTGTATTCAAAAAAATCGTTTGGAAATCTTTTCTTCTTAAATGAACTTCTCATGTTGATTCTCCAGCATAAATTCAAGCATGAGTTTATTTTTCTCACTTCGGCAAAGATTTTCTTTTCTTTTAATATTGATTTGCCTTTTAAAGCAGGTTTGTGAAATACGCAGCCTTTAGTGTGATTATTGAAGACATTTAAAAGTAATTTTTTTTTAAAAAATGTTTTTCATTTCATTATTTATTTTTTCAATAAATTAAGCTTAAAATTTACATTTTAAATAAAAGTAAATTGCATGTAGAAATAATTATTAATCTACTTTAATGGCACTAAGCATACTTCGACAGTTACCATATTGCACAGAGAATAAAAATTTTGGTAGAATTACCGTATTGAATGATAAAGACATTTCTGATATAAAAAATAATAATAATTTTAGTAATAAATCAAAATATATGCCTATTTATATGATAATGATTTACCGAAAATTCTGTTTTTAAAATTCTAGTTCTTATTACTACACATTTAATAAAAATACAAAAGTGAAAAATAAATTTAACCGAATAAATGGTTTTTATGCCATAATCTAAAGAATCATAATAAAATTACCAACTATTATTACAGATTATGTAACCATATTTTATTTTTATTTTTTCCAAAACCATTACCAAAGCGCTTCAGTAAAAATTAACGTGCTTTTGGGGGTTCCCATAGAGTCGAGAACACGATAAATGTTATCATATTCTGGTAATTTTGACCATACTATTTTTCTCCGAGTACGAAATCAGAAGTCCACTCAAGTCTATGAGTACAAAACCATGACTCCACAAGTTTTTTTTATGCATAACTGTAATGCATTTTGAAGTAGTAAAACAACACAAATAATTAATTATTGGATTAATCAATTTTATAAAACACATAAGTTTGTTGAGTTGTTTTTTTTCCTCCTATTTGATTCACACATAGATGAAATTCGTGATAAATTATTAGAAATTATATTAGTTAATTATAGATAATTACCTATTATTTTTTATTATGGCCATATATATTTATACTACTTAATATCAGGTTGATATAGTTTTATACATGCATACTAATTTTTAACATAGATAATTTATTCTCTTAAGCCTAGCAGATAAATCCTTCAGCCAGCAGATCAGCGATCGCCGCAGATTATTATAGAATCTGCAAAATATTTTTCATCTAAGTTTTATTTTTAAAAAATGGGGGGGGGGGATTTCAGAGATTCCTCTAAACATCTGAAACATCCCTAAAACATCTCTTAACATGCTTCGAATAAAAATAAAAAAGCTGAATTGAGAGAACACCGCAAAGCAGCTAAGTTAAGAATTTTTTCTGTTACTCGATTAGACTTGATTGTATAAAGATGCATTCTATTTTTTTTCGTATTACTTAATAAAATTCGAATATATATTTAAACAACATAAAGTATGTGTATAACCTTTAAGGACCTTTTATTTACAAATTTTGTTACATGCATGATTGATTAAGCTGAATTTTTACAATAATAATCTCTGTCAGATTGCATTGAGGTGGCTGATAAATTTAGATTTATGAATAAAGTGCAGTATATTCACTTCGTAAATTCTACTACCCGGCTTTTAAGAAAAATCTAATTTTTTGAAAAGAGAAGTTAAAATAATATCTTAAAGCTTAATAGTTTACAAATTAATGAGAGACTATAACGTGATTTCAAAATATATTTTAACTCATAGAAATTAAGTTTTTCAAAACTTGTTAACTTCAGGTTCATTAGTTTACATAAAGGATATTTCATAATAGTTTGCGTGTAACTACAAGTAAGTGTATTGTACATTGAAAATTTGGTAATAAGAAAATTTTATGAAACTGAAATTATTTTAACAACTTATAATTTGTCGTAAATTCTTTTTTTCAGCAAAATTTCACTTTTAAAATTTTGAGTAGAAAATACAACGAACATAATAAAACTTTAAGTGAAAAAACATTTATTTGAAGTTAAAGACTTTTAATTGTTTCATTTTTTCTCTTCTTTTTTTTTTTTTATTAATTTCAATGCACACCAAATTGATCTAATTGTTATATATAATATGCGCCACTAAACTTAATCTCAAATTTTCATTTCTTTTGCAAATTTTTACATTTTCTATGAACAATGTATTAAATTAACTCCATAATAATGCTTATAATATATGGCTAATTTCGTATATCAAATAAAAGTAAAAATTTATAATTTTTTAGAAGATCAAGTTTCCTAATTATGTAATGACTTACTCTAAAAATCGTATCCTGTTTTCAATTTAAAGGTAATACTTATATTAATTCCTTAAAGGTAATAAGGCATTTTAAAATACTTTTTTAATTTTTAAATATTCTACAATTTTTTTTCAAATTTATGAAAAATGTAAAGCTTATTTTTAATATAAAATTTGAATTCAGTATACAATTTATATATATATATATATATATATATATATATATATATATATATATATATATATATATATATATATATATATGAACACATTAAGGTCATTATCATGACATAAAATGTTTATATATATTTTTATAACTACGAAATATTATCAATCAAGAATAATTTATTTTTATTAATCCCATCGACATATTGTTCACCTAATGACACACAAAATACTCCGATCTCGCCAAAGCCTACAGCACCAGTTACGAGATGCAATCCATAATAGGAAGATAGAATCACTTAGGAAGATAGTAGGGCAAAAGTTTATAATTCAGACTGCCAATATTGGCGTTCAAATGCTTTTTGAAAATGGCCAAAAGTGGCGCGATTTATGTGTTTCAATTTCCAATATGTTATCATTTCAGTTAGACGTAGCTAAAAAGTTTTTTTTAGGTTTTGACAATAGATCCACAATAACTGTAATTTATAGTAATATTAATGTCGTAGTTACGATGATGTAACTTAGAAATAAGAAGCATATTTAAACTTAAAGTATTCTAAATTCCACTAATTTTTAATTACATTTCAAATTATTTCACTTATTTATTTGCTTGCATTTTATTTTTGTGAATGAATAGTTGGTTACCTTTGTAGTGAATTTAAAAAAAAAAATCCTCTCCCAAAAGGGATTAATGTGATATAAAATCAATAAAATCACCATAATTTACAGTTTTGTTTCATTGTCATGTTATGAAGTGAAACTTTTTGATTATTTTTCATATGACATTAAGGAATTTGTGATATATTTTTGCACTTTCATTAATATCACTATGATTTTAAATAAGTGCACACTTTGGCCAAAATCATTCGCATTTTATTAGACGAGCAAATGACAAAATAGGTATTATATTTTGATTTTTTAAGTTGATAGTTATCACAACTTGTTCAATTTATATTATAACATTTAAGATTAGTATAATTGTCATTAATATAATTGTCATTATATTAATTGTAATCATGTCATAAACATAAAAAAATTATTATTTTTTTGTTGACTTTTTGATTCCTATTATTCATGCCATGTTAATTCTCATGTTTTATTTACACTATGTCATCCTGGAGTTTATAATAATGTCTTTATTAGGAGAGAGCTACTTAATTTGTAAATTGTAGCATTTTTCAAGTTTAACTTTTACTAGTTTGCATTTAAAGTATTTTATTAATGAAATATAGTTATTCAGCAACTAATATTATTTTTTGGTAATAATATTTCTGAGGTAAGTGTTGAAAATTAATTGTTTTCGCATGGTTTGCCAGTGGTTCGATTTAGGAAACTGGCTGCCGAATCCGTACCACCTGCTCGCTAAATCGTGCCAATCTAAAAAATATTGAATATTTAGGATTAAGTGAATAAGTAGACCGATCAGGTGTAACCAAAACAATTTCCTATTATGTTTCCTATAATTAATTTGCCATAAATGTTTAATTTTTTGACTGTGACAATAACAATAACGTTATTATAAGCCATGTTAATGGAACTCAGATTTTGGAAATGGGGAAAGTGACTCTATTGAAGTCTTCAATGTAAATATATACATATTTACGTTATACATTTTTACATATCGGTCTATCAAATTACACACAATACTAACCAATAATTATAATATTATCACTAGACTAAAAAGAAACCTCATCACTTTGATGTTTTTTTACCCTTTTTTCCTTCCTGGAAATAAGGAAAGTAACTTTCAAGAGGATATTAAATCTCATTGAATTTACTGAAATATTTTAGTTTATTTCGGATTTATTCAAGCCAAGCATTGATTCCAATTTTCTGCTGTCAGAAAAAAAAGCAATTTGTTTAAAGATTGACTCATCAAAATAGTTAAATCTTTTTTAACTGAGTTCTCAATTCTTGCAGTCTTATTATAAGCCTCACATGATTGATATTGGTTGAAAGTTGGTTCAGTAATAGTTCTCACCCACTTTTTGACAATTTTCGACGGCTGTACAACAATGTACAGTTATAATGGACCGGTCGGTAGGGCTTTGGGCCCATATCCAAGAAGTCATGAGTTCGATCCGACACCTGCCGGTGTAGTAAATGGTGATTGGTGCATGTTAAATCTGTTGTGCCATAAACTCCTCCATGTTTCCATAGTAAATCATACCTTTGGGGTACTGAATTGGAGATATCTAATATATTTTTAGAAAGTTACACAAATTAATTTTAATTTCAAAAATTTAAATAGATCACTTATACAATTGGATGATTTATTCGATATTTTATATATTAAATATATAGATGATTTAGAGAATAATATATTATTATAATGTATTATTACACTCTAAATCATATTATTTGTCTGAATTGGGGTCTTAGGGCTATTGCACCAGTAGACCCCTCTTAACCCTGCCTTGGATTTAGGCAACTTTCCTCCATTTACATATTTTTTATCTAAATGTATAAATTTAAACATTAAGCGTAAATTATAAATCATTTTTTTTTTCATTTTCTAAAAAACGAAGAGATATTATAACCTCGGAAAAAAAAAAATTGAATAATGATCTCAGAGCATAATTTTTTCTCAAATACCTTAACATTTAAATTTATATATTTGATTAAATACCTTTTTTTAATAATTCAATTTAAATCAATAAATAGCTTTATACAATTTATTTTAAATTATTAGATTAATTGTTTACTATTCTATATATTTCACGCTGTCGTGTTTCACACAAGGTAAATTAATTTTGATGACAGAAAAATTGATAAATATATTTGCTACTAAATTTGTATTTAAGAAATCATCCATTTATCAATCCCTCTTATATTGTGAAACAAATCCATATTTTATTCTTTTTAAAACTGCCACAAGATTGAATAAATAAAAAAAAACTATATTTGTAAGCATGTTAATTCTAACTGTTTTCATTCTAACTGTTTCGTTTGGCGAACTCGAGTCATCAACGAAGCGTGAAAACAGCTGGCGAAGTATCGCCAGGCCAAAAGTAACACGCGAGCCATTTCTTTCCTCTTCTAACCTTATCATTGACCACCTGGGTAACGTGGAGTGCGGTAGGGCAACCTGTGAGGTGTGCTTGTTTACCTGAGGATTCCTCAACTTTATTTGGAACCGCTTCCGCAAATGGACTGAAGTCTTATCAATCTCCTCACTTATCGTAAGTCTCTATGACAACGCGAAGCCAAGATGTGCGCAGACGATTTCACGTGTGATTCATTCGATTTCATTGCTTGTCTGTGTTGTGTGTAGTGTAATAAATATATTATTCTCTTGTGGTTTGGGCATTGCACAAAAAAGCTGGATTTATCTGACGAATCTGAGCCATTATTTACTTTCGTTGTAAATTGATTGTTTTTAAGTTGTTCTCTTCTAAAAAACACATAAAGAGCATATTTGTGGAATACCTATTTCAAATGGTAAGTAAAAAGGAATGTTATGTATTTTTTTTTACATTATTCTTAGCAATTTATTTTTATTGCTTGAACTGCCGTTTTATTTAAGTTGAGAAAACATCAATAAAATATAAATAATAGTTTTTTTTTCTTTTCCCTTTGCGAAAATGTAAAATGTTTTGAAGATTTTATTAACATAATTATGCCTCTTAAAGAAAAAAAACATAACTTCCAGTCATTATTATACGAATTAATAGTTCATAATAAATTTATGATACCTATAATATGAGAATAAAATAATACTTATATAACTTTATGTGTTTTTTCTTTTTGTACTAAAAAATAGATAAAATTTGCGTCTAAAATATTATTTATGTTTTAGTTTAAACCTTCACATACTATAGAATTATAAAATATAATATATTACAGTTCTAAATATTTTTAATTAAATCTTGAATGGGGAAGTTTAAAAATGTTTTTAGTTTTGTTTAGTTTTAGTTCAAAATAATGTTTTAAGTTCATTAAGTTTTTTAATGACATTAAATAATTAAAAATGAAGAAGTTTGAATGAAATTGCCGAGTCTGTACTCATATTATTTACACAGTGACTAGTTATTCGCTTAGGATTATTATAAAACGCATTTCATTAAAGATTTCACCATTTTTATAAATAACAATTATTCAATCAGGGAATTTTATTCGGTACTGTGAAACCTTTTTTGGGGGAGGGGGACGTGAATTGAACTTTACATTTACTTTCAATTTAACCAACACATTTAAGAAATGTTGGTTAAATTGACTCCTAATAACTTAAATGCTTTTGCTAAAGAACGATTTGCACCCTAAATAGTGCTTCGTTTCATTTTAATCAAAAATAATTGTTTAAATTTCGAAAAAAAGGGCACAATATTTTGAGTAGGTAATTCAAATAATTTAGTGATTTTTAATTTCAAAACATTGTACTTAAAAATATAAGACACTGTAAGATTATTTTTTTTTGTTTTTTTTTGTTTGTGACAAATTATTTTCTAACAAAAACACCGGAAGTATGTAAAATTTAAAAAACGATTATTAAATATTTCTAGCAGAGAAACTAGGAATTTTCGCTTTTTTTTTTTCGTATTTTAACAATAAGAAAATGGTTTTAATGCTTTTCATTCTAAATGTTATTCATATCATTTTCTTACTTTAACTGTAGTTTTCACTCATCTCAATTCGTTTCTACACACCTGCTGCCTCTTCCAATCATTCTTAACTCTGTCCTGTCAATTTCTGAAAGAATAGTTACCCGCCCCTGTAATTTTGTTAGTGGACTGTGGGAATTTCTTATCTTTAAGAAATAGATTTGAAAAGAATGAAGGCTTGAAATATGGAAGGTAGAATTTTTCCTTTGTAGAATATATGACCACCCAGAAAAACATTTGTTGCTTATGAAAATTATTTAAGGATGGTTTTAATATGCTTTAATAAATATTGTAATAATTCGGTTTTTAGAAAGCGACTGGTTTCTACGATTTTTGATCTATGACGGATTGTTCAATAATTTTATTAGTAACTTTTGGTTTAAATTTTATTTTTGATGTTTAAAAATCTTTTTTTTTTTTTTTTTTTATAGTGGAAGATCGAAAAATTTAGTAAAATTTATAACAAATACTTAAAAAGATTGTTAATGAAAGTCATCGCCTGTGTTTTCTAATCAGCGATAATACTATTTACTGACGTATTTCAATAAGTGATAAAAGAAATAATAATAAAATTAAGTTTGCACTAATTGTAGGTAACCTTTGCCTAAACGCTGTTCGTTTATTTACCAAAAAGTGTAAAATACCGATAACCTTTTAATAAATAATAAAAAAGCAATGTTTTTCCTTCTTTTTTTTTTCTAAAAATTTTACTATTCTATTTATTTTATTTCAATGAAAAAAAAAAACTTTTTTTTTTGGAATTACAACTGAAAAAAAAAAAAAAAAAAGGTGTTCTAGTTTTAGCAATCTCCTCAAGCATTTTAATAAATAATTCACAGAAGAAAAACGTATAAAATAAATAATGCTTTTCTGCCATAAAGTCTATTTTGGAAACTTTGGACGTGTTGCCCGTTTGCATCTTCTCTAAGGAATTTGAATACATGAAGGAATTTATTAAACATCCAATGAGGATAATAAAAAGGGCAAAAATTATTTAAAGAAATAAAATCATTGAAAAAAAAACCTATTTTTTAATATCTAATAATAAAGATTTAAAAAAAAACATGAATGACGTTATCTTAAACTTCGTAATAAATTAAAATTCTTAATTAATAAATTATTAAACTTCTTATTAAGTTACTTCTTAATTAATTGTCTCATCATAGAATGGTTTTTAAAGTTCAATTCTATTTGGGACACCTGCGAAGATTTCGTTTTGAGAATTTTACTATTAAAACTTTCCTCAACGAATTGGATATTTTTTTCAGGAACAAATTCTTACACAATTAAAAACAGGTGCCTATTTATTATACTATATCTTCTTAAAGTCACACAGTTAATTCGATATCTCTTTTTAAAAGAATATGCCTACATGTTTGAAAACAAATAATATGGCAACTAAGACGAAGGGATTGAATTTTTATTTCATTTGACCTTCAAAATGTGTGTTGCCTAATAATGTTATTCAGTTTTGAATACTATTACATGATATTGTTTCTTGGAAACTTGTGAGATGCTCAACTTTCAAAAACTTAATTCGACCTTGGCGAATCCTTATATAATTTTATATATACCCAGTCTAGCCCTTAAAGTGAGCACTTGAAACTTATTGAATCTTTGCCAATCACTTGTCATAAAAAGGATTTCCTCCTTTCACATGTTTAAGCAATTATGTCAATGCTCGGATCCTTCGGTCGCATTGCATTACAATTTTATGTTGTTGTTGAAGTGAACTCGATTAATGGTACGTGAATAATATATTAAACACACTTATTTTTTTTAGCACAATTATTATAATTAAATTAACAAATTTAGCTAGTGAGTCTCGGAGTGAATCGAAATGTTTCATGAAAAAATGTTTCATGGAGCAGTGTAATGGTACGGGAAAGTTTTCATGTCTTGTGTTGAGTGTTTATTTTGTTAATTTCCATTCTGAAAATAGTTTTTGTTTGTTAATGCTGTACTGGAGTTTCAGTAATGGGATATTGTTTGATAATTTGTAATTTTTATATTATAATTTAAAAAAAAGTAGTAATGTGTAGACTAAATGTTTCAGATTAGTTTTGTGGTATAGAAATCAACATAGGCGTGGTATTGTCTTAAATGTATCATTTTATGTGTCAAAATAAAAACACGACAGCCGTGATACCCGTGTTTTATTTTTCTATAAATTAATACTCTAAGTATTATTGTTAGTTTATCATTACGTTCGTATATTTCCACAGCTCCTCATATTTATAATTAAAAAATATATATATTTGTTTAAAAAAAATCAAATCCATATGAAAGATAATTAATTAATATGGCTTTAAGAAAGTTCTGTGCGAGTAATAGAAACATAAAGTTATAAACGCCCGCTTTTTGTTTAACTCACTGAACGATTACAAAAGATTAGTACATTTTCCAAGTTATACAAGAGATGTGCCTTTGGAAGTTAGTAATAATCTTTATCACGATTTGATAGTAAGAAGAAAATTACAAAAATCTTATAACTAGGAGTATCAGAAGTTTATAAGACGTGCCATACAAAGTGTTCCGTACCGAACCATAAGCACTATTCCAGTAGCGCTCTCATGTGGCGAGTACTGTAAGTGTTCAGTGTACAAAATGATGAAATGTGACTAAAGGTCGCATTGTGGGAGTAAGCATGGTGTGAAAGCAGGGACTATTGAGTACTTAATATGAGAATCCAAAATAAAAACTATCACAGTCTCGCTAGTACTTATTTATGTGAGCATTATTATTTATTACGAGGGAACACCAAGTAAAATGCAATTTTATTCCCTCAGATAATGACATAATTTCTGCACCGTGTACATTCCACAATCATCACAGAACTTTTTACGTGCTCCTATCTATATTTTAATTGCTAGAGCTTCTACATCTTATTTGCTAAATAGTTAGAGCGTCGAGATCTCAAAATTGTCTTATATGCAGCCTGCAGTGATAATATTTCACAGCAAAATGAATCAATTTTGGTGCGATAGTGTACCCGTATTATTTTTTGCAAAGACGGGGTTATTTTCCGAGGTTATGTTTGGTCTTATCTTCATTAGATCTTATAATAATAAAATATCAATAATAATTTTTTTTCTTGAACCTTTTTGAATCTGTAACATCAAATTTATACTTGTTTGAATCTGAAACATCAAATTTATACTTGTAGTGTTTTTTTATTTTTATTAATCGGTTCAAGTAACAATAATATTCAGAATGCTCTTTTGATATCGATATAGTATCTCATTCAAAGCTGAATCAAATTGTTTCCCTTTATTTTCAGTTGTCAAATTTTAAATAAAAATCTAAACATTCATATCATAGACAATGCTTGACCACTTTGTTCCTTGTATCTTATCTGGGACATCGATCATTTTGAAGAAATCTGGTGAACAAAAGGAACAGAAATACGTCCCGCAAAACAAAGGGATACCCCATTACCTCTTAGGAAACAAATAATCTCAATTTATAAATAGCTTAGGTATAAGATTCCATAAGGTTTTTCATGACTATCGTATAATTGGGCTGTTCCCACGACTTCCGAATTTTTATTTTTTATTTCTCTACTTTTTAACCTTCTCTTTTTAACTTCCGGCGGGGTGTCTGATCTACCCCGTTGAGTGATGCTTCCCTTCATCGGGTTTCTTCACCCTTGGAGGGTAACGGTAACTGAATGTTAGATGTTTACTTTCCATTCCATGCACTTTCAGGTGTAGTCATGCGCAAAATGTTTGAAACAGAGGGTGCTTCATTTAAAGAGGCTGGATGCCTCTTTTATTGCCTTCCTCAATAATTTCGACTTCCTTTAAAGTTTTTTTTTTTCCCCGACTTTTTTTGCACCCGGGAAATCGTTTGCAGACATTTAGATAATTAGGAAATTGAGATCACAACTTTTTGATGAGATAATAAACCGAGTTAAAACATCGAGTTTTTAAAGTTCTCAATTCTAGCATTTTCACGTGTAACTGATCTCAATTGCCAAAATTCGTTCACTTTCACAATTGCCAAAATTCACGCTCATAATTAACAAAACATGACTCGTTCATGGAAAAAAAATTTCTCATACAATTATCGTACTATATGGCAATGGCATTTCTGGGAGAAAAAAAGGAAAAAACTTAATTCTCGTAGTAAAACTGAAGTATATGGTATTGAAAGGATATGATATGGTGAAGCATAATTTTTTCGTTCATATGGTAACAACTTACCGAAAATTTTGGTTTTCAAAATTACAGTTCTTATTATCAAAGATTTAGTAAAATATAAAACTGAAAAGTAAATTTAACCCAAACAAATGGTTTTTAAGACATGCTGTAAGAAATCATGATAAAACTACCAAATTTTACCACATTTGCTGAATTTTATCATGTTATAACACTATATTTTATGGTTAATCTAGCCAAACTCATTACCAAAGCGCTTTGGTATTCCTATATAACCCGAAACAAGGTTAATTTAATCATATTCTGGTTTTAACCATACTTTTTTATTAGTGTTGCATGATAAATTATTATATTTTACACCTCATAGGCAAAAAAAAAAAAAAAAAAAAAAAAAAGGTCTCTATATCACGAGAGAAATGCTTCTTGGCAAATTCTCACTCTTCATTTATATATGTTGTTTCAGAGCTAAACATAGCAAAAATGAGTTCAGGTAAACTTAGCATAAGCCATGAATTTCAAAATGCTGAAAAAAGTAGTTGGACAAGTTATCTTGCAATAATTTGTTTTTTTATTTCAGTATTTATAATTTTTTCTTTAGCATTTAAAACTTTTAAGTTTACATTAGGTTTACCTGAAATCACTTTCCTCAAAATTTTAACAATAACAATGGATGTGAAACAGAATTTGCCAGGAAAAGTTTCTCCCGCTTTATAGAGTCCTCGTAGCATAGTGATTATAAAATTGTTTTCAATTCCATTAAAATAGACTGGCAAATTTCAAGTAGAAATTTTTTTTTTCCAACACTCTCAGTTATTTGTGGAAGCGCTGTCTAGGAAATAAGCAGTTGTCTAATGTTTGTGTCAAGATATGTTACATTCAGTGGTGTGTGTGTTGACTTCTGAGTAATCTGTCATAAAATACAGAAACCGGTACAGGAAATTTAAAGGAGAGGGTACCACACATGTCCTTTGACCAGGGTACCCATTGTTTGGAAGTGGGGTAGTTGAATTTACTTTACTCAGGTGCAAATAGCTGAATGCAGGTGTCAAGAATAATGGTTTTAAAATGAATGAGGGGAAAAAAAAAGACATTGATGTGAACGAAACTGAATTCACTGGGAGGGAACACACCTTATTTTTGTCTTTACTGTTTTATTCCGAATTATTTAATTCAATTCAGGATTTGGTCTGTTAACTGCTGTTTACGAACTTCCTTTTCAAAAATGTTACGAATTGCTGATATATTCAAGTATTTTATTTAAGTAAATTTTATTAAAACACATTGAAAACGGCTTTTTGTCGGAATTTATTAATATGATATGTAATCATTATTTATTTATTGTCTGTGCTAAATGTGTCACAATATTTATAAAAATATTGCTTAATTTTTTAAAAATTTTCTTTTAAATAAAACACGAGAATTGTAAGTAAGACAAGAACTTTATTAGAAAAAATAAAATTTAAAACATATTGATTTATTTTGTTTAAAAAAATGTATGATTTGAAAATTATTTAAAACTTTATTATTATGCGCCAGTTTAATGGCCAGCAATTTTTTACTCATTGCTATAGTCTCACTTTCCAAATTTATTAACTCCATAAAAAATATAAATAACAATCTAAATAAATTAATAATTACTTCTTTAATACGTTACTTTGTAATGAAGTGTTAAAAAAATGTGTAATTTAGTGGTGTTTTGGAAGAAATTTGTTTGGAATACATTACAAATAGAAAATTAATTTTTGGAAAAAAAGAAGAATTAAACCTATTTCGTTAATTGATTAATCAATTTATGCGTTCATTTTAAGAACAGGCAGGAAAACACTAAAACATTTTATAACAAGTAGAAGGAAAATAAAAATGACTTCTTATTAGAATTTTACCTCCGAACTAGATTTTTTTTTCACTGTACTCATACACTGTTAAAAAATGTTAGTGCCTGTTATCATTTAACACTAATTTTTTTTTCTTCAAATTTTGCAATTCTTATAAGGTGCAAATTAAACCGCATTATTCTAAGTGAATTAGCACACTTATTTGCATTGTTCATTTTAAACTGAAACATTTTTCAATTTAACATTTTATTAAGATGGAAATTAATCTGCATTATGCTGGTTAAATTTTTTTATGATTTTTAATTACACAATACTTAACGCTAAATTGCTAGTGATGAATTCAAAAGTACCAATCCAAATAATATGAAATAATATAATTTATATAAGACGATTAAGGGAGTAGGATAATTTCTAAAGTTATTAATACGTTTTTAAACGATGCATTTAATTCTTGAAAATAAAATATAGGGTCCTTTGCTAAATTTCATTCGTATTTAAATTTTTATGGTTTCATTAATTTATTTCTAACATTTCCATGCACATTTATTTCTGTCCACTGAATTCTTATTTGTTCAAGTAAATGCACTTAAATTATTCAAAAGTCAAATTTTCAAGTCATAGGTATGCATTTGTGTTTGGCAATCAGGTACATAACCTCAATAAGTTTTTCTCGGAAAATAAAAGGTTATAGGAGAAAATTGAAATTTTTCAAAGAGTAAGTAAATCAGTGTCGGTATCAAAATCTACATCGAAATTCTAAACCGGTTTGAACTCACACTATCGACCTGTTTACAACACGTTATAACCACGATATGAAATATTTTGGGTTCCATTTACCACTTGTTTTATTTCATCCTAAACATTTTTTTAGATCTAGCTAAAGACTCTAATACATCAAATAAAAAATGTTTTCAGTTCTAGATTAAGTAAAATTAACTTTCATCCACTTATTTTATTTCATTATTTAAATTTTTTTGGATCTGGCTAAAAACTCTATTTTAATACATATAATGAAATTAAAATAACATAATTCATCTAAAAAAAATATTTTCAGTTCTACATTAAGTAAAATTAACTTTCATCCACTTATTTTATTTCATTATTTACATTTTTTTGGATCTGGCTAAAAACTCTATTTCAATACATATAAATAATGAAATTAAAATAACATAATTCATCTAAAAAATGTTTTCAGTTGTAGATTAAGTAAAATTAACTTTCAAAAGCTCTTGGTTTTGCACATTCAAATATAAAAGAAGTTTAATTCTACTTACTATTTATAATGTGCATTGTTTTAGAATTTAAATTTATTTACGATGACTTTATTCGGCCGTAATCCAATTCTGATTAACACCAGTTCGCTTGACCTACATTATTTTGGTTATTTGCTGCGAAAGAATGAAGAAAATTCCTTGGAAATCTTCCACCTTTGAGTCATCAATCTTAAAACAAACCATCCAAGTAAACACACAATTCGAATGAATGCTTTTTTAATTATTCGTTTAAGAGTTTCGGGTTAGTAGAACTATACATTAGATAAAATAAATGCAAAATGTATGCACAATTTGCTTCATGGCTTACATTCAAACTTGTTTATCGCGAGTTCTTGTTTAACGTGATTCGGGGTTTGAGGAGGAAATTATTTTCAAAAATTTTAGTTTTAATGTTAAAAAGCATATATGAAATCCTATTATTACACTGCAAAGATTAACTGTAAATTCTACAGAAGAAAAACATATTTTCAGAGGAAAAACTGCTTAAAGAAAAATACTGCTTTTTTTCTGTTTTTAACAGCTATTCTCAGAAAAATACAGATTTTTTCTGTTTTTAACTGTCCCTTTTCAAAGAATTCTTACCATGGAAAAAAAATGCTTGAAAAGAGGGTAATGTTAGCAGCCAAAAATTAATAAAACAGTAAAAATGATTATTATAATTACATTGAAATGTTTTATATATTTGGTATATTTTTTTAAAATTTCAATATCTATAAGACAAATACAGAAATGGTGAAGGAAGGTTTGCAAACGGAACTGAAATAGGGGGACTGAAACGTCTTGTTTCGGATTTCGGTCCAAAAAAAAAAGAAGGTTGTTTTAGGTCTCATTAAAAAATTAAAATACTTTTTTCGATGTTAAAATTACTTTGTGTTTTTTTTTTTTTTTTTTTTTATTTTTTATTTTTTATTTTTTATTTCTTAAATATACTTACGATCAACATTTAATTCATAAAATACGCTGGGCATACTTTCTCATGAATCGGAGTTTAGCACTTTAATATTTCAATATACTTTTTAAATGGTTTATTTATTTGTGTAAACTGCGTTCTAGAAAATACAGCTTAGATATAATATTTTCTTGATCTACTCTTGTGATTATTATGTTACCTTTCGTAACACCAACATACGTAATAGAATTTAATTTGACTTGAAATAATTAAAAAAAAAATTAATAAAACAGCACATCGTTCTTAAAATGCACCGCCTGTATTTCATACACATACAAAATCCATAACTTAGGGCAGAAATGAGCAGAGGAAAGAAGTTGTATCGAATAAATACATCGTAGAGTAGATAGCAAATTTAGAAAATAAATTTCTGAAAGTGATAATAACAAATTAAAAAGTATTAAAAAATTAATTTACTAAAATACGTTCTAAAATAAACAATAATTTCAAATTTAATCAATTTATAAAAAAAATAATTAAAAAAAGTATTAATAAAATTTATTTACATAAAATTACGTCGTGGTAACGTACGGTGTAGTAAATAATTAAACAAAATATCAGCAATTGAAATTATTGATCCATCATGTGTAAAAAGTAAATTAAATATTAATTAGTTAAAAACTAGCAGTTAATAGTAATAATAACATATAAAAAAACAATAATTCAAAATAGATAGTTGTAATTCGTCACAAAGAACTTAATTTTTTAATATATTTTGTGACAATACATAATTGTGGGAATCATGCACTGCTAAAAATTCCGGTAAAAAGTACCGGCTCTCAGGGTGCAGGTATTTTTTACTGTAAAATCCAGTTTTACTGGAACATGTTACTGAAAAGAATCTAATATACTGTAATTTTTACAGTGATAAGTACAGTAAAACCACAGAATCTAATCTAAATATTACTGTAAAAATTACGGCAAAATGGATTTTACAGATGATGCACTAAAAGCCATCAATGGTATTTTAAACCGTCATTTGGTGCGATGTATTTTACAGTGTGGAATTACCGATGTTTCTAATTATTTAAGATCAATTTGTATAACAATTTAGATTAGGTACCCTGCTTTTGTGAAAAATTCAGAATTAAATTTTACTTTAAAGACTACTTCATATGCAAATGCTTCTTTTAATGGTCCATTGTGAAAGAACCTTGTTATTTCCAAATTCTAGACACTTTGTGATGTCAAAAAAATAAATTGCTGAGGGACGCAAGATTCAAAAGAATGAATGTTATATCTATCTTATACACAGGTATAACAATACGATAACGAAAGAATTTTAGATGTGATTACATTCGTTTTAAATTGCTAGTCAACATTTCTTATCTTGTCTCCAAAACACAACATTGAAATGACATTTAATGTTATCTTTAAAGTGAAAATAAAGTTCGATTGTTGCATCTGTGCATTAGATAGCATGGTTTTTTCCTCTTCTAAATTAAAACAAAATATTAAGAGAAAATTTTTTGTATGATGACCGGTAGATTATATGGCTATATATAACATTCAAGGGTCTACAAAAATTAAACATTTGCAAGTGCTGCACCAATTTTTAGAAGCCATGCTTTGACATGAAAAGTAGCGTAACAGCATTTTGACTAAATGAAATTACATAAAGAATTACTTTTAATTTAATGTAGTCGAAATATAAGCAAAGCGTACAGAAATATTGTATATAATTTTTATTGCGCTGACAACTATACAACCTAAACTTAGATTATACATGCACATCACATAAAGTATTGTTTAAAATATATATATATATATATATATTTGGAGCCAGCCATGAATTTTTAGGGCGCTTTCTAGATTTGAAGATTTCGTATTTTTAAATTTTGTAGCATTTCATTGTGTAGCACTCTTTCTGGATGTATAACTCTTTCTAGAATTTTTTTTCTTACTTCCGTGTACATTGCACTCTTTCTACATTTGTAGCACTCTTTCTGGATGTATAACTCTTTCTAGAATTTTTTTTCTTACTTCCGTGTACATTGCACAATACTTTCTTAGTAGTAATTTTACAAAAACCTTAAAATTGTAATATTTGAATTCTGAGTATACAATAATTATAAATTAATTCTTTTCTAATACGCTCCTAAACTTGTCAGATTTGTGGGGGGGAAAATGGAACAGACTGGAACATTAATAAGATTAGTTATAATCAAACGAATTTATAGTTATTTAAGGATTCAAATTATTATTTTTCTTTCAAAGGAGCAATCGTAGTTAATACCACATAAAATTTGATCATTGTATTTATTGGAATTTTAGTATTTTCAATTTACAGCATTTTGAAAAAATTCAAATATTCGGAATGGTCGCCCCCACCCCCACCCCCCAGTGAGGTGATCCATATTCGAATCCCAGCGGTGGTTGGTTGATACAAATTCTGCTCCCAACCGCAGTGCTGGCGTAAAATAACCTCAGTGGTAGACGGATCATGGGTTTTAGCCGTCGGGCTTACCGTGGGAGTTTTGGTGGTTTTCTTCACCATGCTCTCTTGAGATTGGGTTTGTTCAACGCCGATTATGAAATAAAATAAAATATCTTAATTTAATTTACCTATTTCGGATACTTTAAAAGATTAAAAATTATATTTCACTGTAAAATATTCATTCAGTTCTCTGGAACATTGCGTACCTATACTCTTGTTACATGTTTAAAAATAGTTCGTTTTAAAGTCAATTGAATATAGAGAAGATAATGAGAGTTTTTAATCGTGTTATCTTGGTAAAAAGTATGGTATATCAAACCATTCTGCTGTGAATGGAATCACCAAGTAAGCATACCCATTCACACTTCTTCTTCGTGACAGAACTCATTATTGGCGATATCTGGGTTAAAAAAAGAATTTTAAAAAAAAATTCAATCTAGGCACCTGACTCTACAATTCTAACCGGTATCGAGGAAGTGACTTCCAGTGTTTACCGTTCATTTTTTTTAAGCCGAAGTGGTCATAGTCTTACGGGTCAGTGAGTACTGAAAACAAGAACGAGTTTAAGGGCAACCCTTCGAATCTTAATACATAATCGGGATGAGGGCATCACCTCCAGTGATGACAAAAACTCGAGCACGTAATGCTTCTTCAATAATTTTCAACCGTTTCGCGCCACACTCTATTATTATTATTAGTGGTATTCTGAGAACGGTTAAGTTTTGCTCAAGTTGACTTCGGGCTGTGCATTAGCGGCAAAATAAAGGGTAACGCAGTGATTATGAAAACTGAATGCATTTATAGTAATAGTGAAACTCACTCTTTTGAAGTTGGACAAAATGCATTACACGAAATGACACTTTTTTTATGGAGATGATGTTGTAAAATGTTGATTCGTTGGATATGATTGTAACAGAAAAGTAATTTGTGGCTGCATTGTGCAATTAGAAGTCACAGCTGTTAATCATCTTATGTATTTTAATTATTTTTCTAACAGATTGTTTTGCTAAGCATTAAAAAACGTATTAATTTAGCCCTATTTGAATAAGTATGCCTTGTATATATAAGCCTTATTTATGTTTGTAATGTATGTGAAAAAAATTTCTACGTAACAAAATATATAAATTCTCTCTTTCTCTGTCTCTAAAGGAAAATAAAATTTTCTTTTCAGTTCGTTAACAAAAATTTCCTTTATAAATAATTTCTTACCAAGAAAACTAACTTTTTACCAAAAAAGTAGCTTTTTTTTAGACATATAATTGCATAAATAACTTAGTAAGAGTGTCAAGTAAATTTATCATAGTTTTTAGAAAAATTTACCAAGTATATGGTTATTTAACCATATTTATGCTTATAATAGATAATTTGAATATTTAGGACTTGTTAAAAAAATGTATAATTATAATTTTCAGATTCTGTCGGATAAAAATATCTTGTCTATGACTCTACATTAAGTCTACGAAGAAATATTTTTTTTTTCCGATGATAAATTTTGGCTCTTAACCAATCGGAGAATATCGTAACTCTCTTACTAAAGTTCGATATAGGAACACTAGATAGATCTATTGTTGCTATAAAAAAATTTCTATGTGCATGGCATACAAAGAAAGATAATGATTTCGAATTATAAACTTGCATGTACAGATCAAATAAGCTTTCCTTAAAAAAATGTCTTTATATGTTTTTTAAAATACATAGATAGGTTTCAAAATATTCTGTCTACGCTAGATTGTGCAAAGATTAACAGCCCTATTACAATTTTAGTGAACTTCAGTCGCTATATTTTGTTTTATGATTCAATTTTAATTTTACCAATTAACTCATTTTCTTTGGCATTTACTTTTTTTGATTTGAAATTTTCTGAAAGTATTTTATGACTTGAATAAATCAGACAATTAATGTCTTTTATTTATCTAAATTAGATTTTAGGAACTATCGATGTCTGCACTGAGACATCTACACAATTCCATATCAAATTACGGTAAAAAATACCCACACTCAGGGTGCTAGTACTTTTTATCGTAAAATCCGTTTTTAGGGAATAAAATGTCTGATATACCAATATTTTGACAGTAATATTTACTGTGGTTTTATTGAATCACTGTAAATAAATATTACTCTATAAATGGATTTTACGGATGCTGAACTCAAGGTTTCAGTACTTTTTACTGTAATTTTATACGGATTGTTTTTTAAATATGTGTTAGATGTATTGTTTTTCACCTTTACTTATCTCCTAATATTATAATATTTATTTTGAAAAACCAATTTCAGTGACTTTAATTTGTCTACTTAACTTGAGACTTGTTACTAAAGTTAATTCTGCGGGACAATTTTAATCATATTAAAATATAGTAAGGATATGCTCTATTCAAAATTCTGACCTACTTTTAAAAGACTTTCCCGCTCCTTCGTTTATTTACAGACAGTTTTTCGGAATTTTGACTACAGGTCAAACTGCAGTTATTCTAAGTCTACTTATAGGAGATACTGTAATGATAAGCAACGTTAACCAGAGCGTTCAATGAGAACTTCGAATATTATCTGAATATTTTTTCCATTTATAACAATTTAAGTCTATTTATGATACAAATGACATGTTTGAAGATGTTTTATTAATTTGATGTCTATGAAGCATTTCTAAGTCAGTTTTAGCTTTCTTAAGATTACTTGAGAGAGGTAAAACAATTTATTTTTATTTAGAGGGGAATTGAAGCATTGTAGTTTATAAATCATTTAAATAATATTATAACATTGCAGTTTATTGTAATTAATGTTTCAGGCAAATTTTAATGACATATTTGAAAATGTTTTATTAACCTGATGTTTTTATGACCTTCCTGGGAATATTTTAGGTTTCTTTAAATTATTTGAAAGAAGTAAAACACATTTTCTTATTTAGAGAGGAAACGAAACATTGCAGATTATGAATCATTTGAAGAAAAATAATAAGAAACCATAATAATTCATAGTTAGTGTTCTAAACCTGAAAGACTTTCACCCCATCTAAAGGCTTTCTTTTCTAAGTCCTTGGCATGTTTTTCTCTGAAAAAAAAAATTGCACAAAGTCACCCCAGGGTGCATTTTTTTATTATTTATTAAATAACTAACATTATAATAATTAAAAACAAAAAATTATGCATGATTTGTTATCTCAATTGATAAGACTTTTAAAGCATAACCTACCTTCCTGGCCAGGATAACTAGAACTTCTTCAACCGAGCAGACTTTCCAGCCTCCAATTTTGCGACGTTAAAAATTTGAAACTGTTTGTAACTTAAGCTCACAATTTTCCAAGAACGATGATGTTTACATTGCCAGTTCTTGGTAAACCATTAGTTCGTTTTGTTGACAACTCAAATCAGTTGATACCGAGCTTTAAAAAAATACCCCTAGATGGCACGACGCAAAATTTGAAAAAAATGACAGTTTGCACAAAGTCACCCCTCATTGCACAAAGTCACCCCATCTAACGGTAGTCTATTAGTTAGTTAATTGAACCGCGATGGCACAGGGTTTAAGGCACTGAGCTCTCATTGTATAGAACTGGATGGGGTTCTATCTTCAGCGGAAGGTTGAAGCCTACCCTGTTTCAGATCAATCGACTTGACATTAAAAGCGTCTGGCACGCAATGCTGACTGTTTTGTGACCATTTTACGGCTGAGATAGACATTATAGAGTGTTAACTATCATCATATTTACGTGGCAAACAATTGGATGTTTTTTTTTTAAATTTTACTTTAATTCTTTAAATAATTAATTTTATTTTTTGATCCAAAATATTTTATTTGATTTTTGTTTTGCATGGTTTGAAATGCGTTTAATGAAGTGCTTTTTGCTACATCATTTTCTATTTTTTCTTGTTGAAGCATATTATTTATCTCTTATAAAAAGAAAAACATTTTCGCAAAATATGTGGAAAGGGATTTTTAAAGATTTTTCTTTAATTCTTATTTGCTTCGTTTTTTCTGATAAAAGAACTAAAACACGTTTTCTCTATATTTAGAGATCAGTGTTATGTACCTCAATTTTTTTTCTAGTTATATTGCTTCTAGTTGCACCACTTTCTTATCTTTTTGGTATTTTTACCCCAAATCGTCACTTCTCTAAGCTGTCACGCGATGTCACTCTTTCTCAAACACAGTTTACAGTTAAACCCTTTTGAGCAATGGCTTCTATTTCTAAAAACTCGATCCTACATCGGAGTTATTTTGAGTCGCCCGTAGACTCCCGTTATTATTGTTATTCTGGAAAACAATAGCAATTACGTGAACACGCGACGTCGACATTCCGCACTCTCATTTGGAAGGATTACGAAATTCGTTACCCTTAAAAAGAAAATGAATGTATGTACCCTCCTATCCTGTTAGGTAATTGTTTCGACAATGACTTAATCATTTGTAACTGCGTCCTGAAGTCTAGAAATGCGCATTTAATGCGATTGTTACGCTTTAATGAATAGCCCTTGTAATGACGTCTTATCACTATTTTCTTAAGACAAATATTTAATTCCAGCAATATAGTTTAAGTAAATTGGATTCATTGTATATTTAAGTGGATGTGGGAGCTTTGCCAAATTTGGTTTCATTTGTCAATGCAATTTCTTAAAATTGATATTGGTAGTATTTAAATGATGGCATGATGTTAGACATGGGGAGTTTCAAACAGTGGTTTGCGTTGTGACACTATTAGAAATTTGCATCTTTGATGTCGTATAATGAAGAAAAGTTTTCATGATCAGGAGTAAGTCTATTTCATGAATGATTCTTCGCACATTTTGATAGAATTATCATACTCGATAGAGTGTTCGCGAGATAAAAATTTTGTAAAGTGTTTGTTAGATTAAAATTTGAAAAGTGTTTGAGCCGGTTAAATGCATGAGTCGGTAAAAAATGTAAGATTGTTATCCCGTAATATTAAAGTATAAATGTTCACATTTTTGTACGGCCTATCATAAAATTGAATTTTTCTATTTTACATTATTTATTTAGTACTGATATACAATAATATATAAGGAATTAAAGATTACTTCTATAAAATTATACTTAATTTTTAAGTAATTATTGGATTTAATTGCTTTAAAAAGTTTAAGACCGACAGAAAAGAAAGAAGAAAAAAAAAAAGCGCTATCCCAGGTTCACATTCTCCGAGTTAATACGTACTGAAGAGTTCATGTACGCACTATTACGATGTGTAATACGAGAGAAACGTATAAGATCACGCTTGTTTGATCCTGGGCCGCTAGAGTCCGAAAGGCTCGTTTCTTTTATGGTATCGTGGACAGTGAATGGAAAATCGCAGGATCAAGTCAATGTGATCCTGGTTCTGAAGTGGTTAAAAGAAGATAAAGGCATTAATTGTAGAAAATGTTAATGGTTTAACACGAAAAAGAATTAGAGTAAAGACACTTTAGCAAAGAGGGTCTTGATTTATCAAAAGAAGAAAAAAAATTGTAAAATTAAATAAATCATTTAAGTAAAAAAAAAAAAAAAAAAAAATTCTTACAATTAATCTATCATAAAATTTTCAAGTTGATTTAGAATTTTAGTGAAGATAAAAAATCAGATTTTCGTTTAATTTAATATTTTTTTTAAATTTAAGATAAGTGTAAATTCTACGTGACTCACTTTGCAAGAAGAACAATGAATGATAATAATAATAATAAAATTTTTAAAAGAACCAATATTACAATAAAGTGGTATTGCATTGCATCCATTTCTATAACTTTTTTTATTTAAGTTACTACCTATAATATATCCTCTGGTACGGGGATAAAACTTGCTGCGATCCTTACTATATCATTTTATTTTATAACCGTCGTTGAACAGCCGACCCAACTTAATGGGTTTACGGCTACTAATGTTCAACTCCGTAGCCTTGTAATTTTGAACCCAATCCAGAAGACAAGGGAACTCCTGGATCGAGTATTGGGAGAAATTTGCCTTCGTGGAGGACTTTTTGATGGAGCTAACCCGCATTTGCGTTACATGGAGAGGAAGACCACGAGAACCACCCACGGTTAGACTGACGGCAAGGGGACTCTAACCCATGATCCGTCTACCACTGAGGATATTTCACGTCAGCACTGTGGTCAGTGCAAGCCGGATGCGGAATTCGTATCGACTGGGATTCGAACCCGGTTCGCCTCATTGGAAGGCGAACGATCTATCCCCTGAGCCATCGCGGCTCTTACTATATCATTGAAATATAGTTATGAAGTACGCTATATTTATCTTTGACAAATACTGTTAAAGAATCATGCATCATTCGTTAAAGATATGGAATCTCACAGGCTCTTAAGAAATATTAAGCCATATACAAATCTATATGTAATTGAATTAATATTTTTAATTACAAAGCAATCAAATAAAGATTAAACATTGTAAAACCAAATTCTTTATATTATTAAAGAGTAAATTTATTTTATGTGTCTAAGAAATAACATTTATTGCGTAGAAAGTTTTTATAAAACTTTATTTAATCCTTGCCTTTTTCTATCATTTAATTAAGAATTTATTTTTAAAATTGATTCGAGGACTTATGAGATTATATTAAATTTAAAAAGAGTTTGAAAATTATAGTTTAAATAATAAAACAAACACTAAGAATTTGTTTTCATTGTTGAAGTTTACGAAATAATAATGGTAATTGCAAGGCTTTGTAATCTCTGCTGACAGAAAAAATACTGAAGGAGCTCTAATGCTAAGATAATTCCTCCAAAAGAAACTAATTGTAAAATTGTTCTAATGTGTGATGCTATTTTAGTACACACATACACAATTATGTGCATTAAAAGTCTAAAATTTTGATCTTCTTTACAAATTTGACTGTTAAAAAATCAAATTATGTAGATACAAATTATTTTTTAAATCTCCTTCCGAAAATTTCGATGTCAGAAACATAATTTTTATTCTGCACTTTAGTTTAAACGAATCACGACTTTTTATAAGTGCTATTGCTAATATTTTCTTACACAATTCATCATATAATTAGTCATAATTTCATATATATATGTATTCATCAATAATAATTCATATTCATAATTTTATATATATGTATTCATTAATAATAATTCATATTCATAATTTCATATATATGTATTCATTCAATTTTTTATTAGAAAACTTTAAATATTGTTACTTTCAAACCTGTGAGACGAAGTCTAGGAATTTTAGTTTTTGAAATTAAAACTCTTAAAAACTCTCTTAAAACTCTCTGTTGTAAAACTCTTAATTTATTCTTCGTGCCTAAAAATGTCAACTATACATCTTTTTAAAAGTTTAAAAATAATATTTTTAAAAAAATCTACTCGAGGGGGAAATGGATAATCCGTTCCACACTTCCATTCATTTTTAGTTACATTCTAAAACAGTCACTTTTAAGAATGCCGCATCTTGTCATTTCTTGGCGGATAAATTTTTAGCCTCTTTTGCTGGATTTATGATTTCCTTTTCATCTTTTCTCTTCTCATGAGACCAATATTCAGGACATTGCACTTTCACTGTCCTATTCTTTTACGAATAAATCTTTATTTTTATTTATTTATTTATTTACTTTTTGAAAAAGAAAGAGTTAAGGATTAATCACAATTTTTTCCAAAAAAATATATCCATTTCATTCGTACGCATCATCGCTAATAGTTATGTTTCCTTAAAGATGACACATTTTAATCGGATTATAAATTGTTTTAGAAGGATTTTTACACTTTTCATGCTGTTTCTTTTTTTATGCATGGTAGCTGTTATGTTTCAACTGTAACTGGTCATTTGTTTAGACGTGAATTTCAAAGACATTGAATCATTCATAGTTATTGCATTCATTCATAGTTTTTGAATTCATTACCCATGAGAAGTCAGCAGTGTTTTATCACAGGTTGTATCTATCAAGAAAACCATAAGAAACGTTGTATCGTGGGAGAAATTTTTCATCGCCAATTCTGTTTCATCTTCACAAGTAATTTAATGATTAAAGTACAGAAATAGTGAGTTATGGCAAACCTTGAATTTAAAATATTTATATATTTATCTGCATTATTTATTATAAAATTTTAAATGTAATTTACTCGAAACTATATTTTTCTTGCTTGCTGTATTTCTAAAACAATTTTCAACCAATTTCCTTCAAATTTTAACACAATGTTTCAAATTTTGACACAATACTTCAAATTTTGACATAATGCTTGACTGGTTTTGAGTAATCCATGAAAATGTTACTCATTTTATGTCATTTTTTAAAAATTGTTTTTCCTTTAGAACAACTCCATTTTGCTGAAAAAAATTAATATTTTAGAATTCCTACGGGTAACGAAAACTACATACAAGTAGTTTAAAAAAAATCGAAGTAGAATAAATTCCAATGACTTTTTTTGCAGTTATGATTACAGAAAGTCGTGGATAAATTTAAAAGAATAAGTTATATACAATGTATCATATAAACTATAATTGTTTAAACATTTGTAAAAGCAACACGATAAAATGAAGACAAAAATATGCACAATAAGGTAAAAGAAAATGTATCAAGGCAAGTTTGTCACAATCGTTGCTTAATTCAATAAGGCTCAATTCATTAAGAAATCGTTCTTTTTTACAAACTGTGTTGTTCCCTCTTAAGAAGACGCTATAACACGGTGAAATTTTCTGTCCTAAATTTTTTTC
This sequence comes from Parasteatoda lunata, assembly GCA_949128135.1. Taxonomy (NCBI): domain Eukaryota; kingdom Metazoa; phylum Arthropoda; class Arachnida; order Araneae; family Theridiidae; genus Parasteatoda; species Parasteatoda lunata. The sequence continues at coordinate 9,360,190 of OX421973.1, read as the reverse complement.
CACCTCCACAAGTAATTTAAAATTTAAATTATAAAGTAGTGAGTTCAGGTAAACCTAGAGTAAGCCGTGAAGTTTCAAATACTGAAATTTTTTTTAAAGATATTATAAAACAAATTATGAAAGGATAACTTTTGGATAACGCAATGGGAAAGTTCTCTCCAAATTTGTTAGCGTCTTCCTATTTTGTAATTTTTTTCTCTCCATCAATTGAAAGTTCGTGGCTTAATCTAGGCTTGCCTCAACTCACTTTTTCTATACTTTAAATTTTAAATTAGTTATGGAGAAAAACAGAATTTGCAATGTAAAGTTTCTCTCGCGGTATAGCGCCCTCTTAATTTACCGCGATTTACTGGTATATAAGAATGAAAGAAGTAGAATTAAAGATGGAACTAATGTTTTTAAAAGTGCTAAAGCAATGATAACAATACTTATTATGTTCAAAACTTGTTGACTGGGCTTTGTAGGGATCAGAGAACTGGCCTTGCATCAGAAAGGTTCTGGGTTCGAATCCCGGACAAGACTTAAATGTTATTTTATTCTTCGTACTATGTGTCCTTACTGTGGGAGCAGCGTTGGACTGAAAGAGCGGCCAACAAATCTGCCCTAATACGCCTAAATTGACGAAATGTCAATGTGGGCATTGGGAAAAAATCACAACTTTCGATACAAAATTATTTCTTACCAAGTAAGAGTCTTGTTTTGACGCTCATGTATTTTACCACTCCATTGTCTTGTTTTGACGCTTAAGTATTTTACCAATTTAGTGTCTGGTTTTGAAGTTTATGTATTTTACCTATGGAAAAAAATAAATATTAAAACTGTTTAAAAAGTATAAACTGAAAATTTTTTTAAGTATATAAGCTATGAAATTATTATAGGTGTTTAAACCTACATTAGTCTGGAAAATAAAGAAGAACGAGGATTCTGCATTTGTCAGTCGCCTTAGTGTGCTAAGTATTTAATAGTAGGAAAAATTTACTATTATCCTTTGCTCTGGCTATTCTCCGTTTTTTTAAATAAAAATTTTCTTGCATACGAATTTTTTTATCCAAACTTCCATGAGTCTTACACTAATAGAATGGAAATAAAAAAATGTATTTTTTGTAATTCAAAAATAAAGTTATGACTCCCTCCTGTAAATAAATTCCAATAATTCTATGAAATTATGAAAAGTTATTCTTATAAGAGAGAGATAGATTGCAATTATGTTTGTCTATTCCATTCTAAATGGGAAAGTTGAGATGAAAGCAGGAATTTAATTAATTTCATAAAGAGTAGTGAAAAATCCTTCATACGAAATTGAATGTATTTTTAAATCAACTGATACAAATTTTACATCCACTGATTTTTGACAACATCAAAATCTTTTGATTGTTTTTGATACAATTCTAATGTATTGATATCAGATTTTCTCGAAACGAGGCATTAAAGTAACTAATTTAGGTAATAAAGGGCAATGATAAAAACAAAAGTCAGAGCTTCACTTTTTTTAGATTCATTTATTTTACTTGATTTATTTTTTTATTCTCTCTATTCGCATTAAAATTTAATTTCTGCTTAAAATTATCAAATTAAAAACAACTCGAAAAATGCAGAAGCTTAAGTTCCTTCCTTTTTACACGAAGAAGTCTTAAAGTTACTGCACTGCATGGTAAAGACATTTTTGGTAAAAAAAAAGGTAAATAAATAAAAAAAAAACAAAAACATAATTCTAATTAATAAGACCAAAATATACGGTATTTAAACTATTCATTTGGTAAATTTTTTCTTTCGGTTTACCAGACTTATTAACTGTTTACCATTAAAATTTTAACGGTTTACCGGAAATTCGGGTTTTTAAGAATTGTAGTTCATATGACCAAATATTAAGTAAACAAAATGAAGTTGAATTTATCAGAATGATTGCTTTTTACACCATGCTCCTCGATATCATGATAAAATTACCAAATTTTACCACATTTACCAAATTTTATCACATACTATAAATCCATATTTTATTGTCAATTTTACCAAATCATTACTTGAGATTTTGGGTATTCCCAAAATTGCTAATTTTGACCATAATTTTTTTTCTCAGTGTATATCATAGCTTCCGAAAATTATTTAAAAAAATAACTCTTTTAAAACATCACATTTTATTTCTTATTTAGTGCATATTTATCTTAAAAGAAGTCAACTTAAAACAGTGTTGTGACGAACAGTGTGCATCGGTTCGTCGCCCAAGCGTAGGTTGGAAAGGTAAAGTGCAAAAAGAATGAGTCTGAATTGTTTTTAATGACGTAATGGATTCGTGTGTTTGAATCCTTTTCTTTTTTTTACTACTAAAGAGAAGAATATGCAAAAAAATCATAGAATTAACTGTCCTTGAACCTTGTTTTAAGAGGTGTATTCAATATATTGCCGTGGTTTGGTGTGTTCTTATTTCCTATTTGAGTACATCAACTATATCCGCTACTAAGGAGGGTAAATAACATTGTCTGGTGTGCAGTGACATGAATAAAAAACACGAGGTCAGAATGTTTGCTGTTCAATTTTCAGCAAATAATCAAAATTAAGATTTTACGACAAATAATCCTGCTCAATTACTTTCATTCTCAAGGATACAGTTTTAGTAATTTCGAAACATATCTAAGGGTTTAGATAATTTACATGTTCGCACACGTATAATCAGATAAAATCAATACGCAGAAAACTGTTAGCCATTTGTTTCCAAATTTTTCGAATCGCGGCACTCTAATAAGTTAAAAATTTTCTCACGGCATCCTAGTCATGTTTTTTCGTTTACATAGTGATGCATTTATATGTGTATAAAACAAAAACTGTGGAAGTAGGTGGTGAAAATAAATACAGGAAACAGAACTCTCACTTAAAATCCAATTAAGAACTTTAATTCTAATTAATAAGCACATATTTACCTCTTTTTTAATTACAATTATCTGAATATATCAATACCATATTGAGTGATATTAATAAACATTGATAGTATAAAAAAGATATAAATAAAAAGAAATTACCATTCATATCCGCATTTCTTTTTCGCCATTAATTTTCGAACGATATTTGTACTAAAGAACAAATGAGAATTCTGCTGAAAATCCATCTTTTGACATGTATGAAGCAGTAAAGAACACTCATAGTTTTTTCACTTAAAACGAGATACTTGCATCTCACATAAATTTAAAACTATATCATCTCTACCTTGAAACTTTTTCCTTTTAAAAGCTACAGAATAATTTATATTAATCTTGAAATCATGAACATCTCACGCACTCAGTTTTAAAACTTACTCATACTTACTCATACTTTGGAAACCCTTGCAATAAGATTTGGTATCCCCATATATGTTTTTGACCTATCTTTCAAGGTTTTCAAAGCCATATCGTTTATTCAAGTACTATGCTTGTATTAAATTAATTAGGCAGGATTGTATTGAAACATTATCCAGTAATCTCTTGAAGTATTAACAAATATAAGCTGAACTATTTTTTATCTAAAATCTTCTATTTTAGATGATGGAATGATCAGAAATGGGAATAAGTCAACAATTACACTGAGGGGAAAAAAGTATGATAAAAACTAACAGAATATGGCAAAATTTACCTTGTTTCTGTCTCTAATGACCTAAAAGCTTGGTAATTTTTTACCAAAACGCTTTGGTCTAATAAAATATTAATTATTTAAATGTTTAAAAGTTTAGAGAAATGTTTTTTCTCTCTAAAAATAGCTGTTGAAAGTCATTGATGAAGTATGAGTATTTTATTGGTTTGAAAAAATTTATTAACAATTAGTTCAAGCATCGATCATCACCACTGTGAAAAGCAAGTACGAGTAGTTTTAGAAAACTGCCAAATCTTTTAATTTCAGAGTGTCACGTCAGTTGATGTCGTTGATAGGACAATTTGAGTTTAATGATGCATCGAAACAGATACATGAGTCAGCTGCTTGCGATGAGTGAAAGTGTTATTTTAATCACTCAACATATTATTCCATTAATTGAGGCAGAGCTCACTGGTCATAAAATCCACTTCTTTGGATATGCTGGACCCATAAAGAAAAAGCAGTGATTGATACGATATTTTCATCAACCCATTGTTTCTATTCTTTTCTGGAATAAATATCCAAAGAGAAAAACCTATGGTAAGTACGGGAAATTCATTCTCTTCTTCTTTGTTTGAATATATAGTTCTAGTCAATTGGATTAAGCTAAGACTCAAACAATCGTATGGACTCGAATTGTTAGTCATTGTGTTCTAAATAATATATTTCATATAGTGATTAAGGAAAAACCTAAATTTTCTTAACCTATTTCTTTTTGGCGAGCATTTATATTTCAAATGCGCTACTTATTTGTCATGGAATTATATTTTTATGTGTCTGTAATCTTCAGATCAAGTGAAAATGAAAGTTTATGTTGTTTCTCACGCAAGTAATGATGCCTTCCTTATTTTCTTGGTTTCTGTATCGATAATTAAATTTACATAATAACGGGCGGATATTATTTTTCTTGATTTCTTTCAAGCTTTTATGCCATTATTAGGAGTTTTTGTTACAGTTGATTGATAGATTTTCATTAATATTTTCTCGTTTATATACCATGTCAATAAATGTTCTGTCTTCCTGGGTGATATGATGTGGGGTATTGTTTTTGTCCTTATGAAAACATTTTAAGTTGTGTTAAATTTTTCTATTGTTAAACCAATTTATTTCGTTACGAAAATAAATTTTTTAAATTGTGGTTTTAATTTTTTTTGTTGTGGACTTAAAACGAAATATTTTTTGAAAAACGTAGCCACTAACTTTGAATTTTTTTCTAAAATGTTTTGAAGTGGATAACAAGTTTAAAACAATAACCATAATCTTTGCGTATTAATAATTAACAAAGATAAAAATGCTTTCTCTAGAAACATCTCAACTATGTAGAAAGTTTTTTTTGCCGTTTCTAATTTTTTTCTTCACATTGTTGTTTTTATATAAATTAAAAAAAAAAAAGCTATACTTTTCTGTAAAATTTGTGTAATATCGTATGCTTTACAACAAAAAATATACGATATATCCTTTACAAAGATAATTTACATAACTAAAAACCGATTGAGTTGCATATATATATATATTTTTGAAATTACAAATTAGTTTTAGTATTGTCTGACATAGGACTAAAAAGAAAAAAAAAAGAGTAAATGGCCACAGGACGCCTAAATATAAAAAATTACGAAAACAAAAATTGTTTACCGGCAGCCATTCAATCGCCTCTTTTTTTGTCGAAATATCAACGCCAGGTGCATTTTATTATTTCGATTTTGTTCTTGTTTCAATAAATGAAAATATTTATTAGGCCATAGTTATTATTAGGCCATAATTTTATTAGGCGATTGTTAATTTGTATACAAACTTAATGAGTTTTTTTACAGCCCATAATAGTTAATTTTCAAATTACATTAAAATAAATTATTTTCCTTAATAAATGAATTGGGTTTCTTTGCTTTTAAACTAATTAATCATGATTTCTTTTTAAGCCATTTTTTTACAACAACGGAAAAAAAAAATCAGTTTCTGACGTAGCTGTTGAAAACGTTTGCGGATGAATCCGAGCCTCAAAAAAAATTTTTTTAACCGAATGATAATCAATCGTATTTATTAAACATCAATTTTGATCCATATTTTTGGGTCATTCAAATGTCTTAAAATTATTAGCATTGTAAATTTATTCAATATTTCCCTATTTGTCCAATATTTTCCGGATACTTCATGGGTGATTTTTAGGAATTGGCCTTTGTCTCTTAGTTCTTGCGGTTGGAGACAGAAACTCTGAAATGAATATGGACATTTTGGACAATGGTGTCTTCCAAGTCAATGGCATTATTTCGTTGAAGTCCAATTTCTCTTCCTTCTTCCAGCAATTACATATTGCTCCACAAACATTGAGATTTCGTAGCCAGTCAAATCGACCCTCCTCATTGCTACTAATTATTTCAGCTGATGGAGTTTCCCTAGACGTGTGCAGACTGTCATACACTGTAAAAAATTATGGATCAAATTACCCTAAAAAATACCGGCACTCAGGTTGCCGGTACTTTTTTCCGTAAAATCTATTTTTACCGGAACATATCGCTGGTTCAAAACTAAAACGACACATCTGCAATGTTAACTCAATTGGAGATGTGTCGTTTTAGTTTTGAACCCGCGATATGTTACATAACAAAAAATATGATATAGTGTAATTTTTGCAGTAATAGTTAGCGTAAAATCACTGAATCACTCGAATTAAATGGATATTACTGTAAAAATCATGGTATATTATTTTTCGGTGCAAATAGATTTTACGGATTATTCACCCAAAGGGCCGGTACTTTATACTGTCATTTGATTATAAAGCTTTTCACTGTAAATGCAAACGAGGGATAACATCATATTTAATATCCGGACTTCAAGCTTAGTACGTACTAGATGTCAGGATACTAACTCCGGTCTGGCCGCATCGTGAACTGTAAATGTACCGTGGTCGGGCGATATTGCCTTATATATTCATTTTACTAGTACAGTGGGATCTCTATTTAACGAAGTCTCCAAATCCCAAAAATAAGTTCGTTATATGGAAAATTCGTTAAATAGAAAATCACTTTTTGAAATACTTAAACATGTTTAAAATTCATAAACACTACACATAGTTAAAATAAAAATTGATACACCTTTATCTTGTAAACTAGTATCTACAATTTATTTTATAAATCTTAACCATAAAAGAAATCTGCGTGGAAGGCAAAAATAGAGCAATATATTATACAGTTTTACACTATCATGCTACATGCATTTTCAACTAAAAAAAAGCTAAATTTATGTATAAAATTATAGCTGCAATTATTAAAAAAAGTAATTTGAGACATACATTACCACATGTGTTCTTGAATGTAATTGCTACTGATACAATCCGTTAATTATGTCTGAGTTTGAAATGCCAGCAAAAAGGGATTTTACTGCTTTCTCTAAAAGTTAAGTGGCTTCGAAAATCAATTCAAGGTCATTTTCTCCATAAAATGCTTTAACAATTTTGAAATGTTTTGAAATATTTTGGGAAAATGGATCTCAAGGAAAAGTTCGTTAAATAGAAAATTCACTTCGCTATTTGGAAGTTATTTTATGAAGACATTTCCAAAATGATATTGGGTCCTCGAAAAAAATCGTAAAATAGAGAAATTTCCAAAATGAAAGTTCTTTAAATAGAAATCAGACTCTATATCTAAAAATCCTTTGATAAACATCGTTTTTCTGAAAGAATTGACAAGAGAATCTGTCAAATGTTTCCTTTAAAAATAGTACGTGTATTTTGTTTGGTCGTTTAACTCTTTTACTTATATAAATTACACAAATAATTAAGTCTTCATTAATTTGTAAATTGTTTTTAAATTTATGTGAAATCTAGTTCATTTTTGAGATTCCTACTCACTTGGGTAAAAAAGTATGAACAACCTCTTTCAGGAAAGACAAGTCGCCATTGTTTTAGAAATCTCAGGTAGACTCTTGTTTAGAATTCGTTTTTAGAAACAGAAAAGTAGGTTGCTTCATTATTTAACTGCGATTGCTGCATGGGGCATTAAGCATGGATGCACTTCGATTAATGCAGCTAAAGACTAATTTATACTTAGCCTCTTAAGTGTAAAACCATTGTTTGATATAAGACTTTAATCTATGATAAGAACGCGGATGTTAAAATCAAACAATTACGCTACAACGTGAAGAACTACTATTTAATTTTGAATGATTTAGAATTAATAATTTTATGTATTTTTCAAGGTTATTAAAATATATTTTTCTTCTGTGGATATAATTGTTTATCAAATTGAACACAGTGACAGCGGATTTAATTATTGTTTAAGATTGGGTAAAAGGGTTTAATTTAATTTAATAATGCAGCTAAAGGTTTATGAAACCGCGGATTATTTGTTCCCCACCGGCTATTTAATTGTGGCCTGCAGCGGCATGGGTAAAACTTATTTTTTAAAGATTATTTTGCATTATTCTCATTCTATTTATTCATAGGAAACTTTAAAATTACTACTCATTTTATAAAGGATTCAAAAAAAGTTTGGACACGGTCAAATATCTCCAGAATATACCTCGGATCAAAAAAAGGGAAAATAGTCTTAAAGTCATAATAGTCTTAAAAGCTATCCAAAGATACCAGAATTGATCTTTCATCCCCACTCTTTAGGGGTTGGAGCATCTTTGAAATCTTAAAAAAAAAACCCTTTTTTATTGCAGATTCTTATTCTCCCCCCCCCCCCAAAAAAAAAAAAATCCGAATCTGCAATAAAAGTAAATCCGAATTTGCAATAAATATTAAGGGCTTATATTTAAGATTTCAAAGTTGCCTTTAAAGATTTTAAAGTTTAAAAAGACAAAAGTTCTTATTTTATTTGTCAATTTACATAAAATTTTAAAATTTCTTAAAAAAAGGATGAATTTTTTTCTCAAAAAGCGGTATTTATTTATACCATATTTAGATTTTTAAAAAAATGAATAACGTGGTAAAGATGTAGTCCAAAAAATAATACTTGTGGTTTTCTCATAGTATTGACATAATTTTGTCTTACATTGTAAAAATCTTATTTAATTTTTATTTTGAAATGTTAACAGTTATAATATAAGTAGGTTATAATATTAAAAAAAGGAAAATAATAATTTTTCATTGTTTTACCGAACCCTTGCATGATTTAAACAAACTGTGATAGAAACACAAGTTGATAATGGAAAAAAAAAAAAAAAAAAAAAAAAAAAACCAGTAATAGGGAAATAAAGCCAAGGTCGAACAAACAATAAGAATGGTTAATTCTCTTTCTACTACTATTTCCGGATACTCAGCTTGTCTCAGGTAAACAGCAAATGTATAATGAGTTGGTTCACTCCTTTATAAACCTCTGGATATTCTTATTTTAAGAATTAGTATTGTATTTATAATTAGATTTGTCTATGAAATTAACGGTGTTTTGATTTTGTTTACCTCTTTCAGATTTGGTGTAATTATATATAGTTATCTATTGTCATAGATAAAGAGCAAAAACTTTTAAAAGAAATAATGACACATTTTTTATGCACGTCAGTTCCGCCCAATATCTTTTGAAATGCACTGTCACACAATATAACTCTTTGTCATTGAAAAAAAGTTTAAATACTTTGCAAGTCACACCTTTTTTTATTGTGTAATATAGTAAAATAATATTCTATTTTTTCAAAACATTGCTTCAATTTTTTTAATTCCTTGAGGAAACAAACAAATTTGTAAAAATAGCATTCCTAGATAATATTATACAATTTTGTTTTGTATAAAACGGTTTACTGTTTTATTAAACGTGGTTTAATTCTTTGAGGAAACAAACAAATTTGAAGAAGTATCATATATAGGTAACATCTTGCCATTTTTAGCTGTATCTTGCCATTTTTATCTTGCCATTTTTAGAAGAAGTATCTTGCCATTTTTAGCTGTATATCTGTTTTAAGTTTTTTGGATTTACATTAGATTTTTATTCCCTAAAATTTTTCGCTGAAAAGGCATTTTGCTATATAAAGTACTGGCCTCTTAAGTGTCGATAATTGTTACCGGAATTTGATTAGTAATTTTTTACAGTGTAAGAATATGAATAATTTAGGTTCCTGATAGATATTTTCCGAATAAGTGTGGTGAAAGGAATCTGTATAATTTAGGTTCCTAATATATAGTTTCCGAATGAGTGTGGTGAAAAGAATAAGTATAATTTAGGTTAATGAAAGATAGTTTCAGAATAAATGTGGTGAAAGTCCTACAATGATTTTTTTCCCCTTCAAATTTACTGCCTGATATGCCAATTTTATGATGTCTTCTTTTTATTGTTATTAATAACTTCCTTTCCAAACTTAGGATTATCTATAAATTTATATCAAGGATAGGTACGAACTATTTGAAAATCAAGGTTTTGATTTAACAGTTAAGCTTAAATGATCATCTAGAAATGTATATATATATTTTTTCTATCATGTATTTTCTAATTTGCTTTCAAACTTATTTCCATTATTAGAAATTTGAAGACCATCAATGCCTTCACTAGGTAAATCTTTCAAATCGAACTCGATAAAAAAAAATGTTCGAATTTTTAGCACTAAAATCAAAACTTTTAGCTATTAATTAAGTTTTTTTAATTATTTTTTTAAAATATATTTTTGTCCCCTGACCCATTAGAGTAGCTTTGCTGAGTAGACTAGTTTAAACTTGAAGGGGGTAAAAAAAGTATTTTTATTTATTCTCTTTTTTTAATTTGTGGAAAATATTTTAGGAGATAAGTATATCAATCACATTTTGAAAATGTTTTGTGTTGAATTGAAATAACTAATTAACTTTTAACAAAATTAATTAACCTATAACTAATTAACAAAATTGTACTTCTGAACAAAATCGTACTTGAAATTGTACACCTTTGTTTTTACCTTTTTATCAACTCAATTTAACTGTAGTAAAAATGTGTATGTAAATTTAATTAAAATGAACTTGCTTAAGTTATTTTAATTGTATTGAAGATATTAAGAATAATGAACGTTTCCTCAACTTTAAATGCTTTTAAATTTGTGATGTTGACAATTTTGCATGCTTTTCTCTTTTTAGATGAGTAAAAAAGTTTAAATAACATTTCTTCTCTTGGTTACATTTACTTTCGTTTGCATAAGAATAAGTTAAATTTAAATACTATGATTCATTTAAATGTGATTCCTTGTGGCTTTTATTGTTAGTCTGTAAAATGTGATGACTCAATTTTCAGTGACAAATATATTCTTGCATAAAAATAGAAATGAAATAATAAAAGAATGCATAGCAGTTTTGAAACAAAGCACGCTGCTTAAAATAATAATATAGGGTTTCACTATTAACCGCAACATTTATTTTAAGCTCCGCCCTCCGCTTCCGTTATTGGTTCTCCTTCACCATATATCAACATTTTGAACAAAAACATAGAACTTAAATCGTTTTCAAAATGTACAATTATTTTAGCTTTTTGTGAAAATATTTTGTTAACGGGTTAATCATAACAAAAGGGACAATTACCAGGATTCGAAAAATAATCCTCTGAGCTGGAAAAATTTGTTTTTTCTTACATAAAGAACACAGATTGTGTGACTCAATACGTAGAAATAAATGAGTCGTTGACGAAACTTACAACAATTAAAATAGGAAATGGTTCTTATCGCTTTTAATAAGTGTTTATTATTATTATTATTATTACTTTTAAATTGAATTATAAATATTAAAATTTATATCTGGCAACACTTCATTCTCTCTCTCTCTCTTTTTTTTTTGTTGCTACTTTTGAAGTTTATAAAATAAAGAATTAAAGATCTCGCGAAAAATCAGTATTGCCAATACTTAAAGTTAAAAGCTTTGACAATATTTAGAGCATAAGAGCAGAGAGAAATCACGAAAAAGTTTTAACAGTTTTTATTACAAGTTTAACAGTTAATAATTCTTGAAATAATCGTAATTTTCTCTTATTCCATCGAATTCATTGTACACTTTTCTACACATCTTAGTAATTAGTCTCACTTTAGTAATTAGTGTAACCTTAGTAAGTAGTGTTATAGATTTATTAGCCCAATATTATCTTTGTGCACTCAAAACAGGAGCGATGGCGGTGGTCCTCACAAATTTGCTTTACTCAAATTTAATTTTTTGATTAAGGTATTATGTAACAATTGTGCAAGAATTTAATACCTAATATTACTTTACAATTTTTAAATAGTTATTATTTAGTTACGATTTTAACTGCGCATGCTCACTGGGCACAATTTTGTGTAAAATTTATTCTAAAAGTAAAGTGAACTTAATTATCGTTTAATAATTCTGAAATCGGTACTAAATATTTTTTTATCGTGAAACGTTGTGTAGTATGGTAATATCAAATGATTTGTACTTATAAAGGAACAGATTTTGAGCTTTCTTATTTTGAATAATTTTTAAAATCTTAATCATTCTTATCTCGGAGAATAATCTTTAGATGTGAGAAAAGTTACTGTTAAATTAAGAATGAATGCTGGTAAATACCTTTATGAATTATATTCATTTTATGCTGATTACAACCAAAGATATTTAGATTTTTGTTAGAGTTTTCTGTCAAATGAGAATGCTTTTTATATTATTTAGAGGTAAATAATATATAAATACACACACACACACACACAAATCTGAGCTGTACCATTGGGAATGCATAAATAAGGCTATATATATGTATAAATGTATAAATATGGCAAAGCAAAGCAAAATATATTGATTACAAATGAAAATAAGTGGAAAAGATAGTGACAAGAGAGTTACTTAAATTTCGAAGCATGCTAAGTTTAATTATTCAGTTGGCAATAATTGAATGAGTTGACAATGAATGAGTTGACAATGAACAACATAGTTTTTCTGGGAATTAAATAAAATTTGAATTTAGATTAAATATGATGCCTTCAAAAATATTACATTGACGAAAGTTTATTCGTTTTTGGAAAAAAAATGAAATAATTAAATATGTTTGTCATTGTGAGAAAACACGTCAAAATGTTCGTTTCTGTTTTGCTCGGGCAATGGAGCATATTATAATAAATTCTATTGAAACCTAGTTCTCAAGTTCTTTTCCCGCAGCATCGTTTGTTCTTTTGTTTGTCCCGTCTTCGTGAATTATTCCCGGATTTACGGCTGCAGGTTTTCTGAATATTGCCTTTTTTTTCTGGTCAACTTATGAGGGTTTTAAAATAGAATTTCATAATACTCCTTGACAAAATTAACTTATTTCAGTGGTCAACATACAAGATAGACAGGTGGTCAAGTTACAAAGGTTTTGCTTCTTTATATTATATAGGAAAAATTCGTTCTTGATAATTGAGGTCAACTTATGCAGGTGCCCAACTTTCAAGGGTGGTCAACTTGGCAGGTTTCACTGTACGACCATAAAGGGTTAAAGGGACGCACAGACAGTCATTCTACCTTGGAGTTCCTCGCCTCAACCTCAATATAACGATAAACTTCGTTATAAGTCACGAGAAAGAATGGCGTTTATTCATTTCCCCGCAAAATACTCTTTTGAACCTATTTTATTTTTTGCCTATTTTGTATGTTTAACTATGTAGTTTTTTTTTTTTTTTTTTTTTTTTTTTTTACGAGTCCCAAATGCATTTTTTTTTTTACTCGTCGAATGCAATACACGCGTGTAAACTGATTGTGGAGTTAATAGAATCGATGGTGTGTTGTTAAAACAGAATTATAATTCCATAGAAATAAAGCAGATGCCTCTATTATTAAATAATTAGCTATAAATAATTTGATATAAATAAAAAATAATTAGCTATAAATAATAAATAATTAGCTCTGAAAGCTAACGCAATTGTTAAGCGTATTATAAATTGATTAGTGTCTGGCATTTGGGTTAGTGTTAGTCTGTCTCAGGAGGGCCATTAAGTTCCGTGGTCGGGTTATAGGGGTTCCTAAAGTTAGGAATTTTTTTAAATGATTTTTGAACTTATATATTTAGTTATATTTAAATCTAATCAATTAGCCATTATTTATTTAACATTTCGGTTGCCTTTATGAAATTATTTGATCGGAAATGCGAATTTAAAAAAATGGTATTTTTTAAAGGAAGAAATACATAATTTTTTTAATAACAATATATTGATTAAATTATGAAAAAGACATTCACTAAAAAAAGTTGCATTCTTATTTCCCTCCGGGCTTTTTAAATCAAACTAAATTTTCTAATAAATAAATGTGTTTCCCTTAATTACCATTTTCAACGTTCATAGTAGTTCTTTTTAGTTTTCATTAGAAATAACACCATAATTTGGCTCATTTTATCCGTTTTCAATTTATGTATATACACCAAAAAGCCATTCTGTACTAGACTAGACAAAGCTCTAGAACTGCGAATTTAGCCGTAGGACATAAAATCTAATTTAAGATTATTAATGATAAAGCGATGGAAACAATTTATTTGTCTTATTTTATTTTTTATTTTAAAACCAGTGTTGAGCGGCTAACACGATTCTGAGTTAACGATTGTCAAAGTTCAACTCCGTAACCTAGTAATTTTGATGTTAATCTAGAAGACAAGAGAACTCCTAGACCAAGTATTGAGACAAATAGCACCAGGTGCTGAAAGAAAAATATATGAAGAACAATTTTGTGTGCTTTTATTTTGTGGAATTCCCAGAAGTTAAAGTTCTTCTCTGAAAACAATACTAAAGAATAGTTTGTTGTAAAAAAAAGTCTAAGCCCTTTTCTCTCTATAAATGTAAACTATTGTGTTTTGATATCCATTTTTTATTTCCAACTTCAAAAAAGTTTAAAAGTTAATAAAAATTTTCTTTGTTTTAAAGCAATATAACGGGCATCAATAGAATTTTTTTTTTTATTCTTTAAAAAAAAAATCGTTATTTGCCTCAGATTCTTTCTTCTTCTAAAAATATTCTTATTAAGAATTTCTAAGAATATTCTTAAGATAAAAATTTTCTTTTTTTTTATTTTAAAATATAGCATTTATATTTCCTGCAGCTAGATGCAAAAAATAAATATACATTGAAATAATTATTCTTATTCTAATTTGCGTTTAATTTTTCAATATCTGACATATTAAATGTTCACAAATCATGCAGACTTTCCCTTTATCAACTGGACGTGTCTTTTCGTCATTTTTTTGTTCTGCTTTGAATCTGTCTATAATAATTGAAGCATTAACACAATGAAAAGGAAGTGGGCTTCACTTGAGCAATGAAATGTTTTATTCTGATCAACTGTATCGATCTATTTATCTTGTCTTCTAACTGTATGCAAACTTTCGTAGTAAACTGTGTCCTCAGTCATTGTTTCGAAAGCCTTAAGATCGCGTGGCAGAAAATGCTGATGACCGTCGCGTCGCGTGAATCGAACGATGATGAACTTCTGGTAATTTTCATTCCGTTGCTCTGCTTGATAAATTAGGATGTTGATAATTCAAAAGAATGCAGCATTAATTGCGTGTAAAATATGAAAGAATGAAAAGACAAAGAATAAGTGTTGCATGCAAACTTTAACGGGGAATATTCTTTGCACGGTGGTAATGTATAGGAAAACAACGAAATTTGTCAAAACGTACGTCTCATTTAAAGTAACGAGAATGCACTTAATGTACGCAATTGTATAATTAAGGTTTATAATCCCTGACCTGCTGATGTTGTGGGAATGTTTGGGTTGCTGCTTTTACAACATGAACAAGAAAATGGTAAGATTGCATTTTTACTTGCTTGAATTTTGAGTTTGAGTTGAGAATCACTATAAACAATGGGTAAAAAAACTCCTATTCTTTCTCTTATATTGCCGTGTAATAGAAAAATCAACATAAGCGACATAAAATTAAATATTGTAAATTTTGTATATTTGGCATTTTTTTTTATGATAGGCTATCTTTTGCAATTTTTTTTTTTTCAAAAATGAATTCTTCTTTATATGTTTTTTGAAATTTTTTTTTAGAGTTCAAAGCATTAGCAATTGAAAGAAAACAGTTGTCAAGCCACTTTTCTCAAACTCTATCGTGAAGCACTTTAACATTTTTAACGTTCTTTTAAGTTTTCATTTCAGATTAAACCATAATTTAACTTATTTCAATCATTTTCAGCTCATGTATATGGACCAGAAACAAAGTCATAACTAGATTTAGAAATAGCACTAGTGCAGCAAATTTAACTGACGAATACAAAACCTAATTTAAGACTATTAATGATAAAACGAAGAAAAATCTTCATTCTTCGAATTAAATATTTTACAATTACTTAACTTTATTTGATATTTCACAATTTACTTGAACTTTAATTATAAAGGATGGGGTTCCGCCGAAGGAAGGTTACTTACTTAGGGTTCCGTAGCCGAAACAAATTGGGAACCGATGAATTAAGGTATTGTTTCCGTTGTATTTTTTTACGCTGAATCGAAAAAGACCAATCACGAGACGATCGAACAAATAGTTTAAAAGTTATAACGATTTTATGCACACACACACACACACACAAAAAAAGTTTTGTACTTGTTTCTTTTATGCATCTGACATTGCTATCTAAACAAGTGAGGCTTAAGATGTATGTAGCATAAATGAGTTTAAAAACCGTTTTCCTTGAAAAAATAATATGTTTGTCTCCTCTGATAATGCCTTCAATTTCATTTTTTGAATCATTTGAAACTTTTGGAAAGTTTAATGAAATGTAATTTATAACGTTTATATGTATTTATAACGTATTTTATAACGTTCATATGTTAAATGAGATTTTTTTTTAAAAAAAAAAAAGAAAAAAAACTTTAAGACTACCCTTTATAATGGTCTAAAATCACTGCAAATAACCGTGGGATATATTATCTCCAGAATCTCGTGAATCGAATGGTTTTTAGAACATCGATAAAATAATTAAAATCGAGGGAACAACATAACACAATGAAATATAATTCAATCTAATGTGATTCGTAGAGAGGTTCATGAGATTGTCTAAATCATTCGATTAAAATTAATCATAAGAAAGAAATATATAAAAATTTCCGTACATCATTTCGTGTAAGTACAATTTTGTAATGTAATTAGTTCTTGTAACTTAAACAATTTTTAAAATTAAATAAAATAATGCTGCTATTATAAGTAAACTATTTTTATGTCAGTTCAGTCGTTTCTGAGGTGATTATGGTCTCTAGTTATATATTTGTATACTTAAAGACTTGAATTAAGACTTTAGTGAATCATATTCAAATTCAATTTATTTAGACTAACTTAAAATGACGTATAAATATTAATTAAATGTTAATAAAATGATTTAATTGTTGTTTTGGGGTAAAAGTAATTATAATTATTGTTGTTAGGTGAAAGCTTCTTATTAATTTTAACGTGGAAAATGATTGAAATTAAATAAGTAAATAAAATAGAATTTGGATTTTGCTAATTTTGCTTGCTTTAGAGTATTAATTATTCCAAAAACTAATAATCTTTTATCGCATGCTATTACGATTGACCCTCCCTAGGTCGGAAAATAATAATGCAACATTTGATTTAGTCCAGCAATTTATATAATTTTCAAAAATTTATTAGCATAAAAAATTTATCTAAATCTCTAAATTGGAATTTGATCTGGATCCTTTTTACATTCAAATTTATCTATATCTCTAAATTGGAATTTGATCTGGATCCTTTCTACATTTAAATTTATCTCTAAATTAGAATTTGATTAATTGGATTATTTCATTTCTGCATCTAAAATTATTGAAATATCTGAATTGGAATTTGAGCTGGATCCTTTGTTTCGACATTTAAATTTATCAAAATCTCTTAGTTGGAGTTTGAACTGGTTCATTTAATTTCTACATTTAAATTTATTGAAATTTCTTAGTTAGAGTTTGAACAGGATCATTTCATTTCTACATTTATATATATCTAAATCGGAATTTAAACTAAATAGTTTCATTTCAACATTTAAATTTATCTGAATCTCTGAATCTGAACTGAATCACCTCATTTCTGAAATATTTAAATTTATCTAAATCTCTAAATTGAAATTTGAACTGGGTTATTTCATTTCTACATTACTTAAATTTATCTAAATCTCTAAATTGAAATTTGAACTGGATTATTTCATTTCTACATTACTTAAATTTATCTAAATCTCTGAAATTAAATTTAAACTGGATAATTTAATTACAAAAAGCATTCAGACGAAATACTATGAAATTTTTACCATTATATGTTTGTTATTTATAAAAAACAAATTTAGATTGATTTAAATAAAACTTTAGTAATCAGTTTCATTAGTTCAAGTAAATTATATTGGTTATTTATGTTAGATAGAGGTACTTAAAGGTGGTCAGAATAAATGTAAGTAATTTTATAGTAAAGTGAAGCAACATATTGTTAATGTTTTTATTTTTTCATTTATTTATTTTTCTGCATTATTTGCATTCATAAGTTTATTATGTTCGTTATACAATATATATATATATATATATATATATATATATATATATATATATATATATATATATATATATATATATATATATATATATATATATATATATATATATATATATATATATATATATATATATATATATATATATATATATATATAAATAGTTTAGCTCTTAAATTAAAATAAATTTTCCTTCCCTTTTTTATTTTTTTTAAAAATTATTTTTTTACTTATTTATTTTTCAATTATTTTGTTCAAGATATTTTGTCATTGCTTCCTTCAAATAAAATATTCAAACAAGCAAGCAACTATTGTAACATAAATACAATTTGTAAAATCGATAGTTTAACAATAATCCACTGACTTAGGAAACTTAATGTTTATTATTTTTAACTTTGTCCATGCTTGCCACTAAGATACTGCATAAGCTACGAAGTTTTTAAATGATCTAACTGACCTAACTCAATTATACTCTCTGCAATGGAATGCGAAGCAAAAATAGCATAAAAATAAAAACAGTAAATAACTATGCGTCCTTGCCTCTGGGTGTGCAAGTCTTATTTTGACCCATGATGGTACGTTTATTCCTTGTCGAAATAGATTAATAGACTACTTGTTGCTTAATGAATAATTTATTTTTTCGATCGATTGTAAACAAATGCTCAGCTTTGTCCTTAATAACACAGTAGGTGACACGTTTCTAACAAGAATCTTTAACAGCACATTTTTATCGCATTCACTACATTGCTCATAAAAAATTTTCAATAATTTGTTTTTTACTAAGGTAAATTATTTTAAATTAAATTATATTTTATAATTTTTTTAACAAACAACTTTGGTTTTGTGATATTATGATCAATTATAAAAAAATAAGTTTAGTGACACAAAAGTTTACTTTTCTCGAAACTAATGAGGTTATGAATATATTAATGAATTATAATCCAAAAAAATTGCTACTCGGCATTTTTCCTACTTTTTACTTTTAATCTATAATTACTATGCAGACTAAAGCTAATTTTTTAAAAAATAAATTTCTCTATTTTTGCGCTTATAATTTCAATTAATTAAATGAATTTAATTAAATCTAAATTTGAAATTATAAGCGATATATTTAAAATTATTTTTTAAGTTTACTTAACTACTTTCTAAAAGGTGTCAATTTTGTGCATTTATGCTTGATATGCCGGGTATCTAGAAATATACGTATTATACGACTCTAAACATAGCTCTTATGTTTCACTCTACAATAGCAGGGTTTGAATGAAGAGAGAAATTAGCCAGCTAAAGTCTAAAAAATATGAAGCGAAAGTTTAGCTAATTCTTGTGAATTAGTCATTTCTTAATTCCTACACTGAATAAATTCGACAATGTGCAAATGTGTAAAGCTTGTCGAAGTGAAAAAAGCATAACTAAAATCTCTAAAATAGACATATAAAATTTTTGCTTCTATCATCAAGAACCTCTCTCAATGTCAAAACACAGATTGAGAGAAGGAAAACAGAGAGGAGAAAGAAATCGTTGCTGAAATTGTACTATTTATTGGTGCTAAAGTAAAAGTGTATTATGTCTTCTTTTATGGCTTTTTTTCCCGTTGTCTAGCTTTATTCATATGTTCTGCAGACTTTCTCAGTACAAATGTCTTTGTATAATATATTTTACAAACTTATTTCAGTTTATTTATTGTGTAATTTTCTACTTTCAGAGCCCGGTCGAAGCAAGATATGAAGGAACCAGCTAAATATTAATATTTGCGTGTGTTTTGATATACCAAGTACATCTTTGCAATGCCCGGTACTACACGGTATTCAGCAACATTTGACCGCACATACGAAGAGGAAGAACGGGCATCGTCTGGCATTTCTAATGGCATGCGAAGATCTCGTTCACAAAGCTGGCAAGCAAATTTGGGACTTGACGATAGGCCTTATACACCTTTAGGAAACAGTAGACCTTTACCAAGATCATCATCTACTGATAATGGTCCCGCAAAACCTGCGGAAACAATTCCAACTCGAACACTGTCGAAACCAGTGGTCAAGACTCATAATAACCCCTTTCAATTTGTTAAAGTGGGATCATCACCATTGTACAGAAAAGTAAGCGAACTGTTTTATTTAAATTTTATTGACTTGGTAGCATAGTTTATTTGTTTATAGTTTTATTATAAAAGCATATTTATCTTCAATGGATATTTCATATTATAAAAAGAGTTAAATAAGTTAAATTAAACTGAAATCAATGCAAATATTCTAGATAATTTCCCAAACTTTACTGAGGGGTTATTTCTACTTTCCCTCTTTTTTTCCACTTTAATAAAATGCTTCCTTAATGACATATATGCATTTTATTTTAAGTATTTTAGGTAGCAGCGGGTGAGTTTGTCTACTCCAGAAATTTGATTAACTAGAAATATTTAATCTTTTCTTCAAATAAAAACTAAATTAAAATAACCACTTAAAATGCGAAGTACACTAGAGATTTCTCAAGAAATTTTGACAATTTAGACTAATTGAGAAACCACGTCCCATTTTGCAAAAAATTAAAAGTTTTTCCAATGCCTATGTAAACGAATCGCCGAAACGCTAACAGTTTTGACCATGTTAATAAAATCAAGATATATCAGATTGATTCAGAGGTTAAACCTAAGCACCCAAAATATTCGTAATTTGATGATTTCTTCTTGAATTCTTCATCGCTCTCTTTCATAACACATACGTTCTTCGCTATGAGTTTTGCCTACCATATTCTCCTTTCAACATAATTTCTAATTCTTTTTTATTCATAGCGAGACTCGACAGTTAGATAAAACATTAAAAATGCCATAAAATGGTCATCAATTAGTTGTTGTTGTCGTCGGCCATTGTGTCATAAGAGGTGCGATTGTTCTTGTTTTCAAGTGGCGCCATCTATGGCTAAGAATTTGACTTCTGCCACACCCATACGTCACACCCGGTTATAGGGCATCCATTCATTCGCACACGGATCATAATTTTGACCTGAAGAAGAGAACGATCAATCTCAGTAATTAGTGATAAAATAAAGTGATAAAATAGAAACTTGGCAAAAAGCATATAAATTTTATAAAATAT
This sequence comes from Parasteatoda lunata, assembly GCA_949128135.1. Taxonomy (NCBI): domain Eukaryota; kingdom Metazoa; phylum Arthropoda; class Arachnida; order Araneae; family Theridiidae; genus Parasteatoda; species Parasteatoda lunata. The sequence continues at coordinate 9,339,131 of OX421973.1, read as the reverse complement.
TAAAAAAAATTGCATTGAAAAAAATGTCTAGGATTAGTAGAAATCATAACAAAACCAATTCTAATGATCTTGAAAATTTATCATGCAAACAAAAAATAATTAAATTCATTAAAAGTTGAACTAAAATTTAATAGAAGTTATTAAAGTTTAATCCTTATTTAAGAGAACACCAAATTTTTCCTAAATATAATAAAGCATGAACATTGTCCTTTCGTAATTTTAATTTTCAATCTATTATGTATAAATACAGTTTATACTCCGACAATTAATTGGGACAATAGAGTTCAATTGAAAGTTTTATTTAGCAGAATTAAATGCCATGAATCTGCTTTCAATAATTACAATCACAAAATGGAACGAAATGACCTGGTTGTATTTTTAAAGATATAAATGGGAATTCATTTCTTTTATTCATTTAGAATTGAGTTAAATTAATTTTATTTTCATTACGGCGAACGATAGTCTATATAGTTTTTTCAAGAAATAGCATTAAAATTTGGTATGGCACACCAAAGTTTTTCACTGTTTGTTGATAAACAATTACAAATTCATTGAATGTAAAGACTTTTCACGTCAATGTGTTTATTTTTCTTTTTTTCGCAAAAGAAAAGAAATGGAAGAAACTGACAGTTTTCAGTTTCTCGCGAGTATTAAAAATTCTTCCTAAACAACATTCCATTAAAAGATACACTCACCCATTTCTCCGTGTTTTGGGGAATTTTAAGAAGTGTTAATATCTTTAATACTTCATGCGAATTCAATTTAGATGAAAGTTCAATGCTCTGTTCTTTTTTGCTCTTTTGAGAAATTCTTTTAACTGAATACGGCGAATAAATAATCAGCAGTTTAATGTAGTCAAGTAACCTAGATTTTTTTCTCTTGAAAAAAAAAATTCACTTTTGAAAAAAAAGAAAAAAAAGAAAACCGGCGATTCTTTTATTAAGGTTGTCTAATTTTTTCTTGACCACATCAAAAAGAAGAAGTTTTCTTCATTTGTCGGGTTCAGCAGGCGTTTATTATGACTGTCTCGAATTCTTTCATCCGAAAAATATCAGAAAATAAAGACATTCAATTGTGGCTATCCAACTGAAAACGTCTTCTTTTCCCATCACAGTCTACTCGCTAAAAAGGATATGGTGGTAGTATTCAGTTAGGCTTCCATTTTTATTTCATGCTTGCTTCAGACTAAATCTAATCCCTGGAAAGAAATTTTGTTTAGAATTGTTCATCTCCGGAATAAGTTGTAAACACATTGGTAAGATACTGTTGTATTTCTTCGTTTCAGATTTATGTAATTTCTAATATCAACGATCAGTTAGTATTAAAGCTTAATTTCAGTTTTATAGCGAATTTGTATGAATTGTGACGCATGTTCTGAAACATGTGATGTTAAATATTTAATTGTTAGTTTTTTTTTATAAATATAATCTTAATATTTCTTTTATTCAATGCCTAAGAAATAGAATCAGTTTTAAATTTCAGGTGGTAAAATGACAATTGAATCTAACAATCGTTATTCACCGTAGTAATATTATATCTGAATATTATAAACAAACCGTATTGATATAAGTTGAGTGGGACATAATCGTATTTCTCAAATCATAAAAAACACGCAATGACGTAAAATCGCATTTTCCATTGTTGTCGGCGCATTCTTATTGGTCAGAAAATCGCATAGTATGATCCAGTTTTCTCACATAGATAGATATTCAGAGTTTTTTGATCGTCAACAACATAAAATTAATAAAAGCCAAAGAAATATTATTTACCAGTAAAATATTTCCTAACTCTGAATTTGTAAGGGATTATTTCAAATTTTTTAAATATTTTATTAAATTGTTTTATTCCTTTATTGCATTCTAAATTTTTTTACAAAGATTCTTTCTCAAAGATTTCAATTCTTACTCTATATATTTACTCAGAGACTTAACACAAAAACAGGCACGAAGCCATATTTAACATAAACAAACTAATTATGCATCGAAGTTGCCAGGTACACAAAACAAAAATATGTCACGGTTACAATAAAATACATAATAAATCTAATAAGTAATAGAATAATAAATAAATCTAAGTTAAATAACAGAAGTAGACGAGAAAGAATTATATTTCAACGAATTCGACGGGGGACACGGCTCTGTATTTAATTAACTTAGTGTTAATTAGCATTCAACTCGCTCAACTTATACGCCATTTTGCTGATGAAGATTCTGGTGCTGACGTCATGGGTCGTATGTGTGGATATGGAAGGTCTTTTTCTTGAAGTGCAAGTACCGAATTGTACATTTTTTTTTGTTTTTTTTTTAATGAGATGTTAGTGACACATGAATATAAAAGTTTTTTTATTTAAAAAGATAACACAATTTAGAAATATTTAGACATGGTTAGAGCATTTTTTAGAATCGATTCGTAATATTTTTGAAAATCTTGCGAATATGTAAATATGTTTTAAATTGAGAAATAAGAAAAAAAAATTTAATGTGACTTTTAATATAATTTGAGAAATTAAAATAGTTCGTTGCTTACAAGTGAAACTCACACGCGTATAGTTTTGAGTTATTTGAGGATTGTAAAAAAAATTGTAATTATAGTAAACAAATAAAATAAAACTTTTTATTTTTATTTTATGAAAATATTTATAAATAACTAATTATTTTTTCCAATTTACGAATTTACCAATAAAAAACTTAGCGAATTTCACTAAACTTTAAAATCCAAAAGATTTTAGTCCAGAAGACTCATAAGTAGAAAATCTTGACCTAACGTATTTCACTTGCAAGTAAACGATTCCATGTATCGATTGTAAATTTTATTGTTTTGTTTTTATAACTTTTTTACTGTCAAGCAAAGAAATTTCTTATCTTTTATCTTCACTTCAATGAAATGCGTAAAAAAATTATTCAACAGAGGAAATGAATAATACTTAGTCACAGTTTGAACTGTGTTTCCGAATTTGGGTAATTTTTATTTCTAATTACACATATATTTTAATTTTATTGATTGTAATGGTAATCAATCTGGCACTGTTTTATATACAATATCAGTAATATTATGAAAAAACGCGATTAGTAATAGCAAACAGTTTATGCAAACCGAGCATACCAACCTAAATTTGGTCACAAGGGTCATAAAAACATTGGATTTCACGAGCTTTAGACAAACGTTTGCGGATGTATTCGTTAATTATATATAAATAAATAAACTTCTTCCTATTTTACTACATGTTTTTTTTTTTTTTTTTTTTTTTGTTCTAATGTTTTTGTTCTAATTATTATTGTTTACGTTTTAGCTATTGTGAAATTTCAAATTTGGATACATTTACTTCCTATTGTTCAACTCTTTTTCATTAGAATTTTTGTCCGAATGTATTTTTTCTTCCGCTTTAATAAAGACACGTTATATCATTTTGTATTGTAGCTATAATCCTTTGTGCCTTTCAGTTTTATATCATAAATAGTTCAATAATGCAAACAATTATGTGAATAATTTTATAAAATGTTCGTGTATTCGTTCAAGAGTATTTACGTTCTTGTGCAATTATATTTTCTAAATAATCAAACGTGACAAACGAAAGGTAAAAAATCAAACGAAACTCACGTTTTTTAATTACAGGGTTTATTTTCAATTATTTATGAATTATGAAAATTGCAACCGGGTCACGATCTTATTTTGATTCTTTTCCGAGCTCTTGTCAAAAATTATTGAAAGCATTTCTTAAAAAATTCTGAATAAATAACATTTCCCCCCCTGTTATTGTCCGAATGAATAGTGTTATTTAATTCGTCTTTAAATTAGAAGCTAAAGGAGAAGCTTTGAACTGTTAAAGGAATAGGATAAATTTAATGTCTCAAATAATTGATCCCGTATGTATATAGAGTTAATATTCTGTGTTATCATTATTGATGTAATGTAACATGATTTCAATTTAATTGATTATATTATTAAGAAACTACTTTTGTGAAGGCATAAATTATAAAAATTTTGTATTTTTTAACTTTTTGGAACTTTGCAGTAATGATCGTCTTTAATGTACTCGCACATTTCACATACATATGAAAAAAAATTATGTAAAAAAATATCCACTTTAGTGTAAGCAAAACATAAATAAAAACGGTACCGAAATATTACGAATCACTACTGAGGAAGAGTATGAGGAAGCATCAAAATCAGTTCGTTTGATGAAGCTCTTAGTTGTTTCTAACAATCAACTATCTATTTTTCGATGATTTTCATCCCACCTTTCATTTGATTTTAAAAGGAAGAATTTTGTACTTACTTAAACATAATATTTTACTTATACCTTCTAAATCACTACCGAGGAAGGCTGGTCTGACAACATCGTCTTATCTTCATCAACTTGCCTGATGCAACGTAGGGCTTCTAGTAATCACTTTTTTTTCCTTCTCTTCTCGTCTTCTTCAATAGTAATTCGTTGAATTTCAATAGCATTTTTATTTTTTGCACTTAAATAATAATTATTGTGCACCTATTGTAATAAAAGAATGCACCATTTCTGCACACTCTTTGACTATAATTTTAACAAGGACTCTAGAATGCATATACACCCTGTTTACGATATTATATATTCTCGAAATTTTATAGAGGATGTATCCAGATTCAATTTGTTGTTCTTCAAAAGTTGTAATACGTTCTGAAACAAATTATAATATAATAGCCGACTTCGGTAGTTTGCTGATCAATAAGTTTGCTGATAATGTGAGGTTCTCTACTGCTTCGCACTCATAAGTACCTTTGTCTTTCGGGGTTCTTCTACTGGCTTTCAGATGTCTTTACTGGTATTTCATTTTATTTTATAACCGTCGTCGATCAGCGGATACAGATTTGGGTTTACGACTAATAATGTTTAACTTCGTAGCCTTGTAATTTTGAACTCAAGCCAGAAGACAAGGGAACTTCTGGATCAAATTGGGAGAAATTTGCTTTCGTGGAGGACTTTTTGATGGAACTAACTCGCATTTGCGTTACATGGAGAGGATGACACGAATACCTTCCCATGGTTCGCCTGACGGCAAGGAGACTATACCCCATGATCCGTCTACAACTGAAGATAATTTACGTCAGTATTGTGGTCGGTGCGGAATTTGTATCGACCAGCCATCGCTGGGATTCGAACCCAGTTCACCACTTTGGAAGGCGAACGCTCTATCCCCTGAGCCATCGCTGCTTTTCTTTACAGGTATTGTTAAATAAGTTAAAAATTTACAATGTGCGCAATGTTTGCGTAAAAGAATAAATCCCGTAAGCGGGATGACAAATCGTAGAATTCACAACACATTTGGTGCTTTTACCGAGCGAATTTTGGCTAAAGATTTTTTGGCTAAAATATTTGTTTCGAGCCAACAGAATAGCAATCAAAACCAATCTCCTCTTTAATAGGAGGAAGATGGCGGTAAACTAAAAAGTTTGTTTATCGCCATCTTTGTTTTAGTAAATATTCAAGTAACTCAAATCCCCATAATCTAGAAAACATAATTGTCATTAATATTTCTTATTTTATCATTTGTTTAATAGATCAAAAATATTGTTTATCAAATCATTTTTGCTTATTGTACAAATAAATTGTAATAATATGGCATACATTTTTAGGCCGAAGAACAACTTAAAAAAGTGAAGGAAGTCAAAAAAGTCGAAGTTTTGAAAGAAGAAGAAGAGGAGTGGCAATCGGTAATTTTTTTAATTTATTTTAAATCTGATATGAATTGTGGTAATAGATTAGAATTTATAAATTAAATTTTTATTTCAAATTTAATAATTTTTTATAGGCTTCTAAACTTTTTGCATATAATTTAGAAAATAATAATAATCGTAGGAGGCATATCGTAAAAAGCATATGAAATATAAAACGCTGTTTGAAAAATTTATTATTCTCTGTTTTAGTGTATGATACGGTGTATCATAATTGTAGCCAGAAATAGTATTTGTTGAATATAACTGATACTGATCTGTGTTATTTTCTGTGTGTGTTATTTGCTAGGTATAAAATGCAAGCATTTCTTAATTTTAATTTTACCTTCTTTTTTTACTGTGTAGATGTGATACAACAAAAAATTATGAATTGAAAATAAGTGGTAGTTAGTTGTTAACCAAATTTTGAATAAAATAAGGGAATATTTTGTTCTGTTGGTCACCACTGGATTTAGTCAAGCACTAGAGATAATTAAAATAGCAATTGATACACCATTATCTAGTAAATTATTATCTACTATTTATTTTATAAATCTTAACCATAAAAGAAATCTGCTTGGAAAGTAAGAAAAGAGCAAAACATTATCCATATTTTCAGCTAATTTAAGCTAAATTTATGTATATGAAAATTATAGCTGCATTCATTATAAAAGTAATTTTAAACATTACCACGTGCGTTCTAAGTTTAATTGCTACTGATAACGTTCGTTAAATTTGTCTGAGTTTTTCGTTTGAGAAAATTCTTCATCTTCTCATAATAGGTGTCGCATTTTTGCATTGCACCAAAAATTCCTTCAGGCGTATTTTCCTCAAACTGTAACGTTGAGTTGTTTAAAATGATTTTAACATTTCATCATATGAAAGTTTGGTGATTTCTTCATCTTATTCGTCATCCTCACAATTTATCACTGTATTGTTTTTATTTATCACACTGTCCAAAATATCCTATTCAGTTAATGTTTCTGTGATTGCAGCTTTAGAATTAATAGAAAGAAAATCATTAACAGTACATCATCATGAATTTCATGGTTCTCTTTTAGCTGTACCCACATTTTCTTCAAAATGTGGGTACCGCTAAAAAAGTTCTTCTAAAGCTTCCAGTTCTAAAGAAATATCACCCTCGTCCTCTGCTCTAAGAATCCAGCTTTAGCAAAACTGTTAGGAATCTGTAACATCATAGTTTCATAGTTCCATACTTTAGAAATTTCTGTTATGCTTTCTCGTAAACTGATTTGATTTTTAGCATGGATTCCTGTATGAAATGCAAACAAAAAGGGAAAGGGATTTTACTGTTTTCTCTAAAAGTTAAGGGGCTGCGAAAATCAATTCAAGGCCATTTCCCGCCTAAAATGCGTTAACAAGTTTGAATTGTTCTAAAATATTTTGGAAAATAGGGATAGGGAAAGTGGATCTCAAAGAAAAGTTCATGAAGTAGAAAATTCCCTTCACTATTTGGAATTTATGTTACGAAGAAGTTTCCAAAATGTTCTTGGAAAAAAAATCGCAAAATAGAGATATTCACAAAATGGAAGTTCGTTAAATAGAAGTCCGACTGTAAGTTTTCTCAAATTTTAATCGTTTTATTTTTGTCGGGAAATGATATTTACATACAAATATTTTGTGTTTCTTTTTTATATACTTCAATTAACAATATTAATTTTTAATATTAGTTTTTAATAATTTTTTTTTTAACAGAAATGAATTTATTTACAAGAATATTTTTCATACTATTAGAAAATTTATTTTATTTTTTATAATATTTTTTTGGAACAAGATAATATTTCTGGAAGAGTTGTAATCGATGTTTTTGTGTGTTATGTGTTTTTTTCCTTATTCACATGTAGAATCGAATTCTTTCGCAACCCACTGCTATATGAGTTTTTCATTGGGCGCGCCTTCACTAGCCAATAGATGGCAGCACTATATTTTTGGAAAAAGTTAGGAAAAGTGTAACTTTTTTTTTTTTTTTTTTTTTGTGCTACCTCACCCTTCACCCACCACTATAATATCAGTCATGTGGCATTGTTTTCCTGCATCGCACCGCGTCGTTTGGATTTGAATCCCTTGTTGGCAATCCTCATTTTATATTACAAAAAAAGGAGAATATAAAGGAAAACCTGTTGCTAAAAACTCGTGAAGCGAATAATTTTTTCCTCTGATTCACCAGTTTTCCAACTTTTTATAAAGTTAGTGATGTATGGTATACACCTGCTCTTGTGACAAGTTTTCTAGCATCCGATGGTCGTACCCGCTAATTTTGTGATGTCAATCTACTGATTTTTTTTTTTTTTTTTTTTAATTTGATCGCACTGTGTGGTCTATCTAACCCTTATTGTCATCAATTTTCTTTGAATTTGGTAAAATCTGTAACTACTAACACGAACATAAGAGTATGGATTGGAAACAGGTAAGATATTATTTTGTTTAAAGGTATTTCTTTAATACTGTTACACCTGTACCACCGTTATTGTAAACAAAAGGATTTGATTGCGTAATAAAATCGTATCAGTTCAGTAATATTCTATTTTTTTATTATTTTTTTTTTATTAAAATATTATTAAAAGCTTTTATTTTTTTTTATCAAAAACATTTATTTTAAATGAGTTTATTATATTTTTATCTATGAATTTCTGCTGTGTGTAATTTTTTTTACTATTATTTATGCAATATTAGGCTTAGCTTAGAAAACATTAAAAATAAACTATTTTTACATAGCTCTTACAGAAGAAATCACGATTTTCTCTATTATTTCTTTCTTTTTATAATTATCTTTTTTTCCTAATTGTACTAGTACAATATTTTCATTTCTAATTTAAATTTAAAAGCTAGAATGGTACCATGGATGAAAAGCACTTTTTTTCCTGGTTGAAAGCAATTATTATTCTCTATGAATGAATTAGGTGATGCAGAACCGTGGATGTCAATAATCTCTATGATGCTTAAGCTGATTATTAGAGAATGCGCGTACAAATGAAATTTGACTTAATTGTTAGAATTGTTGTTATGGTAACAGTTGTGATTTTCTCTAAATATGCTATAATCTCTGATTATATGATCTTCATTGAACTTAAGGAATATTTTAGAATTAAAAGAAATTAATATGAGCCCTGTTTTTCAGACTTTATTTTTAATATTGTTTCTGAAGAAAAGTTTAATTTTTTTAAATGTCTTCATAATTTTTTGTTTATTGTTATGTTGAGCAATGTAATTAATTATTTGTATGGGTAGGAAAATAAAAAATTTTAATAGTTTGATTTTAGCAATGTCTTTAATTTTTTTTGTCAATTATCATATTTTGCTGTGGAATTTGTTATTTATTTGTTTTTATATTATCTCCAGGGGGGTTGCAGGAGTCCAGTTTTTGAGAGTGACAAAATTGAAATACTTAGTTACAATAGTTTTTTTAATTTCTCTTGTGAGATTTTTTTTTTAATGTGTGCTAAATACCTGCAAAAAGATAAAATATTTTATCTCTTTCTTGTTTTTAACTTTAAGGAATTTAAATCACTGATTATTCACAAATATTTTCTTCATTTGTCTGAAATATTGAGGAAGTCTTTTAGAGCTTTCTAATTAGTGAAAGGGACATATGCACCAATGGTGCCCATGCAGGGGTCTGTATAGGCCAAATTTATATTATAAATAGGCGGAACCTTCACAAATTCAACTTTAGGAAAAACGGTAGTTTCAGAAGATACTTTTTCTTAAAATTTTATTTTTGTATCTGTTGATTTAATATAATTTTTAATTTTCACAAATTAAGTCTAAATTTTCACAAAATAGGTACCTTTCAGAAAAACCTAGACAGACCTCTGCCATGGATATCTTCATGTTTCACGTAAACAGTTTTATAAAATCTTATGTTTCATTTAGGCAAATAAATAATTTTGCAAGTTAATGTTTTAATTATCAATCCTTGTTATGTAATATTAATAATCAGTGATATTATTTAGTAAATCTTATTCTTTAGTTCATTATTAAAAAAAAATGGTTGAAAAGTAAATTTATTTTTTCCTTTATAGAATCTAGATAGTTGGAAATCACGACGGCGGAAGATGTCAGAAGACGTCTTCCGAAGACAAGAAGAAATTAGACAGTTTGAACAAGAACAACAGCAGCAAAATGAACAAGCTAATCAAAGGAAGATTAAAACATTTTCAGAAATGGTGGAATCTAGGTAAAATATTTATTTTTAAATTACAGTAAAATTTTGTTCATGGTTTTTCTTAGTTACTTGCAAGAAAGAAACATTTTGTTATTTTTTGTCCTGTTTTTTAATTTTTATTTGATAGTTGAACGCATCAAGGCTAAATCGTGATGAAATGTTTTAACATGATTAATTTAATAGAAAAAATGTATTTTGCACTGTCACAAAATCATTACTTTGTACTTAGTACTTTGTTTTTAAAGTTCATGCGAAAAAATGATCGACAAAACCGTGTGGATTCAGTATGAATCATTGATAAATCAGAAATGATTACTAACTGAAATGTGTGATTCAGAATTATTATTCGAAATTTTAATGGCTTTTATTAAAATATCGAGATTTTAAAAACCATGCGAAAATCTGTAGTAAAAGCTTCAAAAATACTTTGTTGATTGAAATTTGTAGATTCGTTGTTGTTGAGTGAAATTGACGTTAATTATCTTTTATTTGTTATTTTTATTGAATAAGGATGTTTTGATGTTTACCTTAAAAACTTATTATCCTGAAAAAATTATTTTCCAGACTTGCCGAAGTCCCTGTGATTCCGGATATTGGACTTTCAACTGTATCTTCACGTACATATATTTCTTCACATACGCATTTTTAAAGTTTTTAAAATATCATAGAAGTTTTGATAGCTTTTCAAACAAATTATTTTATTGACTAATGATATCTCTATAGTTTTATTTTTATTAATTTAAATCTACAACTATTTAGTTTTTTATTTTATTTATTTGGGACAAACTAAAATGAAATTAATGCAGGTTCTAATTTCAATTTAAATTATCTCTAAGAAACAACTATAAATTTTCAATTGATTTTTATTTTCAAATGTTGGCTACTAACATTAGTATCTAAACCAAGAACAAGATGTATGATAGAGTGCTTCAATACCTATTTATGTTCTGTATAAAATTTTTCCTTTTAGGCAGCATAGAGGACGAACTTTAAGTTTATGTCTCCTATCCAGCCCCTTAGATTTACAAAAATGGGAACTTGAAAATAATGCTTCAAAAAGCAATGGAACTAATTCTTATTCTGAGGGTTCTGAAGAGAATAGTGCTGTTAACAGTGAAGATGAAGGAGTAAGTTTTTATGGTATATCATTAGTGTTTTTTACTGTTGTATGCAACTACTTTTCTTAAATTATTTTCTTTACAAATTTTAAAGTTAAATAGAATACTTATTTAAAGTTTTGAAATGATTCTATCTTCATCATCATTGGCAACATCCAAAGGTTTCGCCTTTCCAGAACCATTTCTCATTTTTTCATCAGATTTTGCCTGTTTAGTATACTTATTATTATTTTTTGAAATTGTTGTTTATGGCCAGTCATCAGCCAGCCATCAAAATTTTGGATGTGGTCTAGCTGCCAATTAGTTTATGTTAAAAAATATATGTTTGGCTAGTTGCATCTGAACAGCATATATGCCCTGCAAATCTTATTCTGTTTATCCTTATTAGTTTTATTTTATTGTCAATGTCCTCAGAAATTCTACAAATTTCTGTATCTGTTCTTTAGTAGAAATTATTCTCTTTGATTTTAATATGCAAAAGCAAGATTGTTTTTAGAAAACTGAAATGTACAATTAGAACTTGCGTCTAATTTTTCATGATATTCATTAACTACCATTGTCTATTCTTTGAGTCAGAGTCAATGCTTCACTACAAGTAGTTTATTGTTAGAAAGTACTAAATAGTGATAATTAATCACTAAGTGATAAAATTTTTATTTATTGTTAAATTCTTTCTAAATTTGAAATATTTACCTTTTTGGTATGGTGCGAAAATGCTCTAGATATGAAAAGTAATAGTCTAGTCAATATTCAGTTGAAGAATTAAGGGGTTTAGGAGAAAAATATCCTTGGATATTTATCTTTTTTTTTTCAACACGAGATGCCTTTTTTTTTATAAACAAGTTATCATTTTGGAATCATAGTGTATAAAATAATTTTTTTTTTAATATTAAATCTTTTGTTTTGCTTTAAATTTGTGCTATCAATATTTCTGAAAATATTGGCGTTTTACAACGATTTGCTTACTAGATTTCAAACCAAATCATAAAATGAATGTGCTAGTAAAAAATTAGTAACTTTTATTAGGATTGGCTGGTTTAAACCACAGTTGAAACTAAACAGTTTTTTTTTAAAAAAAACTTTTAAATAAGCTAATTTTCAACTATTTATGTGGATTTTTTTTCAGTTTGAATATTGCCAATTGAAAAAGCGATAAAGTTTTCTCACATTTCTTACAATTTCGAGTTTGATTGATAATGGGAGCTTGTATACTTTAAATGGACAATCAGCAATTTTTAAATGTTTACGTGGAATTAGTATTTCAAGAAAAATACCTATATAAAATAAATTAATGCCAGCAAATTTTAATTAAAATAAAAGGACTTTAAAAATGCTTAAAATAAAATAGACCATCACTAATTCCATGCTCTGTTAGTTTTTAAAATTAGTAAATTGTGTATTGAAAGAAGCAAAGTTTCTAAAACTTTAATTTTTATATACTTGTTGAAGATACATAATGTTTGCTGCAGTCGAAAGTATAAATATTAATACGGTGCTTTTTAAAATTTCCTTTTTTTTTCACTTTTTAGAATTATTTTTTTTATTTTGGATAAACAAATTTGTATTTATGAAGAATGTTTATGTTCATCGTTATAATATTTCAAATTACTATTTTTATACCATATTTAAAAATAAAAAAAAAAAAAACTGTTTAAGGAAAATATTCAAAATTCATTTTTAATATTTCTTAATGTTGCAATATGTCAATAGGAACATTGTTCTGTTTTAAACTCCATAATGTTAAAATAAATGTCAAGGTCTTTCTGACCATCAAGAGAGAAACTTCTATTTTAAACAATTAGATATTGAATGCTTATATACATGTTAGTGGATTAGTTAAGTAATAAATAAGCTTATATAGAATCTTTAGATATTAAATTATTTTATCTTATTAGCATATTTATGGAACTGAAGTGAATATTTTTCAATTCTTTATTCAAAATATAAATCCATCTATAGTAAAAAAGTTCTCTATGAAATGTTAATTTGGTTAATTACTTCTAATTTGGTATTTAAAATATCATTTAACCTTTTGTTTTAAGTAAACCAAAAAAAAAATAATAATAATATTTAAACCGAAAAAAAACAGGTTTTGTTTTTTTCCCAACCCTGACTTATATTAAAGCTTTATTTATGTCTTATTTTATTGCTGGATTCCATACCACAAAAAAAAAAAAAAAAAAAAAAAATGCATGGTTTAAATTAAATGAAAGATTAATGTTATATATTTCAGTTGTTGTGGCATCCAGTTATTATAGAAAATATTTTCTTTCACTCTTTTGTTTGTTTTTATCTTAAGTTTCTTACTAAGCATTTAATTTAATTTACTATAGGTTGGTGTTAAAGGAATGATGCATAGGAGTTTTATGAATAAAAAGTCACAAAGCACAGAGAGCATTTTAAATAATAATTCTTCCGCTTCTAAACATAAGTTCTTTGAGTTGAATGGAAATGGTTTAAATCATAGTAACGGCAATTATTTTGATTCTGGACTGGAAAGTATTAGCAGCAGTCATAGAGCCGGAGATACTCCAGACAGCTGCTCCGATTTCAGTCAAGATAGTGGGAGTTGCTTAGATTGTGATTCACCTAGAGCTTCTGGATTAATTGGAGTCAATGTGTTGGAGGAATTTAACTTGAAAAATCAACAAAACTACGATACTCATAGTGCTTCCAGTAAAGTATGTATCATAAATTATTAATTTCTATTTTGATTTTTATATTATTACTTTTAGTTTATTTAGAATTATAAATCTTTTCACTTTAAATTGGCTGTCTCTCGCAAATGTAGAAATTGTTGGTTTATTGGGGTGGTTTATAGAAATATGTTTTCTTTTTCTCTAATTAAAATCAACCACAGCAGCCAATGAACAAGCTAAAAAACAAAAAAACTATCTGTTGAAAATTTTTTATTTACTGGTCTGATATAGCATGAGAAAGAAATAAAGTAAACATCTATTTAACAAAGGCACCAAAAATAATAAGTTTTGAGAATAATATTTATATTATAGTTTTATATTTCAATCTAAAGATGATTACTTAAATCTGAATGAAAATGTAAAATTTAGTATGATTTTACATTTGGATTAAAACAGGGTACAAAATTTCTACTTACCATTAGTGTTTTATATTGGCTTCAAAAATAAATATTTTTGAGAATAATTTTAATATTATGGTTTTTAGTTCAATCTAAAAATGAATACATAAATCTGAATGAATATGTTTTTAATTTAATATAATTTTACGATTGGATTAGGACAAGGCATGGAATTTCTGCTTGTCATTGATGATCAACTATTTAAATTTATTTATTTATTAGTTGCAACTATTTATTCAGGCTTCCTCTTCTTAATTATTAAGTTTTACATTAAACCATGTGCTCTAATCTACTGTAGCTACATAGTTAAAATACTTAGATGATTGTGGCTCATTCCAGAGACACCAGAAAGTATTTTGAAATCAAGCTATGTCATTCTTATTCTAATTGGAACTAAAAATATTGAGTTACCCTAATTTTACTCATGAAGCCACTGTTTTTTAAACATTATTCATTCACCGAAAAGTTTTTCATATTACAGATGTCAATAAGTTTAAAAAACTGTTCATATTTTTCATTAATGCAAAATAATGTCTAGCAAAAATTTTAGTCTGGCTTGTATCTTTAGAAGGGAAATTTCTTGCCCTGGATTAAAATACAAATAATGAAAATATTGTTTTCACCTAAGCATATCTAATTTGCAAATTATTTTTCTATCTAAACTTAATTTTGCTTTTCAAATCAAGCACATTAAAAAAAATTATAAAATATATTAAATAAAATTGAATATTGGTGGGATAATTACTGTAAATTGCTGGCTAAAATTTTAATGTTATAAAAAATATTAACTGTTTTAAAATTGTATCTGTAGTTTCTTTCATTACAATTATTTTAGTTCTTCTTACTTCTCTTGTTAACAAAAAAAAAAAAAAAATTCTTATAATAATTTTAGTTTTTAATTTTGTTCTAGAAAGCTGATGTTAAATCAAAGCCTTCTGATTGTTTTAATCATAACAATGTTGAGCATGAATATGATTTGCTGACTGATAAAAATGAAACCATTTCTTCTGTTTCTGATGGTATGTGTTTGGAGCATTATTATTGTAATTGTTTTGTAATATCATCAGTTTTTTTAAAAAATTTATTAGTTAGATATATTTATCTCACTCTATTTTTTATTTTAATACTTCTGAAAAATTTTATTCATAACTACTTTTTTTTAATTTTTGAAGTTATCAAAGAAAATGCTAATATATATTAGTTTGTAATTTTAATAAATATCATGACTTTCTTGAGTTCATGTAAAATTTTCATTAAAAGTTAATTAAATTAAGGAATTTTATTGGTTTATAGTACATAAAACAAGTCTCAAAACATATGAATCACAATTATGATATATGTGCGATGATTAGAAATAACTTGATCATCTCCTTTCCTTGCCATTGATTTTTTATGCATTTTTGAAGGTTTTTCTTTTTTTTTCCCTCCTTTTTTTTCTAAAAAAAAAAAAAAAAATTATTGTATAGTATTGTAGTGCTATTTAAAATATCAATATTTAAAAACCAGTTTACCACTTCAAATGGAAAAATACCATGGATTTTCATTATATAAAATTGACTTTTTTTTTTTTAAAAAAAAGTAAAACATTGTAAAATTTTTCAGCTAGCTGGGCATAAGTTACTTGAATTTTTTTTTTTATGCCAGCCATTTTGTTTTCTGTTCAAAAATTAATAATAATAAATAAAAAGATTTAAATTTACAAACTAATCAAAAGAACCCCACATTTTATTATAACTTTGTTGCTTTAAAGAATACTTATATTTGTTATTCAGGTCTTGATGTTTCCCATTTTGAGTCTCCAGATTCTAGTATTTGCAATGGAAATAAATCTCCAGTTAATGCTTCCTTGAACAAGATGAATGATGTATTTTCTAGTACAGCTAGCCAGTCATCTTCTTCTAGTGATCAAATAGAAAGCTTCAATGGAAAACATGAAAGGAGTATTGAGTCCGAAAATGAAGTTTTTGTTGATGATTTTGTGGAGCTTAACAATAATGAAAAGATTGCCTTTCCAAATTCCTTGAAATTGGTAATTAGATTAATTTTTTAAAATAGCTTTTCTGTTTCAGATTAGAATTCCTTTAATTCCTTTAAAATTCTTGCACTATTTACGTTTTTTGAATTTGGCTTTTAATTAAAAAGTTGTGGTTATTCAATTTTATTGTTACATTTTTGAATTATTATTCAAAATTATTGTATTATTACTATCACATTCTTAAATTTTTACTGAGTTTTATTGTTGTTACTTTGTTTTATATCTACAATTATTATTATTATTATAATTTTTTGTAAAAAACTATTTCAAGAGAGATAAGATTATATATGCTCAAAGAAAGGTAGTGATAGTGACTCAAGAAAAACTTACTTTATTTGTGAGTTTAATTTGTTTTTGAATTATTAAAATATTTGAAACTTAGTATAATTAATTTTCAACCTAGTGTATTCTAAATAGAATTAGACAGAAATGTTAGCTCATTTGTGTTTCATACTTTCAATTCATGTGATTAAAACTGCTAAATAAACTTTTCCACATTTGCATTTTTATTTTATTAATTTTTTTTACACATTGATTATCAATATTATAGAACTATGCTTATCAAAAACTTTTTCAAGAGATTATAATATTCAAGAAGTTATTTTTTTCTAAAATTAAATAAAATTTTAGTTTATATTAAGGTTGTTTTCCCCATTTATTTATTCTTTTTTATCATTTTTGATCCTTTCCAACTTAGAAAGCTGAAAAAGTCAAATCAATACCCTAAGTACTAAAATTGTGCACTATTTGTAAAAAGTATATGCTTTTGGTTTATGGTTATTTTTTCAGATTGTTATTTTAAACTTCATTGTAAATAATGGTGCCTTTAAGTAAAATTATAACTTTTAAGTTATTTATTTTCGTTTGTTTGTTTCTTAGTGTTTTTATAAAGTTTAGTGGTATAGATCATATTCAAATTATTTCGTTAAACATTTTAATAATTCACATGAAGTATTAAACATTGCTGTAAAGACTTAACCTTTTTAAGATTTGAGTTGCGGACTAACCTTTTACTTAAACAACACTTAGTTGGCTATTTATGTTAACAAGCAGTGCTTATGAATAAAAGTATTTCATAATTATTTAATGGTCTTTAAAAAATATTTAAATCACCCTTGTCTGTAATATGATTTAACATTTTTATTTATTTAAATTTTCTTCTACATGTTCCATATTTAGTTTTGCATTTGCTTATTTTTCACAACAGGCAGATAAAAATATTTCTTCTCAATCACCAATTTCTCAAACTGACTTATTTGCAATCAAAGTTGCAACTATGGTACAGACTATCGATGAAGTGAATGACGAAGCAACAGATTTGTTAGAAAGTAAAAATTCAACATTAAATCCACCGTTTCCATCATTGAGCTGTGTTCCTGAATCAGAACTTTCAATCGCAAGTGAATCTCTTAGTGAAACTTCTGTTAGAACTGTATTAGATACTGAAGAGGAAAATACAAATGTAGTAGTTAAAATAAAGAAACCCAAAAATAAAATTGCGAAGAAGGTGATAATTTAAGGCTCTATGCAACATTTGCTTATTGCATGATAATTTAAAGAAAATAATATTTGGTTGCATGTATTTTTCTTTTTTTGCTGTGGGTATTTATTAGTTTTGCTGTGCTTTCTTTTAAAAACATTTTCATGCTGTATTGATGTGCTTCGAGATATTTTAAAATTCTATATACTTGTTATAATAGCATGTAGAAAGCTGGAATTTTTTTAATTCTATAAAAAGTATTTTTCATTTCAGAAAAAAAGCTCTACAAATGCAATAAAAGAAAATGGAAAAGCGGGTGTAACCAATAAAGAGGATGACTTAAATATAGTTTTTCAAACTCACAATATTAAGGGAAGTAATTCCAGTCTTTCTGATCCATCAAAATCGGACATTCAAACCAAAAATCAAAATGTTCTTAAAGATGTTCCTCCTGTAGAACAAGTAGCTGAAGAAATGGAAAGATTAATTTTACAGCAGCTTGAAGAAGAAGAGCGAGCTAAAGAATTGTCAATGAAAGTAAGTTGCTTTTTCCATCGGTTAACTCTTTACCTTAGCTATAGTGAAAAAATAAGTAAAATTTTGTGGAATTTTCTTGGTAGATGACATCAGAAAACGGTAATGAATTTCAAGAACATGCTTTAGTCTTCAGATCTCGTTCTGCTGAACCACCTAAAGAAAAGCCACCTCCCCCACCCTCTTCTGAAAATGAAATTCCAAAGGTTTGTTTACATTCAAGGTTTCTTCTCTGAGTACTTGCTCACACTGATCAGAAATGTTCTTAAATATTAAAGGACAGTAATATAAATGTGTTTAGTTCCTCTATATATCTCAGTTAAAATAAAAAGTATACTATTTTATCATAATGAATAAGTATTATTATGGTTAGCAAGACTACATCAATTTCTATGCTATTTAAAACTGTTACGATTGATCTTTTCTTAATCATTAAGTCCCTATGTTGGAGTTTTCTAAACTTTTATGAAAGTGTTTTTTCCTTTCTAAATTTTAATAATTGGTTTGCTTTTATTGCCAAAGTTTTCACAGTAACGTTTAGAAAGACTTATGTGATCTTTATACAGTTGTTCAGTTTTATTAGTCATGCTATACTTTTTTTGTTTAAAAAAAGACATGTTTATAAATTGTCACATAAACTGCATTCTGTGCTATTTACTCTTGTCTTTTTCTAACCTTAAACAGCTTTATTATTTTGTTCTTAATTTCAGTTATTTATTATTTAGTCTATTTAAAATTTATTTAATCTGTTCCTTTCTCTATTTAAACTCATTTTAAGAGCAAAAATTCAAATTCATGTTGTATTTATTTTTCAGTCTACATCTTTAAAAAGAGTAAACTCTACTAAACGCATTAAGAAGGAACTGTGCAAGCGGCGTTCAAATTTCTTAGGCATTGAAAATGATGGAAATTCTGTTTGTGGTATGGATTTTATACCTTTCTAGATAATATTACATTTTTTGAATATGATAAAGAGTTTAAATTGGTATTTCTTATTTTACTAAATTAACATTTTTTTTAAAGATGAATTTTCAATTCCTCCTCCTCCTGGTTTGGAACAAATTCTGAAAGCTGAAATGGAATTGGATCGAGAAAGTAGGAGGAGACTTGAAAGCGCTACAACAGAACGATTAATTTTAGAAGAAAATGAAATTCGTAAAAGAGAACAAGAAATTATTGATACTTTAGAAACTGAGGAAAGACAGAAGCAGCTGATAATAAATTGTGATGGTTAGTTCGCTTATACTTTTAAATTTTGTTTGAATTTTCTTTTGTTATGTACAGTGAAACCTCTTCGTAGTGACCACTCTCTGTTCCACAGTTAAATAGTTGTTAATGGCGGCTGTTTTTTCTTACAAAATGTTATTGAAGGTACGTAATTTTTCGCAAACGATTTTAATTTTAGTCAAGGTCATTTTTTTGGTGCGGAAATGCAGCGTGTGTCAGCGTCATGAAAACCGGATTGTTGAATAAGCTTTAAGATTAATGAAAATTATCCCTACTGACATAATTATGTGTAAAAACGAATTTACCAATTATGAAAGATAGAACTATTTTAAATAACTAAACAATTACGCTTTTTAAGTTTGCATTTAATTTTGTATCATAAAAATTATAATTTTTTTTGAGATGCTTAGTTTTTTTCTGAAATAACTTTTTTTCTCCTAATTTAACTTTCTACTCTAAAAATGAATCATTGATAGCATTGTGCACTCTGACTGCTACATGAGGTTGTAGATCTCTTTCAGAAGTTATCATAAAGAGCTCTCTGAATCAGAGTTTCACTCAAATATTTTGAATACATTTCAATCAACTTATTTGTTTTGTTAATATTTTTTCTTTTAATATTTTGTATGTTTCCTTAATGGATATTTTCTGCATTTGGTGTGAAGGATTGCCCAGTCGCTGGGAGAGATTTTAATGGTCTTTCTTAAAGGTTTTCTTCAACACAAAGTCTATGGACAAAATTCTGTGCCTCCCAAAAGTGGGCATAAATAGAGGAGGTTGTTATATGGAGGTGGTCTTTCCTAGAGGTTTCACTCTATTATAATTTTTAATATTAATGAGGATATCCTTGGTAAGTTAAGAACCTCAGTTATGTAACGCAAGAAGTTGTAAAATTTAAATTAATTTTAGTAATATGCCTTTTTATATTACTTTAATTCATTAAAATGTCTTCAAGATGATCAGACTTTATTTCATTCTTTTAATGTTATTTTGGTTTTCTATGTCATTTACTATCTTTTTTATACAAATTTATCACATTTTTGTCATAGTGATCAACCCAGTTAATTGCAATTCTAATAAAATGGTATTCTACTTAATTTTATATTTATTATCATCTTAAAATTATTGAATGAAAGATGTGATTTTTGTAATTTATAATTCAATTTCTTTCTTAGAACTTATATATATATATTGTTTAGTGTTTACATGTATCAAACTGTTTTTTTTTTAGAATTGAATGACATAAAATCTGATTGTGCAGAGGTGTGTGACATTCTGAAGGAAGAAGATCGCATTGAAATTTTAAAGGAGGAGAGGAAAAGGATGGAAAAAGAGCGAATATTGTCAGAAGAACAAAGATTGAGGTTAATTGAAGAAAAACAGCTGAAAGATAGAGAAGAAATGATTCGGAAACAGGAAGTGAGTTATCATAACACTTTTATATCAGGTTGAGTTTTTCTTAAGAAATTGGTTTTGATCCATAAATTGTCATTTAATTCTCTTTACAGTCTTGTATTTAATTTGTAAATCTGATTGCATTTTTAAGTTGTTTTTCATTATTCCTCAAATACATATATGTTTTCTTTATAAATTATACTTCTCTAGAGGAAGTTCCAATTAAAATTAACTTTCTGTGACTCTCAGCTTTACAGGTTTATTTTAAATCCAGAATCAAATAAAAAAATTAAGATACTAATTGAATTTTGAAGCGTAAGATTGAAATACTAATTAAAATTTGAAGCCTATGAAAAATGGAGCAAATATACAGAGGGTTATTTATGTTTTCACTTGCAAAGGAAAGGAACACTTGCGTTTACTGTAAATGGACATCAAATGTCCCTATAATTAAATCTTCAGCATCAACTGTAAAATAGTAAAAAATTGAATATACAGGAGTATTAAACAAAAGAAAAGTATCATTAGTACCTAATAATTAGCTTTCATTAGGATGTAGCTTTGAAGCAATTTAGTTTGTGACTTTATTTAGAAATGAATTTGTTTTAAATTTATTTGTCTGAAACACAAATAGAACTCACCAGGATAGAAATCATTTAAAAAGAAAAATATGTTTTATAAGCATCAATACGTAACCAAATATATTGTTTTTGAAGTATAAATTTTATCAAATCAATTATCATTTAAGAATAAACCAAATTTATACATTTTTAAAAATTACTAATAATGCTTTTGAAAGAAAAAAAAACTCTTTTCTATGAAAAAGAGGCATAAATATATTGTTTTACACTTCTTTAAATCCTAATAATATTTCATTTTATTTATATAAATTTAATAATCAATAAAAAGAGAGGAATTTATGATATCCCTGATAGCTGATAAGTAAAATTTGTCAGTTTTTCTGTATTTTATTTTTTTCTTAATTTCAAAAAAATGCATGAGTATATTTTATAAAAATTAGTAGAAGAATACCCAACGATAATTAAAATGAATTAATGCAAAATAAATAAAAAGATTTGCAATAATAGAGAACTATTTGTTTAACTTAATTGTAAATAGGTCATATTTTATTTCAGCGTCTTATGAACCATAGATATTTCTCTTAAACCTTCATATTTCCATATTTTTTATTAAATAGTTTTAGTTTTTTAACTGAACAAGCTATATTTTTGAACTTTTATTATAGTATTTCATGAACAATGTTATTTCATTAAGTGCTGTTCAAATATTGTGTAAGCATATTTTTGATGATTTCCCCTCTGTCAACCAAAATAAGTAAATTCAAAATCACTCAATATGCTTGGATAGTATTTAAACTCCTCTTTATTTTTATGCTTTTCATGATATGTATAAATAATATATTTTTCTCTGCAGGCTAATAAGTCTACTTCTGCTGAATTCTCTGCACCTTTGCTTTTTGATACTGCAATTATTTCTAATGTTACAAACATTGCTTCTTCTCCTTCTGAAACAAAGTTAAACGTTGGTGGTGATGGTGAAACTATTAAAACAGTTTCAGCACCTAATGATCAAATCAAGAGTACCTCTTTGGAAGAACCTGTTAATAGGCCGGTTGTTCCTCCAAAGCCTTTAAAAAAGAAGGTGATGTTCTTTTTCTTGCAAATGCATGATCTATTTTTCTAATCTATGCTTACTCTCTTTTTGGGTTCTGTACTTTTGAAAATGCTTTTTTTTCCATCTTTTCGCCATTTTACTTCTTTTATCTCTTTCTAAAGCATTTGCTATAGGTAGGTGTTGCTAAATAACATAATGCTATGAGAAAATGCATGAATAGATGGTAAGAATCACTGGTTATCTAGTTTTTTTTCTTCTTAGCGATGAATTTTAAGAGTATATTTTTTTATGTGATAGTGCTCAAATTCTAAATGCTTACCTCATTTATTGCCACGGCATTTGAAATCAAAGCATGCTGTTTTGTAGAACAAATTAGTTTTTTTTCTCATATCAATAGTTAATCAATTTTATACTATAGCATTCGTTTTTGTAAAAGATATGCATTTCTTTAAATAAACATAAAAATTGAACTTTAATAAGTAAGAAATATTATTTTCAAAACTACTAAAATGTTGATAGGAGCAGCTATATCTCATTTAAAAATTGAAAAAATATATTTTACATAGCATATCATTAGAGTGCTAAAATATGTGTCCCATTTTTTTTCTGCATACTATTTTTATATCTAGTTAAATGAATATGTTAAATCTTTTTTGCTGGAAACAATTACGATCAACACAAAGAGTGAGAACTTGTTATTTTAAGATATACTTAAATGAAGCTTAATTTTTGTGCTATTATTTTGTGTAAAAAATGCAGAACATTTTGTTCGAGTATTAACATTTCTTTTTTTTTTAATCAAAGATGATCCAAATTTTTAGTAAGCAAAAAATACTTCTTATAAAATTATTAAAAAACATTTATTATTAAAACATTTTTGAAATGTTAATAATATTTGCTTTATCTAAACAGTATGCAAAGTTTGTTGCCATTTATACAATACCAGAATAATTTGTCAACATATATAAAGTTACTTTATAAACATGCTCTGAGGGGCCTTTCTTTAATTATTTTATTCTTAATGTCACAGATCAGTTAAATGAAATATTATTATGTGAAGAAGGGTTATATTAATAAATTACTAGAAATAAATATTATAAGCAATGTAAATCATAATAAATTAGAAACTTTACTATATCAGTGCACAAAATGTGATATTTTTTTTTCTAAAAAAAGGGTGAAAAGGGCAAAAAAAAGTTAAGTAAAATTTCTAAAATTAATAGTGATTGTAACAGTGTGCTAATTACACCTATAGCACATTTGTGGATAGATAGGTATTATTCACCCATCAGGAGATTACTGGTGTGACATATGAGTCATGTAGTAAAGAGAAACAAATTTTTTATCAGAAATTGATTAGGATACCTTATAATTACCATATTTTCACATTCTGATGCAACAAAATTTCCCATTAATAGTTACTTGCCCAGAAAAGAGAAAAAACTTTCATTTCTTGCTTACTTTTTGAAGGAGAAAAATGTTCTTTATTAACGTAACTTATGCCATCAAATAGCTATAACATACGTACGCATCAGCTATAATATATATACACTGGATGTAATTTGGAAAAATAAACTGTGGTTGTAGTTTATAATTTGGAGTGTTAAAAACTTCATAGATTTTAAACTTAATACTTTTAATTTTTTTTTTTTAAATTTACACTTATAATAAAATTTACTCCTAAATTTAGCTATAAATTTCAAAGCATCATTTTGCATTTTAATTTACTAGTTATTAAATTTATATTACACATATGAGCTTTAAAAATACTATGGAGTTTTTGCTTCATTTCATTACTAACAGCTATATAACTAAACTACCTGATTTGCTTTTTCCACAAAATGTTTAACCAATCAAAATAAGAAGATTGTATTGAAAGTATTCCCATGCTATTAAGGCTTTTGCATTCCATAAAAAAAAAGCTTTCAATATTTAATGGCATTTGCATTTAAAATTTATTTTTTATTTAAAAATCTAATCACTTGAATAGTCAGTTTGATAAGAATGCTGCATAAAATATTTCTGAACTATGTGAATGCAATCAATTTTTTTGGCAATTTGTCTTTGATTAACATTTTATTGGGTACACTGTAATCAGTATTTTTATTTTGTCCTAATATATTTTTACTGCCTGTTTTCTCTTTGTTTTTTGTACCTTATTTCAAGTTTAAAATGTATATTGTATGTTTCTATCGATGGTGCTTTGAATGCAAATAAACCTTACGTTTTCACCTACACTACAAAAACAGGGTGCACAAAATACCACATCTCGTAATATAAAACATAAAACGCTTACATTTTTTGAAGGGAACTCTACTTCTGTTTGGATAGTTGATGACTGTCTTACATCATCTTGTGCAAGGTGATATTTTCAAACAGCTGACTTTATTTTTAACCAAAAAAAAAAAAAACTAATCTAATTTAGAAGTTTTGATCTTTAGTATGTCAAAAGATTCTAAAGTAAGGGAATACTTCTTGTGAATTTGAAGTTATAATCTTTTTTTAGTTGCTTATATATACAATATATTAAAAAAGTAACCCAGGTACCTTATTTAGAAAACAAAATGCTTATTTAGGTCTTGGTTTAGCACATTTTGATATATTTACTGCTAAAGTAGTTGAAAATGAGGAAACTTTTTTATTGTAAGTTAATTATTTTCAAGTTAAATTTTGAAATAAAGTATATTCACTAGAAAGAAATTGTTCGCTTATAATTTTGTGATATATACTTTAATATTTCTATAACCTTTTCAACTCAGTAGAAGCTAAAAATAAATTAGGTAGATCGAATTATCATTAAGATAAATGAGGTGATCAAATTGGTTAAAAATACAAAATATTATGCGCACAATTAGCCAATGTTAGAAACAGCAAACACGTCAAGCTAAATGATGTCAATATAGATCAAATACAATAGGTTCATAAAACCAATGTTACTTAATTTTGAAATAACTATCCATTTAACAGACTTGAGAATTTTTAACGCCCAAAGATTTCCTTTTCCTGATGCTTTTTTTTGCCCCCCCAAAAAGCAGTTTTCCTTGTTTTTCAATAAGAAAATTGCGGTTTAAAGAGATAATTTTATACAAGCTTATTCAAATGCTAAATACTTGGTCAGTTATTAAGTTTTAGTCATTTATGAGCGTATCTCATTTGCATTTTAAAATTCAAATATTATATATACAGTATAATTTACATTAAAAATACTCTATTTAAAATCACAGTTACTATTTTTTTTCTTCATTTTAGTAAAAATTAATTCATAATAGAACTATCGTGAATTACTAACATCATTTTTTGTTTTAATAGGAGGCTATACGCAAAGAAAGAGAAAGGTTACGACAAGAGCAAGAAGCTTTAGTTCGTGAACGAGAAGAGCACAGAAGAAAATTAAAAGAAGAGGAAGAACTTCTGAAAACTCATCAGAATATCAATGGTATACGAATCAGGGGGTTTTGTGCTGTTGCTGTAGCACTAGCATCCATTCCTATATCTCTATTTTACCTTTTTAACTCATGATATTTCTTGTTTGCTTTGTATGTGCATGATATCTTTTTATTGGCTGCTGGAACGGTCCTTTTTTTTAGGTGTTTGCATTGATATAATCTCCCTTTTTTTATAAAGAAAAATTTAGTACATTTTTTACAGTTTTTTTAGTTTGAACTGCTTGAATTAAGCTTAGTTATGCTTTTAATAATTGCATTGAAAAATACGTGTTGTGGAATTTTTCCATAATAAACTCATTTTTGTTTTCTTTTGAAATGGAATGTTGTCTAGTAACATGTAAAACTAGTTTTAGAGGTTTAACACACTTGATTAATTAAAATCCTTACATAATTAATATTACATAAGAGAAAATAATATCCTGTGTTATGTACTTGGCAATGAAAGTCAAATAATGAATATTTAATAATGACATTAATCTATTAATTAATAGTTGTAGAAGTTTTTTGTTAAAGATTTTTTTTTTCCTTCTAGTACCAAATGCAAATTTTTGTTTTCAAGCTAATTGTTATTTTTAATATGATAATTCATTAACTTAAAATTTTTGATTTTTAATAAAACTAATGTATTGTTAATTTTTTCCTTTATTCCAATTAACCTTGTTTTGAATGCATGGGATATATATGATCTGTAAGGTAGAAATAATATGACTCATATTTAAGCACAATGAATGGATTTGCTGAACATTTTTAATTGCCTAAATACCTTAAAAATTACTGATTTTTTTAAAAGTATTTCAAATTTGTGTGGATTATACTTATTTTTTATTTTTTTTTTTTTTTTTTTTGCTCAAAAAGAAATTACCTAAATATTATAAATTGAATAATTATTAATAGATTTTATATTTAGATTGATTTTTGCCAGAAAATAAAGTTAAAATCTATTTTTAATTTGTTTCTGGTAGTCAGAAAGTAGCAAATGTGTTTTAATTTTTCATTTGTGCCTTTAAAGCTGAGGAAGACAATTACTTCTTCCCTTATTTTATGAGTCTGCAATATGTTTAAATTTATTTAGGAAAATTCAAACATCTTTTACACATTTTTAGAAATAAGTTCAGATATTTTATTCTCCAATTTTTTATGGTATTAAATTTGTTCAAATAAATTATAATGAAGAATATCTACTAATTTATTTTATAAAGGTAGCTTTTTAGGCACAAATGTTTGATTTTTGTATTAATAACATGATTTGTGTTTTATTTTGAAGTGTGTGTATAGTTTTAATGAACTTATTGTAATTTAGTTTCTAATATAGGTAATTGAAGAATATAATTAAATTTGTTTTATCCTTCCTTACCCTTTACAGCTCATGAAGCTCCTGTGTCCCGAATAGGTCCTCTTCCTTCATTAATAAAGCCTGCTTATACTCCCCAACTAACATCCCCTAATAGTGCTCAGCCCAGTGCCAGAGAAAATACTGCCATAACTAGTCGAATTTATCCAAGCACTCAAAATGGCAGCAAATGTGGTGAGTTTATTTATTAGTATTCCACATGTTTTGTGCATTCCTAGACCAAGTTCCAGTTTTTTTTTTTTTTTTTTTTTTATTTATTTATTTTTTTTTTCATAAACGACCAAAGTAATAAACTGACATGTAAAATTTGTCCTGCACTTGTAATGTATTCTAAGAGAGGGAAAAACTGTTGATTGAAAACCTATTATTGTAATTCTTTACGTTACATTTTCAGTACTGTGTCTCAAAATATAAAATTGGCACTTGGTCTAGTCATAAATAAATTTGCTCTTTTATGAAAATCAAAACCTCAATTTATTGTGTTAATTAAATGCTTATTGTGAAATAATTGTTTAAAAAATTATAGCCAGCAATATGGAACTGTAGCAGAAGCAACACGTTCAAATCTTTAATTTCTGCTGTTTATTAAAAAAAAAAAAAATTTTTATAATCTGAAATCTCCAACAGTGAATTTGATTTCTGTTTTATTTTTTTGCAGGATAAGAAAGTGGATTACAATGTTGCTAGGATTTTTTTTTTTCCCCAATGAATGTCGTTCTCTCCCTCTTTTTTTTTTTAGTTTCCAAAAAAATTTTCACAAATTTTTTTAATTGTTTTAAAAAAAAATTTTTATAAGATTTGTTAGCCTTTTATTTCTTATGTTTACACTACTTTTCAGAACTTCTTTTCAATTGTTGAAAAAAAATATTTAACTGTTTTAATTCATTACTATGTAACTGCTAAAACATTTTTGAAACTTTGATTGCTACTCCAAAAGCTTTTTTCTTTTTTAAAAAAGCTTTGTGATGCTGATTTGAGTCCATATTCATTGTCTGAATATTTAACACCATTATATTCTCATAAAATTAAATAAAGAGTTGATTTATGTCTAAGTCTGTATTTAGGCCTATTTTAAAATAAATAAAAATTTTAGATTTTCCAAAGATAAAGATATAATTACATAAATTTAAAAAATGTGTGTTAGAAAAATTTTTAACAGTTAAAAGTTTTCTAATGAATATTTAAGTTTTCTTCGATCTTAAAATATTTTTCTTAGCATTTTATAAAGTAAGTTTTCGCATCATTTAAGTAATGTAAATATCCACCAATATTTAGATAGTAAAATGAGTAAATATAATTATATTAATTGAGAAAAAAAGCTTGAAAAGTTTTTAGCAGATACATTAATTTTTGTTTGCATAAAATCTTATAATAAAATAACATTAGTATGCTTAATTAAACATAAAAAATATTTAATACCTATTTCATATTGTTTATTTTAGCTGAGCCTGTGCAGCAGACTGTTAGTAAACGTAATAAGCCAATACCTCCTCCAAAGAAAACTATAAAAAGTGAATTGCGCAGTCAACAAAAGGTTTGTTTTTACTTCCCTTTCATTAATGTGATGCATAATTCGTTTCAAAAAACAAAAAATACTTCAAAAAATAACCATACTTTGATTGCTAATAAATCTAGGCTCGTTAATTCAATTCAGCTTCATATTATTTTAGCTAGAACAGAATTGATGGCTCTCATTATATTTGTGAAGGGGTATATCAAAGCTTTTTTTCTCTTCAGTAATTCATTTTATAAAATAATAATTTATAACTCCAATTGTTTTTAAAAAATTTCAAACCATTGTATGAAAAAGTATGTTTTGTATCTAACTTGATTGGAAATGTTTTTCTCAAAATTATAAGTATTTACTTTGAAAATGTAATATGATTAGGAAATCTTACATACCCTGTACAAAATCAGAATTGTCAATTTTGTTTTAGAGAATTATAAAATGGGCTACTAGAAATTTATAGTTGTGGGTTTTCCTCTAACAATTATTTAATTCACTTTTATTAGTAATTCAGATTTATATCCTCATCTAGCACTGGTATCACATTATTTAATTATCATATTTTCATAAAATTGACACATGGATTGCTTGAATACGAACATGTTATAAGACAGGGGTTTCCAACTTACATGAGGCCGGTTGCCGCAATTAAAAGCACAAATAAAATGGCGGGCCGCAACTTTATCAAAATTTTATGTAGGACTCTTTTTATGTTTGAAGGAACATTAAATATTGCTGTCAGATTTTTACCAAGTTGTACAAAACAAAAGCATTAAATTACAAATTAAAATAAGTAGATTTTTAAAAATACTTAATTGTTACTAATAATATTTTTAAAAATATTAAATAAATAATAAAAATTCAGGCTACAATAACTTTAATGTGCACCTATGTATTAAACAATTAATGTGCAACAGATATCTAATTGTTAAGATATAAAACTTAAAAAAGGTTGGTATTAAAACTTGCATAGTAGCACACAAAATGTTTAATGAGAAAATTGAGGTTTGTCTGCTGCAACCACCAGAGAATAGATATTTACATTTTAAATTGATAAATGTGTGTGTAAATATTTTCGTCCAAAATGAGTGGTTTCAAGAAGTTAAATCGGAGAATTTCTTCGAGAAAATTTCTGATACACACACAATACACAAAATACAAAAAGATGAAATAAAAAAGAGCAACATACACGATTATTTTTGTTTTTGAATAAATATTTTCTTAGATGCAAAACCCAAGAAAAAAAATTTTTTTTTTCGCCGTTGGTATGTTAAATTTCACAGTAACGAAGAAATTAGATTTCTATTAACGAGAAAAGTACTTTAAACTCATATAGATTTTTTACGAAAATTGTCCTAAAAAATGCAACTAATATATTTTAGTTAGCGGGCCACAAAAAAAGGCAGCCAGTTGGAAACCCGTTATAAAAGTTGATTTTCGATCATTATTTTTCTTGTCAGACTGTCTGCAAATAAATATAAGAGTGTCTGTTTTGTTCATCGGACAACAATAGTTCACATGAATTTAGACAAACTGAATGCCACCTTATGCAAAAAAAAAAAAAAAAAAAAAAAAAAAAAAATTACAAGTTGTCAAAGTTCCAGGAAAAATATTTTTTTTTTTAAATAATTTAAATGGAATGCTGTATGTCTTATTTGCAATTAGAATTAAGTGAATGAATGCACAATCACATGCACTGTTTATTAACAAATAAGTGATGCTTGTAAACTGATTACTACGTGATGAATAAAACATGATTTGTGTAGTTATTTACTTCATGCAGAAAATATTTTAGTAAGTACAATTTTAGAAATAATTTTTTTTTCTTGGACTCTCACATAATTTGAGATTTTGCATGGTGTGTCTTAGTGACAGGTTTTTTACTTTTTTAAATAAAACGATATTTATCCATGACATTTCCTCAGTATTCAATAGTAATGCGCAAGATATTAAAAAATTCAGTTTCGTCATCAATGAGTTATATAGCTCAACTTTTTTATAACTAAATTCAACTGTTGCAATATGTCCAGAGATTTTGAATAAGGTTTTAAAAAAACCAATGAAGTCATTTTATGCAGAGAATACATAAAGTATTTTTAATTGCTGTACTTTTATTTCTTATGCCTCTCTATCTCAATTGATATTACATATTTAAATGAATATATCTGGCCAATTTTACTAATAATTTAAAATCTCCAATCATATAAACACAAGCATATTGAGAATGCTTTATTAGTATTATTGAAAGTTTGGATCTAATAGTTCTAAAAATTTATTAAGTTTGTTGAGTTTTGGTTTTAATTCTGCTCGGTGTGATGTAAATTTTTATAATTAAAAAAAAATTAATAAAACAATATACAGCCGAACCTGTTTATCTCGAATCTCACGGGAAAGGAGAAAAATTTGAGATAAAGAGGTTTCGAGTTATACAGGTACATACTTTAAAAAAATTTAATTAAGAAATTCTATTAAAAGTGCTTTAATTGTTTTTAGTCAAAAATTATAGACATTTCTTTAAATTAATTATACCACAAACAACTATTTACATAACAGTTTTTTAACATACATTTAACACTGAAAATAATTTTTCCTAGATTTTTGAAGAATAACCTTATTTGTTTCGATTATTCCTTTGAGGTAAGAAAGATCGCAAATTTCTCATAGCCATCAATTTCCTGGGATTCAAGAGTAGTTTATGAATTCTACAGCCTTTTCTACTTCTTTGCATTCGCGTTTTATTCATTAATATGATTTTCTGCTTCTTCATCTGATATTCCTTAGACATTATCCATGATTTCCGCATCTGTCAATGTTCCGCATGTTGCCAGGCAGTTGTCCATTTGTAAAAATCAAAATTAAGGTCAACATTAAACCCAGATTTTATTTCATTCAATTCTGGCACTGCATTTTCAGCGTTAACATTTTCTTCTTCTTTACTGATGCTTTCAACCTCTTATTCATCATCTTCACAGCTATTCTTAAAACCAGCTCTTTAAAACCAATTTGGATAGTTTTTACAGGCACATTTCTCCAAGCAAAACAGTAATTCTGATAGCGACTAACTTTTTTCATCAATGGCATCTGCAAGTTTGCTTACCAACTCTTTTCTATAGTTCACTTTAAAACTCTTAATTATCCTTTGATCCATTGGTTACAATTTTGAGGTCAAAATGAATTTCTGAAGCTTTCCTTAGCTTTCTTATCTATGTTGAAAAGCTAACCCCTGATGGTCACAACTCATTAACCCCTCATTTACTGCCAGAATCATTGAATTCCTTTCTAGTTAAGTAAGTGCAGGGATAGTGACTGAAATTCCAAGAAACACCCCCTACCTGTTCATCTCTACTTCTTGTGCATTCACGACATTCATCTCTGTCTATGAGTTCTACTGATAAAGAAAGTTTTGACATTTGTGCTCTATTATAAAAAAATTCGACATAAACATAGAAAATACATTGATTTTAGACAGTAAATGTAGGGAATTTTATAAATTTCGAGATAAAGCGGTTCGAGATAAACAGGTTCAACTGTAGTATGTCATATTTATTTTTATTGATAGTGTTTATTTATGTATTAATTTAAATAAGTAGTTATTCCATTATAAATTGTTGCTTTATTTGAAGTTTTGTTTTTAACGACTTAATATTCTAACGTTTTACAGATGCCTTCTGTTAAAAAGCAAGAGCCTCTAACAGATAACAAATACAATCAGAACCATTGGCTCATTCAGGAAGCTGAAATGCGAAGAATTACGGAACTGAAAGAACGACAGCGTGCATCTCAGTTCCCAAACTCTCAAACACATCTTGCAGAAGATGCTGTTTGCAGTGTCACTCACATGGCTCCAGTTCTTCCACCCGGTGTACAGTTAAACAATCCTGTTCATGAGAAGACATGGAATTATGGACATTCTAACATGCCAGTAAAGAAATATCCACCACCTGTTACTTCTGATAAAGCTCTTGGAGCATATTCTACTGATGTACCGCCTGCCAAACCGTCAAGAGTAGTACCTTTAGAAAGACCAGAGCAAATGTTGTCTGTTAGTGGACGAAAAAGGTGTTCTCATTGCAGTGAAGAATTAGGTAAGCTTCAATCCATCATTGATTGATTTAAAAATTGAAATGTAAGCTTGCATTTTGTTTAGAAATTATCATCTTATCAAGTTACAAAATTTGTCAATAGAAACTGGATTGCAGATTGGAAAGACTGCAGAAGTGTTTTTTGCTGTATTTTAGATAGCTACAATTTAAATAATTGCTTGGGGATTTGTTGATTTTGGGCCTCGTACTGCACATGCTTATTTTATTTACTTCATGACATCCTCTTTTAAGAACCACTAATTTTAAAACTAAAAATACTTTAAAACTTTACTTACTTACTTTACTTACTTTTAAAAATACTTTAAAACTGATTTCTTTGCCACTAATTTTAAAACTTGAGGATTAAAAAATTCTCCACTACAGTGCCCTCCTCTAATAAAATCAGCCGCTTTATAAAATCAAATCGGCAAGAACCTAATCATTACAATATTAATGCATGTTAAAAACATCCTTTAATAAAATTAATGCCGCTGCTTTTTAAAATCAAAAGTGCAATATTTCAGCTTTTTTTGTTGTTATTTATCCGAAGTTTAAAGATTTTTTTAGAAGAAGCAACAGTTACTCACAAACCTGTGAAACGGGTGTGGTTAGCACTTACCTGTGATATACATAGTGTAAGAGTTAAGGGAAAGTGTGGATGGTAAGCAGTGAGTTCATAGAAATCAATGTCAATTCCTTGACTTGAATGAAGTTTGGAGAAACCTATCTCACTCAACAGGGAGTCAAATTCTTATCATACTTTTTTTTGAATGAACCATAGAATGGAGAGAAGTTTCTTTTGTTATCTATCTTAACAGACAACATGAATAGATTTCCAAAAACTGTCTGTGTGCATGTTCCATTCTGTGCATGTCTACCATTTGAGTAAATTATAGTTAGAGCACATATCATTTTTAAGTTCTTTTGGTGTTAAATTTTATCAGCATGCCGAAAAGGAAGGATTTGAGTCTTAAAGATAAATTCCAAGTGTTGCAGAACTGTGATAAGCTTCCTAAATGTAGTCAAGGTGAAGCTTCAATTAAATTAGGGATTTTCCAAACTGCTCTTTTTAATATTCTGAAACAAAGGATAAATATTTCCAAGGAAATAAAAAAGAATGGAAATCTGTCAAGAAAGCGTAAGCGTGAAGGAAAATCGGAGGAAATTGAAATGGCTCTGCTAGAAGGGCTCAAAAATGCACACGAACGAAGATTTCTAATTTCCCGTGGAATTTTACTTCAGAAAGCACAGGACTTTGCTAACTTATTTGGTGATTTTGATTTTAAAGCTACAGATGGGTGGCTAACCCGATGGAAAGACGGCAACAACATTCTCTATCGTAAATTGCGTGGTGAAAAGCAAGCTGCTGATTTTAGCTCTGCCGCCGATTGGGTAAACGACGTGTGACTCATCAAAGACTGTAAACCAGAGCAAATTTTCAACACAGGTGAAACAGGATTATTTTTTCGAGCACTTCCGGAACACACACTGTTGTTTAAAAATGAATCGACTGGTGTATGTAAAAAAAATAAAGGAAAGACTAACCGTGCTGCTAACATGCAACATGACAGGAACTGTGGAAACCTTTAGTGATAGGAAAGAGTTTAAAACCTCGATGTTTTAAAGGAGTAAAACACCTGCCCACCAGTTATGCCAACAGTTATAACGCATGGATGACATCCAGCATCTTCACAAAATTTCTTCTTGAATGGGACGAGACATCAAAAATTGCAAAGTCATTTCCAATCAAGAAATGGAGGAATCAGACTCAGAAGATGAAATAAACTCATCAGTGTCATCTTCAATGGAAGTCAGAAAAGCACTTAATGTATTGCGGCAAGCTTTAGAACAAAGAAGAGGAAATATCGAAAACTTCTATAAACTCTCAAATGATGTTGAAAAGTTAATTTTAAATACTGCAACTCAAGCAACCATTGATCGATTTTTTGCAAAAATTTTGTAAATATAATCTTATGTAAGGTTTTATTTTATTAAAATAATTAAATTAGTTAAAATATAGCATTAATGTTGTCATTATTTCAGCTTTTTAAGTGATTTAAAAATTTGATTTTTTTTTTTTTTCAAATGTTGAATCGCCACTTAATGAAATCAAAAGAGAATAAAACGAAAGTGAGTTTAATAAACGGCGGGCACTGTATTCTTTGAGCAGAACACGATTTTGGATCGCTTTTTCCAATCGTCTTATATATAATGTAAGGAAATTTTTAGCTCATCATCATCATAGATGGCCAGACAGCCCAATGGGGGCCAATACCTGCCTCTGAAGATTTCTCCATGACAAATTCCAATTTGGAAATTGTTTGCTACTTATCTTAATAAAAAATCATTTGTTTTTTTTTTTTTTTTTTTTTTGATGATGAAAAAAAAAAAAAATCATATAGCTTCAAAAGTGATTTTAGTTATTCTTCTAGTCAATTTTAAAATTAGTGGGGAAAAAATAATTAGTGAAATTTTGCTATAATGTCAAAGTGCTCTGTTTTACCAGTTATTTGTTTATTCTATAGAATTACAATAAATTTCCTAAAAGTAATTCAAAACTTTCTTTAAACTTTCTTTCTTCATAGAAATAATCTGAGTCTGCTGTAAACTTGGTCTAATAAATGGATGTTCTATTTCTCAAAAGTAGGAACTTTAGAAAAATATGATTTGTAAACAGTCTCCTGTTGCTTCAATATGTTATACAGTTCATCCCCTACAATGTTAATTAGCATATTTTTTCTCCCATTTTCATTAATTCATTAGGAGTTCTTGAAAATTATGAGGCTCTGTGCTAAAAATTAAGTTAGCTGCTGCATAGAGTTAAAATAAAGCTTGTAAAAAGTGTGTTTAATTGTTTAATAAAAACGTTAATAATTTTAATGCAATAAAATAATTTTTAATTATATAATTTTTTGTACTACCGACTTTGAACTGATGAATTCTAAAAGCCGGTAATAATTAATGTTGAAGTCGAACACTATGCTTCATAAAAATTTTTATAAATTTAAATGTGAAGGTAATCCGAGGAAATAGGAAATTTGGGTACTACACAGTATTCGATAATAATCACTCGTAATATATTCTAAAAATTTTGTTGAAAAAGCTACAAAATAGCATTTGAACTTCCATTATAATTAAATAAATAAAAAAAATTTCAATTTCACTTTCACTGTGATAGATGTTAATAATTTATTAATTATTCAAATTTTTTTTTTTTTTTTTTTTTTTTTTTTTTTTTTTTAAATTTTACTTCACTTAAATTTAAGTTTTCTAAAGGGCAGTGATTATGAAGTACCATAAGTGGGTGTCTTGAGTTAAAATAATTTTATACTTGGAATATTGTAGGTAGAGGGGCTGCCATGATCATAGAATCCCTTCAATTGTATTATCATATCCATTGTTTCCAATGCTGTGTTTGCCAAGCTCAACTGGGGAATGGATCCTGTGGAACAGATGTTAGAGTTAGAAATAATAAGCTTCACTGTCACAATTGTTACAGCAATGATGAAGGTAATTTTAAACTATTAAAAGTTAGTTATTATTATATATAGTTTGAAGATGGCATAAAAAGTTTTCTTGCTGTTATTACAGCATTTCTATAAAGCCTAAAAAATATGTTACTTATCTCAAAACTTTTATCTTTGTATCTGTCATAATTCAATGATTTATTTAAATATAAATCAAAATTTTAAGTTGTCAATAAGTTTGTGTGTCTTTGCAAGTTTATATTTATTATTTCTCTGAATAACATAATGAAATTTACTTACTTAATATAGTATAGTGCCAATTTACTGAATTGTCCAATTATAGGGATCCTTCAAAGACTGTGTTTTTTTTCTCCTTAAAAAAACATTTCGCAAAAGTGTCTTTAGAGTGTCTGAAAGGGGTCTTCTTTTTCCCCCTATTGCCCTTATAAGGATACCCACATTTTTTCTGCTCAGTTTCAACCTGGGTGGAAAGTAGTTTCAAATAAAAGTATAGGTTTCTAATAAAAGTTTGAAAAACTAAAGCATGCCATTTGTAATAATCTATAATAGGCAAGACTACAATTGCAAATACTAAGTCTGGGAAAAGTATGAAAGTAAGTTACTTAATAACATATTCATACCCATTTTTTAAATTTGTTAAAATATCCTGATTTTTCATTATCTGAATTGGCTTTGCTCCTGATGGGTCTAAATAATCCACACTCTACTGTAATAGTTTCTATAGATTGGTAAGCTTCTAAAACTAATGAATTGCAGTCTATTTCAAACACAGTCTTCATCAGCACAAAGTAATTTATACTGACTCGAGGGATAAAGCGTTTGCCTTCCAATGAGGTGAACCGGGTTCGAATTCCGCATCAGGCTTGCACCAACCACTGTGCTGACATGAAATATTCCCAGTGGTAGACGGATCATGGGCTAGAGTCCTCTTGCAATCAGGCTGATCGTGAGAGGTTCTCGTGGTCTTCCTCTCTAACACGAATGCTTTTTAGATCCATTAAAAAGTCCTCCTCGAATGCAAATTTCTCCCAATACTTGATCCAAGAGTTCCCTTGTCTTCTGGAATGGGTTCAAAATTACTAGGCTATGTAGTCTAACATTAGTAGTCGAAAACACAAAAATTGGGTCTGCTGTTCAACAATGGTTATTAAAAAAAGAAAATAAAAATAAAAAAGTAGTTTATATTGGTCAATATATGAGCTCTTTGTGATGAGTGCATTTGCAAAATTAAAATATGCAAATTGTGTTTAATTATTTGAGTGATAAAAGGTTAATAATTAAAATAATATTTTGTAAATATTTTGTTTAATCTCTCTCTATATATTTATAATAATTAGTTTTCGACTACTTTTACTCAAATTCTGTTGGTACTAGTTTTGGACATTTTTAATCAAATTAAGAAATGTATCTTTGCAAAATCAAAATTCCTAAATTTTTCTAATCACAACGTAACAGAACATCCCAACCATGCATAGTTATGCATGTAAATTTTATTAAGGCACCCTATCTTCTTTTCCATCTTTACAGGCTTTGGTGAGCTTTAGCTTTCTCAACAAAATAAAATTCCATTTCTCTCTCTTCCCAGATTTCTTTTTCTTGAAAGCTGTATAATTTAAAATGTTTATTACATGAAATCTATAAATTTAATTAAATTATTTTAATTTTATTACAGCTGGTTTGAAGTTCAGCCAAGTGTAAAGAAAAGCAATATTGTAATTAAATGTAAATAAAAAGTAAAATATTGTATTAAACTTCTATTTAAATTGTCTACGTTTTTCTCTGAAATTTTAAATCTGCTTGCAATTGAGTACTAAAAATTTGAATTTGTAAATAAGTTATTTTTGCATTCATGTTCATTTGTACAATATTACAAATATGATTCATAATTCCATATTATTTCCATTATGTTATAATCTTCTAAAATACAGTTCAAATATTTATAATCATTTAATAATAGTTTGTTTCGATTACAATATGGAACATAATTTAAATTCTTTAATATATGTTACTGGTTCTATTCATAAAGCTTTTAGTCTAAAAATGCAATTTTGTCTATATATTATAAGTTTTAACTTTATTTTAGACATTTTTGAAGTGCGTTAATTATTTAAACTATATTTTCCATCTTCGATAATTTCTTTGATTATGGCCATATTTTTCTCTTAAAGAAACATATTGTATGGTTATATTTTTCTTTGAATAGCTATAGTGTTTGAAAGGATACTGTGATATTTGAGATAATCAGCATTTTTGTACAAAATTGCAAATCTTCTCTATTGTTAAATTTTTTGGTTAATTAAAAAAATATTTTTTTAATTATATTTTGTTAGTATGTAAATATGTATTTATTTATGTTTTAAGTGTATGATCAATCCAATTTTCTTCTCATATGAAAAAATATAATTTTGAAAGTAAAAAATTAAATGTCTTAAACTATTTTTCATAAATATCTTATAATTTTATGTTCTTTTGGGGAAGAAAAAATTTATTTAAAATATCATTGCAACCTTTATTGTAATTTTATGGATAATAATTACTAAAAATTTAATCTTACGTAGTAAATTAAGTGACTGTGATTTGAAGTTCCTGTTCTTAGTTTCAGTGAATCATTTAGTACAAGAAATAAGCTTTGAAAAATATGGTACATCTATTTTACTATACTGTCACGTTCTTTACAGGATTGTAGTTGTGTAAATAAAGGAATTTTAGCTGTAGCTTAGTGTTATTCTTTTTACTCTTGTTAAATATTTAATTAAAATACTAAATCTGTTGATCGAATTTTCAAGTGTTAAATTATAAATTCCACCTATACATTTTGTGTAAAAATCAATATTCAAATTTTACAGTATGGAATTTGCTGTTGAATGACTTACTGTTCAAAAAGAATTATCATGTAATTTATGTTGTCAACAAAAATACTTTAAAATCCATTTTTTCAGTATCAGTTTTAAATTTAAAACCATTTGCTTAAAAATATTATTTTTCTCCTCTTCATAAATAACTTTAGTATAATAAAACATGAAGTTGCTTTTTGATTTACAATTTATTAAAATTGTCTGTTAGTTGGAGCTAAT
This sequence comes from Parasteatoda lunata, assembly GCA_949128135.1. Taxonomy (NCBI): domain Eukaryota; kingdom Metazoa; phylum Arthropoda; class Arachnida; order Araneae; family Theridiidae; genus Parasteatoda; species Parasteatoda lunata. The sequence goes on along the minus strand of OX421973.1, from coordinate 9,299,791 downwards.
TTGAGCATATTTTACGAAAAATACTTAAACTTTAGAAGAGAAATAGAAATGTCTGACTAGAAATTCATCCATTTTATTTTGTTTCTCTAATCTGAGTTGGGTAGTCATGGTTGCATGTTATTATTGGGGTTAATAATAGCCTACAAGTATTCAAAACAGAATATTTATATCATTATTAGTGTTAGATAGGTCACATCTAATGTAAATTTTATAATTCCTAATGTGTAATTGAGTTGATGATAGGTTTTATATCTATCTTAATTGTAATCGTAAATTATAATTACTTGTAATCAATTTTCATTTGGCCTAACTCAGCTTCAAATAGTATTATTAAATGTTTGCACAAAAGCTAATTAAACTAGCATATCTATCTGGTAAAGTTAGCTAATAACTTGTCATTTGTGATTACATAACTTGCATTACATAACTTGTGATTACATTGATAACCAATGTAATCACAAAATACAATTTTAGCATTCAATCAAAACCTTTTAGATTGCAATAATAAAATTACTCCAATATATTAGCTCTACATATATATATTAGCTCTGACAAATGCAAAAACTGCCTGCATTTAAATGTTTCCACAATGCCCCAAAATTCTTTGGCTAGAATTTGTAATCCCATTAACGTGAATTGCTGAAAATAAGATCGATGATGATTTAGAGGGTTTTTTTTACATATATATTGCTGAGTTGTCAAAAATGTAAAGCATGTCATTAGCAAAGATCTTGGAGATAATTGCTTACTATTTTGTGACTAGCGGCATGATTTTGGCAATGTGGTCAGCATTGCGTGCAGAACGCCTTTACTTCCTAAACAAGGTATTACCAGGCCTACCAACTTCTACGCTTTTAGCAAAATATTTTATTAAGTGGTAGGTAGACATTTGAAACCCAAAGCTTTCAGGATTTTTGGTAATTTTGCCAATATTTTAAAAGCCTCACTACGAAAGTACTGGAACAAAGTGGTGTTACATAGGAACTTTTAAATAATTTATACTTAGTTGTGTGGAAAATAAATTTAAATGAATGAAAAAGAATACATTAAGACATAAATAGCTACCTTCTTCTTCTTCGTCAGCACTACAGTCTAGGGCAGGCCAAGGCTTTCTCAATTAGCTGCCTCCAGACAGGGCAACTTTGAGCTAGATTTTTCCACCCGTTTATTCCCAACAATTTTAAGTCCTTTTTAACACTGTCCAACCATCTTGTAGCTGGTCTTCCTCTTCTAGTTCCTTCAATTTTCGAAAAAGTAAGTTTTTTAACTAGGTCCAAATCTTCACGCCGAAAAACGTGCCTCAGCCATCATAAACACCTACCACTAGAATAAATTTTTATAAAAAGCGTAGAAAGTTGCCACCTCTGTGCTACCCATCGATCTGAAGCTTGGTGGGCTTCACGCCGCCACCGCGAATCGAACCGCAGTTCTTCACGGTGACAGTTATTACTATTACCGGTAGAAATAAATATTTTTTTGAACTATGTTAGTTGAATTGTTTTTTATGTTTTTAATTAAGGATTAAACAATTGTGCTGAAATATGAATTTTAAATTAGTTATAAACAATTTTTTTCAACATATTTACTAAAAATTGTCTTCAATTACTGATATTAAAAACTAAAATGATTAGGTCTTCCAAAAAAATAATAATAGCAATAATTACTGAATGAATTAGTATTAAAAGGATAATTCTTTAAATCAGTATTCAAGGGAAATGAAAACATTTTTCTCTAGCTCTTTTAAGAAAAGTAAAATTTATTAAAACTTTTTACTGTTTTTTTATTTTTTATTAAACGACTTAAAAATCCTCATGCACCACAAAGTATAACATGAGGCTTACAGTTGTAAGTAGAAAACAAAAGAAGAAAAATTTACAAATTTAAATTAAAAACAAAATTCCGCAAGGCAGCAAGACTTTTAATACTTTTGACCAGTTCTGATAAGACAGGAGGCCAACAAATAGAAAGACGCCTCAAATCAGTCTTTAATTTCATTCGGGCACTCGCAAACAGATTGCAATGAAGAAGAATATGTTCAGCATCTTCATCAGCATCGCCACAAGCACAAATTCCACTGGTCTCCAGATGGAAACGAAATAAATATCTCTTAAAATTTCCATGGTTTGTTAAAATTTGGGTTAATTTAAAATCAGTTGCAAAGAATTTACATTGCAAACGGTGAAATATGGATGGAAAGAACCTTTTCGTCCAAAGCGACCGAGGCGAAGCAAGAAATTCAGCATTCCAGTCCGCAATGATTTTATCTCTAGCGATGCGCTTCCAGTGAGAAGCTGGAACAGACACCCTTAAGTCTATTTCACCACACGTAGCTTCCCTAGCCAATTGGTCTGCTTTTTCATTGCCTAAAATACCGCTATGGCCACGAACATAAGAAAAATGAATAGTTACGTTTTCAAGAGCGTTTAAAATCGAGTGAATTTCCACCACAAGCTTCTCAGTAGAAGTCTTGTCACGCAAAAGAAAAAGTGAAGAAAGAGAATCTGTACAAATGAGATATTTAAACATTTTGTTTTCACTAAAAGAATTTTGTATCCACTTAACAACCAGGTTTATACACAAAAGTTCAGCCTGGAAAACAGTACATTCATTAAGTAGTCGGTACTTGGCAGTAACCTTCTCTGTTCCATTTTCATAAATTACAAAAGCAAGACCAACCCTTCCATCAAGCTTACTACCATCCGTAAAACAGATAGTTTTATATGCCTGAAAAACATTATTTACATAAGGAATAATTATAACAGGTTTCCAACATGCTGGGTGGGGCAAACATGAAATAGGAAGCTTCCCGTCCAGGGTTAGACAATCGTTGTCTTTTATCTTCTCCTTTAATTCAAGATTATTTAAGATAATTAAATCAATAGGTGGAAGACCAGAGATAACAAAGACCGCATCATAACTAATAGTTCTATAGCCCCGAATAATGCGTAGAAGAATTCTTCTAAGGATTCTAATATTAATCTTCTTTCTCAAAGAGTTTCCCCAAGATCCTGAAGCATATGAAATAAGTGGTACAATACCTTGATTATATATTAATTTAAGAACATCTGTTTTAACCCCATAAGTATTTTTTGAAATTCGCAATAAAGCAAGAAGAAGTTTTTCACTTTTACTGGAAACATAAGATAAATGCTGCTTAAACTGCAGTTTATTATCAACAATAACTCCCAAATACTTTATCTGCTTTACTTCTTCAATAGGTTCATTCCCAAGAGTTAACTGAATAACATCAGCCGGCATCGACTTTTTATGTATCATCATAACTTTAGATTTCAAAGGATTGAATTCCAGCTTATAAAGTTTCGACCATTCAAATTCGACCATTTTTACTGGTTTGCACTCTATTTTTCTAGAAATGTGTTTTATTCACATCTGAGGAACGGCAATTGCATTATTTGATAACCTTTTTCCAGTAATATCCTTTGTTTCCTCTTTTTTAGAGGGGAAAAAAAAACTTATTTTATAAAGAACAGTTTACCTTACATTTTTCTCATTTTCTTTTCAGTCATTAATTTTAATAATGTATTAAATTTTTTTCATCTTTTCAAAAATATTTCAAACCGGACATTGCTTGAATATAAATAAAAATGGTATATTAATTTCCATCCAAACCAATTATAAAAGTCGACCTAAAACTTACCTTAATGTAGAATGATGTAAACAGAATGATATGGATCATCTTCAATGGGAAAAAATATTGGCCTGAAGAAACCGATTTATTTTTAGCGCAGGAAATTTTTTCCTCGTTTGAAATTGCATTGTTAACACAATCTCTTGAACGTTCCTAAACAAAGATATTTTTAAAGGGAATATTGTTTTGCTAACTGTTTGTTTATGCTAACTATACTAAAGAGAAAACTATTAGTGCGTACATGAATAAACAGTTCGAAATATATACAGTAAAACCTCTTTTTGTTCGGTCCTTTTTTATGCGATTTTGTTTTTGTGCGATTGGTTTTGTGCAATGTTATTTTTGTGCGATTTTTTTTATGCGGTATATGAATCTTTGCGGCGTTAGCACCAGTTTATGTTTACTATCAATGTACAGTCAGCAAAAAAAAAAAGATATCACCCTGAATAATTTTCGTTCTAATGATCGGATTTTCACAAACTAAGTGTCAATATTAATGGTTCGTGGGGGTGACCTCAAATATGCTAATTAGTTAGTGCTAACTATTAATTAAGTTACGAAATCTGACACAAAAACGTACTTTCTCTGAATAAACATATATTTTTTTTTACATATTTGGATTCCTTATCTTCAAAATATAGGGGGTAGGGAAATGGGAATGGGGGCAAATATGGGAAATGTGGCCCTCATAGTTTGGTCAGGAGAGCGATTCAAAGTTTGGACCCCTTAATGTTAATTTCACTTTTTGCGTTTTCAGTCATATTTTAAAAACTAATGAAGCAATTCAAAAAAATATTGCACCAACTCATAGAACGCATTTACCCAAAGATAATTTCATGAAAAATTTTTTTTTAATAATTATTAATTATTTTTTATTATTTAATTAAAGAGAGGATGAAAAAATTTTGAATTATAAGGTATGGATTTTTTTATACCATATTAATCTACATACTTTTCAATTGAAAAATTTAAAGTTTCAACTGTTTTTATTTATTAGAAGATGAGAAAAATTAAAATTAATTATTTAAAAAATAATAATTTGGCGACAATGAAAAAATGATTAAATGGGGCGATTAATATTAAAATGTGATAAACTTACGAAGAACTTGATTTAGCGCGCGTGGCGTAAAATTTCATTCATATTTTTTTCCGCTAATAATCGTTTGCTAATCTTTTTATTTTTATTTTTTTAAAACTATAAAATACAATGTTTCTTTTTTAGTCCTCTAAAAATCTATTTGAAATTAAGTAAAGAAATTTGAATAAAACATTTTATTCAACGAATGTCGAGTTTTATAAAAGCATGCTTTTGATAGAATATGATTATACTCCAGATTGTGCTAATTTAATGTGATTATTTTTTAGTTTTTTTTTCTCAATAACCTATACAATTACAATAATATACATACGTATGAATAGATTTGGAATAAAATATTTCTCAGTTTCTTGTATATATTTTTTATGAATATTAATAAAAATACGTAGTAAACATACTTAAGCATATCTCACATCATCGCAAATTTCTCAACATCTTATATATCGTGTTAATCTTAAAAGTAATTTTTTAATCACCTGTCCGGAAGTGTTTCGCAGAACTATTTTACCAACTATTTAATTAAATTTTAGCATTTTTAAAAATTTTATTCTTTACCCTACTACATTTATTATTTCTTCATTAATACTAATAAATTTTTTTAGTACTTTAATTTAGATTTTCTTTAAAGTAAAGTTCCTTTTTACATTATAGTCAAGTTTTTTTTAAAAGAATTATTGTCTGCTAGCTAAGAATAAGGCCTTGTTAAGAAATTAAAAACACTCCGCTGATTAAAATTATTTAATGCATAACAGCTGATTATTTACTTAGCATACTATTTTTTTCGAAAAAAGAATATAAATCATTGATTGTCTTTTTTGTTTTGTTTCTTGTGACTTCAACATAGATTATCTAAAATAGTGTCCATGTTTTATAAGTCACTACAAAGAATATAAAGATACCGAACATAAAAAGCTGTCAAATACGTAGCCAAAACTTTTAAGCGTCTTAAAATATCTCAGTATCTTAAATGATTATTTCTTTATGATTCCATGTAGATTTTTTTCCGGATAATATACTAAACTATTTTGTTTAATTTTTTACTTTAGCACGATTCCCAGGATATTATTGTAGTATAATTTGTTATCAGGAACAATGCCTTATTTTGTTTAGCAAGAAACACTAAAAATTGAAATTTGTAAAAAGTTGCCGAAGCCGTGCGAATTTTAGAATCATCTGATTTAAAAAAATGCAATAAAAAATACTTAAATTTCCGAACTTATTTTGATTAAAAATAAAAAAATAATAAAAAACGTGGCAAGAAGGCTAACATACTTTTTACAGAACTGTGAAATCCAGTTTTTCCTATATTTCGTCAAAAGAGGATAAGAATATTGCTCCGAGGGACCTACTCAATAATTTCGCTATTTCCAGAATGAAATATGTTTGATCGAAACATATTTCCTTGAAAATAAAAACGGGGAAAAAATTAACTTTTATTATTTATCTAAGCTTATTCCATTCATTTAATGATAGCGGTATCGAGCAGCATGTCTAAACTCCAGACCATTGACACCATTATCATCCGTTAAGGATATGCAATGGAAGCCCCGTTTACTATTATACTATAAATGCGTTAAATCATGTTGCTTGAATAATTTATTTTAGGCTTATTATTTAATAATTTTAAGCAAATAAGGGTGTAAAAATAAACTCGATCAAAATACTCCGAAAGTATACCCTAAAATATTTGTAGAATAAACTTTGGAATCTATATATACAAAATACTTTTTCAAACAACTTCGAGTAGGACGGAAACGCTAACTTGTTTAAAATAGTTGTCCTTGTAACTATTTAATTTCGATTTCTGGTGCTAGGGGACATTCCATTTTCACATTCGACTTTTGAAATTTCAATTGTAAACGAAATTTTTTTATGTCCTTAAATTAAAACGTTAAGGCTTGCAGCAAAAAAAAATTGTACTGCATTGATTTTTTTACAAAATAGCGAATTATTATTTTTTTAATCTAAGAACCTGTGCCTATAACTTAAGTAAAACTTATTTTAAAATCGAGTGAAATAATTTAATATATTGTGTAGCTAAATAAATAATCCCAAGAAATTGAATTGAAAATATAAAAACTTCATTGATTTAAAAATTAATAGATGATAATAAAAATAGACATGTTTTGAGCACAATAATAAAAGTCACAAGTTATTCAAGCTTGACAAGTTTTGAGAATGGGTGAATATATTTGAACGCTCGAAACATGTTTTGAGCACAATAATAAAAGTCACAAGTTATTCAAGCTTGACAAGTTTTGAGAATGGGTGAATATATTTGAACGCTCGAAACATGTTTTGAGCACAATAATAAAAGTCACAAGTTATTCAAGCTTGACAAGTTTTGAGAATGGGTGAATATATTTGAACGCTCGAAACACGTCGACTTTTACTTCCCTCTTCATATTTTTTGAAGCCAGTTGAGTTTTTATCATCAATTATACTGTTTTACATTTGGGTCTTGATCATTATTTTGATAAGGATTTTACACTCGTTAAAGTAAAAGTATGCATTTTCATATTTCAACAGGAATTATGTGGTCTTTAAAAACATAAGAGCATCAATATTGTAAAAGTTATATTTAACTTGGTTTAAAATTAAAATTTTGAGACCAGATATTTTGAGTTAATGAAATTAAATATTTTATCTTTTAAGTTTTCGTGCCCCCCTTTCAGTATCTTAAGGACCTTACAAGCTCTGTTTAGTATCAGTATTTGGTGGTAAATGTAGCTTATCGTAATTGAAGAATATGCTGTGCGATATTTTATGGTGAATTTGCGAACGTAAGTTTCTAAATGTATCGAAGCATAAGGATGCTATTTGCTAATTATCTTTATCCAAAGAAAACCTTGTTATCTAAATATCTAGCAGAATGAAGCGATTTTTGAAACAATGAATCATACTATATACAACATATTATTTCAATATCTTATTCTTAAACATAACCTATTTCAATGCTTTTAAAATACCACTCAACATTCAGCAATTCCTTGAGTTATAGGAAAAAGAAAATTCGTAAATTATAGAAAAACTTGTGAATGCGCATTACAATTGCTATATAATCTACATTTTATTTTTCAAGCACTTTTTTTTTCTTCAAACTTTCTTGCCTAGAAGACTTGATTAAAGCTGTAAAAGTGATTATCCCTAAAATTTTGTATTTAGCCATAATAAGTTATGTTAATTTGATTTTAGTATGAAATCCTCGAATAAATATAGCAGAAACATAATCTAAATAATATCAGATAAAATGTTCATGTATTTAAATTCTAAAACTTAGAAAATCATAAATAATTTATAATCGATTCAAATTTTCTTTTCAAGGGAGATTAAAATAAAAAAAACTTTGCTTTTTGGACAGAAATCAGCTTAAAAATTGTCAATTGCCTAGAAACTTCGAGATATTTTCTATTAACTATTATTTAAACCTCTCTGAGTAATCACAGAACATTATTTCAATTTTTTTTCCAGTCAGAGCTTGGTTGCTTAGCAACCTAGTAAAATTAAGCATTCTTCTTTTGAATTAGTCAATGGGTTATCTTAAAATATTCATTTGCGCTGGCAACTTTTTTTGGCGGTTTTCTGGACTATCGCCAAATATATAAACCTTTGTTGCGACCCTATTTACCACCCATTTTTTTCAAAATTTTTTCTACCCCCCCTAATTCAAGTATATGGATTCCAAATATGTAAAAAAAAATATATGTTTATTCAGAGAAAGTACGTTTTTGTGTCTGATTTCGTAACTTAATTAATAGTTAGCACTAACTAATTAGCATATTTGAGGTCACCCCCAGGAACCATTAAGATTGACACTTAGTTCGTGAAAATCCGATCATTAGAACGAAAATTATTCAGGGTGATATCTTTTTTTTTTTGCTGACTGTACATATACATGTTGTGGACGAACTCTGATTACGTGGCCTCCTTGACTACGATGTATCTGGACTTCGCAATGCTCTGTTCATTTATTTTAAACAATCTCCTGACAAGGCAGAGTCAGTTACGTACATATTGTCGCTCGACGCGAGAACAGTATACGCTTCGTATTCAGAGTTTTATACACGATTTACATGATTAAGGATTCATTTTATAGTGAGATTAAAGATAAATATATTAGTTACTTTTGTTTCTATTTATTATTCTTATGTAGTTTTAATGATTTTTATTTTATTTTTAGACATAAGTACTCCCTTAAAATGAATAATTATAGCCAAAAGAAAGTAAAAAAGCAGACAATTCCACTATTTAATGTATAATTTGAAAACTTCTCCAGGTATATGTACAATGAAGAATTAAATATTTTTACAATTTCTTTAGGTCTAATTTAATTTTTTCATTCAATTGAAAGCATTCTCTCATCTATTTCATAAATCATTGATGTATTTTCTAAATCCGACTTTTTTTATGCGGTCCCTATCAACCGCATAAAAAAAGTTTTAGGTAGTATATCGTACAAACTTGTTTATTACATGTAAGAATTTATAAAATTTTCGAATTTTTTTTTTTTTTGCGATTTCTTTTATGCGGTCCCTATCCACCGCACAAAAAAGGTTTTACTCTATAGCGAATGAAAAACATTTCATTTTATTTAATTAAAAAATGACAAATTGAATTTTTATCCCAAGTATAACTGTAAAATATTATTTCAAAATAAACATTTTGACTTAAAATTTAATTTAAAAATTGCATATTCGCACTTTTTTTTAATAAAATAAGTTTGAATAATTTAAAAATGTAAAAGAAAGAATAAAAAAAATATTTTATAAAAAAAAATATATATAAAACATACTTTTGTATATAATAGGGTTGACGCTCGATAAAACGATCCTTGTCTGGTCCAAAATGAACGTGAAGTTTTATCGTTAATGCACAAAAATACTTATGAACAAATATTAGACCAAATTAACATGGCAATGTAGTGGCCACTGTGACAGAACGTTCGCCGCCCAATAAGGATACACTAGGTTCGAATCCCAGGGGTGGCTAGTTGATAAAGAATTCTCCGTGCTTGTACCAACCTCAGTGTTGACTTAAAATATCGTCAGAGGTAAGCGGTTCATTCATAGGTTAGAATCCCCTTGCAGTCGGTCAAATAGTGGGATATTTTCGTGGTTTTCTTTTCATGTAGCGTAAATGCGGGTAAGTTCAATCAAAGAGTCCTTCATTAAGGCTAGTTCGTCCCAACGCTTGAATAAGAAATTCCCCTTGTCTTCTGGTGGTGTTCGAAATTACGAGGCTAGGAGTTGAAATGGATTGTTGTAACCTCAGGATTAGGTAATTTGTTCAACGCTGGCTAAAAATTAATGCATAAATTTAAAAAAAAGCATAGCAATGCAAGAGTTTGGATTTGGCAACTGACAAAAAAAAATGGTAATAGGTATATTACTATAAATGTATTGCATAACTATATTTACGTTTTTCTATATTAATATAAGCGTAAATGTACCCTTTTCAATAATACTTCATTGTTGAAAAATGCATTAAAAATAATATACTGGTTCAGGATTGCCTTTTTCCGATTCGAAAAAAAAAAAAAAAAAAACGCGCCTCGATAACTGTGAAATTCACCTGTTTTAACTCGAAAATAAACCATTGAAGGGGACCGTCATTTCACAAATCATGAAAATAATTTTCAAACAAGGAAAATACGATAGATAAATTTATTATATAATTAAAAAAAAAAAAAAAAATTCACAGATTATGAATGAATATGAATAACGATTAGGATAAGAATTTCGGGGGTTATGTCACTTTTCCTTTATTCAAAGGGGATTCAAGACTTTTTACATTGTATTGTGGGGTAACATCAAAAGAAATAAGGGTTTAAAGAATTTCTTTGAAACTTTTTTCTAAATAAAATATTTAAATTTACGTTGCTATATTGGAATGAACGGTTCAGTTCGGATCGATGTTATGATTTATTAATGTTGCCTCCATGGAATAGTGAACGGGACTTTATGCTAGGCTTGCTGTAGTCGTACTAAATGACTTTATGTGACTCTGTAATGAGGACCGCAGACTGTAATACGAAAAATTGTCGAATAATGTACAAATTTTCTTTGAAAATTAGATTTTAACTTTTAATTTTAAAATCATACTTTGTGAGGTCTGTTAATCGTTGCTCTACATTTTATTGCTAATCGCATGGATTTGGTACAAGGTACGTAAGTTTCTGTCCTTTTTGTTCACGGAACCATTGTCAAACACATGGAGCGGTGTGCGGGTATCTGGTATGATCCCTGCCCAAATCATGAGTCCTCCACCAGCCTAATGGTCCCTTTCGATAATGTTGCTGGTATGGTATCGGGTTCCAGGCTCCCTCCATATCAATAACCGTTCAGAATCAGGCTGTAGACTGAATCTGGACTCATCGGTGAAGAGAACATTAGCCCATTGAAGCTGTGTCCAATTCTGATTAATTTCTGATTTTCTCTTAATTTTGTCCACCAGTGTATGTACTAATATACATTAAAATTTTAAAATATATTATTTATAGGCTGATTGTGGGATTTTTAAGCGACGAGCACTTTTTTTTTTCTTGTATGGTTGAGTAGTGGAGCCTTAAAAATAATATAATAAGTAAAAAAAAAAAAGTATAAACTTGGGTTTCATTGTTAATAAACATTTTTAAATGTTTATTAACAATGACGAGACTTTAATTTTTTTTTCTTTTTACGAAATCATATATAAGATTAGTATAAATATAATTTACATTAGATTAGTTTTTGAAGATGCTGACTAAGTTTTTTGTTTTAGGTGCATATCAGTTAAACTAAAACGGTAATTTTATTTTATTATGTTCTCAATGAAATAATTTGTTTACAAACTTATATTACTGATCCAAACCTGATCGCCAAATCTGTTAAATTGGAAAATTGTCCATTAGTACAAATTTTCAACATTTGATATTATTTGAGCAGTAAGGTCTTTGACGAAGTTTCTGATCTTGGTTACATTTACCAATATGCTGCTTGCTTACAAAATGATAGTTGTTATTAATAATTATCCGACTGATGAGACAAAGAATTATATATTCTCACATTATATATTCTTTGGCTTATCCCGTACTTTTATCCCGTTACTATCTACAACAGGGCGAGAAATGTTCACTCTCCAGATCGTTATTGGCGACCGAATATTTAAGACTAATGGTGAGTAAGTTTAGTCTTGTAAAATTTTGTGCTTCAAATCAAACTACCATCTATGTTTTCTTCCAGAGTTAGCCATTAAGGTTGTTTTTCGAAGACTTCGTCGTATGAAATGATTTTTTTTTGTGAATAATATACTATTTTCATAACTGCTGTCGCAAATCGTGAATATGGAGAAAAGCCACAGTTTTGTGAAAATAAAAAGCGTTTGTGGTTTAATTTTTTTATATTTAAAAATTTACTCCAATGTTGCATTATCGTGGGCTCATAAAAATTTTCAAAAACTGAGAATAAGGCGGTGATTTCAAAAAATTGGTGTCGAAGTGTCAAAGTGTCGCCAAAATTGGTGATTTTTTAAAAAGTTTATTAACTTTTAAAATATTTCAGTTATTTGTTCGTACTGCAGATAATTCTTCACGGCAAGATGACATATATAGTTTAAAAAATATAGCTTTGCTTCAAGTGTAACTGTAAACTATGGCTTCTTTATTTTCTTTGACGACAGAGCTTCGAAAAACCATGTTAAATACAAAATCTGGGAAAATATATCAGAACACAACTTTGGTAAACCTGCGAAGAGTGATCGGTATCAGGGCTAAAGAGAGGAGAGAAGGGCTAGTTCATTCCGCTCTTAGAGCTGAAGCTACGATTTCTCTCCTCATGACGTCACTGTGAACACAGGTCTTGGAGATCGCTAGCAAAGATATTATGATAACTTTGCATCTTTCTCTCTGTAAAAATAAGTTACTTTTTCCGGTTATTAGATTTCAAACTTTACATAATTAACACATTATTTCCGTTCATAAACATAGTTCAAAAAAACTTTCTTGACCATTATATTAAAAAAATACCATTTTAAACTTATGAAAACAAATGTCTTGGAATATGTCACAAAAAGGAATGCTCCAATATTAGTTAGAGCTAGTTAGACCGAACGCTCCGTTCTTGCAGTAAAAGTGCAAGCTTCGCGCCACAGTGACGTCACTGGAGAAAATCGGAGGTTTGGCGCGGCGAGAGTTTCTTCAAAGGAGTGAACCACGGTATAGAAAGATTCTCAGAATTTCTATAAATTGACTTTTGTAACCTATTTTTACTCTGGCAAATTATATTTTAGAGTTGAAAAGCATTGTTTACAAACATGAAGTATTAAAAGTAATATTTCTAATATTTTTCTCATTTTAATGATATATGGATGATATTAGAATCATTATTTATATAATCAGGCATATTATCAGGCATATAAATTATGGCCACCTTATTTTACAAAAATTATATTTCAGTTTTTTAGCATCTTTTTATGATTTTCGTCACGAAAAAGTTCTTTATAGTATATTTGTTAACATTTTAAAAATTGTTCATATTTTTAGTGAAAATAGTAAGCAAAAATTTTGCCTTGCTAGTATCTTTAGAATTGAAATGTCATGCCTTACTCAATACCAATGCCTTCTTTTAAGCTAACGGCCAGATTAAGGGGAACACTGGGACTGTAGCTACAGGCAAAATATAAAACGCTTTCAAAAACAAACGGCCTTCTAAAATTTAAGAATTCAAAATTTATGATTTTAAATTTTATAAAAATCTATTTGAAATTTTCATTGTGTAATGTTATACAATCTTTCTTTAAAGATAACCGAAACTGTATTAATTGTTTTGAATGTAAATTTCGGAAAACAGAAGGGAAAAAAATGATGTTTGATCATGTTTTTAACTTCTAAATTCAAAAGATTTTGAAAAATAGATCTGTTATGGAAAACTTCACAATTACGACTACACCAAACTTCCTATTTTTATTTACTGTCATCTTTAGCTACATGTGCTTTGCGGATTTTATTTTATTTAATCACCTGAAAGCAATTAAAATTTACAGAGGGTGGTGTTGTTAGCGAAAAATCGTAACAAGTTTATAATAGAAAGGAAAAATTCCATTTTATTTCAATGTTTTATATTTGATATTTCATACCAGTTCTTAACATTTATATTTTTATGTATTTAAATATTTAATATAATGATCTTTATCTTTTCGAATTGGAATTGAATTTTATAAAAAGTTTCAATGTTACTGAATATTTGGGCAATTTGGTAAAGGTAAACCCCAAGTTACATATAAGACCCAGGTCTCACCATCCTATAATTCAACCCTGAGTGTCACACTATTTTGCGATTTCAGGAGAAATTTTATTTTTTAAAAGTTGTTTAGATATTTGCATCTTTAAAAGCAGCTACGTATATGTTTGAAATTATAGTTTGTCTACGGTAAGAACTCTATCCGCCACAAAGTCTGAGACCGTCTGCTGCTATGGAAACTAGAATAGCGCATTTCAGGCAGGGCCTGATTATCGCCTAGGCCCAATAGGCACGGGCCTAGGGCCCACACTTTCTGGGGGCCTCAAAAAGTAGTTAAAAGACCACAATATTACTTTTTTTAAATACTGAAAGAAACAGTTTTTATCGAAAAGGGCATTTTTTCTATTTAAAAGTTTCTTCATATTGTGATAAACCAAACTCTTGTAAACATTGCACTCATCAAATTCGAAAGAACAGCTTAATTGGTGAAATTTTTATTCCAATGGCTTAAGCAAATGCAACGAGAATGCATATTCGCAAAGTCTCTTATAAATGATTAGTGTCAACAAGAACTAAAAGCTTATTCTTAGCAAATATGTAAAGCTGTATATGGAAGGCTACAATCTTTAAAATAATTCAGCTAATCAGTGACTTTTAGCAAAAATCACTTATTTCACTTGTTTATGGTCACCAAACTATTTTTATTTTCACACAATATCTTATCTTTTGCTTTCAAAATTTTTTAGAATGTTTCTCTTGAATCATGCAGTTCAATAGATTCTTTTCATTGTTAGGACTACTCTTCAGAAATTTATTTTCAAAATATTTTGTTAGGGGCCCGGTAAATTTTGTGGGCCTTGGGCCTGAATTTGTCTTGATCGGTCCCTGATTTCAGGGAGGGTAGCTTCTCTCCATTCTAACACAATATAGACCGGAGAAAAAAATTTCCTCTCTCTAGCTAACCCGAGCCAAAATTTATCCTTAACAGTGACCCCACACCCCTACTTTAAATAGTTATAGCTCGTTACCATAGTCACCGCTATGGGTTTGGACGAATGGCTGGAGAAGTTCTTAGTTTAAACAAACTATAGATGACCTTTGATTTCTATTATATATAAAAACAACCATGTTAAGACATATTCCTCAAAAATGCAAACAATATTAAAACAGCTATTATTTAAGGAGGTAGCAAAATGTATATAAAATTTTAGCATTAAAATAAGTAATAAAAATTTCGAAAGCTCGTAGCTAATTTGAAATTTAATATTTTTCTGTGAAATTGTTAGTATGGTAGAAATTGGTAGGTGAATTGGTGGGAGGAAAATGCAAATGAATGCTAATTTTTGTGACTCATGATACAGAGCTAAAAAATAATTATACCTTAATAACTTTTGATCTAACAATTGGATTTTCACGTACTCAAATGCAAATTGGTGATAGAGTCTTGCATTAATATGATAATCAATTTGCGAAAATGGTATTTTAAGTTAAGGAATCAGACAAAAATTTACTTTAAATAAACATACTTTTTTTACTGACGGATAACCAATCACATTCCGAAAAATAAGATCTCAATACATCAGAAAACCATGATGGTCGATTTTATTTTATTTACTTATTTTCTAAATTATATTTTTGAAATAGTGATCGTTTTGTACGAGTACTGCTTGCATTTATGGTTGAAATTTTTGGAGGTAGTGGGTTTGTCCTGGAGGCTGACGTACGATCAGGAGTGAGTCTGCTGTTCTAAAAGTTATCTGTACTATGTGTACAGTGTTACACTGTATAAATGTGAGAAGAGAGACCAACTCGAGTGCCTAGTTTGAAGTTTGATTGAAATTAAAATTATATATTGTTGTTGTAAAAGTTAGAATCCTCATGAGAAAAAGGTAGGTTCAGGTATTTTATCTACTTCGCATTAGAGCTGCACAATTGATGACGTTCTGGGAAACATCCCCGAAGACATGCCATCACATATTTTTATTCTCTGCAGAGGGGATAGCTTCTCCGTTTTGGTAGCCCGATGACCTGCGCGCGAAGCCGAGCACTTTACGGTAGAACAGTTTAATGAAGACCGCACACCCTCGGTCCCTATGGAGGCTGGTGAAAGTGGTCACCCACCCGCTTACTGACCTCAGCCAGTGATGTCTGACTTCGGTGTTCTACTGGGAATCGTGTCTTTACGATCAGTGCACTGCGGGACATCTAGAAAGAAAGATTAGTAGCTGGGCTCGGCTGGATGTATTAACTCTAAGTATGAAATTAGTGGGTGCTCAAATAAGCATCATTAATTTAGAAAACAACCGTTCAAAAATATTATATGATCACATTTTAGCAACGTTGGCTCAGCATTCGCCTCTCAGAGAGGTGACCCAGGTTCGAATCTCAGCTGTGGCTGTTTGATGCGAATTCTCCTTCCGGCTTGCACCGACCACAGTGCTGACATAAAATATCCTCAGTGGTAGGCAGATAATGGGTTAGAATCCCCTTGCCGTTGGGCTAAACCGTTTGAATTTTTTCTTGGTTTCCTTCTGCATATAACACAAATGTGGATTAGTTACATCAAAATGTTTTCCACGAAGGCTAGTTTGTTCCAGTGCTTGATCCAGGAGTTCTCTTATCTCTGGCTTTAGTTCGAAAGTACAAGGCTACTGAGTTGAATATTTATAGTCGTGAACTCAAAATTGGGTCGACTCAGGTTATAAAATAAAAAATAAAAACCTGATCACATTTGGAGTATTACACTCAAAAGCATCATGAAAATTGACTATCAACAGTTTTATAAAAGTTTAAGATTTTGTCAATATTTCATAAGAATAGCTTTGTGTAAACCACAAGTCTCAAACAATTTAATTATCGTTTATACAATTTTTGGCCTAGAGCACATCACGTAGAGCAACAACGTTTTACAAGTAATGTGTCGAATGTCATTACATTTCTTCCACAGAATAAATCACATACCAATAAATAAGCCCCTAACAGTTGAATCAACTAGAACAGAAAGACCACGGGCCTACTAACCCTTGACATTTAGCGGTAGTTCTTTCGAATCTTCATGGTGGATCAGAACAACACCTTCTGGATTCTACAGGAAGAAGGAAAAGTAATATGGTCTCTGGGTCATCGAACGTTCATGATACATATTTACGAAAAGACCAAATAGTAAATTCGAGAGAGAAATTATGAGGGGAGGCTGGAAATGCCCAGTTCCTTCTTTTCCCTGTTCGAAAGTTAACTCATCAGAAGAAAATGAAAGTCAATTGCATTTGGCGGGTCATTCAACTGCCTTGCATAATTTAAATAAGATTTCGTTCTAATTACGCGTGTAAACTAAAAACAAATTTTGTTTATTTTAATCTTGGATTGCCAGTTAGTGAGAATAATCGGAGAAATTGAATTCCATTTTTTATTTATAATGGCGGTAATTTGGAAATTGTTTTTTAATGATGATATAAGAAAGATTGGATTTATTATTTTTTTTCTGACTTAAGTGATTTATCAAAACTGGTTTTGATGAGCATAATTTTACTTGACGTTGAAAGATTATCAGTTTAATTGCTAACATCTTTTCGATTTGCTTATTATCCCTTTAAGGCAGTTTTCATTAATTAAATTTAGAAAACTTTTTTTATTTTTTATTCTTTGCCTTGTATTTGTGGAAGTTATAAGTGCAAGAGGCAATTCTGGTTATACTGCGATTCGCATGAGTTCCAAGTGCAATAAATGAGACTATTCGAAGAGTACTTGTTCTAAGTATGCTTGCATTTTAACGAAATGATTACTTTGCCACATTTTGCATCGCTATTGATGAAAATTAGATAAGGTAATAGAACAATTTTAGGATATTTTATTTTTATTTTATAACAGGTCGTTGAACAGCCCACTCAATTTCGAGTTGACGACTTTCCATGTTCAACTCCACAGTCTCGTAATTTTGAACCCAACCCAGAATACAAGGGAACTCCTGGATCAAGCATAGGGGCAACTAGCTTTCGTGGAGGACTTTTTGATGAAACTAACTAGCATTTACCTTACATGGAGAGGAAACCACGAAAACCTCCCACGCTTAGCCCGACGGCAAAAGGATTCTAACCCATGATCCGTCTACCATTTAAGATATTTTACGTCAGCACTGTGGCCGGTGTGAGCTGGAGCAGAATTTGCATCAACCAGCCACTGTTGGGGTTTGAACTTGGGTCACCTCACTGGGAGCGAATGCTGTATCCCCTGAGCCACCACGGCTCACCTTAGGATATTGACGAACAGAAGATTTTTAGATTTAAACCGAACCCAGAAGACAAGAGAATACCCAAATCAAACAATGAGCAAACTCACGGCTCATGGCGGACATTTTGAATAAAATTTACCAGCTGACATGTTAAATAGGGAGTATGGCTAACCTATGTTTAACTCTACGGTCAGGGGAAATAAACGGATGTTCCATCCACCACTAGGGTTACTTTTCGTCAACCTTAGGGTTGGCGTGAGCTGGAAGCAGTATATGAACTAATCGGCATGCATCAGCAAGATTCGGGCCTGAGTTCTCTCATTGGATGACGAGTGTTCTATTATCTAATCCAGCTCAGTTAAAAGATTTAATATTATCAACATATGAGTCATAAAAAATATTTTTGACTGAAGCCCCGCACATTTTTTTATGTGAAGTAAGTCATCATTTTGTTTAAATATGTTACCGAATGCAGCATTTAATAGTTTATTTAACAATTTAAATAGTTTTTTATATTAATTTTTGAAGGCTGTATATTTTTTTCTTATATAAAACTGTAGTTTAAAATTAACTGCCTCTTTCTGCAATCTGAATTTTTGAAGTAAATGACTACAATAAAAGTTTTAAATTAATTAATTTATTAAATCATATAAAATCGAAGAAAATCACTGAAAATAATTTATAAGGTTTATTATTTTTTTTTCAGATACTTTTAAATTTATTTATTTTATTGAAATTAAAGGATATTTGATAAAAGTTTTTGAATAAGTAAATAATCCTGAGATTTTGAGTGAGAAAAATCAGCCTAATAAGCATACGAAACAACTATTCCTTTTCTCTAAAGCCTATTTTATTTCAAGCAAGTAGGTCAAAATCAAGAGACATTCAAAACTTACGAAAGGTCAACTTAACAAGAAGACACCCATTTTTTCCTTCAATAGCTGGCCGCATCTGCAATTAGCAATATAAATGTCACTGTTTCTAATTCAGACACTGCAAATGTTCACAGCACGCGTCAAGAATTCATTGTTTATAACAATGGATACCATTATCTGATGACCCAATTCCTTGAGAAGTTCGGAAACATATTCCATCGGCACCTGTAGTTCTAAACGAGATCGTTTAATTGAAGTGTGATGGGTTTTTTGTTTTTCTCAACAATCAAGCCGCCATGAAGACCAATCATTTCCATCAAGGCTCCCGTCCATTTCGTGGGATAATTTCATTTCATGATACTCCAAAGGAAAGAGATTTTTGCTTTAAAATAAGTTTTAGAACATATATTCTGTAATAAACCTAAACAAAGGGGGGAAGGCGCACTATCATGCATCTTCAAATTTGTTTTTAAAAAAATTTCGTTTATAATATACATTTGTGTAAAAATTTTTACTGAATGTTTTATAATTACCACCCCTAATATATTTAAGATTCATATGAACGATGAAATCAGAAATAAGGGGTTGAATATTATTACTTAAGCGAAAAAGAAACAAAAACGCTATCGTAATCTGTTGAATTACTAGCAAAGGGAAAAAAAAATCAAAACCCTTTTTAATTTAACCATTTCTTCTCTGTTTAATATGGCAATACAACAGCTTTGATGATTTCAGTCCCGCCTTTCTCATAAGCCATTTAACAGATTTCAATAACGCTTTTGTTTTTTATGGATTCAAAGGAGACTATTAACGAGTGTACTTTGATTTCATTTTTCACATAAATTATCTATATATTAAGGGTAGTCATTTCAGAACACCCCGTGTAGATTGAAAATCATATAAAAAAGAAAAGATGCAACGCAGATTACATTAACGCATATACGTTCATAACGGTGAGGTGAGAACAGTAAAATCGCGAATAGTGCATTGGTAATAAATTCATTATCAAATGAGGGTACAAATTTAAAATATTAGGATCATCATTAGTGTGAGCATTTTTTAAAATTTATTTATATATATAATGCAAAATCCTTCGTCATTAAAACTATTTTCAGTTTATTTTTGAATATCAATTATCACGATTTCAAGCTTAATATGAATTTTCAGATAATATTTTTTGTACATGCATCGAAAAAAGGCATCTTTTTCAACAAACAGCACTTTAGATTTCTCTAATATCTAATAATAGATTGGTCTTTCTAATTTCTCTCTAGGCATGCCGAATTTATTTTCCTACGAGTATCAAATTTAGAGAAAAGTGGACCTTTTGGTAGATTTATTTATATTTATTCTCATTTCTTTTTTTTTTTTCTTCTTAATGATGAAAGGTTCATTTATTGTCCAGATACGGCATGCATTAAGTTAATTTAATTAACATGAGACATTAAACTTTTAAGAAGTTAAAACATATTAATTTAAATAGCTTTTTAATTACACCTAATTAAAAATCTTTTAAGTTAGAAATATTTAAACATAATTTTATTTCAAGCTCTTGGTTGCGAGTAAGATCCAGAAAAATTTTTACTTGAAATGATTCCACAAATAAATATATGCGCAATTGTCTTTCTCCAGAAAATGTGACAGAGTCGCTATTGCCTTTTCTGTTTATTTTAACTTTTGAAACTTTTCGATTAGACACATTAAATTCACTGACCTACTTGCCTTCTCCGTGTTTTGTAGTGCATAAGGCTTTCAATCTCCATCTCCTCCGGTCAGATCTTATTTCTTTCCAGTTCACCGCCTGATCTCTCACAATTTCCATCATTTTCTCCAAATTAACATGGGTCTTCCTCTTTTTCTCTTGCCATCCAGTACCCATGTAAAAGGCTATTGATGAAATTGTATTTCATTGAAGGCATTTTCAAAATATGGTCAATATACATCCAACATATTTTCTTGATGTTACGTCTGGGCGAAAGAGTCCTTTTAAGTAAAAAGGTTAGAGGAATACAAAAATTACATTAAATTTCACATCGTGTTTTTCACCTGTTGAAAGACTATTGATCGTTTAGCTTCGTTTGAGTAATAACTGAGACCTTATATTTAACGTTGTATTATAGTTGTAGTTATTTATTAGGTGGCAAAAGTAACTAAAAGGCAACTCTCGGTTGCAAAAAGTTGAATTCTCACAAGTATGGAACCTTACTTCCCCTAGCGTCGAACTAATTCACAACAATATCTAATGACTGAACTCGTGATTTACAAATTGATCTTTTCTTATATATGCAATTTTTCATCGGGAAGAAAAGCAATCGAAGAAAATAATTGGTGGAAAAGTTCAGAAAAGAAAAGTGAGTTTAACTTGGATAGTACAGAATAGTTGAAATAGACACGGGAACGAATCTCGTATTCTCATTTTGTGCTTTTAAAGATAGACATTGTTTATAATAGTGTAAGGGATTCTTTTATTTTTTAAATAAAATTTTTCCCCAACGTTAGATAGCTTGATTCAATTATTAGAATTTTAATTATATTATAATTTAAGGATAGTCATCATTCTGACATCGACGTCACTTCAAACTTATATTTAACGTTTTCGATTCGTTGAACCAAACCATTAAACTATGATTGAATAAAAAATAACGTTTAAGATCACAAACAATAAGTTTTTTTTTAAACACCTACAATCGTTTCGTTATCACATGATTCTCATTTTCTTACTAACATTAGACATTGAAAAACATTCGACATAAAAATCTCGAATTCCATATAAAATAAATAAATAAATTATAAATAAAGTTTGAAGTTATATGAAGTGAAACAACAAACAAAAAAAACATAGCTTGCAGTTCAAGTTGCGGTTTTAAGAAATGTTTATATTATGTCAACGTAAATCAATTTTCGTGTTAAAGTTTTGCAAAAAATGTCTAATAAAAGTAACAAAGAATAATGAATGCTTAAAAATTTTTCAATAATAAAATATAAATTACAAAAGAGAAATAGAGTGCAAATTTTGAACGAAAATGGCATTTTTTAACTATTTTTCTTGGATGATTTAAAAAAGATTCACAATACGGAATAATTTTCACCAAACCCACATTTTATACTTTATTTGGTATACTTTAATTTATTGGCAAACAAAGAGCCGCTTGGCGAACGTCTTTGTGCGATTCCGAGCTTGTGTTCGATCATAAAAATATTTGACTTTTATATTTCCGAGCTAACAGTGGCGTACAAAGGTATTTGAATGTCCGCTGGCCAAACCCCTTGATTAGATTCACTGTAAAAAAATAATAAATGAAATAAAAAATAATAAATAGACAAAGCGAAAGTGCCAATTGAACTAAAAAAAAAAAAAAAAAAAAAAAAAAAAACGATATCATAGAATTATATATGCACAAATCTAAATCCATATTTAAAATTCATTTTCATGTAAATGTGTTAAGCGGTAATTATTCTCTAGAAAAAAATTATTTACAACAAAATATTCTTAAGACTTTCTAAAATATAAAAAGATATTGAGTGACATAAAACTTTATTAAATTTATTGGGATTATTATATTTTCTTCTTCACAAAATATGTTGCCTAAATCCAATATTTATGAGTTTAAAAATTCAATTTTATACTAAAAATTAGAGTAAAAGTTTTAGTGTCTTTTTTTTTTTTTTTTTTTTGCGGGATTGAATGCCTAAGGCTGTTTATCCCTTCGTTCCTTCCTCTTTAACCTTACCCTTAAAATTTATCAAAATTTACCAATTTGTGAGAAATAAGGGCATATATTTATTAATATCCTGTAAATTTCTGTTGTATATACTGTCGTTCGCAAAAATTGGCACAAACCTGCGTTGGTTTTCTATGAGAAAATTTATTTCTCACTCTTAGTTTCACTGGAAATTTTCAATCACTTCACTGGAAACCTCAAACTAGTTTTGAAATCAAAGGCTTTCAGAAATGGCTAGATTTTATTCAGGGTAAAATTTGCAGAGACTATAATTTAGAAAAACAATTTGAGAAATTTGTACATTTCTAAATCCAATCTTTGATAGTCATAAATGGTATCATTTCCTTTAAAAAATGTTGTCATCAGCCCTATAAATGCAAAGTATTTATGTAATGCAATGCAAAGCATTCATGTAAAATTATAAGAAAAGGAAATGTTATTCTGAAGTTCTCATGTACCACTGCTGTATTAATTAGAGAGGAAGAGGTACTAGGAGCCGCAGTTTCAGGCGCCAACATTTTTTTAGAACCTCACCAAGGGCATCAAAGATTCAGGTAATAAAACTAATTTTTGTAATTGCTTTAGAAATTTATTAAAATGCATTCGATAATTTTAGTGCGAATTTTGCAAGATCGAAAAAGAAAGGAATTTGAGTCATATTTCAATTTAATGCCCTCCTTAATTATGACATCCCTTTCCAATTTACTAATTTTATCGATTATTAATCTAAGTATTAATTGCATTATTATTAATCTAAGTATACGTATACTAATTTATCGTTTTGCTTCAAAACACAGAAGTTGGACTTTCCAACTAGCTATCCGTTACCACACTATAAAACAAAGACGTTTTTGGAAGTTCTGCTATTGCAACAACATAACAAGTTTAGTAAAAACGTGTAATTAACAATTTTCAACTCAATACTTCAACTTCAAATAAAGTTTTTTCACACAATTTTGAGTAAGTATGTTAAATTTTCATAATGATTTATCGAAAAATTTATTTCCATACTCATAATATGGCAATTATTAGTAAAATTTAAATATAGTTAAGAAATTTAGGTTGTTGATGTAATTAAATTAACATTTTTGTAATTGAGTATAAATGATAATAATTCGAATATTAAACTAAAATTAATGCAAAAGAACGAATAAAAATTAAGAAGTACACAGAGTAAAAATCGAATTTTACAGATTAAAAATTGTTTCATATTTTAAATTTCACATGAATTTTAGTATGCTATAAAATCTCAAAATTTAACGCATTTAAGATTCTGTGTAATTAAAACAAAAAATTTGAGCAGATATTTTTTTTAAAGAAACAAAAAAATTTGGAATAAAAAAAACTTCAAAACTTCTAAAATGAAGTTTTTTTTTAATATTCATAGAAAATACGTCTAGCCTGAATTTGATAATTTTTAAAAAGTTGCATTGTAACTGAATATATGATCAATTTCGTCGAATTTGTAATAAACTGGGCCTCAGGTTACCCATGTGCTCCAGGCCCTTTTACACCTTGGACCAGCCCTGAATGGAGCAAACTAGAATTTAAATTTTGAAGATTCACGTCTGAAATTTCGATAAAATGTATAATAAATACTATTACTCTATGTAAGTAGATCCATCTTTATAATTGATCATCCTGATCATTTGTGTGTTGTGTAATGATATAAACATAATTATATATAACAGATATGTTTTCCGTTCTTAGATTATGATGACCATATGGATTGAAGTGCATTGTTTACACCTTCATAAACGTGCATCTGCAAGAAAATGTCTGAACTTGCTTAATGCTACCACAATTAGCTAATCCTGAGACAGCCCATTCGATTAGCGAAGTCAAGAATAATAGGGTATATTTAGACATAAAGTTAACAAGATAACAACCTAAATTCAAAAGAAATATTCTCTTACAATTTAAGTAACAAATCATCCAGAGCTTAAATGCTTAGAAAAGAAAGCGCAGATGTTACAAATAATTCGAAATACAATATCAGCAAACGATATTCTCGTTTGCGCGTGTCAAATCAAATGCACGATGTTCTTTTAACGAATCAACAGCATTGTTCTTTTGTTTAGGGACTAAACTCAATAAAGTTAAAAAAGAACCCAACTTGGCATTAATTACTGACAGTCGCTCAATGAAATGTAACTCCTTGTTTGAGTTGGGTATGGAGTATCAAATCATATACGATCTCTTGTGATGTGAAAGTTCGTGAAATAAACTAATAACAGATTGACTGATTATGACATTCCAAAAATGAATACGTTGTAATTATAGGGAATACATAAGGAAACATCTCCATTGTTATTTTTGTTTAAGAAGATAATGCATTCTGAAGAGTAATTCAAATTATATCTTTATTGAAATCATTTATCAGTTTCACGATCGAAAAATAGATAGGGATAAAAAAACGATAGAATTATTCGTTTTTCTCTTATTTTTTTAATGCAATACAATTGAAAAATGCAAAAATGTAAGGCTCTGGGATAAAATAAGTGACGAAGTCAACGGGATTTATTTAGTTTTTTTAATACCTATATCGTACATGCATTTAACTTTTTTAAAAAGGGTAAAATAGCGATATGGACATTGCTTTTGGTACGCGTTACTGAATTTTAAAAGATATATTTCTGATATAGTTTGCTTTATTGTTTACATAAACGATACACATCATAGAAAAATTTTTTTTTTTTTTTTTGGCATTCCCCGTAATCTAACAAAATCAAGACAGCATTTTCATAATTTATGAAAGCATTTCGAAATTAATTATACATTAACTGTTACTATAAATCAACAGTTTTCATATTATTTCACTCGTTTCAGGTCTATAAGCTTTGTTGTGACGCACAGATTGCAAAAAAAAAATCTCCCTAAATAAGTTCTGTTCTAATTATCGGATTTTCACGTTCTCAGCGTCATTTTAAAGGTTCTGGGGGTAAACTCTCAAATTTGCTAATTATTAATTATAATGCTAACTATTAATTATGACGCAAAACGTACTTTCTCTAAATAAACGTTCATTTATTTTATTTATCTATTTTTTTTACATATTTAGATCCCTGAGCCTCCAAATAGGGGGAGGGGAGACATTATATATATATATATATAGAGAGAGAGAGAGAGAGCAAAATAAATGAATACAAAAAAACCAGAAAAGGGAAAAAAAAAAAAAAAAAAAAAAAAAAAAACATTTTTTTACTAACAATTTCTTCGTTAATTTGTATAATTTTTCCATGTGCAAATCCATTTCGGGCAAATCCGTGGCTAAAATTATTTACTGAAAAAATTTTCTTTATTAATTTATACAATTTTTCCATGTGCAAATCCATTTCGGGCAAATCCGTGACTAAAATAAGTTTTCTATATTTTTTTTTCTTTGTAATTTATATAACTTTTCCATGTGCAAATCCATTTCGGGCAAATCCGTGGGCAAAATTATTTACTAATAAATTTCTTTATACAATTTTTCCATGTGCAAATCCATTTCGGGCAAATCCGTGGATAAAATTATTTACTAAAAAGATTTCTTTGTCAATTTATATAACTTTTCCATGTACAAATCCATTTCGGGCAAATCCGTGGCTAAAATTATGTGCAAAACTGGCAATTCATGTTTCTTTCTCTTTTCTATTTTTTTCTTAAATAAATATTTATTTTCTAAAATTATTTATAGTCAAATTCTTTAAATTATCCTGTTTAATATTACCTCGCGTACTGGCCCATCCTTGGTAACTAACAAATCTAACGCACTTCAGTAATGCAGCAAGAACGCAATTTAAACTCCTCTAGTTACTCTCAATTTGCGCTTTTGTTTTCAAAGTTTTCATATTTTGCAATCTGGCAATCTTGTTACGTAAACACTTTAAATCATTCTTGAAAAATTTCTCGTTCATGTAAGTTCATTATTTTTCACTACTCGCTTTATAGATTTTGTTTTGTTCTGCTCTTCCTTTTTATTTTATTTTCTGTTTTTACGTGTTATTTTTACTTATTGTGTTTTATTTTATTTGTCGTAATTTTTGTAAAAAATTTTTTTGAGTGCTCCTCACACTATTGTATTGATATATTTTGCTTTGGTTATATTGATACAATATTAGAAAGCACTCTTTTTCGGATATAATCGTGTGGGCTGACGAAAAGATTATATCTTTTATTTTCCGGTTTTTTAAAAAAACTTTTTTTTTTTTTTAAATTAATTCTTTTTTTTTTTCTTTCCCCAGTTGTTTATTATTATTATTATTCGCCTCCCTTTTTTCATTCGCATTCCCTTTTTTTTTTCTCTCTGTAATTTACCTTTGTTTAATCTTCATTTTGAACTTTATATATATATATATATATATTATATATATATATATATTATATATTATATATATATATATTATATATTATATATATATATATATATATATATATATATATATATATATATATATATATATATATATATATATATGGCGAGAATCTGAAAAAACGCTTAACAATCTCATACAGAAAGTTGAGTAGTTTAAGATAACTATGGACTGACTGAAAAATTGACAAGACAAAGATAGCTAGAGTATAGTAGCTAGAGTAGAGTTACTAAGCAACCAACATGATAAAAGGTTTATGAATGGAATTAAGACGGAAGCTTTAATACATTAATTTTCATGTTTTTAGGCAAGGCTTAATAGTTAATAGAAAAATACTTTGAAGTTTCTAGGCAACTGGCCTTTTTTGAGCTGATATTTAACCGTTTTCTTTTGAATCTTCCTTTAAAATGCAATTTGAACAGATTGATAAATTATTTATGATTTTTCTAAGATATTAGAATTAGAGCCTATGAACTCCTAAAATTACATTCTTTGCGTTTTTTTTATGTTGTTTTAACTTCATTTATATGAAATTTTATTAAAACCAAGTTTACATAAATCACTATAATTTTATACAGAGTTGTAAGGCTAATTATTTTTCCGTCTCATATTGAGTCTTTTAGGCAAAGAGAAGAAAGAGAGACAAAAGAAGAAAAAAAAGAATTTTTTTTTTTTTTTTTTTTTTTTTTTTTAAAGAAAAAGAAAGATTCTTGCTAAAAATGTAGAGAGACTGGAAGAAAGTATACTTATAATGCACTATCACAAGGTTTTATATAATTTACGATATTTCTTTTTTCTGTAATTGAAGAACTCAGTGAATGTAACGTAAGATTTAAAAAAACATTGAAATTGTTAACTTTGGAATATTGTATGATCCCTAGTCCAAAAATCGCTTCATTTTGCCAAATATTCAAGTTAGCATGCTTATGTATCTTTCTATTCTGAAACAGATTTTTGGTAATTCGTTATAAAATGTTGCTTAACATGTTCTTTCATTAAGCTCATCAATTGAATCAAGTTTTATTTTCGTTGCTTGTTTTCTTTTTCTGAAAACTTTGATCAGCCTGCTTAGGGATAGAGTGTTTGCGGTATCGGTCCTCGTTAAACTGTTCTACCGTAAAATACTCAACTTCTCGTGCAGGTCGTCGAGCTATCCAAGCAGGGGAACCATCCCCGCTGCAGAGGATCGAAATTGCGATATGTCTTCGGATCATCCTCAGGGATGTTTCCCAGACAGCCGCCAATGCAGTTCTAGTGCAACGTAGATAAAGTACCTTTTTTTTTTTTACAAACTTATGATATGATTCTCACAATCATTGCATACCTGATATTATAGCAAAATTAAGGAGATAAGATGCATTTTATTGCGTTTATATCCATTTCAATACTCAATTTCAGTAACTCCAAATAATTGGTTACAAAATTGCTACCTGCATTTCGAAGTTTTCATTTAAAGTCAACGATAATTTCCGAATTACAATATTAAGGACACGTTTTTTTTTTAAATTTGAGGACCTGTTTAAGTATTAAAATACAGATGTTTGCTACTAAGAGATTCTGCTGAAAATAATGGTCAAGATCTAAATGTAACATAGTATATTAAATTAAAATACTCATATTAAAATAAGTCTTTTGTATGATAATGGCAAAGAATCTTTGATTGAAAAAATAAGAATAATTATTCACAACTTTCTAAAAAGATTTTAAAAACGTCAAAAAATTCCATTTACATTCGAAATTTCTAAGTCGAATGCACTTACATTGTTTTTTTTAATTGCAAGACAAAATATTAATAAATGCATTATGTACATTATGCATGCATTATGTATTAAATAAAATTAAAAAAATATGTAACATTAAAAGTTTTTTTTTTGATAATAAAATTTTTCAAATAAAAATTTTTATATTAATTAATTTTAAAAAAAGTATCGGATTATATTGGATTAAATATTTAATTACATAAAGGCGTGTTTATCGACCCGAATCAAATCTGTCTTTAAATTCATATAACTCTGATAGAGCTTTTTTTTTCGAAGCTTTTTCCAATGCTTTTTTCCGGTGCTTTACTCCGATTCTTTTTATCCGTGCTTTTTTCCGGTTTTTTTCCCATGGCTTTTTTTTCTTCTTCTTGATTTCTGCTCAAGGAGGAATTAAGAATAAAAAAAAGTTTAAAAAGCAGAAAAATTGAATGTTAAAAAATTAAAGATTTTAAGAGAATCGAAAAATTTAATACAAAGTGTGCCAGCAGACTAGATACATTACATTGAAATGGAGTATAGCGGATCTAGTCAGTTGATCTTACAGAATATCATTGATAATTTGCTCTACTTAAACTAATTTCTTATTTTGAGTATTAAAAATTTGAATCTGTTGAATATTATTAACTCAAATCCGAACTATTGCGTAACTTAAATTGTCATCAACACTAATTAATTAGCATATTTGAGAAGTTATTCCAAAATTATTTAACTTTATTTTGCTTGATGTATGCATAAAAATGTTCTATAAAGTGGTATAATTCGTTTACGGATTCTCTAGAAATTCTGATTAAGTATATTGTTATATAAATTATACGCCGGAATTCTCTTCTCTTAGTCTCAGAATGTAGAGAATAGCCAAAAGCTCATTTGTATTTGCGTAATTCATGCATAATTATTTTTCATATTCAATCAGTTCTTACGATTAAGATTTAAAATGAACCAAGTTAATTTTTTATTATTTATTCTTGTTTTTTATTATTCTACTTTTTTAAAAATATAGCTTGTCTTTTAAAAGTATAGTGATGAATAAACAAGTTTTTATAAGTTAAAATATTTATAAATACATAATATTCGGATGTAAAGTTTTGAAATTTTCTGTAAATTTATAAAAATTTAAAAATAAACTTTTGCATAAGAGAACTGAATAAAATTATACGTCAAAATGTATAAAACAAGTTAAATTAGAAGTAAAAGTAGGTTATTCTAATTATTAAATAAATATTTTCTTTGATTAGTATTACATTTGATGAAAGTTATTTATATATCACTTTTCTTTTTATATAAAGATAAAACGTAACCTATTTAGAATAATATCCAATTTTCGAATAAGTATTAAACTAAGCGATCTGATGATAACGTTTGAAACGATTCATTCCGAACTATTGTTTCATGAATATCATTCAGACGATAACAAACGTTTAAAAAAAGTCGCTATTTATAAAATAGTTTTTTTTTATTCCTTTAAGAATTATACTCCACTTTAAACCATTATTTTTGAATAAATATCTAAGGATCGTTCTTTAACTAGAAATAATTCTACAGTAATAGATTGCATGCTGTATAAAATTTTAAAATTATAATGCAGCCAGAGTCTGTTCAAATACTTTTGAAATTCATTAAACGTTCGCATTTTCTTTTTGAATTTGTTTGTATTTGTATTTGTTATGATATTTTTCTTCGGAACCCTTATTATTTAAGATGAATATTATTACGGATTCATAGAAATTAAAATTACAAGTACGTTGCATATTCTTGAAGAATAGTAATTTATTTAGCCTATTGAGAGAAAACACCCTATTTTTGAAAAAAATAATTTTAATACACGGGAAGTAATGAGAGTGTAGACCACATAATTAGTACTACTGGTATAAATTAAAAACTCCGACTGTTTTCAAATTGCTTTTTTTACAGCGTTTCTGATTTTTTATACAAAACTACACCTGTTTTTATAACTTCAGATAGCTCTAAATCCAATACATTTCTAAGATATTCCAAAATATATATTTGGCTTAACCCTTATTTGATACAGGGGAAAAAAATTATCTTACTTTCAGCAAATAAAGTTTGTTTGTCCGAGATTCGGCTTGGAATGGATGTGTTAATGGATTGGAGGCCTAAAAAAATAGTTGTAAGAAATTTAGTTGATTATTTAGGAAACATGATTAACTAACCCAGTGTTCAATAAATATTCAATCAACACTTTTTATCAGATAAATGGGACTTAGAAATGTTACGATTCGAGAACCGACTGCATAAAATTATGCTCCACTAACGCTTCTGGCCAAACTCTTTCTCAGATTACTTTGGGATATTTTTTTTTTGTGAAAACTTCATGATGTGATCCACTGTAACATCAAACCTCATATAATGGCATTTATTTTATTTTACTGGAACGCATGCAGGTTCATTTTAAAATTATGATCAAATGCATTCATATTAGTTGATGCATTCTTTATAAAAAAAAAAAAAATCTCAATCACTCTTCTTTACATGCAGTGATTTCATAGTGCATTAGGTGCATTAATCGTCATGTTTATTTTAGGATTTAGTTTATATGCGTCAATCAACATGTTTATTTTACACCACACTTGGCAATTTTTAGATACTAATAAAAATGTTCAGAAGGCTAAGATAATAAAAATATTGTATGTGACGCAACTAGACTATGGCCGCAGGAATTGCTAACTTTAAATACTACTGCGACGAATTGATTCCCGTTTGAAAGAAAACAGAAAGATATTTTCCTTCGGTTCATAACTCGGCGGGAAAAATTGAAAATTTATCGTTTTCAGAGCAAACGACAAATACGGGAATTTAAGTATGAATGCAAAAACTGTTAAGGGTCGACCCTTGTCTTAAAGTTTATCAGAGTGAATTAAATTACTAAAAAGACTGAGTTAAATTACTAAAAAATTTTTGAATTGTCCTAAATTGCACTTTTTATTGATAATACGTGTATGTCTCCAAATATCGTCGTAATTCCCTAAATATTCAAGCATCAGCTTACCGACATTCAGGGCCCGACTTAGCCTAATTGGGGCGCGGGGCAAAAATCTCTTTGCCCCCCCCCCTCTGCTTTACTATTTCAGTAATGAAGAACCTAACTTTATGGAGATATATAAATTTTCCCCCTCATTAAAAATAACAAGTAAAATGGCTGGAACCTAAAATAGCTAAAAAGTCCAATCCCTCTAATGGTCAGACGAAATATCACTCTGTCCTTGTTATTGATTTTCTTACAATTCTATGTCCATCATGCTAAATGTAGTTTTCTGATTGTTAACTTTCTCATCTAGCTGTGAAAAAATTCATATCCTTGCTGACATTAGGGCAGAATTCAGCAAAAATTTATTATTACGATGGCTCAATTAAGCCAACCAGAAGCATGTATTTTTGTAAGCATATTGCATTTTGCGAAATGTAAAAATACAGGCTTTTGATGGGTCAAATTTGTCTATCATAGTTGTAAAATTTAAGCTGCAATCTGCCCTAGAAAGTCATAGATTTACGAAATATAGATTGTGTTCATACGATAGATTAATGAAGAAGCTAACATAAAACTGACGGATTTTACACTGTACTGATATTTTGTTTAAAAAAAGCTCATTAAAGAAGGAAATGTAATATAAACTCTTCGGTTTGGGGGCCCCCTTAGATGTGGGGGCCCGGGGCGGCTGCCCCGTATGCCCCTGCCTTAGTCGCTGCCGACATTCAGTGTGCACACTTCGCGGCGCTGTGCAATGCTCAGTTTACCTAACAATCAGTTTTTTGTTATGGAAATAAATAATAACGACGCAATCGTAGAGGTCAGAGAGCAAAACGATCAATTGCTCAATTTGATAGTAATAAAATAAAAAGTTTGTGTGTGTGTTTCTTACTGATTATACGCTTGTGCTGTTGTTCTGAATAGCGGCTGCAAGGGACAATTTCAGCTCCAGATCCTAAAAATCGTTATAAAATTTCATTTAGACTACTTTTCAAGATGGAATTCATTTAAGAAACGCATTCCTCTAATTAGCCGTTGCTATAAAATAAACCGTAAACGATTATTTTCAAAGATATCAATAAATCTGCTAGCTTACATCTCTATTAATCAAAAAGGGAGTTTACGTGTATGTAAACAATTACAATAAGTAACTAAGGATAATTTTCCTATAAAGTCTGTTGAATAAAGACTTATAAGAATAGAATATACTAAATGCAATACGAATTATATTCCTTAGTTAATTCTTTTAAAATACACTAGTCTTAATAGTAGTTTTTTAAAAATAAAAAAAAAATTAAATGCTGCTTTCACAATTTCGCCTTTTGTCTGAAATTAAAAGTTTGCCAATAAAATACTCCTCGTGGAATTTTTGCTTGGGTGCTAGTTTCAAATGGATACCTGCAAATGACGTCATTGTAGATAAATCATGGCATTTGTCGATGCAGAGGCCAATCAGAGTCGATACACACGCGTAATGTCACTTGCGGATATCCAATTATATCTGATTTAAGTCAATCATTTCACTTCTTTTAGAGTTTCAAGTACCCAAATGCCGATCTATATTAAAGAGTATTTATAAACGCATTTTTCAATAGTTAACTATAAACCATTATTGTCAATAACTGGATAAGAATTAAACTTGAAATATAAAGCTCAGGCATTTTATTGATATAACATTAACTATTTTTCAATATTTCCGACGGATATTACAATAATTAAAGCGCAATTATTTAATTTGAAAATGATTATCTTGCATAACAAATGCTCAGGAATGATTAATTCAGTTAAATAAAATATTCGAACGACGCTTCATGTTCTAATTTACGTAGATTTCCTGGAAGTTTGTATTTTTAATGTTGAATTGATACACGCTGAAAGTTATCTGATAAAATAGCCTAAAGTTGCACACTTAAGGCATTTATTTTTATTCAAAAATCGAAATAAAATACGAGGAAAAGTATTTGGAAGTAATGTATTTCTGATTAAAAGAAAATACGCTGGACGCATGTAAATCACACATTATCTGATTAAATTGTAGAATTAATTATTGTAGTATTTTAGGTATTTGAATGCCTAGGTTTTTCTCTTTTTATTTTTAAATCGTTCACCTTAATTTGTATGCATCTCCTAACACAGGTAAGTTGGCGATTTATGGTGCAAAAAAAATCAGATATCTTTTAATAGATCATAAATTAACCACAATCACACAAGTTTTCAAGAGTTCAACGAATCCAAACATACTTGTTTATCATTTTAATGGTGATCTATATAATTTTCAACAACTTTGCAAAGGTAGATCCTTGCGGCAAGGTTATTAATCAAAATTTCCACGTTTTTGTTGAATAACATATAATTAGAAAACTACTTTCAGTTTCAATTAATGTTAATAGATTCCGATTATTGTTAACTCTTACTTTTTATCCCTCGTGAATAATATGGTAAATATTATAATTCTTCTTGTTATAAATACTAATGATTTCTGTCAAAAATTTTTTTTACCTGATTGGTTGAGCTTTACGATAAGTTGATATTAATCAGTTCCAATTACAATGTTCGTAGTATATAAAAGGAATTGAAATAAGCATTTTTAAAAAACGATTTATCCGTTAACGATAATAAATGACTTTATTGGATTAGAGATACCAAATATGACTCCCACTAGTCAAGATTCGGACAGTCAACGAATAGACATAAACTCAAAGTCATTGGTGGAAGAAAGTTTATTTTCTAAACTTAGTATCAATAACTAAGTTTGGAAGGAAAGGTTAAAACTATTAAGTTAAAAAATTGTTTGAATGTACAGTGCGCAAAATAATAAAAGGACCACCCTGAATATCTTTTCATCTAATGACCAGATCTTAACGTTTTAGAACTCAATCTTAATGGTTCGAGGGAGTAACCACAAATATATTAATTAATTAGAGCAGAGGATATTTTTAGTAACGAAATCAGACATAAAAACGTTTTTTCCCTGAATAAATACACTGTTTTTGGACCTATTCGGTTTTCTGGCCGCCAAAAAATAGGGGGGTAACAGCAATTTAGGAAAGATGGTCCCCATAGTTTGGTCAGCAGAAGAGTATCCAAAATTTGCACCCCTTAATGCTAATTTTACTCTTTGCGTATTTCGCCCTAACTCGAGAACTTCTTAGGCGAATTGAATATTTTTTTGCACAATTATGAAATTTATTTTTTTAAAGATAATTTCAAGCAAAAATTAAATTTTAGTAAATATTTATTGTACTTTATTTTATTTCATAATAGTCGGAAAGATTTTGAATTGTAAGGTGTACACTTTTTTGCATACATTTAAAGAGTACAATACAAAATTTGAGCGAGTTTGTTAGAATAATCTCTGAAAAATTGAAGTTTAAAGAATTTGTATATTAAAAATTCGATTTCTGAGGAACTATTCGACCGATTTCACTCAAACTTTGTATTTTTCCGTGTAATTCATTCATCATTTAAATTATGTAAAAAATTATTGTTTTTAAATGATTCGTTCATCATTCTTTTTTTTAAATGATGCAAAAAATGGTATACTTTACAATTCAAACTTTCTCCACTATTATCAAATAAAATAATGAAAAAAAAAAAAATTTACTAAAAGTTATTTTTTGCATAAAATTACTATTGGATAAAAGAATTTTATAATTGCACGCAAAACATTTTTTAGTACGCTCGGAAATCGAAATCCGTGGAAAAAAAGCATATTTATTTAGAGAAAGTACGCTTTTGTATTTAATTTTGTAACTTAAAATACTGTCTGCACACACTTAGCATTGGATCAAAAATTATTCTGAGGGTGGTCAATTTTTTTAAAATTTTAAACACTGCACTAGCCTATTAAATTTACGAATAGAAGATCATTATGGATGTATAAATAAACACAAAAAGAAAAATAATGAATTTTAAGTTGGAAAAATTCTTGTTATGCAATTTATTAACTTTGTTTTTTTTTATATATCGAAGCAAAAAACTATAATTTGTTAATAATACGCAACAGAATTGTTGCGAAATACTTCATTTAAATGTGATGTTTCATTCTGACTTCATAAAGTAAAAATATTGTTGAAAAGTAAAAAATAATGAATCTGCGTAACAAGCAGAATAACTTTTAATTTAATGATCGAATTTCTTCTGACTAAATCGTAGGCTTTGGGCTTTGAAATATTTTCCCCGTCATCTCAGATGTAAAAATATTAATTAGATCTAAATATTCATAACTAAGAATGAATTTAAGATCTTTGTGAAAGAATTTTCTTCTCGGATTCAGATTTAAAACGTATGAAAATAAATAGTGATCACAGTCTGGAAAATATTTCCGAAAAAATTTAACTATTATAACTCAATATAACTCTTATAACTAAAAATATTAAAAAATATATATGTTTATATTAAATTTTCGTTTCTTTCATCAATTAACTGTGGAAATCGAAACCTTTTTGCTCTAATGTCTGAATACGTTTACCCAAAGATCATTTCATCGAAAAAAGTAACAGAGGCTATAGATATCAAATAATACAAAAAGTTCAATCGTTGTTCAAACTAAAAACATGGGAATACGCACAAATTAAAAAAAACTTTATATAGCAATGAAATGGTAAGAAATATATTATTCTATTTATATTTATATAAACATGTCCAAAATATGAAAAAAGGAAAAAGCAAAAATAATAGTAATTTTGACTAAAAACAAATTTTTTTTTATAGACAACTTCTTATTTTTCACTGAGAAAGTTAATAAATAGGAGACATTGAGTTTCTGGATATCTCAAAAATGCATCGAAATTAGAAAACTTGAAAAATTAGTTATTTTTAATCAATATTAATGATAATTATACAAAAAGAACATTCATAAATTCAAGTTTATTTTGTCCTCCATACATTGAATTACAAAATGTATGATTTAAGGAAACATAAGTATTTTTTGTGCTTCTTATTCTTAGGTTTAGTTCTTACTTCTTATCAAGGGAAGATAAAATGTCTTCTTAATATCAGCTGGAGTTAGAAGAATTGTTTTCGAATCTTCTTTGACATTTGACCGTGAAGAATTATCTGAACTTTAGAATGAACAAATTACTTAGGTGTTCTAAAAGTTATTAAACTTTTAAAAAAAAAATCTCCAATTTGGCGATGTTTCCCTCCCTATATGAAAAATAGCATAAATCAATGCCTTATTATCTTCTCTTGTAAACTTTTATGAGATCCAATAAAACAGCATTGCGGTAAGTTTTTATATGTAAAGAAATTAGACTAAAAAAGTTTTCATTTTCTCAAAGCATCTTGCTTTTTCTCCATAGTAACGTTTCGCGCCATTTTCAGAATAGACATAGAGGACGTTGGATAAATATAGGCTAAATTTAACCTGACAGTCATGAGTAACTGTTGGAAACTCACAGCAGTTCACAGAAAAGCACCGTTTCATACGACTACAGAGCCTTCGAAAAACAGTCTTGAATGCAAATTTTTTACGAACCGATTTGTAACTAGCAAGCCCACTACAGTTACATCTAGTTGTCAAAAGGTACTGTAGATCAAAGTTGTTTTTATTAAGATCGGTTAATGCTAGGAATAGGTTAATAATAATGGAAACAATAACTTATTTTAGACAATGGCTTGGGAAATAGCGTATTAACAACTAGCTATTCCAGTGATTTCTGGTTTCTAAACGAACCATCTTTTTACGGTCAAACTGTGATTAAATTTCTATGTGTTTTTTTTCACAGAAGTAATCAGTTTTCTAGCATAATTCCAACAAGCACGGAAAACTTACAATTACTCAGTAACTTTGGAACACATGAAACTTTTAAAACTTATCGAAAAGCTGACAGAAACTTGGACGTTAGTAACTATCAATTATATTTCAAAAATAGCTGTTTTAAGAATTATCATTTATTTTGATTTATACAATACATAAATTTCACCAAGCAATTATCTCTGTATATTAAAAAGGGCCACAGATGCTGTTTTGATTGTTCAAATTTATGTTACATTTTGTTTTGCTGGGAAAAAACTATAATATTTAGAAATTTAAAATTATGAACGTGTGTAGGAAATGTGCAAGGGAGTACAAGAGAGTAAAAGTATTAACATTCGAAAATTAGTTCGAGAATTATTAACTATTTAACGTAAAGAAACAGCCGCCTAGCTAATTTACAGCCGCCCACAGGAATTCAACTTCATTGTTGAAATTTGATATGCAGAAAGATACACACTTGTTTATGAACTTAACTCGGAGTTTTTCCCGAAATTTTAATTTCGTCGAAAGTTATTGGAATTTAAATGCTTTTTTTGCGAATTTCTTATGATTTTTTCCATTTTTTAAATTATTTTATATATTTATTTTGCTTATGTGACATTTTGCTTTGTTGCACACAAATTTCATAAGACTTAAGGAACTTGAAATTATGAAGGTGAGTAGAAAAAAGTACTGGAAATATGACGGAATAAATAGAAATTAGCTTCGACAGTTAGTTCGAGAATTGTTAAACTGGTAGGGAAAAAATACTGTGCTTGATCGATCTGTAGCCCATTAAAAAGCAACTATGGGGTTCAAATCTGACGTGCTGAAAGATCCATTTTTATTTGTGAACTTATTTTGCATTAAAATTACAATTTGTTCAAAAGTAATTTAAAATTTAAAAGCTTTTTCATGATTTTTTTCCAGCTTTTTTGCTTAAAATATTACGACGAGATTACATGTTGCCATATATAAATGTTAACATTTGTAGTAAAAATTAATTTTAAAAATAAAAAAATAAAATTAAAATAAAAAAGTAAAATTAAAATAAATAAATAAAATAAAAATAAATAAAATAAAAATAAATAAAATAAAAATAAATAAAATAAAAATAAATAAAATAAAAATAAATGAAATAAAAATAAATAAAATAAAAATAAGTAAATAAAATAAATAAAATTCAAATAAATAAATAAAATAAAAAAAAACAAAATAAAAGTAAATAATTAAATAAAATAAAATAAAAATAAAAAAAATAAAAAGTAAATAAAAAAATAAAATAAATAAATAACATAAAAATGAAGAATGATAAGAGCCGTTCCTTATTCGAATTTCTAAGAGTCTCGCCAACGACTCAAATAACTTCTCATTTATTTCTTCTTATTGAGTCCCAATCTGCACTTTTTACTGTTAAATTTTTTTTCAAGTTCAGATGATTACTTTTCAAATTCAGGCATTTTTCGTTACAATTTACGCATTAAAGAATGTTCACACATAAAGCTGCAATAACTACATATTATGAAAACAAATTGTTCGTTGTTTTTGCGAAAATATTGACGTTTAAGGAAAAAACCAAAACAATGATTAATGATTATTTATTGAGCGGGGCGATCGGTGATTGAAGCTACCTGGTAGATTATAAGTGTAAAAATTTTACATCATGTTATATTATAAACAAAGTTATTCGTAAATTTACAACGATTATTTATTAGCCTAAAATACAATAATAATTACTTTTAAATTTTATGCCATATTTTACGATAAATTCTACATAAACCTTACTATGTAGCATAAAATCATTTGAGTGAGAAATTAAATAAAGCATAAAATAACGGAGAATTAAGGTTTGTCATTTGCATAACAGAAACAAAAAAAAAGAATATAATGCTAAAATGTTTATCTAGGTATTAAACATTGGTTCTCTTAATTTAATTTCATAAAATTAAGTTGAAAAGAGTAAAGGTCAAGAGAAATAGTTTATCCTGAATGAATAGACAAGTCTATATCTATCTGCATATAAAAATTTGAATTAAAATGAATTCTCTTTTACGAAATTAAAATATGCATCATAAAAATATCTTTATCCTAGTTAAATTTTATTTCCACTTTGTGAAAAAAATATTGTTGTAATATCAAAAGTTGTAAGGTGAAAGAAAAGGCAATAAAAGATTCCAACCGTAACGGAATCGGTCATGTGTCAAAAGTCAAATATTTACATAAGCCAAAATAATTTTTAATCCACTTTGTTCCATGTTCTATCGTTATTATTAACTTTAGCGAATGTATTATAATAAAAGAGATTATTATAACACGCAAGTTTTTCCACTGATCTCACACAATAAAGAAACACACAGAGATTGTATTAAGTTCAAATTATTAATTGTTATAAATAACAGGATTTAGTGAGCTTGTATTACAACTTAACAAGAATAACAAATAATCATGCAGTTTCAATTGACTGAACAACCTATTATTTGCATCAGAATTACATAGCTGCATTCACAATGCGGAAACTACGTTATTTATCTGTTGTTCCACACCATTTTTTTTTTCTTTTAACGAGAATATTGAATTCAAATTAAAGTTTGTATTGATGGGCAAGTCAAATTGTAATTGTTTTTTCCCCGCTCTGTCTTACCCATCATTGAAATAGAAATGTTTAACAATGGACAATTTATCTGTTGACTATTTAACAATTTAAACTTATAGAGCATGCAAATTGTGAATGTCTGGGGATATCTTAATTTAAGACTGCAAATGTTCAACTATGTATCTTAACTCTAGATATGCAAATGTGAGTACACAATACAACTTTCACTTTTCACACCGCGGGTGAAAGTTTTCATCGCAAATTCTTTTTCCTCCACATAAGTAATTTAAAATTTAAAGTACAGAAAAAGTGAGTTCAGGCAAATCTAGAGTAAGCCACGAAGTTTCAATTACTGAAAAGAAATTTTCAAAATATCGACATATAAATAAATTATAAGGATATATTGTACAAAAACTATAAGACTGCAAATTTGAAGTTATGATGGTGTGTAAAAAATTGCACTTGGAGTACGAATGAATAAATCTTAAACATATGATAATTAGTTCCAGAATTATTAACTGTTAAATTTGTAATTTAGAAAAATCATGTGGGCTATTGTGCAGCCAGCCCAAATACAACTGCATAGTTGTAATTTGACATGCTGAGAGAGCCATATTTATTTATAAACTTCACATATTTTTTTTCCCTTTCAAAATTTCAATTTGTTGAAAGGTTATTGCAATTTTAAGAGACTTTTCACTTTTTTGTGTGCCTTAAATAGCGATGTAGGAAAATGTATCTCTCTCGAGATGTTTTTTTATATAAGATCGTATCTTAGTCGATTTTGAAAGTATTAAAAAATAAATATAAAAATTTGCTAGATAAAATCTCATGGGCAGCAATAGCGGCACAACTCAAAAAATCATGTTTTGAGAAAGTGGGTTTAAAGTTTTCATTGCTAATGAAAATGCATAAGAAATGCTTTAGTTTGAAGCGAAGATTACCTTCAAGTTGAATTATGAGTTGTGCTAGTGTTGCTGCTGAAAAGAATGTGTATTTTCATATTTGCACCTGTTCTTAGTCCAAAACGCGCGTTTTTTGAGTTGTACCACTGTTGCAGCCCATGAACGAAATATATTGAAATTTTTAAAAGTATTAAAAAACGTTATTTAAAATAGATAATCCCCCCCCCCCCATTTTTTGTTTTGTTTAAATGACACAAGTCTCGTTAACAAGAAAACTATTTCCCATTTATTCATTTCTTTTGAGTCACGCACTCTGCATTCCTAAGTTTATTCTTTTTTTTTTTTTTTTTTAAATGCAGACATTTATTCTTATAAGTATTAAATCCTATAAGTAATCGTTTCCTTCAATACTATCCCATATTTGCATTAAATTTCAATAATTATATTTTATTTACAAAATATTGTTTTCCCCATTTCTGTGGAGACTTCTTCTTTTAAGGAATAAAAAATAATAAAAAAATAATGAATGACAACTAGTCACAGTGGTTGCTGAGTGGAGCAAAATGTAAAAAATAAAATAATCTGGATCAAATAACTGTAAAAAGTACCGGCAATTAGGACGCAGTACTTTTTACTGTAAAATCCATTTTTACCGTAACATTTTGCGGAACAAAAATCTAATAT
The DNA here is from genome assembly GCA_949128135.1 of Parasteatoda lunata. Lineage (NCBI taxonomy): Eukaryota > Metazoa > Arthropoda > Arachnida > Araneae > Theridiidae > Parasteatoda > Parasteatoda lunata. Next base: position 9,257,983 of record OX421973.1, on the reverse strand, counting down.
ACCGTCATTTCTACGGTAATACTTACTGTAAAATCACCGAATCATTCTACTCGAAGAATTTTAAGAAGAAAATGGATTTCACGGATTCTGCACTCAGGGTACCCGTACTTTTTACCGTAATTTGATCGGAAATTTTTTACAGAACTAGAGGGCAAAACTTTCTTGTTTTTAAAAAATAATTATATTCAATGAAGACACTTGTAAAAATTCTTTAAAACAATTAAGATTTTATAAAATTCCCTTTTATAAAAGTTCTTCTTTTTAAATTTTAAAACGTCTAAAAATATATTTTTATTATGTAGTCAAGTAACATTTGTTCTTTTAGAATTTACTTTGCTTAGTTTACTTAAAAGAGAGCTGTTGTAAGTTTTGATGGCGGAATCTCAAATTTAATTAAAAAAATTGCTTTTGTATTTTTATCCCAAAAAACTTACGCAACACCATTTTCTTGAGAAGAATATAAAAAGAGAGATTTGCCGAAATGTCATGGAAAATATCAGCTTTAATAGCCGATCACTGGTCTAGTGTTTGCTGTACTGGACTACGGGGCCAGTAGTGGTGAGTTCGAATCCCACCGTATGCATGAATGTAACTTTCTCTCTCTGTGTTCTGTGTGATTTTTTTAAATTTTTATTTTATAACCTGTCGTTGAACAGCCGACCCCATTTTATGGGTTTACGACTACTAATGTTCAACTCCGTAGCCTTGTCATTTTGAACCCAACCCAGAAAACAAGGGAACTCCTGGATCGAGTATTGGGAGAAATTTGCCTTCGTGGAGGACTTTTTGATGGAGCTAACCCGCATTTGTGTCATAGGGAGAGGAAGACTACGGGATTCTCCCACGGCTAGCCTGACGGCAAGGGGACTCTAACCCATGATCCGTCTACTACAGAGGATATTTCACGTCAGCACTGTGGTCGGTGCAGGCCGGATGCGGAATTTGTATCGAATGGGATTCGAACCTGGTTCGCCTCGTTGGAAGGCGAACGCTCTATCCCCTGAGCCATCGCGGCTCCTTTCTTCTGTGCGATTGTGTGCGTGTAACCCGCCGTATAAACGGGTATGTGGTTGTATGACGTAGACGAGGCTACTCCACCGCTGTGACTTAGCCACAAGTGCCCACTGGCCAACGATAAGAGAATAACAATTCTGGCACTTTTGAGGCCAATGGGAAATAGACACAAGTGCCCGCCATTTGATAAAAAATGTAAAATACCAGAAATATATTTAGAACAAAAATATCCTTTTTCCAGGCTCAGCAAAATTAGTTAATGCATTATGTGCTATACACAATTTATGTGTTATATAATTATCACCCTTAAAACAGGGCTCGTAAATTATGATGTCAAAATACGTTGAGGAATCAAAAATACCGTAAAAAATACCAATTAACCCTTTGATGCCGATGTGACACCGGTATTCTTTTTTTACATACATACATACATATATATATATATATATATATATATACATATATATATATATATATATATATATATATATATATATATATATATATATACACATATATATATATATATATATATATATACACATATATATATATATATATATATATACACATATATATATATATATATATATACACATATATATATATATATATATATATATACACATATATATATATATATATATATATACACACATATATATATATATATATATATATACACACATATATATATATATATATATATATATATATATATATATATATATATATATATATATATATATATATATATATATATATATATATATATATTTTCGGACGCTTTAGTTAGAAGCAAAAATATGTTTTGGTATTTTTTAATTATAGAAAACAGTCTAATAGTTACCAAACAAATCTGTCAGGTCATCAAATTATATTACATACCTGCCAACTCTTCCACATTTTCCGGAAGATTTTATTTCTACATTTTAAGTGGTAGTAAAATGTATTGCTTTTAATGTATTCCTTGCATTTATAAACGTAATTTATAATTTTTTTGACCACCACTATTTTTAAAAAAATTAAGCATATATATAAATATGTAATACCATCGTCGTAGTCCACATAAGCTTCCTCAAAATACAACGCATGTTTCTGCCTAAAATTGTAATTTAAATTCCATTTTACTACCACTGGGGAAAATCATCCTCGAAAGGATTAAAAGTTGGAAGATATGATATTAGTACTATAAAAATCCAAAAAAATGTACTTTGAAAAATATATTTTTTTCATTCATATTCAAAAATGTATCAATAAGAGTGATTTTATATATAAATTTTTTTCTCTGATGTTTCCCTTTGATTTAAATAATTGCATTTTGTTTGGAAGAGGTTTTTAGAAGTGTTTTGAAGATTATACCTTTACTCAAAAGCCGGCCAGGTGGCCGAGTGGTTAGCGTGTCTGACTGCGAAGCCAATGGCTGCGGGTTCGAATCCCGCTCTGGGCATGGATGTTTCTCTCTCTGTGTTGTCTTCTGGTGTGAATGTGGCCCACCCTATAAACGGGTTTGTGGCAGTGTGGCGTGGGTAATGTTGCTCGCCTCCGGGACTTTGGTTCACAGGTGCTCACTGGGTACACGATAAATGAGCAACACTTCCGGCTTCTTCCTAGGCGAAGAACGAAAAGTTCAGTGCCTGCCGTTTAAAAAAAAAAAAAAAAAACTTTACTCAGAAAAAGACACCGGTGTTTCATGCTGTATTTCATAACCATACATTATTAAAATGCTAAATATAATATTTTTTGCTTCATTGGACCTAAATTTATACAAAATAAGGAAACAAAAGTATTAAAAAATTGTTTAATAAAAAATACTGGGTCAAAGGTCCAAGCGTTCAAATTTTGATGAAGGTGCCAGATGGAATGAATAAAATGGGAGAAAGAAAAAAGAAATGATACGAGTATTTGATGATCTTTGAATAGTATTGAATTTAATCATACAAATAAGAATTTATTGAACAAAGTGTGTTTCTATATCAATTTTAGAATGCGTATGCAGTTAAAATCGGTTTTAGAATGTATAGAAGTATTAGGAAGATGTTTAGAAAAAAAAATTGCTTGTTTTTTTTAAATATTTAATTACTTAGATATTATCTTTCAATTATTTATAAAATTTAAGGACTTGACTGATTTAAAAAATATATTTTTCATAACATACCATAACAACATAACGTTTAAGGAGGGTATCACCCTTAAACTCTAATATCTCTCCTGTGTTTTTAAAATGTTGCGTCATCAACCTTTCAAACAAATCGTTAAAATTAATTACTTATCATCATCAAAATCAATTGTTTTAAAAATCCTCAAGAATATAGTAAAAGTATGAGTATTTTTTTATATGTTATGCTTTTGATTTTGCTTTTTTTTAAAGAAAAAAGATGAATATTCTTTAAACATTTAAAAAGAATTAGGTTGGATTAAGTTTAACATTCTTTATGAGCGTTTATAACAATGAAAATAAGTGCTTTCTTTTACTATTTTTGCAGCTATTTCTTTCGTTGATATGAATGAGAAAGAGAACAGGGAAAGTTAATTATCGCTTATCAGATGTTCATAAAAAACATGTCGTTGTCTGTTTGTTGTCTAGTTAGACAACGCGATATTAATCAGATATATTTGTCTTACAATGAATACTTTTTATTGTTAAACAAACCCTATTTCATGAAGTAAAAATAAAAATTTGAACAGTTGTTTAATTCGATATCGTAAAGGCGGAGACAAATCTAAACATGATTTATTTTGTTTCTCCATGTTAAAAAAAATCGTCAGCAATGTTTTGAGTGTCAAAGTGTGCTTTGCTTTGATGTCAAATTTTACTTTTGTGTTAAATTTTGTTTTTATATAAATTTTAATTTGGGGAGCAAAAACTATAAGACTTAAAACTTAAAATTACGTTGAGTAGAAAAATGTATAGGAAGTATGACAGAAGAAAAAAAATTAACATTCGATAATTAGTTCGGGAATTATTAACTGTTTAACTTGTAAGAAAAAATAACTTGCGGGCGGCTGAATTTGACATGCTGAAAGGAAGGGTTATATTTTTTGACGAATTTGAGTGTTTGGTCAAAATTCAAATTCATTCGTAGGTAAATGCAATTTTAAGTAATTTTTTCATATTTTTTTTAAAATTTTATATTAATTTTTTCACTTCTTGTTACATTTTGTTTTGTTATTAGAAACTTGAAATTACAAATGCGTGAAAAAAAGGACAAGGATTACGATGGCACAAAAAAAAATATTACATAGTAAATCAATTATTTATTAGTACAAGAATTATCAACTGTTAAACTTGAAGTGAAAAATTACAATGCGAACTGATCTACAGCCCTCCGAATTGTAACAACATCGTTGAAATTTGACGCGATGAAAAGGTCAGCTTCATTTACTAACTGAACAAGTTTTTTCGAAATTCCAGTCTATTCTAAAGTTATTGCAATTTTAAATGCTTAATTTTTCAGAGAATTATTTCCCACCATTTTTGCTTGATACTTATATAATAATGACTACTTATCTATTGTTATAGAAAAATTTAAGGATTTCTCTTAATCAAGATCTTCTATATAAGCTCGCACTTGACTTCGCGTAAATAGTAACAAAAAAAGGAATAAATATAATAAAAAAATGATAGAATATAATAAAAATAAATTAGATAGTGAGATATTAGACGTTAACAGGTATAAATCTTAACATTTCGATAGAAATTTTAAAATATGTAAAAGACTTAAAAATAGATAATATCTGTTTCCAATTTGAACTATTATATGATGGAAGTCTATCGTTCTATATTGTTAATAAGTAAAATAATTTCTCATTTATTACATCGTATTGTGTCACACTTTCTGAAATCCTAAGTTTAAATATTTTTTTCAAGTACAGTTGATTAATTTTTAAGTCGTTTATGTCGTTAAGGAAAACTTTCTTATATAAATCTGTAATACTTATATATTTTCTAAGCAAAATTATATTTTTTTCATCGGCATTTCAGAAAGAAAATAATAATGATGAATGAGAAGCAATAGCAACCTCGACGTGATCGAAGCAAACAGGGGGGTAAAGCCTCCTAGAATTGATAAAAATTTATACTATTGGAATATTATTACTTTGCATTTAAAATTAACTCTAAAAACTGATTCTACCTGTGCGTTGTTCTTGAATAAATATTTAAATTCACAAAAATATGTTACTTTTTGAGACTAAAATTACCTTTTCGAGTACATGATAAAGTTATATATCTATTTTATAATCCTTTATAGCCTTTCAGTGATCTTAGATTATTATTAGGCTTTGAGAACAATACAAAACGTTTATAAATTTTGCAATGCAAGGAATTTTATAATGGTGAATGATTGAGATTCCGTAAATTATTTGAAATCATTGACTTTTCAATGCAAATTGGAAATAATAGACTCATATTGTTTAAATTAAATGAAATTTTTTGTTTTCAAATTTAATTTTTGAACTCTTTAAACCATGGAGTTTAAGTTCGAACCAATCGTTTTTAATGTTTTTCTTTTTTTCCTTTTTTTTAATTTTGTTAATATCACTTTAATACCGTTACAGTCACTTTAATATCGTTACAGTTAAATTTGTACGGGCAATAGTAATCATGTTCATACCACTCTCTTAACTTCCAACGTTTAGAGAGGAAATTTTTTAAAAATATGATGTCTACTCTCAATATAACAGAATGAAATACAAGAACATACAATTACTTTAAGACAATGCTACCTACTGCAAATTCTGATCTGTATAAAAACGAAATATCAATTCATCTTTAAGACTATCCATAATTTGATGGAAGGATTCATAAGGTGATGGAAGTTTCTCAAAAAAATATCTCTAGGCAGCGAAGAAAAAGAATGTAAACACGTTATTAGGATCAATGGAACATTTCATGGATGAGAGGGTAAATCCAAATCACGATTTTAAGAATCACGAAGCAGAGCTGAAGTCATGTGTAACATTCCTTTCACTTCGACGACTTTTGACAGGTCCAGACACAGTTTTGCCTTCTTTTCTTGATCGATTGATGACCTGACCGGAAATTCATAAGATATTCTGTTAAACACTTTTAAGGATTGATCTTAATTAGTTTTCGAGAAATTAATCATTGTACTTTAATGATAAAAGTGTGAGTTAACGTTTATTTATTACTTCTCGGTGGTCCAAAGATTTATAATGTTTCAAACTTCTCGTTCACGTAAGATAATACGTTGCATCATGAGTTGCTTATTTCTCCGATTTATATAGATATATAAAAAATATGTGTTGTATTCTCCGCTAATCATATTTGTGAGTAATGTATGTTGTTGTCATAATTGATAGGCCGTTGTACAATAAGCTGAAAATTAGCAAATTAATTGCTATGAAGTTCCTATTTTGATAATACTTAAAAACTATTAGATTATAGAATTCCTCAACACTTTCGCATGCATTAATACTAAAATTGATAGATTGTATTTTTGATAAAAATGCACGGCATTCTTACTGTTTGTAATAGCAGTTCACAATAGCAGTTCATAATAGCAGTTCATAATAGAAGTTTATAATGACTGAATTTAATTCTTTAAAAAAAGATTGAAATAAATAAAAACTAATAATTTTTAATATAAATTAATAAAGAAATATAGTTTTAATCATAAAGTAATTAAAATAATGTATATTGTTATCATAACTGATAGGCTGTTGTACAATTAGCTATAAAATTAGCAAATAATTGCTATGGAGTTCCTATTTTAATAATCCTTAAATATTATTGCATTTATGAAATTCCTCAACATTTTCAGCATCAAAGACTTCCGCATGCATTAATACTAAAATAGATAAATTGTATCTTTGCTAAAAAGGCGCGGCATTCTTACTGTTTATAACAGCAGTTTATGATAACTGTATTTCATTTTTTTTTTTTTAAAGTTGAAATTAATAAAAACTAACAATTCTTAATAATAAATGAAGAAATATAATTTTAATTAAGTAATAATGTATTTTGTTATCATAATTGATATACTTGAAATTAATCAGCATGATTAGGCTGTAGCACGATAAACTATAAAATGTGAGAGAGATAAATTAATTACTATGAAGCGTATAGTTTGATAATCCTTAAAAAATTATTGCATTTCGCATATTTCTCAACACTTTTGCTATTGAAAACTTCTGCATCCATCATTAATACTTAAATAGAAGAAAACTTATTTTTGATAAAGATGCGCTTCCTTCTTACTGTTCATAGCAGGTGTATTTAATTTTTTTTTTTTTTTTTTCAAAAATCGAAATAATTAAAACCTAATAATTTTTAATAAAAATAATCACAAAGGATATTTTGCGTCAGCACTGTGGTTCGTGCAAGCGGGATGCAGAATTTGTATCGACCAGCCATCGTTGGGATTCGAACCCGGTTTATCTCTTTGAAAGGTGAACACTCTGTCCCCTGAGCCATCACAACTCTTTCCTAATTTATTATGGAATTCAATTTTTCAAAGAAAAAAAGAAAAACTTTTGATTTTATAAAACAGACGATTTTCTTAATTCCATCGCCAATGCATTTGATATGTCTATGGCTACGACAGAAGACCTTGGCAATAATACTTAGAATACAGTACGCTTGAAAGATAAATGTGGGCATTACGCTCACCTTCTGCCATTGAAAATTGTACGACAGTGCGTTGTTCTGTTCTGGACGCATCCATGTTAATGTGACTTCAAATTCACTTTAAATGAAGCGCCACATTTTGAAATGATTCTATATATGAATGATACTATGAAATGATACTATTTCACCAGTAGTGTTATTGAATGCGCCATCTGCAGTGCAATAATTTAATTTTAATTTTCTTAATGGTGGCGCTGCTATCGCTACTCCATTTTTGACGCTATCACTCTTATGTACTGCTTATTCAGACAAATACATTTGTAAACGTTTAACTCTAGAACAAAACACTCAACTAATAAGTTAATTTTAGTTTCCAGTTTTATCTAAGCTAACATTTTATAAAAACAGATTCCAATAAACATAAATCAAATGGTGTTATATAAAAGAAAGTGCAAAATTTTTATTCTCATAAAAAAACGTTCTCATATAATATATGAAATATATGAAATAATTTTTTCATATAATATATGAAAAAAAAAACGTTCTCATATAATATATGAAATCTAAAAAAATTTTACAAATTAAAAAAAGGATAAAAGTGGAGTTCCCGTAATACCATGAATAGATTAGATCATCAGTTAATACATCATCAGTTATCATCAGTTAAATTGACAGCTTTTTGTTTATATTAACAAGGAAAGTGAGGTAACTTAAAAAACGATACATTGTAGGCTCGCAACTACATTTAGGTTATAAGAAAGATGAAGATGATATATCACCAAACCAAAAGCACTTGACAAGAAACAGCAAAAACTAGTACAATGCTCTCTCAAAACTTAAAGAAAAATAAATTCATTCATTCGATCTAAAGAAAGATAGCCGAAAAATAAGATAAAATACTAGTTTATGACGTAATTCACTTCTTTGGATATTAAAGGGGATTTTTTAACCTAATCAATTCTTGCATCAAAACTAGACAAGGCCGAGACAGGTGTGTTAAAAATATAACCGATTTAAGTGACATTTAAAGATTATCTATTATGACCAAAATATGTTCTAAAGGAACATTTGATGGGAGTGAAAGAAATGCTTTTAAGTTAAAACTGCGATTAAGAATTTCAAAAGACGGGGGGAAAAAGTGTCGTTTGGATGATGAATAAAACCGGTTGAATATCAGGATTTATAAACGTGGTTACTTCTTTTAGAGGCAGGCTAGCATTTAAAACATGATTCTTTAAGATAACTAGACAAAATTATTTTTAACAAGCTATTTTAAATTTTACTCGTAGATTTGAATTGTAATAAAATGCATCAAAAGGTCAACGTCCATATTAATGAAAGAGGTGAGGAAACCACAGAAATTGAAACTAAGAATATTTCGTCTTTAATTAGTTCATGCAACATAATGTGGTTAGTTGTTAGTAAGAACATTGAAATAATGAATTTAAAAGCTTTATTTGACCATAAAATGAGTATTCGTGAGCCAAAAGTATTAAGCACTTATGTAAATATCTTTCTTTTTAAGTTTATTGAACCATGGTTATAATGGTTATAATTTAAGAAAAATCTTTATTTTTATCAAAAAAAATTTTTTTTTATAATATCCATCTCAAAACACATTTTCTTAAAAATTACAGAATTTAAAATTGTGCACCTCGCAATGCAACTTAATCAAAATAAGTGCAAATAAATTTACGAAAGAAGCTTTTAAAATTTCAATAATTTTCGAACAAATAAGAGTTAAGTTCGTAAATAAAAAAGTCCCTTTCATCACTTCAGAGAATATCCAGACACAAAACAGTGAACATGTCGTAATTACATAACGAAATGAATTAAGCTCATTAAATGGTTTCAAATAGTAAACAAATTACAGGGCAGTTTACGCCCCCTTTGGAAAAGTATTACCCCCTTTTCAGTACATTTCACGTAGTACAGTCATTGCAACAAAAAAAAAAACAAAAAAAAAAAGAAATAGTTTTTGCCAAATCTTTGATAAACTATTTAATTTCTTTAATTAGTTTTATTATTTAATTATTTTTTTCATTTATTATAAAATTAATGATTAAATAGTTGTATTATTTAATTAATAGTATTTAATAATTTAAATTCCTTTAATTAATTGACAGTATTTTTAGCTATTCATATTTTATAAAAGTAAGTTACTACAAAAAAAAATTTTTTTCCTTGCTTTCAATTTTTTAAATAAAAATTGAGGGGACAGTAATTATATTCAATAAAGTCACGCACAATTTTGTTACGTTCTTAAGCTTATTTCCCCAAAAAGAAATGGTATTGCAATCAAACTATATTATTCTGTAGAGAAGTGTGTTCCTTGTAACCTGGAAGTTATATTTAATTCAACTACTAGAAGCGTTTTATTGGTACTCTCCGTACTTCTGATAGCAATTACAGAGATGTGGGGGACATATTCTAAGTGATGTGTTGAACGCAATATTCAAATTATTCAAAGAATATTGATTAAAATATTGAAATATTATATCATAATGTGTATGCATTTATCGTTGCACAAATTTCATAAAATAGTAAATGACTTAAGCTCTTAAATATGGGTTGCTGACACGGGACACTAATGACATTTTACCTATATTTTATTTTCTTTAAATATAATTTAATTATGAAATGTGCCTGATACATATTTTTTTCAACTCGTCGTGAGCATTTTAGGCAATACATACCATCAAATAATGAAAGTACAAACATTTTAGGGAGAAATATTGCTTAAAGACGCAAAAGTTAACGAATTGTGAAAATAACCCATATATAGTATATATTTAAAGAAAAAGAAAATCAAAAACTTTTTTTCTCAATAACACAAAGAGAGGAAGTAACTTTTTTCTCGAAAGTTTTGATGGTTGTCCTAGATTGTTATTTTTGATCAAAAATATAATGGAGCTTCTACTACGTTGGAGCGACTTAAAGAAAAAGAAAGAGGTCATTTTGAAATTAATTTGATTTTAAAAGAGGCTATGTTGTAATATTTTTTAGTGATGAGTTATGAACAATATGAGTTGTTTTGCTTTGCGGTTTTCGATTTTATCTTGATCATTGCACTGTTGATTTACACAATTTTTCTCAATTTGTTTATTTTGGAAGCTCCATTCTGTTACAAGTTATATTTGTGTCTGATTATAATATCATTGAATCGGGAACAGAAAAAAAACAAAAACATTTCTACGCACATACCGAATTGAGTTCATATTCAAGTATTTTAACATTTTTATGCGTAGATCTTATGAAATTTATATACAATTATTTAATCTTCCGTTTCGGAATTGAATTCATATTCAAATAACTTTGAATTTTTATGCGTACATCTAATGAAATTTATAAACAAGTATTTAATCTTGTATTTTGATACATACTTAGATATAATTCTATTTCCCTCCTCCCATACATGCAATAATAATATAAATTCAATTCGATACATCCATAGAAATTTCTATACATTTAGAAATTGCGATACAGCAATCGGTGTCTGCATAAATACTTTGTTATGTTATTAGATAAATGTACAGAAATCCGTGGTATATCAGATATTCCATTTGATATGTAAATAAAAATTTCATTTAATTATTAGATATTTGTTATGTTCTATAAATGCATAGAAATTCCGTTATATTACTTGATTTTAATTCTATTTATATATATTTAGAAATGTTTATGCCCTTGAATATAAATTCCATTCGATACACAAGATGTTCTCGAATGATCACCTTAAATGTATATTTTGTAATTTTTGTCAAAAGTAAAGTCGAAGAAGTATACATATTAAGGGGATCGTTTTATGAAACTTGAAAATGCTTTTAATAAGAGCTCACTTTTCTCTTCTCCCCTTATGGTTAAATTTTTATATTTCGATACTGTTTTCGTTTTTCTAAGCTTAAATATTAATGTGACCGTAAACGTATGTTCATTTTTTTTACTTAATTTTTGACAAAGATTTTGAAAATATTTATTTGAGGTAGGCATTACAGATCCACCTGTAGGTATAGAAATTGCGATATAGTAATACATGGCAGGGTTAAAGAGAAGAAGGAAGGGGTAGTTCATTCCTCTCTTAGAACTGAAGCTACGATTTCCCTCCACATGGCGTCACGTCGCACACAGATCTCGGAGATCGCAAGCAAGGATATTAGGAAAACTTAGCACTATTCTCCCTGTAAAAATAAGTTCGACTTTTTCTTGATATTTGCTTTCAAACTTTTTACAATTGACACATTATTTCCTTACAAAAACATAGTTTAAAAAATTTTTCTTCGCCAAAATATTAAATTAAATGCCACTTTAAACTAATGAAAATATGTTACTAGTTGTCGTAAATGACGCTATAAATACTTTATTTTAAAATTTTCAACTTTAAATTTTATTATTAAAAAAATTTAATGCATATATCGACCTTTTTTAGTTACATATTGTTCGAGAATAAAAATTTGAAAAGTTGAGTTAAATTTAGAATCCTGATTTTAAAATATGCTGTTAATGGCAATTTGTTTATACTTAATCATTAGGAAACAACAACTTTAAACAATTACTGAAACAAAATAATAATTTAGTTCATAATAAGATTAGAAATTTTACAATTGTTTATAGATACGAAAATTTAAAAGAATATAATTAAAAAATCAAATATTTAGAATAACTACATTAAATACTGCGTTATGAAATTAGGAGAATTTTAACTATTAATCATCTACACTTTTCATCTAAGTATTTTTTTTTTTTTTTTTGACTTTATCCATTTTTTAAATTTTTTGTCTGCCTTTCTTTTTGAAGTAACTGGGTATGTTTTCAATTTAGATGGCGAAATCTTATAAAAGTTCTGAAACGACAAAATAAATGTATTGCTGTTTTATTCATTGCGAGATATCGTCCTTCTAATTCATTTATAAGCTCTTTGATGGCACTTTTTGATTTTCTGCAAGATATCCCATGCACACTTTGAAAAATATTCTTAAATTTCTGACACACTTCCATTCATGTTGCTGACGGAACAATTCTCCCTTAGATAAGAGAGCACTTGGTAGAGGTAGGGCAACTTTAAAATCATTCTAATCAGCAATCCAAGCAAACGATTTCTTATATCATCTTCATAATCTTCTTTCAAGAAATGCTTACTACATATTCGTGCATATTTTATATTAACTGGGTCATTTCATTTGCAACGTTGAAGCCATTCTTTACATTGTTGTTCATTTACTTTAGGGCGCACGTGGAAAATTATATTTCTTCTTTTTGTGTTTCTGTCAGAATTTTTGCAAGTTGCAATCGCACAAACTGGCATTTCGTTAATAATTTAAATTTTTTGTCATTCACTTCAAAAAACTGAGGGAAATCATTATAGAAAACAACGAATGTCTTTGAATATGTCAGAAAAAGGAATGCTCCAATATTAGTAAGAGATAGTTAGACCGAACGCTCCGCTCTTGAAGTAAAAATTTAAGCTTTGCGCCACCGTGTTGTCATAAGACGAAAATCGGAGGTTTGGCGCGCCGAGAGTTTCTTCAAAGGAGTGAACTAGAGCTTCTATTAGCCCTGAATACATGGTATATATTTCGTTCGCTACATCTGGAGAAATGTCGATGTACTTGAACTGAAAATTCAAGTAAAAAACTGAATTTACGAAAATGATGGAAAGAGTATTCATCAAATGTTTCGTAAATGAAATTATTTCAAGAATTTCAAAGTAATTCATTGACACATAATGTAACATAGTTCTTTTGCTACAAGTATTTTATCTTTCTGATTAGGAAAATAGTGCAAAATATAAAGAAAAAAATAGTTTCTTTTTTAATGAAAGTCGTTTGTGATTTAATATTCTAATATTTGTTACTCCAACAATTTTGCATTTTTTTTCTGCTCTTAAAAATGTACACAAATTTAGAATTATTCATTAAACCTTATTTATTAAACCTGAATTTTTAAATTGAAGATTTGAAAATTAAGAACTTTTTGATATACAATTGATTTAAAGGTAAATAAAAAATCAACTACTGATTTTTTTTTTGAATGAAAGAAAGAAAAATAACGGAGAATGAGAGTAGAAAAAAAAGTTAAAATGTGCATCATAAACATGATAAATAAAAAAAAACCTTTAAAAATTATTTAACTATACTCCATGAAAAGGTACAGTATACAAAATAAAAAGACCACACTCATTAAACCTTGCAATTTTGAACCAAATCTAAAAAACAAGAAAGCTCCTGGATGCAGGGATCAAGCATTATAACAAACCAATCTTCATGGATGGTGTTTTGATGGAGCTAAACAGCAGATGTGTTACATGGTGAGGAAAACTACGAAAACCTCCCATGGTTAGTCTGACTGCAAGAAGATTCGAATCTATAATCCGTCTATCACTGGAGATATTATACGCTGGCACTGTGGTCAACATAAGCTAGAAGCAGATTTCGATCTGACCACTGCTACTTGATTCGAACCTAGTCATCACGGCTATTCCAGAAATATAGAAAAAAAAGGCAATACGGGGTTCAGATTTTTGACTGCTCCACTGACTAAATTATTGGGTACGTATTTTCCAAATTACAGCTACGCATATTATTTTAAAGACTAAGAATGAAAAACAGGCGCAAAAAAAAGTTTTTATATTCAGAGGCAGTACGATTTTATATTTGTTTTCACAGATTAAAATATAATGTGCACATTTTTACCTGTATACTTTATGCCAATCTGTCTAAACATTTAGATTGCGTGTTAATTTGAGAAAATTTGATCAAAAGTTATTCAGGTGTTCCGTATTCATTTTGAGCACTGTACATCAAAGTTATCTATTCTAATATTGACTGTGAAAAAACATCCAACATATATTCGAGTGGGTTAAAACCTTGTTTAGTTTACTGTTTCTGCTTATGCAGACCACAGAGCTGACATAAAATGTACCCAATAGATGATGGATCTTTCGTTTTAATCCTATTGCTTCAGGGTTTGCTGTGAGAGGTTTCAGTGGTTTTCTTTTCCGTGTAATGCAAATGATCACCCCAAATTGCACCCAATCACCAAAAGAGTTCCTTATTAGTCTGAGTTAGATTAAAACTTATAAGAACATATGAAGGTTTGCATTTATTGCATGAGACCTACTGTAAGGAAGGTTGTTCCTTGAAGGCGATTCAATTAAAAGATGTTGCAACGAAAATACTATGAAACCATCTCACATTTATGTAACACAAATAAAAACTAAATTCACTTGAAAAACCATTCCCCGAAGAAAGTCTGATGCATGAAACAGAAATTCTATATGGTTTTTTGAGTTAAGTTTAAAATTGCATTTAAATTGTTTTTAAAGATTTTTATTGATGTGTCCAAATAAAACTTTTTTTGCACCTTAAACTGAACTCAGTGGCCCGACAACCCATACAGGGCCAAATCCTAATGTGCCCATCTTCTTTATCTTGGGCTCTGGCGTGCAGGAGCAGATGTTTCGGTCGGGTGGTCAGCCGAACCCGGAACTTGGAAAGTTTTTAGTTCCCAGGAATGCTTGGTACTCATTTTATCGACTCACTAAAGGGATGAAAGGCTGAGTCAACCTTTCCCGGCCCCAGTATCGAACCCATGACCTGTGGCACGAGAGTGCAAAGCGCTACCACTCAGTCACCGGGCGTCACCTTAAATTTAACTTAATGTTTGATATACAACATATACTCAGGATACTTATGTTGGATGTGATTTTCCTCCCAGCTAAAAATCACATAAATTTCTTGCTTGTAGTATATTTTTATATTGTCTTCAATCAGTTATTTACATTTACAAAATTTTACTTTTTTAAAAAAATAGTGTTTATTTAAAATAGTGTTCTTATGATCAGTATGGTATTTATTTTTGGCGAATAGTCTCTAGATAATTCTGTTTTAAAGAATTTTAAAAAAAAATATTTAAACATATTTTATATTTTTCAAAGAATTACGGAGTGCTTATCAAATTAGAATAACATATTTTGCATTTAGATTTGAAATACGATTTCTTGGTAGTTGCTCCAGATTGCTTTAGAATATCCGCTATTAACAAACACATTGATAAATATTTGGTTGCAAATTTCTGTTTAAGACAAAAATTAATAACAATAAATCTCCAGTTTCATCTTTAAATTAGTTTTTAAAATATCATACTGAAAAATACTTATTTTGTGAATTAAGATTACATTGTAGTGGGGCAAATAATAAATGTTACTCAAGTGATTAAAAAAATCCAAAAACCTAATCAGTATTGCGAATGAGATTTATTTTCTTTCTTAACTGGATTTAGAACTTAAAACAAATTTAAAATTATCTGTCAACAAATGGAATAGCTGCCACTCCTTCCGGATTTACCAAAAGTTTTTATTTTCATATTCAAAACGCTAACGAAACTTTTGCTATTCCATTTTACTCTTTGAATAATTACGAATGATTCTGACAACCATTGCATGCCAATAAAAAACTAATAAAAAAAATTAATCTAAGTACATAATAGTGAACTTCGATGGCTCAGTGCCTAGAGCGTTCGCCTTCCAATGAGGTGAACCGGGTTCGAATCCCAGCGATGGCTGGTTGGTACGAATTCCGCATCCGGCTTGAACAACCCACAGTGCTAACATAAAATATCCTCAGTGGTAGACGGATCATGGGTTAGAGTCCCCTTGCCGTCAGACTAGCCGTGAGAGGTTTTCCTCTCCATGTGACGCAAATGCGGGTTAGTTTCATCAAAAAGTTGTCCACGAAGGCAAAATTTCACCCAATACTTGATCCAGGAGTTTCCTTGTCTTTTGGAATGGGTTAAAATTACAAGGCTACGGAGTTGGACATTAGTAGTCGTAAACACAAAACATTTGGTCAGCTGTTCAACGCCGGTTATAAAAAATTCATAATAGTCTTAACGATAACTAGTGTCAACCTTGTTGAAACATAAGAATATTTTTGAGAATGATTGTTTTTCGATTGTTTTACTACCACTTGAAAAATTCATTCTTAGAAGGAAAGTTGACAAGTATGTGGACATCCAGTTCCTTATACTAAAGTAATAACAACACTACAAAAAAAAAATATATATATATATAAATAAAAAAACAATCTGTAATGCTAATTTAACTGATTATCCTTTGTGTGCATATTTAGATATGATCTTTAGCCGGGGCGTTAGTTGCCCGAAACCAAAATCACCATTTTAGGATCTTTACTTTAGCAAAAAAGTGAATTAATTACTAAACTATAATCTGCTTAAAAACAAAAGAAATCGTTTCTCCAATAATAACTCCAATCTCGTGACGCTCAAAATCAAATTTCAATCTAATTACAGAAAACGATAGAACAAAATGGAGGAAATGGCGCGAAATTCAAGAAGAGCTGTATATAACAGCCGTGACATTGCAAATTCGGTTCACCCCTAAATTGAGCCGAAGACATTTACTTCCTTGCCAGAGGTCATACTCTTTGTTATATACCTGATTTCAGATATAGGTCGGCTACCTTTTTCTTAGTTTCTTTCAAGCGGCGTCTTCTCTTCTTGACTTTCCAAGTTGGTAAAGATAAATGGTCGGGCGGATAATCACTTCATAGCAACTTTCTCTTTCAATGTATATGACTCATCAATACTCTACACTAATAATCCATCCATAAGTTTTGACAGAAACTTTTTATCTTATATAGTTGAAATTTAAATTCAGTTTAGTTTAGAGCTCGGAACTTTTGTCCGAAAAGGGAAGATATTTTATAATGAGTTTAAAAATAACTATTCCTTATTTAGAATTCAGTTACAATTAACCCTTTTATATATTTTTTTTCTGTTGCTCTAATTGTAAGCAAAAATACATTTTGTTAATTATTAATTATAAAAAAAAAGAGTTTAGTAGTTAATAAAGTTAGTAAAAAAAATCAGTTGAGATTATCGGAATTATATTTGCACTAAAATATAAAAAAAGTAGTTCGAAAAAAAATTTTCAATCATATTCAAAAATTTGTCAATAACAAATTTAAATTAAAGAAATTTCGATGACAAATAGCTGTTTCTTTTAGATCTAAATAACTGCAAATAAAGACAAATTTGAAAAATTATTCTTTGGAAATGAGTCGTGTTAGCAAGATTTTACCTTTAATCCAGAAACAGACACCCGTATTTCATGCTATATTTCATAACCATACATTATTAAAATGCTAAATATAATATTTTTGACTTAAACTAATATAGAATGATGAAAAAGTATGAAAAATGCGTTTAGTAAAATTCTCTGCAAAGGGTTAATTTTAAAAGTTGGAAAGTTTAAAATGGAACCCGAATGCGTTTTACCGTGGATAGAACTTTCGAAATATATATTTTTTTATTCGTTCCATCAAAAGAAATGGATAGCTTATGAGATAGGCTTCACTGTAATCGCAAATAGAAAGAAAAACTTGTAACTGTAATAATACCTTGATAAAAATATCGTGCAAATTTACTGCCAATTTAATGAGTCATTAAATATATTTTTCGAACTATTCTGTAATTTAATTTTAATTTTCACGATAACATGATTCACATCGTATTAAGGTTGTAGAAAACCTAAATGATGTTAAAATAAATGTGCTGTAAAATTTTTCACAACGTATTAGAAAGTGGAATTTGAAAAAATCTTAATTTTTTTTTAAAATTAACAGAAAATTATTTTTTAAAAATGAAATTGATAGTTGCAGATATAATAAGTTTGCAACCTCATAATAATTCGCTAGAAAATAATCGTTTTTTTTCTCTTTAAATGTTTAAATTCGAACAATGGAATGTGATCAATTTTAAATATTAAAAAAAAACGCTCTCTTCAGTAGATGGCGACTCAAAAACTACTGAGGGTGATCAGACAAGTTCAAGACATGAAAGCTTTATTATTTTTAAAAAAATATTTTATTACTTAGTTTTGATTCTCAAATATTTCATTGCATTCTCTTTTAGTTGGATGACCTATCAAAAAGAAAAATATCAAATGCTAATTAAACAAGTATTGTGAATTCGTTATTTTGAAAAAAAGTAAAATGATCTAGATTCTTTCGGCATATATTACGACTGACAGCAAACTTTGAAGGCTTTGAAATACATTGTTTGTTTGATTGCATTCATTAAATTCTTTTTCAAGTTAGGGATATTTTACTTCAAATCACATTAATTAAGCAAATGCAAAACAATTCGAAAAGTAAGTCTATAAAGATATGTACTTACTTTTCGGTTAATTCATTGACTAATGCAATTAAAACTTTATTAAGACACTTTATTATGCTTAACAACACAAACATAAGCACCGAGAACCAAAACACAATCTATGTCATCGAACAGATTACGATCGGTTTTGTCATCGACGTTCAGCAGTTGTCCAGTGAAAATTGCGCAGTAGGCCAAAATTTATTTGATTCGTCCACAAAGCTGAGCTTTTAAGTCTGCAATAGAATCTAGAATTATAGAGTTTAATAAAAATGGAGACTTATTTATAAAAAATATGTAATTGATATTGTTTAGGTTTTATAAAACAAAATTATTAACGTCGCGCTACTCTATTTCAATTTTGCAAGTTTACAATGGCTTAAAGACTACACTTAAACGAACATTGATAATACAATAACTTTTTAAATAAATAAAAAATTAAAGTACCTCTTCTCGCTACCTTAAAAATTGAATTTTAATTCAATCTTCAAAAAGGTGATTAAAATATTTCAATTGAAAGCACTTCAACATTATTTTTTTCTATTTGCATTGGTTTAAATTTTCTTTGAACAGTATAATTCTAATTTCTAAAGCAGGCTGTAAAAATCACCGCTATAGTTTAAAAGTGGACTGGTCATATACATTTTGGCTAACTGAGCAATTTCCATTATTCAACTGATGTTGGCGACAAAATTGAATTGCAAATAAAGAATATTTGAAACCTTATCTTTCCATTGGCGGTGACGTTTTGATATTACAACAATTATATGCGGAGGCATTGAAAAACAATCACGAGACAAACAAGTTTTACTTCAAATACATTTTCGACGTATTTAATTACAGTTTACATCAATATTAAAAATGTTTTTGACGCATAATCTTGAATTTGGAACTTTTTTTTTTTAAATCCAATAATTTCAGAGCGTAATAGTGATAAAAATTTCTCACAAACTTTATTTTATTATTTTTTGGAGCATAAATTACGATATAATTAAAACGGTATTTTTAATTATGTTTTTTCTTCACAATTGAGAAAAAAAACTACTTACTAATCAAAATAACTACATAAATACATTTATGCACACCAAAAAAATAAGTTTTCAATAATTAGAATTTTATTTAAGGTTTCAGACTGGTTTCAACAGCTTTTTTTTAAAAAAATTAATATAAAGTTTTTAGGAACTAGTTTATTTGTTTTATTGTGTGTAAAAACTTATAAAACTTGCAAAAAATATATTATTATAATTTTTTTTATAAGTAGCCATTTTTAGGTAAGAATTGTTTGGCATATATACTAAACACCGTAAAAAATTTCTATCGCATAAAACAAAAAGAATCCTTTAAAGATTTTATTTAGAAAGCTATCAACTATATTTTGAACGATTATCTTAAAAGCAAGAGCATATATTACTGAGTTAAGGATCAATGTAGTTTAAAAGACAAATTTTTAAAAATTTCCGTCTTTCTTTTTGCGAAAAAATAGGCATCAAAAATGAAATTCTGCATTTTTCTCTAAGTCTGTAACTCAAAACTATACTATAATCATAAATAGTCATAAAAAAATTTTAGACAATTATTTTAAAAATAACAGGAGATATCACGTTTAAGGCGGTGTAAAATGTGGAGGAAAAAAAAAAATCTGATTTTGTGAGAAATGCATTCAAATACTTAAAATTATTAGTCTATCACTGTTATCACCTTACGCAAAAACTGATATAACTTAGTAAATAATTAGAGTGCAAAAATAAAGTAAAGTACTTTTAGAAAGCTATGGTTTCAGAAATTTTAAATTTATAATAAATTCAATTTAGAAAACTTTGCCCAAAATCATGTTTTTGCACTAGTCAGATACCTTAACAATGCTCATTTATAAATGTAATTAAAATTGATTTAATCAATGCATAATCTATTTTTCTACCATAAAATGGCAGTGCTTTATCTTGAAAATAGCACTCGAAATTAATTTGCCAAAAATCACATTTTGAGTATAACTAACAACAAAGCCAACCAACATTGAATTTTTAATTTATACATTATCTTCAAACTTGATGTTTGAAACTTGCTTACCGTTTTGCATTTAACCGTTTTACAATTCAGCTAATTTTTATAAGAAAAATAAAGAAATAAGATTACTAAATATATAACGAGTTTTAAAACTATTACTGGTTATAAATACACTATTTATGAGCAGGAATAATTGACAGAACTGTTTCCACAATCTAAAAAATAACCCAGTTATTTCAATTATATGCGAATCTTAAACTCTCGAACAATGACTGACCTTTTATCTACTGCCGCCGACAGGCATTTCATTCGAAACTTCATCTTTTAAGTTTTTATGTTACTTCAGATAATTTAGAGGCAGACTTTCTGAGGGTTTTTTTTTTCATTAAATTTTGTATTTATCTGTCTCATCTGCCCATTATTTTCACTGACACGATGAGATAGAAATTTCTATTATAAGAGTTACGCTTGTTTTTATAAAGGAGGAAAACGCTTGACAGTTTTTTTTTTTCTTTTCATTATTTGAACATTTTGATTTCATCGCATTGTATTCTTACTGATTTATTTTTAAATGATAAAGGTGTTGGTGAGTTATTGCCAGAAGATGTAAAATTAACTTTCAAAAATGCTGGAATTTAAGTTATTAGATTTAAAAAAATATTGTAGTAAATATTTTTTAATTTTGATATAGCAGTGGTTCAGTAGAATTTTTATCAATTGGTTTGGTAGATACGACTTTCTGTAAATTCCTTTAGAGTTAAACATTGCAGGGTTACAAGCCTTCTTATAAATTATTCACATTGATTGTTCTCGCATTAAATCATAGATATATCGCCACCATCTTCTTCCTCTCTACTATCGGTTTACCGCAACATTTAATCAGTTTGTTAAGTTGCGTGTAATGCTATTTACGTTGGCACAGTGTAGCCGATTCCGGATCTTCTACCAATGAACTCTACATTTAATTAAATTTTTTTCACAATTTTATATGGTTTTAAAGTATGTTGAAAGAAACGAGCATTATTATTACAATAAATTTTAAAATACCCTTCTTGCTCATAGAATCGATTTTAGCAGATTAATTGATGATTAATGTGAAGTAAAAAACGGATACCTAACAATACTTTTTTTGTTACGTTAGACACTGTAACTAAAATTAGCTTCCGTATTCCCAACAGGATAATTACGAATCCCAGAGCGTTGGGAATAGCTGGTTCCGTTCCAAATCATGTAAATACTTAATAAACTAGTAACTTTTAAATATTTAATTAACGTTGAAAAATGATCAATAACTTGTTAAATAGTTATTGATTATTGAATAGTTATGATTAGAGCCCGGATTTTGATGACCTAAAAAATCTCAATTAATGCCCTTAAAAAAAGCAAAAAATGCCCTTTAAAAGTGCAAAAAATGCCCTTAAAAAATGCAAAAAATGCCCTTAAAATGCGAAAATTGTGCTAAAAACGCCTTATGACATGACTTAAATAAAGTAAAAATATTGAACTAAAACAATTTTTTACTCTTTAAAATTATTAGGAGTCATTTCAGAAAATATAAAGCAATGCAATACTTGTTCTACGTTCATTAAAGTTTGAAAAATATGTTTTATATCCTAAAATAACAAAAAAAAAAAAAAAAAAAGGAAAATATATTGACTCCAAAACATTTTCATTTTGTATAGAAAATTTAATTAATATAACAACTTCCATCTCATAATATTACTAAATATCAGAATTACATTGGAAACGAGCATTTCTTGTCTGAAAGTTAATTTTTATACTTGAAGAAACTTCTTTCAACGTCTACTGATGTTATTGGTGCGTACTTGAAAAAGACGGTCTCACTTACTGACAATTCTTCTTCAATTTGAAAAGATGTTGCTTCACCTGTTAATATCCTAGAGATTTTCTTCATTGTTTGGAAGCCAGTGTAATAATGAAAAATAATAAAAAATAATAAAAATTTGAAAAAATTAACAAAACATTTAAAAAATGCTTTAAAATGCAAAATATGCCCCAAAATTTAAAGAAAAATGCCCTATAAATCTAAAAAAATGCTCTATAGGACAAAAAATGTCCCAAAATGCAAAAAAAAGGCAAATGTCATCAAAATCCGGGCCTTAGTTATGATTATCTAGCCCTAACAAAAGAGATCCGAAAATCTTCCTATTAAACTAAGATATTTTTCTTTAATTCAACGCAAGTCATTTGTAGTCATGATGAGAAAATGTCGAAAATCAGTTTCACACCAAGTACTCGGCTCACAGTATCATAAATAAAACGAACCTTTCTGACACCCCTAGATCACATTGACGTTATCCCGATACGGTACTCCTGTATTACATCTTGTATTAGTACGCACACTTTGCCTTTAATGTGTATGACATGCGGGGGGGCCTAGTGAAGTGCTTTTTTATGCTGTCAGTTCCGAAGAAGAACCGATTGAGTGGAAACTGCCTATTTTATTGAATTACCAGTTAGATGAAGAATAAGTGGCTTAACAAGTGGTAAATTCAAATTTCTCCTCGATTATTCCATCTCTAATGAAGCATCGTAACGTCAACGTCTACTGAAAACTTTAAGAAAAAATTATCAAAAGTGAAAAAGTTTAATTATTCGAATAGAAAAGAGGAAGAAAAATTGTTATTAGGTTAAAGTAGAAAAATCGAAAAAGAGAAATGTAACGAGTACCCTTTAATTTAAAATAAATTAGTTTAAAACTTTTAGGTATTGACAAAGCTACAATAGCCTGTTTAGATAATGTTTTGACGGTTTTGATAAATAAAATTTTTTCCCATTAAATTGGGCTACTTTTTAAAATTAAAAAGTAATTGAATATATTAAAATAAAATAAAATAAACTAGTAGTAACAATTTACTAAGCAATATTCTACTAATAGTAATATTTAACAAAGTAATAGTCAAATATAGATTAACATTCACTACTTACAAAATTAAATTTCGATTGAGTTAATCGAATAGAAAAGAATAAGAGAAATTGCTATTAGGTTAAAATCGAAAAATAAAAAAAAAAATAAAAATTTAACAAGTACCCTTTAATTTAAAATAAATTACCTTATAATTTTTAGGTAGTTCACAGATAAACTCTGTGATAAAGAAATAAATATAATATTTAAAATTTATTTCAAGGAACTATTGAAAAAAAAAATCATTTTCCGTTAGCTATTGAAAGAAGCTGTCCATTATAAATAGCATATTTTCAGATTGATTCAAAAATGGATTGTTTAAATATAATGCTTTTCTTATCAACAATCTTTTTTTATTGAAAAGATGAGTCTTCACGCAATGAAAAATGACTTTACGAACTGGTTTTTATTCACCTTATGGGTGGGGACAACCAATCATTTCCTTAAAGCAAACAATGTATTCTGTAAAAAGAAATATTATAAAAATGACTAAAAAATAAAATAAATAAACACTCATTGTTTATTTTTACCTCCGTAAAATAAATAACAATAACGACCAGAGCCTATGGGAAAGGCTATAATTTTTGTCTGAAATATATTATCCTATTTATAATGATATGATAAATTAAATAAAACATAAATTAAAAATTTAGATTTATTTAAATTTATTTTCTCCGCTCTCTTCCCGGATGCTTTATTGTTTCTTTTGTCGCGAGAAAAACTATCTTCGACAAAACGGTTTATATTATTTAAAACTCAACTCTTTTTATAGCTATAGA
Organism: Parasteatoda lunata; assembly: GCA_949128135.1. NCBI lineage: Eukaryota > Metazoa > Arthropoda > Arachnida > Araneae > Theridiidae > Parasteatoda > Parasteatoda lunata. Next base: position 9,233,496 of record OX421973.1, on the reverse strand, counting down.
TATTCTCAATGCATATCCATAATTTTAGATAAAAAAAAATTTTATGCATTATTTCCATGATGTAAATACCGTGATATAAGTAAATAAAATAATTTAAAATGAAATTTTGTGGCGAATAAGCAAAACTTAATATTTTATAGCAACACATTTATAAAACAATAAATATAATACAATAAGTTTTAAATAGCGAACAAGCAGACATTTTTTCTTTTGTTCCTGTTGATGTAATTATGAACATGTTTAAAATTCGTGATCTCTTTTCTAATGACAGCAAATTCTGAATGAATGTTCGATAAATAAGTACTTAAATAAAGTTCGAAACATTTTAAAATGAGATTAATCGACATTTTATATGGTTATTTTATTTGTTTGTACAAAATTTATTAGCTTAATATATAAAAAAGATTATTAACAATATTTGAGAACATCGTTATTAAAGTATCAAAATGAATATTTGTCCTATTTAGACTTAATTTTCATTGTTTTTCAGTTATTCTTATTCTTAGCTACTCATCTGTTTATCAAATACAACGCATTAATTTTATTGTATTTTTATTAATTGCTGTATTATTCCTAGTTGCTTTTAAATATGAGTTATTCAATATCATATTGAAGTTATAAAAGTCCCCATTGGCCATAGCTAAAAGCTATAAATTTAAAAAAAAAATAATAAATATGGTCATAAACTTTTTTTTTAAATTTCTCAGACAAAATGAAAAAAAATAAAAAACTTAAAAGTAAAAGGTATGTTAACTTTGTCCTCTCTAATGTTAACTTTGTGTCTGGTTCACCCTCCATCTGTTCCGACAGTTAATAAAACGCGTTGAATCAGGGGATAGAGTGTTCGCCTCCCAATGAGGTGACCCAGGTCTGAATCCCAGGGGTGGCTGGTTGGTACGAAATTCCCTTCTAGCTCACACCGACCAAAGTGATGGTGTAAAATATCCTCAGTGGCAAATTGATCACGGATTAGAATGCAATGCCGTCGGAATAACCAAGGGAGGTTCTAGTGGTTTTCCTCTCCATGTAACGCAAATGCTGGTTATTTCCATCAAAAAGTTTTTCACGAAGTCAAGTTTGTCTCATTAATTCATCCAAGATTTTTCTTGTTTTCTGGGTTGGGTTCAAAATTACAAGACTACGGAGTTAAACATTGATAGACGTAAACTCACGATCGGGTCAGCTGTTTAACTCCTGTTATAAAATTGGAAATGATTATTAAAACAATAAGTCTTGTGGGGAAAAAAATCCCATGTACCATTATCATACTTGGTACGACAGCCTAGGGTTGGCCAAGACCTTCTATCGAAGATTCTTCTTGCACAATCAATTTTTTTTACCTACTGGACTGCTAATCTTTTGTCTCAGTCACTCTGAAATATAATTCCATAGAATCGAGACGTCGATATTTTGGACTTTTTCTTTTCCGACTCGTATGGACTTTCACACAAAATTTCCTTTACTAGATTTTTTAATCTATTCTAGTAACATGAGTAGCTTAGTTCTTTTAATTTTAATACTTTGATGATATCGGGCTGTTTAAAAATTCTATAAATTTCTGGGTTAAAACGTCTTCGCCATTTTCTACGACACCGATAACGATGGCTTTTAAAAAACTTTTTCTTCTACTGTTCTACATTTTTAGTTAGAAAGGCCAGGTTTTTAAAACATCCATTAAGGTATCTATATAGATTAGAAACTTTTTTTTCTGAAGAGAAAATATGACATCTCAATAGAGTAAGAAATTAAGGAAATGTACACCAAATGAATGTATCCATAAGCCGAATGCCGAATTAAACTTTAATCTGTGTCGAATTGATGAACAAAATAATTAATACAACCCCAGAATCACCGAATTCAAACAAATAAAATAAATACGCATGTTTCAATCGGTAGATGAAAACTTCATTTCTTGTAGTTGTGTAGTCCCTCATCTGTTTTAAAGAAATTTTAAATATTGATTTCAAAAAAACTCAAGTAGAAACTGTAGTTTGGACCTAAATTTATAAAGAAAATTCTAAAACACCAATAACCTTCCAACCAGATGAAATTCAAAGCATATTTCAATTTCATAAATATTAAATTTTTTTTTCAAGAAAAAATTAAGTTTTTTAAACAATGCAATTTTTACGTTCTGGTACAATGTGCTACAAAAGTACACAAAAGTTTTTCTGCAAATTATAAAATAACGCACATTTTTTCAACAATTTTATTGAAGATGTAATAAATTATTAAAAAAAGAAAATTCTACAGAAAAAGGCAGCAGTTACAAAAAAAATTAAGACAATAAAAACAACATCATGTTTGTCTTTTTTAACTGCCGCGAGAAAGCAAAAGACACAAATGTCAATATTTATTAAAAGAAAATACAAACTGTACACTTTATTTTATTTATCTGTAGCACATGGTTTTTAATTAAAAGGAAATTTTTTTTGAATGATTTCTAAATTGGTATTGAAACCATGCTCCTTTGATGTTTTTGAAATTTCAGTACTGATGAGTGCTGCTTTTCTTTCCCCTATTAAGACCTGTTGAGTGACTAAGAGGGGGAAAAGGGGATCTCCAATTATTTTGAAGACGTAGAATTATGCATTGTAATTTTAAAAAATCCACTTCGGTCCCCATAATATATCTCTGAATGACTCTCTACTGTACCTCGATAGTCAACTGAGGTTTGAAAATCCAAAAAGAAAACCTACATCATAAGCTCTAACTATGCTGTCTTCCAACTATATCTCTTTGGCTCTTTCTTAGGTCATGCTAAAATAGCTATTGCCCTCCGACTCATCTAGATTTCACCTTTTTGGTCGCTGAACATCGCATTAATCCATTCATACTTGTATGACATGTACTTATGGGCTTGATCTAGCCACTCTTATTAATGAATTGGATTCAGAAGAGGTACTAAAGACCATGTTGAGCCTTTTGGATGCATCAGGTTTCATAAATTCATTTAAGATGGTTTCTCTTAAAACAATATTTCATTTGTTGCTATTTGTTGAACAGTTTTGAATTCTTAGACAAATTTTTTAATTTTTCTGTCTTTTCTCAAAGTTGTCTTTCACTGTATTGTGGTTTGCAATTCTCACCAAGGACTAAAACTCTGTACATTTTGACAATTTATTAAAATTGATAGCTCTGAATCGGACTTACTTTTAAATTTTAACTTCTAAATTTTAACATTTATTCACGCGTTTCTTGATTTTCACTTCATCTTCTTTTGTTTCTTGATCTTGAGATGCTTTGATTTTGAGATTGTAATTGAAATTTCCAATTAAATTTTTTCTGTATTACTCTTTAAGCTATTGCTGTAATTTTTAATCTCGAATCTTTTATAACTGTCTATTACTCTTAACTGGAATAAAATCTGTACTATTTTGAACTCTTTGTTTGCATAAAATTTTGTTTCACGGTGTGTATTTATTTTAGCACACATTACCTCGTTATATGTGAAAATTTTGCGTTTACACAGTTCTGTGAAAAACGTGATTAATTCGGGTACTGACCACACTATGTAAAAGTTTTACGAGTTATTTTTTCTGCTGAGTTGTCTTTCAGCTTTGAAGAAATGGACAATCTGAAGCGAACCCAAATTCTCTATCATATTAAACCAATTTAAATAATAGTCTGAAATCTGAACAAAAGGACATATTTTTACCCATTTTCAATTGCGAAAATTTTTAAATAACATTAGAGCTTGCGTAAAAAAAGTGATTAACACTATGTTTTAAAGTTTTACGTTTTTTTTTTACTTTTTTGAGCTGTCTTTCAGCTCAGCAGAAATGAACAATCTGAAACAAACGCCCAAATTTTCTATCGTTATTCAACCTATTTAAATCATACTCTGAAATCACAACAAAGGAAAATATTTTTATCCATTTATAATTCAATTACGAAAATTGATAAATAATCTTGGAGCTTAACCTGCATTAGCATGTTCGGAAGCTGTGTGTCCTATATTACTTTTTTTTAAAGTATCTTTAATTTAAGTGTCAATAACTTTCAACGTACAAATTGTAAAGTACTTGATAATCAGAGAGCATTTTATTAAATGCCCTTAAAAAGTGCGTAAGTGATAACCTTAAAGTGTATTTTTTTGCGAAATATTGAGTGTTTCGTACTTTTTAGTTTATGATTAGCTTACATTTATTTGTCCTTTTGTTAAATGCTTTCAAAAGGCCAATAGTTTTCAGAAAAAAAGTGGGAAAATAGAAATTACAGAAAATGCTTTTAACACAGCGGCAAATGCGAGTAAATTGAAGATAAGAAAATTACATAAGAGGAGAAAATTACACGCCGTGGTTCACTCTCGGATTCACGAAAAATATTGCTAATGTATTTTTTCACAAAATTACCTGATGACATTTCGTTTTGATGAATCCGAAAACTAGAAGAAAAAAATAAAAGAAATATTTTTCTAGTAGTGTTAAACAAAAAACTTTAACCTAAAACAAGTAACTTGATAAAAAAAACTAAAATTTTCAACTATAATAACAATAAAAATTAATTAATAAAAATGTCAATTTTCTAAGTCTGCAAATCTGTATACCTTCTTAACTAGCTCTTAAGAACAGTAGCCTTTAAGATATATTTCTGCAAAAATATATAATCTGTTCTTTAAATAACTAGAAAATAAGCTAAACAAAACTCTCATAAGGAAGCCTACCCTTATTAAAATCTTTCATGAAAGTTTCTGAAAAATCCTAAATATGTTGCAAAATTATTGCGTAAATATATCTAACAAATATATCTTCTATCTCTTATTGTCTGTTTGTAAGTGAGAAAATTAATCCATTGGAAAACAAAAACTAATAACATTTATTCAAAAAATAATGAATGAGAACAAAAGCAACTGATAGTTAACACTCGGAAATAAAATCTTTACCTTCCCCACCAGCTGTCTTATAGGTATTTCACATATGCTGCTCTCTATTACATATTTATTGAGCTATATTAATTGTCCACGGAGGGAGACTTCATTTTTGATGGACAAAGTTTACTAACCATTTATTTTATAAAAATAAAACTTTTCTAAAAAAATATTTAATAAAAAGCTACTTTAAACATTTAACTAGTTAAAACTACAAAAATCATTAAAATAACATCTAAAATGTTTAACAGCCATTAAAAATTATTGTGTGACACAGACGTAGGGACGTCCACGGAGGGGATTTTAAAGTTATGTTTATTAAAAAATAAGAATGAAATATTAAATGCATTCAGCAGAAATGCATATGATTGATTAGTTAGACATTTACGAAAAATTGATGCAGAAAAATATTAAGAAATCTGCTGTATTTCCTAGTATTTATTACTAAGGGACTAAGAAAATCACCTTTTTGTGAGAATGACCCAAATAAAAATTGCATTTATCATAGCTGATAAAAAAAAGTAATTTTTAAACATAAATAAGATTTTTTTGAAAAGAAAGTCGAATTTTCTACAACGATTTTCAAAAACAAAAAAAAAATCAGAAAGAAGAAAATAAAAACAAACTCCACTGAAACATTTTACCAAACATGTAATAAACAGTTACACTTATAAAAAATGTAATTTTACGGTTCTTGCTATAATTTCCGTCATTTCTGAGACATTGGTTTCTTGGAAGTTACATTTTAATAGTTCAAGAAGTTGTTAAAGGGTAAAAAAAATTTACTGTAACAAAAATTCCAAATAATTTCCAATGACAGGTTAAGGGACATTAATTGGCCTTCCGTAACATCCGACGAAATCCTTCTTTGTAGTAGAACGTTTATTTTTTTTAAAGTTGTAAAAAATTTTGTCTGCACGCATGATGGATCAAGACCATCCCTTGCAGTTTTCTCAAACATATATAAAAAAAATAAATCACGTGAATCCATTGTCGCAGGCAGTAATTTTGTCTATCTAGTAGAAATTTTATATCGTGCGTTCCAATGACTTCATAAAAGTTTCACATAACATTTAAACAAATTGCTCGAAACTGGCTTGTGTTCCGCTAAAGTATAGTTCCGCTTCAGAAATTTTAGGACTGATTATTTTGTATCCCTATTTCACAAGCAACATCAAAAAAGCTAATGTTCATAAAAGATTTTAATTTAGGGTTGGAATTTTCCTCCTTTGTTTTTTTATGTATTTTTTTATCGCTGTAAAGAAGAAAAAATTACGACACTTATGATTTCGAAACGTATTTGATTCACAACCAGGGTGAGATTTCTGTACTTTATTCAGATCAATTGTACTTTATTAGATCAATTGTACTTTATAAGTATAATTGATCATTGAAGGGTTATATATATATACAGGGTTATATATATGAATGGAAAAAAGAAATGAATTTCTTTTCGAATGAATGAATGAATTACATATAGATTAATTACGTTGCAAATGAATGAATTGCATTTCGAATGAATGAGTAACATTACAAATGAATTAATTACATTTTCGAAATCAATACACATATATCCAATATCCATACATTAATATTATACGAATTTAAAGGAAAATAGAAATTTTTACGTGTTAAACGTTACTTCTAGCTGTACAAATGCGTTCTTTAACGTATTGCAATGTTTTCTGCATCAATGGCTCATAAATAGTATTTTTTTACTAACACTATTAATAACAATCATATGGGGTAAAGTTCGGGAATCTTGGTGGCCATATGTTTCAGGGTAAGATACTCGACACCCGCATGCCCAAGTAATTCTTAATAAAACAACGATGCATAAAACACTGCAAAAACTTGAAGAACTCTTTTGTGCTGTACTAGAAACCACTGATACTGTAAAACTGTAAAATAGGTGGAATGCACTTAGTTACAGATTAAATGTTTGTCATGTTAAGAAAAGGTCATGCATCGAAATCAATAACTAAGGAAAAATATTTTTTTCTTTAATCATTTCTGTAATATGCGTATTGGTTTCGAAAATATAAATATTCGAAATCCGTTCATTCATTTGTAATAACCCTGTATAATATGTGTCTATTCCACTCATTAGATGTCTTACTTTTAAGTACAAAATCATGTTCTTCCATTGAAATTATAAAATCAATTACTAAAAACGGTATTCATTTAAAATCTGGCGTTAACAAAATCTTGAACAAAATCTACCAGGGCCAAAATATATCCTACATAAAGTACCGTGAACCAAGGGCATCATGTATTAAAAGGAATAGCTAGAAGTATATTAATTATTTGCAATATTTTGTAAATTCGATTGCTTAGCACATACTATATTTTGAATGATAACCATCGAAAGCAGCTTTTTGACAGTTAGACAATCATAATAAACTATTTTATTTCCCACATTTTTTACCCATTAATTAAAGTTATTCTGGCTTAAACTAATTGCATCGGCCACAAAATAAAAGTTAAAATTAAGCAGCTCTCAATATATCTTATTCCTTTATCGATGTCATCTTTTATCAACAAAAAATCTATAGTTTAAAAAAAAAAAAATTACAATTTTATTTATTGACTTTTTAGTCCTCGATATTTACACCGAAGAGCCATTACATTATGACCACCCTGCTAATAACATGTAGGACCACCTTTAGCCCTCAAAACTGCTAGCACCCGTTGTGGCATTGATTCCACAAGGTGCTGATAGGTAGTCTGAGGTATCTGGTACCAAGCGCTCACCAACTGGTCCTGCAATTCCCTCACATTGCGAGGGGGTAGCGTGGCAGCACGAATTTGGTTTTCCAAGTAGGACCACAAATGCTCTATTGGATTAAGGCCAGGTGAATTTGGGGGCCAAGGCATGACTTGAAAGTCACTGGAATGTTCCTCGAACCAATCCATGACGATTCGACCCTTATGACATGGTGCATTATCCTGTTGGTAAACACCATCCCTCGCAGGAAAAACTGGGTGAACCTGGTCTGCAACTATTTTCAAGTAGCTTACAGACGTCAGGGATTGTTCTATGAGGATTATGGGTCCTACTGTGCCCCATGAAAACATTGTTCCTGGGCGAGAAACCAAGAAAACCTGGGCGAGCCCATTGTTATAGATGGAGGGTGGTCATAATGTAATGGCTCTTTGGTGTATACTGTATTCACTCCCCTTATATTATTTTCCTGCCTGTCAAAAAGAACTCTTAGAAAAATCGGTTTAACATTGTACTAGTAATAATGTTATAGTGGACAAAAATGCAGTTGAAATTTACTACAATCTTAATAAGGTGTTAAACTGTACCATACTTCTATCCAAGTTAAGCCATAGTATCATGCAATCAAGTTTGAATCTAAGTTCATTTTTCTTAAATTGATTTTCATTAAATTTATTTTTATTAAATTTATATATTGAAAACATTTTTAATTTAGAAGACTTTAACACTAGAAAGAATGAAACTTGGTATATACCTATATTGCCCAAAAGCAGTCCAAATGACTGCATTGTGAAAGAATAACTAATGTATAAAGAAATCTGTTTAATTAACTTTTAATATTTTTCATATTATTTACAGTTATATAACAAGTTAGTAAATATTAACAATTAAAAAAATCTACTTCACTTGGAAAAAAAATAATTTATGCATTATTATTTGTACTTGTTTTACAAATGAAAAAGCAGTTAAAAAGCTGTCAAAATGACTTCCTTGGGCAATCTAGTGTTAAATAAATATGCAATTTCGTCTCGTTGTTTATGTTTTCCAAACATTTCGTTTTATCTAACTTTAAACAATTCAAATATTCTCAGAGTTAAGTTAACTTTAAATTCAAAGTAATGCCTTATTATCGATTTTAAACTGTTACTTTTCAGATTCTCGTGATGAAAATCTCAAAGACTTCAGCGTACAATAAACAATATTTGTATACAAGATTTAACCAAAAATACTTCAAACTTTCATACAAGATAGTTTCGATTTGAGATGTATTTTCTCAGCGCAAGATTTTGTTAAAACAATGTTTCATTCGTGTGCATCTTTTTGTATGATATTTTGCTTAAGAGATAATTTAAACTAGAGCAATGTAAATCTCAATGCCACACTGGCATATTCTTTGTTCTACTTCAATAAAACATCATTTTCCTCTGATCTTGCACTCTCTTTAATATACTTCTCAAAAATGCGTGAATCCTGTATATTAAATGTCCTTACATTTAACTCTATTAAAATTTACCTTACCAAATTTACCTTATCTACTTAAAATTTACCAAAATTACCTTATTTTGAAGGAAGTTCATTCAAATACTTAAAGCAACTCTCCTAAAACTGTGAATGAAATATATTTAACTCTTTAGGACAAATGAAGAAGTTAATGAATGGCAAAAGTAACATCGGTAACGTGAACAATGTAAATAAAAATCACATAATAGAAAACAAAAAGTATCGTCCAATAAAAATTTATGATACCTTTGGCCCTATTTTTTCTAACAATCACCTCTGAACTTGCTTCTCAGAGGGTTAATAGTATACTTTGAGGAAGATAACTATTTCCTTTGAAGAAGCTAAATGAAATTGAATTAAAGCAGCTTGGTATATGGACCATTCTTTCTCGCTCACCTGATGAAAAAAAACTTGTTTTATTTTTCACTTAAACTGTTTTTAATGATCCTCATCGGCCCGAGGGGAAAGTAGAAATAAAGCATCCATTTATGACTTTCGGTTGGGAAATTGTTTTTTCTAATAAAAAAAAATTATTTGCAAAACGTTTTTTTCCTCGAAAAAGAAACCATCGTGAGATCTTTTCAAGATAAAGAGAAATCTCTGGTCATGGAATATGGACAAGCGTGATTGGTTCCCTGGTGAGATTCTGATAGTATTATAGAATTGAGAAAGATTTATGATTTTCATGAAACAACTGTGTAATGATGTGTCTGTCATTCATTTCGATTACTATTTGTTTTTTTATATTATTAATTAGAGGAAAGTCGGGTAAAAGACGGGGTTGCTAAGATTCGAAAGCCTGTTGGAACTAAACTGTTTGACATGAAAACTGTAAGTTTCACTTAAGATATTCATTGTTTAGTGGTGTACAATATATTATTCCAGAGAAGTCATACACGTACTACTTCTTCTATAAATATTTTTTTTTCTAGAAAAAGACAAATTACTCTGTTTTTCCCCACTAATGGGGTAAAATCGAGATGACACTTGGTCTCATCCCGGTCTTACTCCACACTCTCGTTTGTATTGTGATTGATCCATACTAAATAAAATTTTTGCTTAATTGTATTTATGATTTGGTTTGCAGGCTGGGTAAGACGGGTTGGTAGGGCGCTGTACTCATGTTTGTGAGAACGGGAGTTCAAATCCAGCCAGCCGAAAACTCCCGGTGCAGTAAAAGGTGACTAGTGCACGTTAAATCTGTCGGGTCACAAAGTCCTCAGATTTCCCATAACAAATCAAAACCTCTGGGGGTACTGAATTGGAAATTGATCGTTCTCTGGTTCAGGTCAAAACTACGATCTGTGGATGAATGAATGGATGTATGAATGGGCCTACTCTATAAACGGGCGTGACGTATGAACGTGGAAGAAGTCGAATTCTTGGTCATGGATTGCGCCCCTGGAAAACAAAAACAATCACATCCCCTCTGCCTTAATGTCCGACGACAACAACAACAACATTAGGTTAGCGTTTTTACTATACATAGTCGTTTCATTTTTTATGAAGAAAACTCTATACGACCAACAATTTTATAATATTTTTTCTTGTTAGAAAAAAACTTTTTATTCCCCTAAAACGATTTTGCTGTTTGATAAACTCCATAGAAAATGTTGAGACGTTTTCAGTTTCTGTGAAGAGTAGAGTTGTGATTACTAAGAAAAGATTAAATCCAAAACTGAGAATACTACCATAAACTCTTCTGGATGAAAGGAGCAGCAATCTTGTTGAAAAAAAAAAAAAAAAAAAAAACCATTAAGCTTGCCAAAAGGCGAGAAAGAAAGACGTAAAAAACAAAACTCTATTTTACTAAAATAGCTATAATTTGTTAATCTGCAAATATTGACTGATTTTTTTCCTAGAAGTTTACTCTTTAAGATGTTTAACCAATTGACCATTGGAGTTTAACCATTGTAAGAAATTAATCCCGATATGTAGCTAGTTTTATATGTTTCTTGATACATGCAGCCACGTCCAATTTCACCCTCTCTATTTTAATCCTTAAATTATAACCATCTTTATAATTTTTATAATTTTTTTTTACTTAAGATGATTTACTTAAAATGATTCCACTTTAGATAATACTCTATTCTACACCAAACAATACTCTGCGCCAAACTCTGTTCTACACTAAAATCTCTACTATTTGGTAATCATAAATTTGGTTAATAATTAAGGAAAAGCAATATTTAGGGCGTAATTATATAGAATTATTTCCTCCCTACGCCTTTGCACTTATGTGGGCCATGCTCTCAAACGTATATTCACTAATTTTGGAGAGAATGGGTTGTCATTGTGGATTTGTTATAAAGAACGTATAAACAAACACTCTCTTTACTTTACCAAGATAGCATGTATATCAATGAAGTATAAGCTTTTGAAATTTAATTTTAACAATCCGATTTTTTTTCAAAATAATTTATTGCTTTATTCAAAACTGTAGCAAAAAAGGCATATTATACAATTATATCCAAAACTATTCACGTCTAAAAACGTTTTAATTTCGATTCGCTTTAATGCACCTTTATGACTTTATATTTCAAAAGCTTTTCCAAAACAGAGTGTATTCACCTTACTTTAAATTGATATCTATTGAAAATACCGGGCGATTGCACGCATTCCTTACAAAAAGTTTAAAATACGAAGAAACTGAAATAAGAAATTAGGAATAAGAGTATTTTTTGTTTAACATAACTACAATCAATTCAACTTTTATAATAAAAGTTTTTTAAAAAAATGAGGTTGAATAATAAAAATAAATGAAAGTAATATTGTAATAAAACTTGAAAGCTATTTCTTTACTAAATTTTAAAATAGTAAAGTCAGTTTTCCTACAATTTCAAATTAATTTTAACTGACATTGAACTGTAAAAGAATTATATTCGCTATTTTATTTCTTATCATTTTTCTTATTAAATGTTCTTTTAGTGAATACTAACAGGTTTCGGGACCAGCTGAACTGATACCTAACACGCTTTTTACAGTTGCATTGAATACTATTCCTTGGGACCGTAAAGAAATTGCAAAACTATTATTAATCTTAATTTGATTAATTTTGGTAATTGGTATTAATGTTATTGTGGTAATAAGTATTTTACTGCCGGGGAGAAAATGAATAGTTCCAACGCATTTGGTGATCTGTTTTCCGCAATCATCTGCTTCAATTTGCTTATAGGGCGTAGATATCTGTTGGAGTGATCACATCGACTTTCTAATTGCTGCTTATTCATATGCAGCAGTCCCGCAGTGAACTGATCGTAAAGACACTCCTAGTAGAACACCGAAGTCAAACATCAGTAGCTGCGGTCAGTAAGCGGGTGGGTAACCACTTTGATCAGCCTGTGTAGAGACCGAGGGTGCGTGGTAGCGGTCCTCTTTAAACTGTTCTACCGCGCTCGACTTCGCACACGTTAAGTGCCAGACTTCGCACGTAGATCGTCGGACTACCAAAACAGGGGAGCCATCCCCTCTGCAGAGGATCAAAATTGTGATGGCAGGTCTTCGGATCATCCTCAGGGATGTTTCCCAGACCGTCACCAATAGCCCATTGTGCAGCTCTAGTGCGACGTAAATAAAGTACCTACCCAAGGTAGGTATTTTATTTACGTCTCACTAGAATGCAGCAAAGGTATTTCAAATGAACTTACTGGTGTGAGTGTACTGGTAAAACATGATGATCACAAGACTAATCAGTCAAAAGTAGCCAATCTATATCGCTCCTCAATCAATCAGTGCAATAACAAAGCGAGTTCAGTTGTACCAATTGTTAGTGGGAGCAAAATGATATTTAAAAAGTCAATAGGTTTAGATTTCCCTCCCAAAGTGAAGGGCGAATTTTACATTTGAGCCCGGTTCTCTTGTTCTAATGGAAACGGGTATATTGTCTAATACAACAGGGTCAAGAAATTTCAGTTTTAAGGGTACCATCCGAATTTCAAAATTTTTGCTCACCACTATTTTCACCAAAAATATGAATTTTTTTTAAAATGTTAACAAATGCAGTAAGAAGAATTTTTTGATAATCAAATTCATAAAAGGATATGCAGAAAAAATGAAACATATTCATTACAAAATAATAGTAATTACTTTTTAAAATAAAATGGCCATGAGGTTTTAACCTTTCCAATATTCCCCACGTATCATTAAAATAAGAAAAATAACATAAATTGAAGCATTCATGTTCGTATACATGATGTGTATACTATCATGTTTGTATACTTTCAACACTAAAATACCATTTATCAGGGTTAAAATAAGTTAGGGGGTCCATTTACAGAAATTCTTATCATTATTACAGAAATCATTCTAGCAATCATTCTTCGATGATTTGCCGAAGTTGCGCCATGATATTTTTCCCAGTTTCTGCAATTGAACACTAACTCTGGGATAAACATCGATGGTTGTTTAATTTGAAATACGAAATTGTACAAGACAAAACTTTCTCGCCATATTCGATCATCAATGGTAAGCTAATGAGTGGAATTTTGTACTCTGGTCTACAGTCAGAAAGGCAATAAAATAAAAAATTGGCGGACTAACTCTGTTCTTGTTCCCAGTCCCTCATTTTGAGGTGATTATAGAGGATAGTGATGCTTTTTTTTTTTGTCGTTTAAATTTTTCTCCGAACAAAAAGAAAATATTCGGAAAGAATGATCTGCCAAAACATAATTGCCGTATGAACTAAAAGACCGTGTAATAAACACATGTGAAAAGGTAAAAAAAAAAAAAAAAATTCCTTCTTTTGCCAGCTTTTTTTTTCAAATCGCGTTCATACACTCATATTCTCAAAGAAAATTAAATATAAAACTCTGCAAATATAAATACCCAATATAGTACGACCATAGCTATAGGTATAGTTATAGTTACAAAAATAATTGAAAATTTCATTTTTTTTTTATTAATTGTTATTTATTTCGTAGAAAACTAGGAGAAAACATATTAGGACAAAAAACATTTTCATTATTAAACTATTAATAATACAAAAGCATTTGTTTCACTTTCATGAAATGAACCATTCGCTATGTAACAGACGCTGTATAAAAGTTTTTAAGTGCCTTTTGAAAACTTCCCGACATTTTTTTAATAGTCGATTCTACCTCAACTTCGATGTTATTAATTTCACTATTTCCATTAGTATCATGCATAATAAAGTTCGATAAATGTGTTGTTGTGTACAATCATGTAATTTTAGGTCATGTAAGAAGCACCAACATGAACAAAGATTTTGTGTTAGTTTCAGTTTAGTTTTAGTTTAGTTTAGTTTAGTTTAGTTTAGTTTAGTTTAGTTTAGTTTAGTTTAGTTTAGTTTAGTTTAGTTTAGTTTAGTTTAGTTTGATTTGGTTTAGTTTATTTTAGTTTAGTTTAGTTTAGTTTAATTTTAGTTAGTTTTATAGTTTAGTTTTAGTTTAGTTTTAGTTTAGTTTTAGTTTAGTTTTAGTTTAGTTTTAGTTTAGTTTTAGTTTAGTTTTAGTTTAGTTTTAGTTTAGTTTTAGTTTAGTTTTAGTTTAGTTTTAGTTTAGTTTAGTTTTAGTTTAGTTTTAGTTTTTACGAACAAGTTGGTCTGTCAAGTTGTTTTTATGTTTTATCCAGCAATTAGGTAACTTTCCTTCCTGTAAAAACTATACAGCGTATATAGATTTTCTTTCAAACGCTTGAATTTCACACTTTATGGGTATCATTTATTTTCAACTCCAAAAATTCGTCTATTGCAATGAATATTTATTTAAATTTATTTCCATTCATATTAAAGCAAAATCATAGTGAAGATCAGATTTATTTGTCAGGAAGAAGATCCAACATTTCACACATAAAATATTCCAAATAAGCTATCAGGAGAAAAGTAGAGAAATGACTTAATCACGCGATCTTGTAGCATTTTTTGTCCTCTTTATTAAAATCTCTTTTCACTTTTCTTGCAGACACCTCAAGAATTTTTCCGTCACTGGTTCCGATTAACGTTTATGCATGACTGATAAAGATAAATCACGCGAGGTATTTGTTTTCTCATCAACAAAACATCCAGAAGCATTTAAAAAGAAAAATGATAGGTTTTTCAAATCAGCGTAATACAGGAAGATAGTAAGCTAATCGCTGAAAAATGTTCTCCAGTTGGCGAAAACAACTGTAAGGCAACAGTTCATGGAACTGAGGGAAATCGCCAAAAGCAAGTATAAAAGAAAAAGAACAGAATTATATCGAAATAACGAATTCTATTTTGGAGAGATACGGAAAAGGAAGTTCCATGAGCAGATGCTTCTGACCACAATGAAGATTTGAAAACAAATTGTTTCTGAAAAGAATAAAATGAAAGCAGAGCAGATGAGTTGAAGAAGATAGGTCAGTTGTCAGCTCGGTAAAAAGAATTAATTACCTTCGGTTCACAATTACTGTCAATGATGAATGGACTTAAATGGCATGAAATTGGAAAATGTGTACTTTCCCTTTTATGGGATTAAAATAGATAGGGGATAGCAAACAATTTTGTATTGTTGAAATTGATGTATTTATTTTATATAAAAAAAACATGCAAAATAAATATTATGGTGTATTTAAAAAGTATATTTACTTACTAATCAATGTCCATACTTTATGGATAAAATATTTGTTAGATTTTCTTGCAATAGAAAGAACTATTTAAGATTTAAAACCATTCATTGCTTAATATTATTGCGTAATAAATGTTTTTAGGGAAGCGTATTAACGAGTTTATTCTAAATGAGTATTTCATCTGCTTTCATTAAAAAAAATAAATGAATAACAATCTTTGGCAACAATCAATCTTTGAAACGGTAAACACTATGAACTGAACACTCTTTGAAACAGTAAGATTTTTAACTGGAAACATGGGAACAGTTAACACAATGAATCTAAATTTTCTGTTAGGCATAGAATGCATGGTTAAGTTTTTTTTTTTAAATATATATCTGATGTACAGTTACCCTTACTAATTACATTTAGTTATAATAGATAATTAATACCACTATTACTTAGGCGAGGCTGGCGGGGGGGGGGAGTGAACGGTTGATATAAGTCCACCTCAGTAATTAGAAATCTCTAAAACTTTAATGTATTATTATCAGAGGAAAGAACTTCGCCTTCCATTTAGATGAATCAAGTTCAAATCACAGGGATGGCAGGTCGATACGAATTCCGCATCCTGCTAGCACCGACCACAGTCCATGTAATGCAAATACAGGTTAGTTCCTCCAAAAAGTCTTCCACGAAGGCAAATTTCTCCCAATCATGGAGTTCCCTTCTCTTCTGGATTGGGTTCCAAATTATAAGGCTACGGAGTTCAACATTAGTAGTCGTAAACCCAAAATTGGGTCAGCCGTTCAACGACGGTTATAAAATAAAATAAAATATTCCTTAAAATTAAAAATAAGAAAGAGATAAAAAAATAATCTCTATTTTTGCCGGTGTCTATCACATTTTCTCTTTTTAGATGTAATATTTAGAGAACTGTTACTTATTAATTTCGCTGTCAACTGTAGCATATTGAATCTGCAGTAATTTTTCTGTTCAGCATCTTTACGGTCAAAATTTTTTGGTGTAACATTTTAGTTACCCTGACTAATTACAGTTAGTTATCAGAGATAATCAACGTCATTGTAACACATCGAATCTGAACTTAATTTCTGTTAAGCATTTGCATGGTTTACATCTTAAATCGAACAGACTAGTGCACTTTATTTCTTACGTTTCAAAATATAGATTAGATTCAAGGTTGAGCAATATCTTATCCTACAAGTTTGATGCAATCTTAATAAGGTGTGAAATTAAATTCTCTTTCCGCTCAAACTGAACGATATTATCGTACACGATAATATGTTTCAAGTTTTCACCATATTTACTTGCACATGATTGTGGTTCAATGCCCTCCAAATTTACAATGAGGGCATGTAGACTTGGTAGGCTATGTCTTAGGCATATCTTATCCTTACCCCCACCCGAAAAAAATTTTTTTTAGTTGTAATATACGAAATAATATATTTCTTTTGCCATTGCCAGTATATCATGTTTAGAAATATTTGCTAAAAATTTATTGCATCCGTATACTATTTCTAAAGAATTCAGATGAAAGTGAAATGTCCTTTCTTAAATGTTTTATCAGACAAAGCATAAACTTTTATCCTTTTATCATGATATAACCATTACAATGGAAATCACAAAATCTAAGTGATTTCGACAATTGTTTGAATCTGATCTCGTATTCTTTTTTTCATTTTAAAAGTATTTTTCATGAATGATGACAGTCTCTTTCCTTCGCTCAAGTTCATGAGCAAAAGAACGGGGTCAGGAATGTCAACTGTCAATGTTTTCAGAGAGATGGTCGTGATCTAAAGTGAAGGGATTTCATTTTCACTTAAATGGATAAACGGCGCTTGCTGGGAATTTAATCTTTTTAACCTTTTTAACAATAAAAGTTAACTTTTTTTCCTTGAAGTCCGAGATCTAAATTCGAACTAAGAGATTTTATTTTTCATTAGACTCAAAGTTCGTATTAATAGATCACTCCAAAATGTCAAAGGCAATTTGGAAATCAAGATAGTTAAGCAAAAATTTATTGATATATATTTTTCTTTGATATAATAAGATCTTAACACTATAAAGGCTGAAACTTACTATATACCTATATTGCTCAAAGGCAGTCAAAATGATTGGATTGTGAAAGAATAACTAATGTGTACAAAAATTTGTTTAAAATTTATTTTTAATATTTTTTATATTATTTACAATTAAATAACAAGTTTTTAGTAAATATTAACGATAAAAAATTCATATGATGTACAGAAAATCACAAAATTGTAAGAAATTGTGTCATTATATACATCATTGTTATTCTAATTGAAATTAAGAAGCAGTAAAAATGACTTCCTTTGGCAATCTAGTGTTAATATAATGAGTTATTTGAAAATAAGTTGATAATTTTTAGGATAAGACATTAATCGTGGACAGCGGTCACAAATCTTTTGATCCTCACGGACCACCAAGCAACAAATATTTAATCTCGTGGTTTACTAGTCCATTTTTCTGCAGAGGTGAAAGTTCCCACATTAATTAGAGTGGGTTTTTAGATGTCTCCCTCCAAAACAAAATTAACAATAATCTAAGAGTAATTTTTAAAAATTATACTAATTAAAAATGTATTTAATCTGACGAGTTTTCAGGTGAACACACAATATTTCCAATGACACTTTCGTTCAACAGGACGACTAAAATTGAGAAAGAAAAGTCGAATTATGATAACTAGTAATTGAAGTTTACTTAATAATTACAATAGAAGAAATAATATTCAATCAGCGTGACTTCATATAAATGGGAATGATGGAAATTTGAATGAAGCTTTCCGTAATGTTAATGTCACTTTCAAAGCTAAAAAATCCACGTTTGTTAACAATTCTATTGTGAACCCCCTTCTGGTGACAACTGATTCAAAGTAACAGTTTTCATTTTTTTTTAAAATTATTTTCTTTCTAGGTTTCTTTTTCATCCCATATTCATCTAATAAAATTCGATAGATTTGGAAATGAGCAGAACTCTTAAACGCAAACATTGATTATGATCATAAAGTTAAATTTAGAATTGTAAAATGTTTGGTACAAAAACTTTTAAGATATCAGATCATTAAAACTTAATTTTATCTCCTAGAAAACTAAAACGCTTTTATTAATACTACAGGGGTATTAAAGTTTATTTCTATTATATTGTAAAAACCAACATTATATTGTAAAAATCAGCTCATTTTTAGTTTTTCTAAACATTTTTGTTGTTTCAATAAGAACCTTATTTAATAAATAAATTAATTGTCTTACTTTTTGCTTGTATTGCCATAGATTGCTTGTACTAATTGAAATGTAGTGCTTATACCATTCAAATTTGATTTTATCTCTTAGAAAACTAAAAGACATTTATTAATGCAGAGTCAAGTTCAGATTTCGCCCCACTATTATATTGTAAAAAATTTATTTCATTTTTAAATTTTCTAAACTTTTCGTTATTCGAATAAGAACCTTATTTAAAAAAATTAATTGTCTTACTTTTTGCTTACACTTGCTTGTAAAACTTAATTACTTATTCGTTGTTATTAATATATGAAATTAAAAATAGTTGAAATTAAGACTTGCTGATAACTATGGCTTTCTTATTCTCTCTCTCCAAATCATTACGTCTTGGTGTAGGAATTAAATTTTATACCATAATTTTATTTTTTTTGGAAATTTTGTACTTTGGTATTCTTAAATAAAATGCTTAATTTCATATAGTAATGACAGATTTTCGGAAAAACAATGTTATAACTTTTTAACTGTACGAAAAAAGTACGAATTTTCAAAAATTAAAACTATGACATTAAAAGATTCACGCTGATTTTAGTTTAATAATTGAGCAGCAAACAAATTAGAATTGTGTCAATAGAATTTCAAGGAGTAAATTTTCAACTATTTTAAATGCTTTGAATATTTTTCAATTTTAGCGATTTTACAATGTAAAATTTTATTCATTAAGTTCAATTGCTCAAATATTTATAGTTCGAAAGAATAAGCTATTATTAAACTTTGATTTCGTCGATTGAAACAAATGAAACTTACAATATTAGTTTTATTCATTTCTAAAATATCCTTGTTTTGTGTATTATTTACATTTTCTCCTAAAAACTGTAATAGTAGAGAGAATCTGATATCAAACCCCACATTTGCGTTATATTTATCTCAGTATTGACCAGCCAACAGTGAGAATACAATGCGTTTCTATTAACTTAAGTAATTTTAAACTGGTAAAAATCCAACGTATACTAAAACCAGTAAGCTAAACATCATTCAGATAATTTTTTAACGTTTTGACTACGTTATAATTGATAACGATTACTATATACTTAAATAATAGTTATTTCTAGTTTGAAATTAAATGAGGAATCCTAGAAAACAGATCTACTTCTGGGTTTAGAAAAATCAATTTACCAGCCTACCTCGCCAGCCATTGGTCTTGAGAATTAAATCGAAAGAAGCGCCTTTCATTTCATAAGAGAGAACCGTTAGGGTGAAAGTGCAATTCATAAAGCATTCAAGTTAATAATAAATATTAATTACAATTAGAGCGCTAGTACGAATGATACACAATTATGAGACAAAACCGTGGGAAAACGCTTTAGTTTAATTTTTTCTTATCGATACTCCATAGAAAAAAACTTGAAGCAATGAACTTATTTATCTATATCTTCGTAATCTTTAACACAAACCAAACAAGAAAAGAAATTTTGAAATTAAACAGTGTAAGCTCAACTTCCAGAAATATGATGATTTTTTGGAGAAACTATTTAAACTGGTTAACTAGAGAGCAATACTATGAAAAACTCCTACTTTTAGCATGATGAGCCAGCCTAACCCATGATTGTCTCTTGGCATATTCACCGGTGGTCATTACGAGTGAAAAAACTCATCAACTACGAACACTCATATGAATTTTTGAATTCAAACTATTTACTTTGAAAACACGTGCCACCTAGAAAGCCTCCCTGGGCCATTTTTAACACTCGTGTATGAAGAGGCCACTCCCTGTTTACATTAGGAAGAAAGATGCTATTTAACATATTACATGTTAGGCAATGCAAAACATCTGTGTATGTAAAAAAATAATTGCTGCAGTTTTACGTTGTGAATTAAAATGCTTCCTTTTAATGCGTAATTGGAGGTCTTGTGTTGCATTGTAATGATAACGTTCTCTTTCATCTACTACTTAATAACTGTAACCACCTAATAGTGATTGATGGATAAAAATCTTAAATGTCTTGCATGAGTTTCAAATTAAATGGAGTATCAAGTCAGTTTCAGCAGGAAGATAAAGGGAAATAAAAATGTGTACGTTTCTTGTTTCAGATTTCAAACTTTTTGAAAAAACTTTTTCCGCATCGATATGTCTTTGATTATATAGTGTACTGAGTTTTTTTTAAAAAAAAGATAGATTATTTTTAATGTTTCAACACAGTGGCACACAGAATCTAAAAACATTATTTGTCAATAGATGAATATGAAGGTCATAAGCTAAAACAGGGGGTCCGATAAAAAACCATCTTGCCAGAAAGTAAAATGGTAAGCAGGCGAGTCAACAAATTACAATACAATAAGGCGAATAAACAAGAAATAGCGATTATTTACTACATTGTAAAAAATACCGGTTCGAATTACGGTATATAGTACCGGTACTTTGGGTGCATCATCCGTAAAGTCTCTTTTACCGTAAAATCCATTTGTACCGTAAAATATTATACCGTACTTTTTACAGTAATATTTAGTTAATTAGAGTGATTCAGTGATTTTACGGTGATTATTACTGTAAAAATTACGGTACATCAGATTTCCATAATTTCATGGTAAAAAGTACCAGCAACTTAAATGCGGTACTTTTTATCGTAATTTTTTGCAATGTACTTTCTCCTAAATTATTTTTTATATCTGATAAAAGATTGATTTAAATAAACTTTTCTGGCATAATGGCATATATGAATATTAAAAATTAATACCAAAAAAAAGTTTTTTTAGAAACAAAACGCATTAAACTTCATGAATGGATTATTATTATTTAAACTGCAAGGATATATAGAGAATCTTTTAATTGTTTGGCCTTTTGAAAGAAGTTTTGGACAAACGATTTTCAGATAGTGTGGGCATCAGTAATAACAAGAAATAATTTCATTTTAAAGTACAATATTTACAAATGTGCGTGCTTTAGCATATAATTTTAAATTAAAAAATGAATTAAGAAAAAAACATAAGCATTTCATTTTACCTTTCATTTTCAATACAGATTGTTCAACATTGATCTGATTACTATGTTACTGTGATAGTAATCTCAAACTCTTGATGTAATTAACAGTTCATCACCATGGAAAAAATTGAAAAATTAATTATGTTTTATCGTCACTGCTTATTTTACAAAGAGAATGGTAGAAAATGGTGAAATTGTAGACTTAACGCAATTTATTAAAAGATTTCTTCAAAATGTTAAATGTGGAATTATTTACGCAAAGTTAATTTTGTGTTAATTATTTTCAGATTATAAAAATTTTTTCCGGGAAAAATTTTAATACTATCTTTTTTATTTCCACTTCTAGGTCAATGGCATGGATGCTGTTAAAAGCTAAGGGCAAATTTGAACCTACGTCGCTTTAAATGAACAATTAAGTGGAATTTATTATTTTATTATTAAAAAGAAATATATGATAATAAATAGTATTAAATTTATTACTATTATAAAAAGGAAAAATTTATTATGTTTCTAAAGAAAAAATCACCTCGTAAAAGATAGAAAACAAACAGAAGCTCACCTTGTGATCGGTAGAACAGAACAAAGCCTGAACCAAAGAACTTATACTCCCTTATACAATCTTTGCCTGAACTAAATCAATTTTTAATTAGACTTCCATAAAAGATTAAAAATAATGCAAACGATATGATAATCGATATGAAAAATTATAAATATTAAGTATGCTTAAAAATACGCGAACTATAGTTTTCTGGTATAATACTTTACAGGCGCCATTTCCTTACTGATTAAGTTACCATTTTATATTTTGAATTTCATTTTATACATTGAAGTATCTCCTATTGAATTTAATTTAAGCCAAACTTTATATTTGTAGATTGTAAATATTGTTAAAGCATTTTTATAGTTCAAAATCTATTTCATTTGAAGTTTTAAAAATAGTTAAATTATTTAAAATTTGGTAGTAAGATTCAGTAAGAAGATTTAATAGAACATGTTCAAATTAATAAAAGGAATGCATTAAATAGTTACTTAATAAGTAAGACAGTTATGCTTCGTATCAACATGGAGGATGCAGAATTATTTCTGTTTGAAGGGGAATACCATAAAAAAAAATTAATCAAATAAGATGAACTAATATAATTTGAAGAAATAAAACTCAATCAAAAAAATAATGGCATGCATGTGATTATCATTTCAGTAGTTAATTCATTCCTCATAGCAATTTGAGGTGATGAGACCACAGAGGTGATAAGACCTTTTGGAGTAGAAAGAGACATTTTTACATCGTATAAAGTTACAGCACGTTTTGTTGATATCAAGGAATGGTTAAACCGTGAAGATGTAATTTTTTCCTCATCATCCAATACACTTCTAAAGTTGGTGTATGTTGAATTTAAATCTCCTGGCGAGTGATTTAAAGTCTAATTCCTAGAAAACTGACCTTTCGGTTCATCGCAAACTTGGGAAAATCAAAAACATACAGGAAGTTATTTTTCCAACTGCACTACAGGTGTTAGTAAGAACACTGGGAAAATGAGAAGAAATTGAGAGTGAAATGATTCGAATTTTTTCTTTCTTTTTTGCTTTATTACAATGACGTTAAATAAATAAATTTTTGGCGTGTATGGCTAGAAACATTAAGAAGGTATGCTACACAAAAATTGCAACAATACGTAAATGAAAAAGGAAAATTTTTTTTTATTAATTTTTAAAAAATTCTGCAATATTTCTCTATAAAAAAAAAGAGTTAGTGTGGTTTAGGGCTTCTCTCTTTCTCATGCAAATAGTATTGAGTAAACATGAAATTTCGCACAATTTTAGAGAAATGTTTACAGAAGATTTTAAATGAAAAGGTTATTCATGCGGGCATTAGTTTTTAATTTATTTTGCTTTAAACTTGTACAAGATAACACTTTTGATGTACGGGGTAAAAAAAAAAATATATATATATATAAAAATAAAAAAAAAACATTACAAAAAACGAGACACTTTGAATAACTTTTGATCTAGATTTTCACGTACTAAGACACAATCTTAATGAATCGAGGGGGTGAGCTCAAATATGCTAATTAACGCCATATTTTAGGTTATGAAATGAGGAACAAAAATGTGCTTTCTCTGAATAAACATATCTTTTTATCGACGGATTTCGGTTCATGACCCTCAAATTATAGAGGTTAGCCTCAATCTTGGAAATAGGGTCCAAATAGTTTGCTCGAAAGAGAGGTCGAAATTTTGGACCCCTCATTGTTAATTTTAATTTTTAGATATTTAGACGTAACTTGAGAAATATTCAAGCGAATTGAAATTATTTTCCACGCAATTATGAAATTCGTTTATCCAATAATACTTAAATGAAAAAATAATTTTTAATACTTTTTATTGTTTATTGTTATTTTATTCAAAATTATTCGAAAAACTTTTGAATTAAAAAGTTTTAAAATTTTTGTATTATTTTAAAGAATGTAATGCTATGTAGCGAAATACAAAATTTGAACGAAATCTGAGGAATAGCTCCTAAAAAATCACTTTCTTTAAAAAGAAATTAAAATTTGATATTTAAAATTTTGGATCTAGGAAAAAAATTTTGAAATTTAAAATTGTTAACTCATATCTGCTTCAGAGAAAGTGGAATTTCTGTAGGTTTTTCTGGTCTTTTTTTACTCCTGGAATAAATTTAAACTTTTTGCCGTTTTTTTTTTAGCTTATTTCGTGTTTTGTAATTCAAATTATTTTCCTTTTTTTTATAATATAAGAATGATTAAAATAAGGAAATTAAATCGCATATGCGAATATTAGAAGAATTACAAGTTTTATCATTGCGTACAAGGTACAAATATTAATTTAGTTCGGTATTTTGTTCTTTTGTTGCTCTTTTGGTATCACTGTACAACAATGAATTGCCTATTTTTTGAAAGTATCCAAGCTTACATGAATATAATATGCTGAAAGCGAGTATTACATTAAAGGAAAGTTGATTTATGCTTCTTGCAAAAGAACATTAGCATTTTTAGTGATATAAATATACTATTGAGAGTACAAATTAATTCGGTCCGTTTTCAAAAGGTGGCTCTGACTGTTATGAATGTTTCTTAGTGACAGCTGGTTTCGGTGGTTTCAGAGAGGTAAGACATCTGTCAATAATATTCAGTTTATATCGCTTTGAGTTTCATACAAAAACCCTGTTTTTACTTTGTTGAATATGTCAAATTTTGTGGTAACTAAGCAGCATTTGCGGGATGTTTTATGTTTCTGCTTGAATTGGAAGAGAAGTTCAGCTGAAGCGCATCGAATGCTTGTAGAAGTTTATGGTGACAATGCTCCAACTGATAAGTCATGTAGAGCAGTGTTTCCCAAAGTGTGGTACGGGAACAGTTAAGCGGGGGTACGCGTTCTCGTGCGAAATATTTTACAACAAGCGAAAATTTCAAAAAATTTATTTAAAAACAAAGCTAGCCATGAAAATTTACGATTACGTATTTTTCTATTGGCTATTTTTTGCACAGTTAACAGTTAATAATTAGTGGTGTCAACAGCCAGTTGGGATTTTTAACTTTTATGCAATTTTTTAATAGTAGAAAATACATTCATTTTTTAATTAGGGGTACAGAACGTTACGAAAAATTTAGAAAGGGTACACAAAAGTCATAAGTTTGGGAAACACTGATGTAGGGAATGGTTTCGACGTTTCAAGAATGGTGAATGAAGAATGGTGTAGCATACTATGAGCTGCTACAACCTGGCGATTCCATTACGGGCGATCGGCATAGGCTACTATCGATTCGTTTGAGTCGTGCATTACGAGAAAAACGGCAGGAATACGAGCAAAGACATGACAAAGTTATTCTTCTGCATGATAACGGTCGGCCTCATGTCGCAAAAGTAGTACAAAATTATTTGGAAACGCTCAAGTGAGATATTTTACCGCACCCGCTGTCTTCGTCGGACATTTCTCCTTCTGATTACTGGTTGTTCCGACGGATACAGCACGATTTGGCAGGTCACCGTTTAACTTCTTTCGCGGAAATCGAAAATCGGCTCCTAACTTGGATCGCCTCAAAAGACGAGACATTTTTTTCGAGATGGAGTTCAAAAATTGTCTGAGAGGTGGGAAAAAAGTTGTAGCCAGCGATGAACAATACTTTAATTAATATGTTCATTCATTTTGCTCTGAAATAAATGTATTTTTGACCACAATAAAATGGACCGAACTAATTTGTACTCCCGATATAATATGCTGAAATATTTGCATTACATTATGTATTTCATTATATTTATTGTATTATTAAATGCATAATTTACGCATATATATTAGATATAATCCTTCAAAGATATACTTTACCTAGATAAATCTTTTAAAAATGCTTCTCATATATGGGTAGCAAAATTTATAAAAAAACGTTTCAGTGATGATTCAGAAATTTTGAGAAACTTTTTCACAGTAATGAAAAACAGGTCTATGATGGCAAGTCCGTAGCAAATTGAGGAGTTCTTAACATTTATTACAGTAATGATGTGTAAACACGTATATACATTTTTCTAAACAGTTCGTACGTATTAGAGAAGAACGTAACAATTTTTGTCATATCCGTGTTCATCATATTGAGAGGAATTAAAAGTATTCATCTAGTAGATAGTGAGTAAGAGGAAGAGCCCCAATATATATTTAAAATAAAGTATAACGGAAATGAAACTTTGTAAATAAGACTAATAATATAGTTATGTGTAAACAAGTATATACATTTTTCTAAACATTTCGTACGCATCACCAAAGAAAAAGAAAACATAACCATTTTTTTTATCATATCCTCGAATGAAATTGAAAATATTTATCTAGAAAGCTAGATTTGTTTTTGAAAATTTGTTGCCCAGTGAATTTCCCCCGACTACTAGTCAAAGAGATAAAATAAACACACACACACACACACACACACAAATAAAAAAAATATAAAAAAAAATAAAAAAACAGATAACAGATTATCGTTAGACGCGTGACAGGGAAAGAGCCCCAAGATATATTTTAAATAAATTATAAGAGAAATTAAACTATATAAATTACGAGTTGTTAAATAAGATTTAAAAAAGAATTATGTTAACTACTCCGTGGCTTGGCGAAAGATAGAGGCAAACTCTTAGAATAATAAATTCTTATCTCCTTTTTCAATTAAACTGTGAATAATTTAAAACACAAAATAAAAAGTTATGCAGTTAAAGACAAGTTAGTTGGTTAGAAAATGATGAAGAAAAAAAAAATTGACTAGTATGCCTCCACCAAAAACCTTAAAAATAATAAATTTTATTACTAAACAAAGAAATGTTTCTAAGCAGTAATTTAAATGCTCACAATTAAGTCATAAAAATATAGAGTGTCATATTTTTCATTATAATATTAGAATTATACCACGTGAGTCATAAAACTCGGTGGCTTATCCATTTTCTTCAGTTTCTATCTCTTCCAGTTTGTATTAATTATTCTACGACGATTCCATAATATATGTGGAACATCACTGAAACAAATCAGGAATTTTTAATAAATCTACAAGATGTGCAAAGAATTATATTATGGACTTTTTTGAAACAATTCGCTACTTTCAAATGGTATTATCTTAGGAAATAATCTGCTCTAAATATTTCATTTCCGAAAATCTATGATATTATTTATTTTGTTCATTTATTTGTAGATTTCTTCGAAATATACGCTTGTAAATTTTTTATGAAATATTACAATTTAATTTGATGGAGGCTTTATTCATTTGGCGGCTTTTAGTGGCTGGAAACAAAATTCTTTCGCGGCTATAAAAAGCTAAAATTCGAGAAGTAAAAATCCTTATTTCGCTATATTGAACTATATTAACTACCTTTCAATGTATAATTTTCCTCGCCTATGTTTCTAAAGGCTTGCCGTC
This sequence comes from Parasteatoda lunata, assembly GCA_949128135.1. Classification (NCBI taxonomy): domain Eukaryota; kingdom Metazoa; phylum Arthropoda; class Arachnida; order Araneae; family Theridiidae; genus Parasteatoda; species Parasteatoda lunata. The sequence goes on along the minus strand of OX421973.1, from coordinate 9,205,733 downwards.
CTAGTAATTCTTTATCTGCTGTGCTAACAACTGTTTCCTCCGTTTCTTCCGTCGTTTTTTCTTTTATTAGACGTAGTTTATTGCAAATTTTGACTTTGTAACCGTAAGTACGTATTATCGTAAGTTTTTAATTTGAATTTAAAACAGCAGAGTGGGATTCGGCTCTAAAATAATTTTAAACTATCTTAAACCGTTGTTATGAATGCTAACAATTGTTTTTATTATCGTTTCTGTTTTTTCAGGCAATTAAAAATACTCTGATGTTCTTTCTTCTACATAGTGAGGCAAACCCATTTTGATTGCTAACAATTATTTTTGAAATCTGTTGTTTTCTTCAGCAATTAAAAAAGTTTCAGCAATTAAAACCATTCCGATTACTAACAATTGTTTTTGAAATCTGCTTGGGCAATTTAAAAGATTCAGATGTTCTTTCTTCCTCATAGTGATGCAAATCTATTTTGATTATTAACAAATGTTTTTGAAATCTGCTCTTTCTCCGGCAATTATAAAGATTCTGATGTTCTTTGTCTCACTTAATGATGCAAAACCATTTTGATTGCTAGCAACTACTTTTGAAATCGGCTTTTTCTTTGGTAATTAAGAAAGGTTCTGATGTTCTTTTCTCCATTAGTGATGCAAACCTATTTAGATTACTAACTATTGCTTTTGAAATCTGATGTTTTTCTACACTTAAAAAGGTTCTGGTGTTTTTCTTCTACAAAGTGATGCAAACCCATATTGATTACTAACAAATGTTTTTGAACAATTAAAAATTTCTCGGACAATTAAAAAGATTCTAGTGCTCCTGGCCTCACTTAGTGATGCTAAACCATTTTGATTGCTAGGAATTACTTTTGAAATCTGCTTTTTCTTTGGTAATTAAAAAAGGTTCTGATGTTCTTTTTTTCACACAGTGATGCCTATTTTAATTACTGACAACCTATTTTGATTACTAACAATTGCTTTTGAAATCTGTTGTATTATTCGACAATTAAAAATTGTTTTGGTGTTCTTTCTTCCACATAGTGATGCAAACCTATTTTGATTACTAACAATTGCTTTTAAAATCTTATGTTTTCTTTGACAATTAAAAAGATTCTGATGTTCTTTCTTCTATATAATGATGCAAACTCATTTTGATTTCTAACAATTATTATTTGAAATCTGCTCTTCTGCTTTCTCGGGCAATTATAAAGGTGTCTGATGTTCTTTGTCCCCTCTGGTGATTCGTTAGATTATGATGATTTTTTTTCCTTTTCTAAATATTGAGTCGTGACCCCTAATGTGTTGACTTAATTTTACAAGGATTTTGAAAATATATATGAATGTGTTGGTCATAACAGCGAACTCTGTAGATATAGATTACTAATTCTGTTTCGCTGTAACGAAAATAAATTTCCGAGACAAGGTACTCTTTAGAAGAGATTCTTCATTATAAGATAAACAATGCATAGTTTTTCTGTTTCATGAAAGAAATTTCGATCTAAAATTTAAAATTTCCATATTGTAGAATAACAATTTCAACAAGTAAAATTTCCAAAATACATCAAGGCCTGTAACGAAAAAGTATTAAAAAAAACTTAATTGAATTTCGTCAGAAAATAGAGTATCAAAATCCACAAAAGGTGCAAAATTAGCCGTATTTTAAAAAAAGAACTACTGACTTATTGTTTCAAGATATTATTAACATCATTAAGAATAAAATAAGCATCAAAATCCATGTAAATAATAGATTTCAACAATATTTAAAGAAAAGTACGAGTAACTCGTAACTGTTAATTTGTAGGGGGTACTCTTAATTATCAGATAAACGATGTATCACTTTTTGTGAGTTAAACATAAAAACCGAAATAAACACCTAATTGAATATTACCAGAAAATGAGTATCAAAATCTAGAAAAAGTGCAAATTGTAACATTGTTATAAGAAAAACTATTTATTTATTATTTATTTTAAGCATTAATATCATTTTAAGAAAAAAGTGAGTAACAATAAAATCCTTATAAAGTGTAAATTTTGCCATTATTTTAAAAAAAGAATGAGTGACTAATTACTTTCAGACATTTTTATCGTTATTTTAGGAAAAGAAAGAGAGACTAATGATTTTAAGACATTATTAACATTATTTTGCGAATAAAATGAGTATCAAAATCAATTTAAAGTGTAAATTGTAACATTATTTTTAGAAAAGAACGAGTAACTCATTTAATTAGACTGTCAATGATTTCCTAAAATCAATAAAATGAATCACTCCGAATTAAATAGTAGAACAAATTTTCATACTTAATTTGTAGGAGGGGTTCTTGATTATCAGGTAAACGATGCATCACTTTTAAAGAAGTCTAAAATAACAAAAATTTCCAACTTAATTGAATTTCCTCAGGAAATGAATATCAAAATCCATAAAAAAGTGAAAATTGTAACATCATTTGAAGCAAAGAAAACGAGCGACTTGTTTGAAAGGACTCATAATTACTTTCCCAAATTAATCTGTCAAATTTATACTTGAGGTGAAAGAGTTTACTCATTCACTGTAGCTGTAATCGTGCAGGTGATGGACAGCTGCTTCCTGAAGTTGAAAAAAATAAACTGAAGATTGATTTAAATTTAGTTTACATCTTTCAATTTACCATCTTAATACAGCTAATGTCTTTAATTGATGTATCTATAATTAAGAAAATAACTGTTTTAACTCATGAAACTATAATAATAAAATTATAATACCCGTTTTGTTTAAATAAAAACCAATTAAAAAAAAAAAATTTCCCAATTTTGCGCTGTAACAACGAAAACGTAAGTAAATCAATGATACCGTTTAAGAGAAATTTATAAAAATTCTGAAATTTCCTAAGTTTCCAAGTACAATATTTAAAGTTGTTTGAGCAATAAAAGTTGATTAATAAGTAATGCATGCTCACGTCCAAGGTTGTTCAAACAATTTTCATCACAACGAACATACGGACCAATCTGCTTCAAACAAAAATATTGCTCAAAAGATTAAAAATACGAAGAGAAAATTTTTAAGCATAAGCTGAAAATAAAAATTCAGATTTTGTGCAAAATATGTTGCTATAATGTCTATCTTAATACTATTTTAGAAATTTTTCCTAAACATGTATAGATGCACATTTTAAAGGTACATAGGTTAATACTTTCAATCTTTTACATTTTCTTAAATTTCTCAAAAAATTCTCAGGGGTGTTTAGGTCCTACAATTTCGCATACTTATCATTAAGTTTATAGCTTTCAGATGTTTGAGAGACCAGTAATAAATTGTGATCGAAAACAAGCATTTTTGAACACCCTATGCCAGAAAATATAGTTTCAATTACTTTAGCTATACTTGCAATAATTGCATAAAATTTTGTATACCTAGCTTCATGGAGATATGGATATTTTTATAAACAAAATTACCTTTTTTCCTAATGTGTTTTTGCAATAACTGTAAGGATATTCAATAAAATTAAAGAAAAGTTTTGAAGCAATTTTTCATTAATCTAAAACTTCTCTTCTAAAATTTGAAAAAAATTGCGTTAAAAATCGCATAAGATATGAGTATTTAAAGTAGTTCTTACATACTTTGCACGCGCGAAAAAAATTATTTCTTTTTCAAGTTTTTGCAGGGAATCGTATTTGGTAACGAATGAAAAAAGTTCGATTCCAATCAATTAAAGATTTAAAAAGTTTCTACCGGTTTTCTAAGTTGTTTTGTATTTTTTTAAAATGAAACTCTAAAGGATGTTTTCCATAAGTTTCATTTTGTATCGCAAGACAAAATTTAATAGCAAATGATAAAACCTTACACTAATCGTCCGAACATCTAAATGTGATGATATAAGAAAAGAAGGCATAATTTTATATCTCCCACATTGCCGATGCTATTTTGTATAAAACTTGTTTGGTACCGTCATGTGGGGCTACTTCGTGCATGATTTTGCAGTTTTTGAACTTTGACATATAAAAAAACTATGTTAATTCCAACTTTAGTAAAATTTATCGATATTATATTCATAACTGGACTCAGACGAGTGAATTTGATCAATTTGGCATTGTTTGTATGTAATATTTACAAATAATAAGCCAAAACATACCTTGCACAAAGTGGCACCCAAGTGGGGCTACTTTGTACAGCGATAGGAATTCAGTTTAATAATCATGTTTTTAGTAAAATATTGATATAAAATTGTTAAAAAAGTTAATTGTTGACATTTTTAATAACAAAAACATCAAGATATGTAAAGATATTAGTTTGAAAATAATTTTCAGCGCTAAAAAACCATTTTTTATAAAGAATTTTTTCTTAAAAAGAATGTTTATTTCAAAACATTTGAAATCCTCGAAATCGGGAACCTTCCTGTTTGTGCGGTCAAGGTATCGTTTAGTGATGAGCCTTAGATCAAAAAGTTGCAAAGGTACACTCCATTCGGCAAGAAGTGCACAATACTTAGACAGAACTTGCTCTTCAGTTGCCGTCAAAATCACCTGATGTCCTATAAAATATATTTTTATGTGTTAAATCGTTTGATTAATTCTTTAGAAAAATCTTTGTAGAGGAAAAATAATAGTTTACCATGACGTTTCACGTGTTTCTTGTGAATTTTATTAGCGATAGTATTTCTTTGGATTTTGTACTTCCGAGAAGCTTCTGCAATCGACATACCACCAGCAACTGCTTGCAAACATTGTTGCAGCTTTTCTAAAGTGTAATCATGGTAGTTTCTCGTTCCAGATATTATTTTTTTATAACGTCTGACCATTTTTCTGTCGAAAAAAACGAATGAAACTTTGCACAAAGTAGCCCCACAGTGCATTTTTTTTTCATTTTCCTTTTATTTGTTATTAATTTTCAAATTTTTTTAACACTAACATGATATAATTGTTTAGTAATATATAAATAATAAATTTTGCACTTACGATAATTGTTTTATCAACGTCTTTGCATTTCACAGCTAAAGTTTCCACGCACACTTTTCGACGTCCGATGTTCTCGGAAAGTTGTTGACATTGGATAAACAAAACACACTCTGAGATTGTTTTAAAATTCGAAAAAATGTTTGTAGTAATAGAGGAGACTTCTATCTTCAAATTCCACACATTTTTAACGTGAAAAAAAACATAATACTGAATAGTAGCACTTGAAAAGTGCCAAATTTGAATTTGCATAAAGTAGCCCCCTGTTGCACAATGTAGCCACATGACGGTAGTACAAAATAAAATTTATGGAAAAACCCTGATCACTAAGAACCATCTTCTAGAAAAGTACAAAACTATTTAGAAAATTGCAAGACACTTTAAATTTTCAACATATTCAAATCAGATTTTTTTTCATTAGTTACTAATTACAATTCACTGCAAAAGTACGATAAAAAAAATTTTTTACTTCTTTCTATGCATGAAAAAACTACTTTAATTACTCTTACCTGGCTCTATTTTTAAAGAATTTCTTTCAAAATTTAAAATTATTTTTTTTACTTAAATATTTTATTAAATATATTTAAAGTTATTGCAAGAAAACGAATGGCAAAATAAAATATATTTTTTGTAAAAATGTCCATTTCTCAATAAATATTTAAGCTAAGCTTACGAAATTTTATTCAATTATTGCAAATAACTATAAAAGTAATTTATACAAATTACAAGTTTATTGCCGTATTTTCTGCTAGAGGATGTTCTTAATGTATTGTCGGTTCATCAAACCTCTGAAAGTTTTAAAATTCATTGATAACTATAAGAAATCGCATGATATTAAATAGTCCTCTCGTTATTAAATAGTCCTCTTTATTAAGCAATTTGAAAAAATATCAAAAATTGATAATATCTCATACATTATTGTATGTATATTTGATATTTATTAAACAGCACCTATTACCTGAATTCTAGTAGAACTAATTGCCAAAATTAATTAAGCGAAACTGGTGTAAAAAATAGTTTACCGATTTCTCATTGCTTCCCGAAAGGAATAATCATTTTCTCAATGTTTCAATATCTTATATTCGTTCATATGATTATGACTATATTGCGTTATTATTATTGACATGTTATTAAAAATGAGTTTTCTTTAAGGCGATCTATTTTTTACTCATAAACAAAATCAATAAAAGTATTATGTAATTTTTTTTATTGAAAAAATATTTTCAATATACTTCTACAGAATTGGGTACTTGCACATCGAGGAGAAGAAGATCACGGTTACCCATATATGTGACCTATGATGTCAATTGATCGTTTATAAGAAAAATGGCGTCTTAAAGTAATGGTGAGTTTCTTCACATTAGATAGAATGTTAATTATCGTGAAATAAATTAAATGCAGCTCCATATCGTACCTCAAATTTGTTGAAATATAAATTTTTCTCGTTTACGTCTTTTACTTGATTTAAATTTATTATTTGTTTATGTATTTTATTGTAAACGGGATATATTTTTGTTTTGTGTGCCTGGGAACTGCGATGCATAATTAGTTTGCTTATGTTCTACATGGTTTCATGTCTGTCTTTCTTTAGTAAGAAATATATAGTGAAAGAATTGAAATATTTGTGAAAGAATCATTGCAAAAGAATATAAAATGTGTCCCTTAAGATAATTAATATTTGACCGGCTTGTCTTACTTGAATTAGAACAGAAAGAACAGTTGCTAACATAAACAAATGGCACATTTCAACAGCCAATCAGAATCTGGATTCCTACACTACGTCACTTGCAGGTATCCCATTAAGCGATTTAATTTATTTATGCAGTGTAAAGAACGACACTAAACCTTAAAGAAACGTCTATAAATTATTACAAAAATAAATGTATGTTTTAATACATATAATTGATAACTATATATATTAATCTTCTTAGAAATTCTGAGTATGGATGGTGTTTTCTACACTAGGGAACGCTGCAAGCTCCATACTGCCTAAACTTCCGGGTTACTGTTTCCGTTGTATTTTAAAGCCATTTGGCATCATTGTGTTTTGAGATTCTTGCAAACGTCGTATTTGATTACTTATTACTTGTGTTTACAATGCTAAAAATACTTGTTTTTACAATGCTAAAAGTGTTAACACTAACGTAAAATGGTGCACAGTTTGCAACAAGAACAAACAGTAATAAACAAATGGAAAGAGGCCACATCAGGACTGCCAAAAAGCGAGTTATTCAAAATCTAGCAACCATGTCACCTTTTTTAACAATATATCTATAAATAACTAAAACAAATTTTCACTTCAAACTCACCAGAATTACTTAATAACATTAATATCTTATGAAATACGGCAGATTTAAGCTCCGAAATTATCTAATTTACTTCTTTCGATGAAAACAAAATTATCTGTTTGAAAATATCGCCTCGCAGAATAAGCTGTAGTAAGTAATAAGTGTAATATGGAGCTCGAGATCGTTATTGTTTACATTTATATTGAAAACACCATCCATTAATTCTTATCTGTGTTTAAATAAGTGTCTTAAACTAACATAATTAATACGGGTTAACTAAATCTCACAACATTGTCGTTTTTTATTAGCAATTTTTTTGACAGTGTAAAAAATTCATTCCTATATTTTACTGATTGCCGACCAGGTGGCTGTGTGGTTAGCGTGCCTGACTGCGGATTCTATGGTTGCGGGTTCGAATCCCGCTCAGGGCAGGGATGTTTCTTTCTCTCTGTGTTCCATGTCCTTTCTCCTTTGTGTGATTGTGTGAATGTGACCCGCCCTATAAACGGGTGTGACGTGGGCGACGCAGCTCCTCCGCCGTGCCCACTGGGTAACGAGAAGAAAGTAGCAGTTCTGGCACTTCTGGCCAATGGGACAATACACATCCCAAGTGCCCGCCATTAAAAAAAATATATTTTACTGATTTCTTTCAATAGTTATAAACAGCTTCGTGTTGAGCTAATATGTCTACAATGCGTGGTTGTATCTTTACGAGTCTAATCGTGCCAGATCGGGGAAATAAACGCTTCCATGAGCAGTTGCTACAAAACTTATATAAGGAAGCGTTTGGAATGATGGGCAAAACTGCGAAATCTCCCTATTGTATTGTTTTATAGAAATAATTTTCAAAAACGTAACTTCAAAATCAAAAAATGAACACCTAATTTCAGATGACTTCAGGGATACTAATTCGGTGATATCAAATGCAATAATTTAGTCATTGATATTACCTGAAAATAACAAATAAAAATAGTTAAATCATGAAAAATGTGATATTTTATTTTCTGGTTAAATAGTGTTGTAAGCATCTTTATTATTTTTTAAATGTTAAAAAAAATGGCTTCAAAAATGGCTTTAAAAAATTACACGATAAATGCAAATTTACAAAATTTAGTGGTACTAAGCCACTTGCAATTTCAATTTGTTTAACGTCAGTTTTTTTATTATTAGTTACAACATTACCGATTACATAGTATTGTGAGTTTTCATAACTTTCTAGTCCTTAAATTTTATTTTAATATCTTTATATATATTTGTAAATTGTAAATTGCAATTACAGTTGTAAATACAATTGTAAATTGCATTTAAATTATAAAAAGTAGCTTTTTGTTGCGTCACGCCAGTGTTCTGCATTTGAGCTCTGCTGGTGCTGGTGCATTTCTCAGCTTATGTTTTGTCTTATAACCCACTTCCTGATAGGTCACAAAAGATTTTTATCGCAACTGATTTCTTGCGAAAAAAGTTGTTAAAAATTAAATATTTGCTTAAATCAATGGTTTACTCAATTAAAATTGTTGTTGGTCGGTTTGAAATATCGCAGAAGTCTTTGACATACATATTTCAAGTAAAGTCATAAGTAATGCAAACAAAAAATATTTCCTAAAGAAAAATATAGCCATGCGTGGAAAAAAAATAAAGCAACTTTTTTTAAAAGAATTCGTTGTTTTTGAATACTTAATCAACTGTATCAGACAGCCAGACGACAGTTATTTGATGAACGAAACGTTAAATGTTGAGTAGTCACCATTTTTTTTTTTTTTTTTTTGTTAACTTTAGAGTAAAGAAGTTTGTTCGAATATGGTAAAAAACAAAAGAAATCTTTAGTTTTCTACTGATTGAATTTCCTACTCAATTTCCTAATCTAAATTAGAGAGGAAATCGTCAGTGTAAACATATCGTCCGTCGGGGTACTTCTACTTATTAACTTAAGGCACTTCCCGATTTAAAAGCATTTACATTATAGATCAATTAATTGACGTAAAAACTTTGGACATCTTTTGCACTTTATGCATACTTATATAAAAGTTGTCTAAGACACGTATGTTTAATACAAAAAAAAAAAAAAAAAAAAAAAAAAAAAAATAAGTAAATGAAAAAAAAACAAAAAACAAACACGGTGAATGAATTTATACTGGAATGTTGGGTTATTTACGAATTTCATGTTTGACTTCAGTAAATTAAATTGTGCTTCTCAAAACATTTAAATAAAATTAAAAACGTAAAAATATTTGTGATATTTTACCTTCCTTCCTTCACCCTGATGCTTTTCAAAAGATATAACTCCAAAAAAAATGGCAATCAGTTTACAACACAAAACATTTATTAAAAAAATTGTAAATGAATCTGAAGAAAATTAAACATAATTAAACCACTAAAACAAAACTAGTAGCATACACCTCCGCTCTCCATCAGAGCATTCCCTCCTCTGTCTTTTTTACAACCTCTACCTTGATGACAGCGCCATCACAACATGGAGGCAAGACAATATTAATTAATTTATTTATATTAAATTTTTATTTCAAAAAGTTTGGATAAAAAGTAACAACAAGAGCCGCGATGGCTCAGGATAGAGCGTTCGCCTTCCAATGAGATGAGCCGGGTTCGAATCCCAGCGATGGCTGGTCGATACGAATTGCGCATTCGGCTTGCACTGTCCACAATGCTGACGTGAAATATCCTTAGTGGTTGAAGGATGTGTTAGAGTCCTCTTGTCGTGAGGCTAACCATGGAGGTTCTCGCGGTCTTCCTCTCTATGTATCGCAATTGCGGATTAGTTCCAACAAAAAGTCTCCACGAAGGCATATTTCTCCCAATATTTGATCCAGCAGTTCCCTTGTGTTCTGGATTGATTAAGTTCAAAATTACAAGGCTTCAGAGTTTCGACTTTTTACAAACTTAAGCATCGTGAGCACTTACCAAACTCATTGCAATAAACCTAGCAAAGGATGTCAGCAGTTATTTGCAAAGATGCAGGTTTTTTCAACTGCGACAAACGTTGCAACGATTTAACTCAAGTTCTTTAAGTTCTTTAAATTCTTTAATCTTAAAATGAAATTTTTTTTAATTTTCCAACTGGTGATATTTTATTTACTTTTAAAAAAAATACTTTGATAGCAGAAAAATTCACGTTTTAATTTTAAAAGTCAACATTTTCTATGATGTTAACATTAATAATAATGGAAGATTAAAATGTCTTAATCAAGCTTTTGTAAACGAGAATCCTAAGTGTTCAAACATTAATAAAAACTAGGCATAAAAAAAGTTACAAACTAATAATTCGGAACTAGATGCAGCAGGTATCGAAAATCCCGATTGCAATTAACGGAACAAGGTACTTTATAATTGAAAAACTCATACGCCATCAGGCTAGAGGTCCAAATGTTCAACAGAATCTGTATTGTCAAGACACTAGGGTTATGAGGATGCCGTAAGTTCGACCGAGCGATAATAAAAGCCTTAATGTGTTTTATAACAAAGAATCAACTTAGGATCAATTATTACTATTGATAACAGAATGTCTCCTGAAATAAAAATCCGACTCTATCTGGAAAATAGGATTGTCTATGATGCCTGAGAAGATTTATTAAATCTTGGTGTCTTTCCAGAAAAACAAAGTTGTTAATTTACAAAAGTCTTGTCAGGCTAGTCTTGACATACGCTTCTGAAGCTTGGACAATGACAAAACTGGAGGAAAATTGTATCACAATATTTGAGAGAAAGATTTTGCTGAGTATACTTGGTGGTGTAAATGAAAACAGTAACTGGAGAAGGAGACTTAACTTTGAACTGTACAAGATTTATAAACAGCCCGATATTATAAAATACATGAAAATAAATAGAATTAATTGGATGGCCCACGTGATTCGAATGAGTGATGACAATACCATAAAAAAAGATACAACTTTTTAGACCTACTGAAACAAGAAAGCTGGGAAGGGTGCGGTTGAGATGGGCTGACTCGGTGGTGGAGTCTGATTTTCTTGCAATTAATGAAAGGAATTGGAGATCAAAGATAAATCGGAAGTCGCTAGGGAGAAATCTTCAGAGGAGGGCATTGGCCCACATTGGGCTCTCTGGCCAGCTATGATGATGATGATGTGTTTTATAACAGGGATGCCTATTAGCCTCAAGTAGAATGGAAACATCTCTCAAAATGGAGAAGAAAAAAATCCCCCGATTTCAGCAAACAATAAAAATACATATCAAATTTTTATTCAAACAACATTTTAGCTGTATCTGAATACAGTGCGAATTTCACTATTACATTCACCGTTTAAAAAATTTTATAAAATATTACTTTCGAAAAGCAAAATTAACATTATAAAAAAGTATCATAGGAAAAAAACACGGAAAAAACGTACCTCTAAGCTGAACTCACTCACAAAGGGGTAATGCATTGTTTTTTAAAAATCAATATGAATTTAACAACCGATTTAACCTAATGAAATAAAACATCTATTAAAATATTACAGGATATTTTTTTTAAACAATCAATACACAAGGATTAATTGTGTAAAGGAATATGTAAAGGTATGTAAAGGAATTTTTAAAATTTTATATATATTTTTTAATTATATATCTACAATGATAGTAGTATATATTAATCATGCCGTTTGTATCAATTAGCAATACTCTCTCAGGTGGTTAATCTCTTGATAAGTTAAAAATATTAACAAAATTGATGAAATGTTCCATTGTGTTTTCAACTGGTGACAAAAGTTGCGTAATAGGTAATTTTTTAAAAATAAAAATCACTTCCCGAAAAGTTTTATTTTCATATCTATCTTATACTTATCTACGATACGATAAGAGTAATTATCAGAGTTAAAAAAATTTTAAAGCTCATACAAGAATCCTAACTAGTTAGTTAAAAATTTTCGGTTCTACTAATTTCAAATTAGTTCTTGCATAGTAATTAATTTTAAAACAATATTTAATTGTATTCGAATTAGTTACTCGTACTTTCATTTCAGGCGCAGTTTTGCACTGCAATGTTTATTTTACGGCGAGTTTTTTCTTCTTCCTATTGGCTATTTCATGATTCCTTATTTTCGGTGCTTTTTTTCTGGGCTGTTTTTCCTGTTTATTTCCTCTTACTTGTGAGGATATTAATACACAAGTCATACGATGCGGGCACTGATTAATATATGTTTATCTGAGCTTTATGCCCTTTCAGCAGAACAACTTATAACATCTAAGTTTATTATAACACCCGAAGATTTAGGGAAACAAAGGAATTGGTTGATAGAATGAAATAGTGCGATAAAACTTTTAAAATCACGGATCCCTTTTGATTCCAATTCTCCCTCGTCATTCTATTCAGAAGAAAAAATATCTTTTGCATTTCATCACATTGCACTTAATTCTCTGTAAACTGATAAAAAAGAATTTAATTCTTAAACAAAAATTGAAGTTTTCAGCCTATGATGCCTCACTTCCATCTTCTTTAAAGGAAAATTTCTCAACAAATAAGTGTATGTTGCATAAGATCTCTAACATCTTTCTCGGACATAATAAAAATGACTAAAATGACCCCACCAAAAAAAAGATTTTAAAAATATATCCACCCCTCGAACACAAAAAAAATTAAAGTTAACGTTTTAGTCCAATAAATAGAATGGTTATAACTAAATGTATTTCCTTTATTATGTCATTTTGAGTTGAAGATATATATATATTTTATAATCATAATCGTCGTTGAACAGCCGACCCAATTTTGGGTTTGCTACTACTAATGTTCAACTCTGTAGACTTGTAATTTTGAACCCAATCCAGATGAGAAGGGAACTCCTGGATCAAGTATTGGAAGAAATTTGCTTTCGTGGAGGACTTTTTGATGAAAACTGACCCGCATTTGCGTTACATGGAGGGGAAGACTACGAGAACCTGTCACGGTTAGCCTGATGGCAATTTCGCTCTGACTCATGATTTATCTAACAGTGAAGATATTTTACGCCAGTACTGTGGTCGATGCGAGCCGGATGCGGAATTCGTATCGACCAGCCAACGCTGAGATTCAAACTCGGTTCACCTTATTGGAACGCTCTATCCCCTGAGCCACCACGGCTTTAAGTTGAAGATATGAAGAACTTGAAAAGAAAAGTCCCCCCCCCCCAAAAAAAAAAGTTAAAGTATTCCTAGCAAAAAAGAATTTTAAACAAATAACCATTCATGAAAACAATTCCCGTCCTTCTCACATTTTCTTCAGTTAAAAATACGCTACTCTTACTTATTGTTTAATTTAATTGTAAAGTTTTGCATTGAATTCACGATAAGTTTTTACTGAAAAAAATTATCCCGAAATACTCCGTTATTATCCCGTTTAAAAAAATCCATACTTTCTATATTTTTCTATACTTTCAAAAATATTCCGAAAATACAATTTACAGTTTTAAGATTACAAAATTGTCTAAAATAAATTTATTTTTTTTAAATTATCCACCCTCAAAATTTGCTATTGTAATTTTTGCCCTTGGTACCCCCTGTGGGCACCCTTTTTTTTATAAAATAGAACTAAAGGTTCTAAAAAAATTGATTTGATTTAATACTTTCTTAGGTTAGGATATTTTAAAGTTGAGCATCCAAATCCCCTTAAAGCGATTTCTCGATTTGTCAGGCACGTGATTTCTGAAATGACGCAATATATTTGACAAAAAATATTTTGTAAATATGCATGCATCTATGCCAGGAATACTTAGTACGAAACGTGAGTACATAAAAGTAATTTTTTCATATTCATAAAAATGCAAAATTATAATTTCTAGTTGTCATTCCAACGGAGAATCGTCTTTCAAGACATTCTGAGTTACAAACAATCTAATAGTCCTATATATATAGAAGGAGGTTGTATATGTAGTTTTTAAGTTGTCCAAAAAGTAAAGTCTAATTTTAACTAATTCTGTACTGGAAATATAAATGCAGAACTTTTCTATACTTTAATATAAAAAGACGTTAGGGAAGGTACCTTAACGCGCTTAGTATGAAATAACGGCATACTAATTTTAGAAAACTGCTTTGGATTGAAGTAAATGGAAAACTTTTTTTTTCTTCTCTAAATAGAAGTAATTTAAAACCGTGCATTCTTTTTCACAATTTCTCTAACAAAAAAAATGGAGCTATCAAAATGTTTGATCTACTTTATGCTAATTATATTCATTAAAAGAAAAATAGGTAAACCATAAATCAATAGGATGCCACCAGTCTCGTTAAATCTTCAAAATCGTGACTTAATTTTAACAAACTAACAGAATAAACAGCTGCAACTTCGATGAAAATTTGAAAAAAAAGGGAGTGTAAAGTTCAAATCTAACATACTAATATTAGATGTTACAATTTACTCGATACGGTTTTTTACCACCTCCACCAAAATCGTGACTAAATTTCCAACATCTTCATCTAAAGCGAAAAATACCTGGTATAAAAAAAGAAAAAGTCTGCTATTGACCTCGGGTGTAATATACTGTTTCTTCTAATAAACACCGCACTAACAAATACATACAAATCTAATGAAATCATTTCCTTTCACTTCACGAAAAAAAACATCGTCTGCGAGAATGAAAATAAAAGTTCTTTTTTACGTATATCCGCAGGCATCGTTTTCATCTTTTTTTCAGATCTCCCAAAAGCATCATTCGCGCAATTAACCCGGTTATAAGAAAAGAGAAAGGTAAGAAAATAACGGGATGAAAGAAAAAAAAAGAAAAAAAGATCAACTGGTCTGTATTCCACCTGTCCTTTCCCCGATGAAACGAAACAAAGCATTAAAAAAAAATCACTCTCATCTTCATTGGAGGATGGCCGAAATCGGGACAGAGTGATGTCCAGCGATTGTCCTATATATATAAGGAGAAAATCAGAATGACTTACAATCAAATCAGTTAGCTTCACCAAACCATAAGGAGCTCTCACTGAACTTCATAGAACTTTTTTACCATGGCTTCACTAAAGGTAAGTTACTAAGAAAATTTAACATCAGTTTGTGATCAATGAATTCACTGGATAAAAATTTATTGAAAATGTAACATTATGAATACAAATATTACTTTGAAATTTTAAATAGTTAATAATGATTATTTTTTCATATAATAGGTTTTAATGAATAAGGAGCTTAATTCATAATTTTAAATCACAAAGAGCTTTCACTGTATTTTCTATATTTTTTACCATGGCAACACTTAAGATCAGCACAATAAGAAAATTTACAACATCAGCTAGTGCTCAAAGAAAACACCGGATGAAAATTGACTAAAATTTAAATTAGTAATACTTTTATTTTTTATGAAATTTTAAATAGTTATTAAATAATTAATTTCTTATGTTGTACTAATTATTGTTGAAAGAAAATATCTTTAAAATGTTTCAGTAAACTCTATGAAAGGTGTTTTTTAGATATTGATATTAATTATAAAGAAATAACGATATTGTATATCAAATATGATGATGCGATATGAATGTTTGAAATAGATTGTTATCAACTTAATTTATTAAAAGAGTTATTGTTTTAATTTAAGCCTTAATAATTATGAAATAAATAATGATTTAATTTATATTACTTTAAAACTTTTTAAATACTAAAAATATTTAATAGATGCTTTCCTCAATATAATATTTTAGTATTAAGTAATGAAACAAATCTTTTAACACTTGTTATTTAACATAATAAAAAAAATTATATTTCTTTTTTTAAATTTTATCATTAAGGAATATAAATGTTATTAAATAAAAATTTCCAAGAAAAATATAAGCATAATATAAATAATGTAAAAATCTTTATTTTTTGAAGAAATAAAAATAAATTTAATGAGGGATTTAGAGTTAAATTTAATTTTATTATTAATTCTATTAATTAAATCAAATTTTTAAAAATCTTTAATTTATAAATCATTATTATCAACTTACTAAGAAAAATATATAGTTAAATTTATTAAATTTAAATTCTAAACCTTTTGATTTCAGAATATTTTTAACTATATAGTTCTCTACCCTTGCGAACTTTGCGTTAGTTTAAAATTAGATATGTTTAAGTGAAAAAAATTAGTGAACAGTATAATTGTGTGTTTGAATAAAATCAGTAAAGTATTCAAAAACGAATAGTTTAAAATGAATAATATGTTAATTATTCAACAATAGAAGTTTGTGGGATTTTTGACAGTTTGCAAATATTTTTAGTTTTCATGAAAATAAATTAGTTTTTTTTATATTTATTTTTATGAAAGATTTTATAAAGTTAAGTACTTTTTTAAAAGTTTAATTTTTGGAAAATAAACTTTAGAAACTTAATAATTACCTCACAACCATTAAGCATTACAAATATAGTAACTCAAATTGTAAAATTTATAAACCTATAGTACGTAGTATAAATTATTTCAAAACTTTTTCAGTGCAAGTAAAAATATTTGTACAGGTAAATTTTTAAATAACATTCGATTTTTTATTGAAATTTTTGTGACGCAAAACATTCCTACGGTTAAAAATTCAAATACGGTTAATTACAATTTATTCAAAAACTGAAAAGACAAGAGTAAGAAAAGGCGACATTTCAAAGCTAATATTTATATTATCAATGCAAAAACATATCTGAAAACAAAATTAAAGCTTGTTTTTAATTGATGCGTTCTAAAAGGAATTTAAAAATTAGTAAAATCTTTCTACTGTAAAACTGTTCTACAGTAAAGTGTTCGACTTAGTGCGCAGGTTGTCGGGTTACCAAAACAGGTCTCTCTGCAGGAGATCAAATTTGCGATGACATGTCTTCGTATCACCCTCAGGGATATTACCCAGACCGTTGGCAATAGCCCATTGTACAGCTTTAGTGCGATGTTAATAAAGTGCCTACCTACCTTATGTTATTATTTTAAAAATTTTTTTAGTAAAAGCTAGTAGAAATAAGAAGTCAGGTATGTAATTTAATAAAATTTTAGGTAAAATTTTTATTTTGGTATCTAACTTCTTTACCTATAAAAACCACGGACATTTTAGTTTTTTATTATTATTATTTACAAAGCTATTCACTGTAAATAGCTCATTGCTAATTTACAAAATTTTTTTTTTCTCTTCTGTTTTCATACATGATGTTACTAAGTTTAAGAAATTCCATTTCAACAATTTAGCAGTTTTTTTTATTTATGGGGCAATGCAGTTTGTTCCAATAATAGATGTATGAAGAATAGTTTCAAATTACTTTCACAAAAATTTTAGTTCAATTTTTTTATTAAATAACCATAAATAGAATAAATTAAAAAGCATGATATAAAGTAAAAAAAAGGCCAATATTTTTCAATAAAAAAATCCATCTTTTTTTCAGGTCAGTAAATAGTACCTCATATTGTGAGAGAAGTCTTATTCTAATTTGTAGTAAAAATTAGAGCTGAAACGACTTATATTTCGATTGAATTCATAATTTTTCATTTTGCTTACTTAGATGTAATTTTCTTGTGAGCAATTTTTTCATAACAGAACAATGTTTTCAAAATCTTAACTTTGTCTAATCTAATTTTCTTGTTGTTGTGTTCTTGTTTTGATTGAGATGATTTGTCTCGCAGTATTTAAAAGCTTTAAGATTATCTTCTACAATTACTTCTTTATTCTTAATAATTAAAACTCGGTATATTCTATTTTGCATGTAATGAAATATATAGAATGCAAGAAGATAAAGAATTTTGTTCTATAATTTTTTTTAAACTGATTTGATTGGTTAGCAGTTTTAAAATATGAAGTCATGATTTTTTTTTTTTTTTTTAATTTCCAGCTATGGGTTTTGAGCTGTCTCATTTTAAGCGCCACATGTGCCAAAATAGAAAAAAAGAAAACTATATCCACCACAAAAGATTTAGTCGCTGCAGCAACTGGTTATGGTGGAGCTGTTAGCTTTGCAGGAGCAAGTGGAGGAGGCGGAGGATATGGAGGAAGCGGAGGAGGTGGTGGAGGATATGGTGGTAGCAGCGGTGGTGGCGGAGGATATGGAGGAAGCAGTGGTGGCGGTGGAGGATATGGTGGAGGTGCTGGAGGAAAAGGCACAACTATTCTTCTTGCTATACCAGTATCTCTAAATGGAGGTGGTAAAAGTGGAGGTGATGGTGGTTACGGAGGTGGCAAAAGTGGAGGTGATGGAGGTTATGGAGGTGGATCTACCGGAGGTGGATATGGTGGTGGTTCTTCAGATGGTGGATATGGTGGAGCTTCAATTGGAGGAGGATATGGTGGTGGTGACTCCGGTGAGTATGGTGGAGCTGCTATAAGTGCAGGTGGTTATGGTGGATCTTCAGATGGAGGTTATGGAGGAGCATCACTTGGAGGCGGTTATGGTGAAGAAGCCCTAGGTGGCTTAGGAGGTTCATATGGAGGAGAAAAAAGTTCAGGAGGCGGTGATTCAGGATATGGTGGAGCATCAGCTGGAGGTTATGGTGGGGCATCTGCTGGAGCATCTGCTGGGGATTATGGTGGTGCATCTGCTGGTGGTTATGGTGGTGCATCCGCTGGAGGATATGGTGGTGCATCTGCTGGAGGATATGGTGGTGCATCTGCTGGAGGATATGGTGGTGCATCTGCTGGAGGATATGGTGGTGCATCTGCTGCTGAATATGGTGGTGCTTCTGCTGGAGGTTATGGAGGTGGAGCTGCTGGTGGTTACGAGGGAGGATCTGCCGGTGGATACGGCGGAGGAAAAGGCGGAAATGGAGGAATTCAAATTATTTCCCTCGGTGGTGGAGGATATGGCGGTAGCAGTGGTGGTGGTGCAGGATACGGTAAAAGCAGTGGTAGCTCTGGTGGTTATGGGGGAAGCAGTGGTGGTGGAGGAGGATACGGTGGCAGTGGAGGAAATGGTGGTATCACTCTTTTAGGATTAAGTATCAGTAGCTTAGGAGGTGGTAAATCTGAAGGTGGTTATGGTGGAAGTTCAGGAGGATCAGGAGGATATGGCGGAAGTTCAGGAGGATCAGGAGGATATGGCGGAAGTTCTGGAGGAGCAGGGGGTTATGGTGGAAGTTCAGGAGGAGCAGGAGGATATGGGGGAAGCTCAGGTGGAGCAGGTGGTTATGGTGGTAGCGGTGGAGACGAATACGCTGCTGCTTTGAGTGGAGCTTTAGGAGGAGGTTACGGGGGAAGCAGCGGCGGCGGAGGTTATGGAGGAAGTAGTGGAAAAGGAGGATTAAGTGGCTATGGAGGAGGTGCATCTCTAGGGGGTGGTTATGGAGCCAGTCTAGGAGGTGGATTAGGTGGTGGTTACGGAGGCAGTAGTGGCGGAAAAGGAGGTTTAGGTGGTGGTTATGGAGGTAGTAGTGGTGGAAAAGGAGGTTTAGGTGGTGGTTACGGAGGCAGTAGTGGTGGAAAAGGAGGATTAGGTGGGGGTTATGGTGGTAGTAGTGGTGGAAAAGGAGGTTTAGGCGGTGGTTATGGAGGTGGTAATGGTGGTAAAGGATTAGGTGGAGGTTATGGAGGTGGTAATGGAGGAAAAGGCTCAAGTGGTGGAAAAGGGGGATTTGGAGGTCTTGGTGGCGGATATGGCAACGGAGGTGGAGGAAAGAGTGGTGGATATGGAGGCAGTAGTGGTGGTGGTAGTGGAGGTTATGGAAGCGGAAACAGCAAAGGTGGATTTGGCGGCATCTCAAGTTATGGAGGAAGTCAATGGTCTTGGTAACCTGGTACGTTTTTTTAAACATTTTATGAGACATAATGAAATGAACCTTTTTGAAGTATTTAAGATTTATTTACTATTTACGAAATATTTAAAATTTAACTTATATTTATTAAATCTTTAAAACATTGTTAATATTCTCAAAATATTTCAAACTTGGTCAGTAATTTCAGTGATCATTTATTGTAAGTTCAGTTACAGTACTTAGAATTCTTTGAAATATCTTTTACAATTGTTTTATAGCAGATGTAAAGTGGAAAATTAGCAACAAAATTATATTATTAGTTTTTAGTATAAACTACCGTTGAATAATTAGAAGAACATATTTATTAATTTTTAAAAATTTTAAAAGATAATTTAAAAGAACTTCACTTTTCTACCTATCAATCGTAAATTTTGAAGAAGAAAAATTAAAAAACGGGAACTAAAACTCATTTTAAATTAAAGTTTTTACTAAAATTCAGTTTAAGATTTGAAATTCAATTTAATTTTTTAATTCAATTCATGAATCCCCCTTTTAATGTTTTTTTAAAAAAAGCTCATTTTGTTGATATCCTCGATTCTTTGAAAAATTAACAAAACCAATAATTTTAATTTTAATTTAATATTTATTGTTAAGGAATAAATCTGAATGTCCAGAACCTAAAATATTTTGAATCTAACATTTAAGCAATTTTTATTAATGAAAATTAATGAAAGAGTATAAAAAAAAAAAAAACTTGTTCTAATATCCTTACTTCTTTCTTTTAGGAAAATTTTATATGAACGGATATCTTACTTGGAAGCACTTGAATCTTTATGAAAAACGTCAGAAATACGAATTCATTGGATAAAATGGTGCTGATATTTATATAATTTTATAAAATGAACTTTTGTAAAAACTGAGGCATTGCTTTTAACTGTGTTATCAGCAGTTCACAACATTCAGATCACGTGATTAAGATCACTAGATTCCATTCGTGTAACGAGTGTCTGAATTTCTGGTGAAAACTGAAGCTTACTAATTCAGTATGACGTTTTCAACTTAATTAATTCCTTGAGTGGAATTCTTGGTTCTGTTGAATCATCAAGCATTTTGAGGAATCGAAGATCAATCGGAATCATTACTTTTTGTACAGAAATGCACGATAACTTAATCGTGTCATTGTATGTTTCATCAACATATCGTGATATACATAGTTGATAATTTTGTAAATCAGCGCGCTTGTATATGTAAACTGCGAATTGTGACATAATTGCGAAAAAAATAACTAAATAAATTGTTTTTATTTTATGTATCTGTTTTAATTCTGTCTTATATTTACATGAAGCAAAACCTTAATTTATACATAAAGCAAATTTTTATTCGTAATTTCTTATAGTTTGTTTTATGGCGTTTTTATCTTGTGTTACAAAATATTTTTTAATCAAATTTGAATTGTGGATTATAACAAGACTTGAAAAGGCTCAATCATTAATTTAAATCATTCAGAGGGAACGCAGTGTACATTCATAAGTAAGTTTAATTACACTAATTTGAAAATAATTAGAATAATTAGTGTAATTACACTAATGTGAAAACCTTTCTAATGAGATTTGAATTATATTGTTTGAAAGAATAATAACTATTAAAATGATTTGCAAAATGCGTTTGATTCGATTCGTGAAGTTATTTTGTAGGAATATCTTTCTATTTCAAAAAGTTTGTCTTGTGAAATTTATAATTTAATAAAATAAAGATGCCAAAGAAGTTATGCGAGTACAAAAATTACTTGAATCAGAAAATATCATGAACAATTTTTAAATTAACATTTCATTTGAAAATCGAAAATAAATAGGTGTAGAAAAATGTTAACTCGATTTAGGAAAAAATAATTTTCAAAATGCAATAAAAACATTTAACAAATCATTATGTTTCATAAAATAATTATATGTACAAGCTACGTAAACACTCGCTTTTGCTGACATTTTGTGTTACTTTAACTCTTATCAAAAAGTAAATATCTATAAAAGTTCATTTGGTGCAAGATATGGTGCAAACTTTATCCAGATAAAATAATTTGAAATCTTACCTCCAAAGTAATCACTTGAATTTCACCTTAGATTCAACAGTACAAAAAGGAGAGATGTACTCAATTCGCGTTCATTGTCCCTAAATATCTATAAAAGTTTGTTTTCTTCTTGTTCATCAAACGTTCTAAAATAATACTAAAATAATACTCTTTAACAAATAATATTATAGGTTTTATGAATGTTGTATGTTTGTAGCAGTTATTCATGACTGTTAATTTCAGTATTATCGCAGAATGTCAAGTTGAAGAAAAAGCCATAGTTTTGTGAAAATTAAAATGGCTTGTATTTTTTTTTAATACTTGTAAAGTTATACCTACGTAGCTTTGTTTGGGTACATGAAAATACGCAAATTTGAAAAGTCTAATTTTCATCTAGACGGAAAAATCTCACCAAATAGACAATTTAAAAAAAATAATAAATAAATAAAAAAATCCAATACAGTTTTTTTACAGTAAGAAAATTATACTAATTTCAATTAAATATCATGGTGCTTTAATAGTAAAAAATAAGAAGAATATTTCACCGTAAAGCCAAAAGCTGACCATGTTTCCCAAATTAAGCGTTAAGTAACTCTAACATTAACATTTTGATACTTCATGTCGTAATACAGGACGATTAAATGTACCTTTTACAGTTTTTCCCAATTCAGTTTATATTTTCTCAGATATTATCTAAGATAACAAATAATAAAAACCTTCATGTCATACAGGTTAATTCGGTATAGTATTTACAAATTTTAAGTTATGTAGGGCACACCATAAGGACTGCAAATTGCATAACAAACCAAATCTGGAATATCATAGTAGGCGCTAGGGTCGTACCGGCTGCTTGTGCGAATTTAAACAGTTTTTTTTAACTAATTAATTTAACTAACTTTTAACGTTTTCTATACCAAAAATTACCATAAACTAGACAAATCTAGTTGTTTCATCGTAATTTAATGATTAGGGAACCCATTTGACAAGCTCATCAAATTCATGGCCAAATTCTTAAGTTAGGGAAAAGTTATTCCAGATTTTATTTGAATGCAGTTTTTGGCAATAATTACTAAAAAACATAAAACTAAAATTAAATTAAGATAATTCAGTTAAAAAAAAGTACCATTTCAAGTGTACGCGAATAGCCAGTTCATAATAAATAGGTGCCCTTATTGACATAACCATGACATTTACGAACAGGAGTTGCTAGGCAATTCTCAATTCTTATTGAGTGCCCTACTACTTCTCTTCCACGTAACCATAACCGTTGCACTGAATCACTCAGTATAAAATGAAAAAGCTTGTCCGGCGTCAAACCTCTCATGCTAAAAACACATTTATTTTAAAGTCAAAACTAGGTATCCCGATTGGTTGTCGAAACGTGGCATATGTTTACGTTAGCAACTGTTCTTTGCATTCTATTTCGAGTAAGCCATGCCCGTCAATTCTCTTAGGTGATACATTCTGTAATTCTTACACAAAGATTCTTTCCCAAAGATTTCACATTATATTTCTTACTTAACACAAAGACAGGCACGAAGCCATGTAGAACATAAACAAACTAATTATGCATCGAAGTTGCCAGGTACACAAACAAAAATATACCAAAGTAAGAATAAACTACAAAAACAAATAATAATTCTAAGTTAAGTAAAAAACGTAGAAGAGAAAGAATTATATTTCAATAAATTCGATGTGTGATACGGTATTGTATTTAATTAACTCCACGTCATTTAACATTCTAACTTATGTGGGAAAACTTAGCTCAACTTTAACATGCCATTTTGCTTATAAGCGATCAACTGGCGCTGACGTCATAGGTCACATGCGTAAATGTTCATGATCTCCTTCTTCTTGAAGTATTCCAATTAAAAACCCAAACAAGATACACTATCTTCTAAATTATTATTATTCTAAATTACTCTTGATAAATAACTTTTGTTCTAATGATCGATGTTTTCTCCCGACAGATTTAGATATTTAAACCTCGTTATATGGGAGGGGGGAGGGATTCCAATAGCTTACTCAAGAAAGATTTTAAGCCCCGTAATGTTAATTTTTCTCTTTGAGTATTTAGACATATCTCTGATGCTAATGAAAAGAAACAAAATTATTGGCATGCAATTGTAAGACTCGTTTAACCAAAGATAATTCGATGAAAAAAATATTTATTTATTAATTTATACTATTTTGCTTAATCAAAAATCGTTTTGAATCTGAAGACATAAAAAATTACAAATTAACCTTCGTCATTTTAAATTACAAAATCTAAAATTAAAACTTAATTTGTCGAGAAGTGCGTGATAAAAAAGCATCATTTTCAATTTTTTCAACCAATTTTGTAAAAATTTTGGATTTTGTCATTAAAAAGTTACTTACCTTAAAATAATGTAAGAATTTGTATCTAACAATTATAGTTGGTTATAGTTAACACTAGAAAGACTAAAATACCTATTGCCCAAAAGCACTCAAAAATGACTGCATTGTGAAAGAATAACTAATGTATAAAGAAATTTGCTAAAAATAAATTTTTAACATTTTTGATACTATTTTCAGTTGTAAAACAAGTTATTAAATATAACTATAAAAGTCACAAAATTCTAAGAAATTGTGTCATTATATACATCATTGTTTTTCGAATTCAAATTAAAAAGCAGTCAAAATGACTTCCTTGGGCAATCTAGTGTTAAATAATAAAAAAATCAAATAAAAATGTATTGATAATTTTTTTTTTTTTGCATGTATGCCAAAATATCTAATTAGCGTAAATTTCTGCAAAGACAGAGCAAAATATGCAAGAAGTTAAATTAATATTTAGGGTTTAAACTTTCCTGATTAAGTTATGAAGACTATTATTTTTGCACTGCAGCTATCAATATTTCGAGAATCATAAGTCCGTATATGTCAAAAAGTATGCTTATTAGTAAACTTTTATGTCTTATTTCTAAACTGAAAACACCTGCACTAAGTTCTTAGCATAGTTCTTATAATATGTCAAAAAGTATGCTTATTAGTAAACTTTTATGTCTTATTTCTAAACTTAAAACATCTGCGCTAAAATCTTAGCATAGTTCTTATAATATGTCAAAAAGTATGCTTATTAGTAAACTTTTATGTCTTATTTCTAAACTTAAAACAGCTGCACTAAGTTCTTAGCCTATTTTAAGTCTACCTCTTAATCAACATATAAGATTGAAATTTAGTTTGAGAAAATCGGATCATTAGATCAAAAATTATTAAGGATGATCCGGTTTTTACTTTAGACACTTATTATAGATGAGTATTAGCAATTATAATGAATGTTATAATTTTTAACTGCTAATTATAATATTAGTAATTATTAAATAATAATTAGAGTTAATTATAATATTAATTATATTAATATAAAAATAATGAGTAGTGGATGAGTATTAATAATTATAATATTGTACATTAAACCATCGAAATCTGTTTAAAAAAGTATTAAATAAGGGGGATCATATCCTCTCAAACCGTCAATTATTTTTTTTTTCAAAACATATTTATTTTTTGTTGAATGAAAGTTTTGAGGGAAGCAAACGGATGCTTTTGACATTTCTTTGATATTTCATCCTTAAATAAGTTTACGATTGTAA
Source organism: Parasteatoda lunata (assembly GCA_949128135.1). Lineage (NCBI taxonomy): Eukaryota > Metazoa > Arthropoda > Arachnida > Araneae > Theridiidae > Parasteatoda > Parasteatoda lunata. Next base: position 9,180,256 of record OX421973.1, on the reverse strand, counting down.
TCTCTAAATTTATTTAAGAGCATTATACGATTAGAGCGTGTAGAAAAAATGAATCAAAATATTGAAACAAGAGGCGGCATATTTCAGCAATTCATGGGACCGGTTCAGGAACTCAATTTAGTATCTTTAAAGTGCTATTTTCAGTATTGCCGCCGCAACATGGAAACAATGAAAGTTTTTTTAGAAGCGTTAAAAAAAATAGCTTCGCCCTCATTTCATCATAAAAAAAATCTATGATTTAATTTACTGATAATGATTATTGTATATAAGTTAAGTTCAAATGAGGAGTTGAAAGATAATCTCAAAATGATAAGTGGATTCTGAATAATTATAGAGCATTAATAAATGAATTTATAACTTAATAAAATTCCTCCTAAAAAGCTATTATAGACCTAAAGGAATTATTTTGTAATGAAATAAAACAAGAATAAGATTTATAGAAAAAAAAATTCTTAGCAAAAAGGGAGGAAAAATTTATTTCTATTCTTTTATTCCTAAAATTAATCACAACTTATTTAGCTTATTAAATCCGAAAATATTTTTTCAAAATTTATATTTTTAATTTATTTAAGGGATTTTGAGACTCAAATGTTTTAAATCAACAAATTCTAAATGACACCCTGTCCAACTTAAACGACTGGCCAAAAATATTTGTATTGTACTATTTTATACTTTATTTTATTTTATAACAGACGTTGAACAGCCGACCCAATTCTGTTACGACCATCAATATTAAACTCCGTAACCTTGTAATTTTGAACCCAACCCAGAAGACAAAGGAACTCCTAAATCAAGTGTCGGGACAAGGGAAGAGTTTTCGAGTGAACTAACCCGCATTCGTGTTAAACGGATAGAAAAACCAAGATAACCTTACAAGGTTAGCCCTACAGCAAGGGAACTTTTAACCAATAATCCGTCTACCACTGGAGATATTTTAGGTCTGCCGGGTTCAGAATTAGTATCGACCAGTTTTCGCTGGCATTTAAATCTGGGTCACTGAATTAGGAAGCGAACGTTCCATAACTTAAAACACAGCGGCTCTCCAATTTGAAATTGTAGAGCTGTATGTTGGATAGTTAAAATCAAAATTTTTTAAAAAAATGAAAGAGCCAAAGTTATTAATTTAATTCTGAATCTGACTATTATAATATGGTCCAAGTATATACAATTAGAACAAGGTCTATCTTGACTGAGATGGCCAGTCTTAGCTTAGTTGCAATGCGGAAATCAGCAGGATTTTAAGAAGGATAATATTAGGTCAAGCTTGACTCAAAAGTCAGCACCAGAGGAATATAAATCTGTGCAAATTTTTGGATTCGCTTATGGTATTGACATCATCGTAAGAATACCTGCTGATTTGAAACAGGCTTTTCTAGCCCTGGAAAAGGAGGCAAGCAAAATGCATCTCACAGTCAACAACGAAAAAAACTAAATGCATGCACTGCACTAAGGTAATAGACTCTACTATCTATCTGATAGAAATTGGTACATATAAATTTGCAGAAGTCGATAGCTTTACATATCTGGGCTCTGAGGTTAACATTGACAACAACCTCACATTTGAAATTCAGAGATAAATCAATGCTGCCAACAGATGTTTTTACGGATTAAAGAAGTATCTAAAATCACACTTAACTGAAAGGAAGAGTAAGCTATTAATGTGTAAATGGTTAATTCTCTTCAGTAACTTGGACAATGACACAAAAAGATGAATATCCTTTTGAAGTCTTTGAACGCCAAATACTATGAGCTATTTTTGGAGGAATACAGATTAATGGCTTATGGCACAGAGGCTCAAATTTAGAGCTTTATTGCGTCTTCAACGAACCCAACGTCATGAAGTACATAAAAACCAGATGAATTAAATGGGCTGGTAATGTTATTAGAATGAACAAAGAACGTCCAACACAAAAAATATTCTTGGCCAGGTCCTCTGGAACAAGAGGGCCGACATAACCTCAGATGTGTTGACTGTCTAGAAAGGGATCTCATCCTTTTAAGAGTGATTAATTGGTAGACCTTAGACAGAAATAGTGAAGCCTGGAGAAAAGTTCTTGAAAAATACAGAGCCCAACCATGGCTGATGAATTACCAACTCAAGAACCAATCTGCTCATATAACAATAGATCAAGATTACGATCAAGATTGCTGATGCAGAAAGTTCTTGATTGTGGTTCGTAGCCGTGTGTGGTGTAGTGATCGAAAAAGATTAAATATGTACATACATCCATAACAGTCCAGGGTTTTCACTCAATTTGGTGATTTTGCAAAAAGACGCTATAGCTAATATAATTAATTCATGTATAATTCATAAAGAATCTTTATTCACTTTATTATGCAAACAACACATAAAATTATTGTGTTTATTTATTTTAGCTGGCGTTGAATAAAAGAACACTTACACTTACTATTTATTTACAAGCTTGTTTAAAATGACCAGTCTAATGCAGGGCTAAAGAGAATAGAAGGGCTAGTTCACTCCGCTCTTAGAGCTGAAGCTACAATTTCCCTCCTCATGACATCACTGTGTCCACAGATCTCGGAGATCGCAAGCAAAGATATTATGATAACTTTGCATCTTTCTCTTTGTAAAAATAAGTTAGACTTTTTCTGGTTATTAGCTTTCAAACTTTACGTAATTAACACATTATTTCCATTCATAAACATAGTTCAAAAAAACTTTCTTGGCCATTATATTAAAAAAATACCATTTTAAACTTATAAAAATATTTGACTAGTTGGCGAAAATGACACTATAAATACTTTATTTTAAAAAGTTCAGTTTTAACTTTAATTATCAAGAAAAATGCAAGCATATATCGACACTTTTTCATCTGCATATTCTTTTATAACAATAAGTTGAGTTAAATTTAGAATCCCTGATTTTAAAATATGCCGTTAATAGCAATTTGTTCATACTTAATCATTAGGAAACATCAACCTTAAACGCTATAATTACTGAAACAAAATAATAATTTAGGGTCATAATGACATTAGAAATTTTACAATTGTTTGTAGATATTTAAATTTAAGATGATATAATTTATAGATATTTAAATTTAAGAGAATATAATTTTTAAAAAAATCATAAATATTTAGAATAACTACATTAAAAAAATATGTTATGAAATTAGGAGAATTTCGACTATACACTATATATTTTATTTATACTTTTTACTTACGTTTTAATTTTCTTTGATTTTATCCATTTTTAATTTTTTTCACCTGCCTTTCTTTTTGAAGTAACTAGGCGGTTTCTATTTAGATAATGAATTTTTATAAAAGTTCAGAACGATAGAAAAAACGTATTGCTGTGTTTATATTAACTGTGTCATTTCAGAATCCATTCATTACATAGTTGTTCATTTACTTTAGGGAACACGCGGAAAACTATATTTTTTTCCTTTTGTTTTTCTATAAGAATTTTTGCAAGTTGCAATCGCGCAAACTAGCATTTCGTTAATAGTTTTAAGTTTTTGTAAATTCACTGCAAAAACTGAGGAAAGTCATTATAGAAAATAACAAATGTCTTAGAATACGTCACAAAAAGAAATGCTCCAATATTAGTTAGAGCTAGTAAGGCCGAACGCTCTGTTCTTGAAGTAAAAGTGCGAACTTTGCGCCAAAGTGACGTCACTAGAGAAAATCGGAGGATTGGCACGGCGAGAGTTTCTTCAAAGGAGGGATCCAGCCCTTCTATTCTCTTTAGCCCTGAGTCTAATGCCGCTTTGTAATTTTTAATATAGCAGTGGGAAAAAAACAATATTTAAAAACTACAACTAGAATTAGAATCTAAATAATGGTATATACTATTGGCAGTACATATTTTATTAGCTTTACCATATTAAAATCTGAGTAAAGCAAGAATGACCAAAGTGGTCCTTCTGACCACAAATCGACTTTGAGAGGAGCTAATTCCTAAAATAATTATATTAATACCATACTTGGCTTTCATGACCTTTTCTATAAGTATGAGATATTCGAAAGTATTATAAAAATGGTATTAGTTTACACAATAAACACATAAAATGAAGTCCTACCTTTGAATGACTATACCGACAGCAGAAAAAGTTTAGTATATTACTTCAAATTGCATTCTATTTTTTTTTTCTCCATCACTTCTCTTTATTTTATTGAGAGCTCACTAATCGGCTTGGAAACGGCAAATTTACCCTTCTTCCAGAAATCGATAAACTTTTGCTAAAAATTCTAATTTGTGTTTTATAGCAGGAAAACTTTATAAAAATCAATGGACAGCATTCAATTTAGACTTATTTGACATGTTCATTCAGAACATGTCAAATAAGTCCAAATTTAAATTAAAATTCCAACTGGCAGTGGAGTTAGATACCAAAGATTTTTTAATGGTTTTATGTATGCTGCTAAAGATGACGATGGGGGCAGATGTATGCAACTTGGCAAACAACACCAGGAACATTTTATTACCTCCTATAAACTTACTTACTCTTTAAGAACAATGCCAAAAATATCGCTTGTTGCTATAAAACTGCTAAACTGTAAAGAACTCTTACTAACTAGCGAATATACAGGTATAGGTCAAAATAATAGGAACACCTGTGATAGTGATAATATGACAGGTGTTCAGATAAGATGACAGGTGTTCAGACAGATGATAATATGACTATTATTTTGTCCTATACCTGTACAACTAACAAACACGTTTCGTCAAAGTTCTTTTAAAGGATCAAAAAACTATTACTATATATCTATGTAAACCAAAAATATGTTTGCAATTTGAGTGTTGTTGTTGTTTTCGTGTCCATGGATCTTCAGATCACATCAAATTTCTGAACTATTGCGACCGCCAGCTTCGGCGCCTCTTGACTGTAGAGAACAGCTCTAAGATTGTCCTCAATTGGCACCCATCCCAATTTAAAAACATGTGTAGTTTAACACTCACGATTTAAAACACTCACAATTTGAGTACTATACACGAAAGAGTTAACATTGCGGTTAACCTTAAAAGAATTTGTTGCGCCGACCAATCATAGAGTTAAGATAGTTTGACGACATATTTCAACTCTATGGTACCAATAAATAAGCCGATTATGAGTTAATATGATTATAAGTTATTGCAACACTAAATTTCTATCTTTTTTTCTTGTTTAATTTAAGGGTGTAACTATTCCCAAATTTGTTGAAAGGCATTCATTTTGAACTTAGTCAACAAATTGAGATGCAATTTTGTTCATTAAAAGAAACTATTTGCCTCAATATTTTGAGATTCAATACAAGAAATTTTCAATTCTATTGCAGCTTTAAAGTGTAGCATGTATTTGAATTATGATAAGCCTGTTTGATTGAAATAAAACTTTTAGAATTCAAGTTATATTTTGATCATAATAAGTTTTAAAAATAAAATGTTTGAAGTTTAAAAAATAAATAAATATTTATTTATTTTCTTAGCATTTATGCATTTATAGGAGTTTGGTTGAATCACAAGGTTATACATTTGATTTGTTGTTGCTAGTAGTTTCGAACACTTTTAAACCATTTTTGTATCTTAAACTTTGGGCGAAATGGTGTTTACTTTTGTAAAAAAGAAGATATATTTTAAATTTTTGAACGACAATTTAATTAATTCTGAGAGATTGTAAAAATTGCGAATATAATTGAGTATCCTTATAGATAGTTATATACATTAATAAAAATTATATATATTTTAATACTATTTTGAAACTGTGTCCCGTCGCAAAATGTTCAAATGTTTCGTTTTTATATAAATCTCATCAACCCTGAAACCACTTTAAAGTAAGAAAATAAAGATTTAATATTCACAAAGAAATACCCAATATGTGTTAATCGCATGTAACAGATTTAGAAAGAAATTATATTTTGAGATATCAATTACGTCACTAAGTAAGGCGAAACATGTTTCAAAATCTTCTTATCAATCTGGAATTATTCGACTACAAATGAAACTATAATCGATTTACTTCTTTAATCTCAGACTTCCGCAACATTATGAGACAAAATACCTAATCGGAGCACTTTTCAAAACAATCATTCTTCGAATGTTTAAAAAAAATGTTTTCGATGCTCTATTTATAGAAAAATATTCTATGACAAACTGTTTTAACTCACACAAATAGAGAACAAATCCTTGCTTGAAACAGAGGCTAATTAGCAATGGCTTTCTGCTTTTAATAGAACACTTTACCGGGCTCCCCTACGTGCAAAGTGTCTTATTTTAATCTTTAACTCAATCGTTCAACTTTAAAATAATTTACCATCAATAGATTTTATTTTTGTGTTTTTTCGAATTCCGCATTCCGATGACCTATTTTAACTGGAGTATTCTAAAAGAAATTCTCTATAAATGCTCTTGTGTGGCAAACAATATGCAGCCATTTTAATATTGAAGGAAAAAGAATGAACAGGGAGATATTTTTTCAGGTAAGCTATAAATTCATATTATATAAATTGTTCTCAAAATATAATTTTAAAAAATCTCTTTTCCCCTTTTTTTCATTTCTTAAACCCGCATTGTTACCCTCCTAAAACGATTTTAAAAACTAGTAGCAACTTCATTTTCTGTGTGAATTTACAAGAAATGTTCCTTTCAACTCAAAGTTTAGTTTCAAAACAGCAATCTGCTAGATTTTATATACAAGTATGTTTCTTAAACTAGTAAAATTATGTTTAGTAGTTAAGAGTTCGATGAAAGCTCAATTCGACTACAAGTTTTTCAAGTAGTAGTAGTAGTAGTACTTATTTACGTTGCACAATGGGCTTTTGGCAACGGTCTGGGAAACATCCCTGAGAATAATCGGAACACATGCTATCGCAATTTTAATCCTCCTCGGTCGGGATGTTTCCCCAACAGTAGGAGAACGATGACTTGCACGCAAAGTCGAGCATTTTAATGTTAAACAGTTTAACGAAGACCGATACCGTGCACCCTCGGTCCCTTCGCAGGTTGATTGAACTAGTCACAAACCCGTTCAATGACAGCTGCCAGGGGACTTAAGTATTCTACTTGACTTTACGTTGTGGCTCACTGGATGGAGCATCCGCCTTTCAATGAGGTGAACCGGATTCGAATCAGTGATGGCTGGTTGATACGAATTCCGCACCCGGCTCGCACTGACCACAGTGCTGTCGCAAAAATATGCTCAGTGACAGACAGATATAGGTTAGAGTCCCCTTGCCATCAGGCTAACCGTGGGAGGTTTTCGTGGTTTTTCTCTACATGTAACGCAAATGCTGGTTAGTTTCCTCAAAAAACCTCCATGAAGTCAAATTTTTTCCCAGTGCTTGATCCAGGAGTTTCCTTGTCTTCTGGATTGGGTTCAAAATGACGAGGCTATGGAGTTGAACATTCGTAGTCATAAACCCAAAATTGGGTTGGCTTGTTAAACGACTGTAATAAAACTCGGTCCACTGCTAGACTCAAATTATTAAAAAGAAACTACTATTACTGTAATTACAATATTATATTTAACATGATTGGTTATACGTTCAAAGTATAATGTAGAGAAATTTTTATCTTTTGATAAATTTACAAAATAAATTTCATTAATATAGTTTATTGTGAGCCCAGATTAAAAAAAGAAATATTTAATAAATATTTGGGGTTTGCTTTTAAAATTCTGTTTTTATTATTAGCATAGCTCGGTTATAAAAAGGAATTTTTTCCCAAACTTCTAAAAATTATTTTATTAAAACCGTCAGAAAAAAAAAAAAAAGAGAGAGAGAGATTCAACTCTCCGTTTTAAATTTCTTTTCCATTGGAAAGGTTTTTAAAAATAACATTTTGGCAATTTGTTGACAAAAAATAAAAAACGCAGTGAAATTTCACTCTTACCGAATTGAATCACACAATTCCTATACTAACTAATTGCAAGATTCGTTACCTGTTACTGCGCATGTCTGATTTCTCCTGTGCAAATTTATGTAAAACGCAAAATCCGTGACATTGAAGAACCATCGCTATCTATTTACATACGAGATCATGGAAATCGAAAAAATTGCAAACCTTTCTGCAATCAATGCGTGAAATATAATTTTGAGAAAGTCGTGTTGAATACGTCAATGGCCTAAGTTCAACCTTAGAAAAAAATCAAGCGTTATTTCCAATCAGTGTTACACAAAAACCATTTTTAAACTTTTTCCAGTTCTTTTCGAATATAGCTTTTATTTTCAATGTTTTGGCAATTTTATATCTATAGAGCGCCCCGATTAAAATTGTTTGAATCGCCTAGATCCCTACTTTCTCATTATAAACGAGTTCGTCTGTATTGAAAGCCCGATAATTACAAACTTTGAATTGCAAAGCTTTCATCTAATTTTCCGTTCCCTTTTATTTTTATACTTATTTATTTTAATAATAAAATTAATTTGATCTGACATAACGAAGTTAAAAATACAAAACCTCTTGACCGTCAAGTGTCATAGATCAAAACGGAGAACAGAAATACCAAATGTATTTTTACCATGTATAAAAGGTAATTAAAGCTTATTCTTCTCAACGTATGATTAAAGAAAAAATAGAATTTTCCTAAATAAAACGACATTCATAAAACTCAACTTGTGAATAAAATTATTTTTTCTTTAAGTATATTTTAAATAAAATAATAAAAATATAAAAAACTATACTATAATAGTTTTTAATTTATGATTTATTAAGTAAATAATTGTAAATTCTCAAGAACAAAGGTTTCACCTATTTTCTTCTTTTTGTGTGGGTGTTTTACATTTTATTCTCATTCATGTTTTACTTTAATCTTCAAACCATCGCAAATGATGTTGAATAGTGCATTCTACGGTATTTCAGCATTTCCTCTCGCATGTCCGTAAAGGATACGAAATAGTTCGTAAGGGCACGTAAAGCACGTGTAGCGAATAGCACGTAAAGGGCAAAAGAGTTCACAGAATAATCCTGGAATATATTTGGCATCGCAAATATAAATATTTATTTAATTATTTTCTTCATAAGATATACAGCTTTGCGCATGATTACAAAAAAAATTATGCACGTGATTGAAATTGTATTTAAAATATAATGCTGCCACTTGATTTTTTAATATTTGTTTCACAACTTGAAGAATCAATTAAAGAATGTTTATAATTTTAAAATGCACGCTTTTTACGTGCTATAAAGTAGCACTTTGAGACAAAAGTGACTTAAAACTTATTGGAAGTGTTAACAGACATCATGCTTTTCTTAGAGCTGCAAAAATCAAAGAAGTCTGAAACCTCTGAAAAACTGTTTGCAATCTATGAACTATTAATCCTTTCATCTCGTACTTGATTCAGCGTGAAAGCAAATAAATAACGGAAACAATACTTAGTTTGTCTAGATAGCAATATTTAAGCCTAGTTTTTCCAAAATCCAAGATATCTTGGTTCTTTACAGTCTTCTTATGAATAGCAATTTTTTGTTGGAAATCTGAGTTAAACCTTACTTCATTGCCTTCCAATTTCGTATGATACATCTTCTTGTGGCCACTGTGCCTAATTTTAATTTATTATAAATAAATAAAATAAGTGAAAGAAGAAATTATTCTAATATTTAATCCACTGATTCAAAGTTTTCACGAATTCATAATTTTGAGCCGCAATGGTTCAGGTGATAAAACGTTCGCCTTCCAATGAGGTGAACCGGGTTCGATTCCTAGCAATGGCTGATCGATACGAATTCCGCATCCGGCTTGCACACAGTGTTGACGTGAAATATCCTCAGTGGTAGACGGATCATGGGCTAGAGTCCCCTTGCCGTCAGTCTAACCGTGGGAGGTTCTCGTGGTCTTCCTCTCCATGTAATGCAAATACTTTGCATCAAAAAGTTCTCCACGAAAACAAATTTCTTCCAATACTTGATCCAGGAGTTCCTTTGTCTTCTGAATTGGGTGCAAAATTATAAGGCTACGGCATTGAACATTAGTAGTCGTAAATTCGCACGCGGTGCCCTCGAGCCAAATTCCCCCCTGCGGGGGCGGGTTGGGGTTAAGCTACTTATTAGTAGTTATAACTCAAAAATTGAGTCGGCTGTTCAACGACGGTTATAAAATAAATTAAAATTCAATGCATGCTATATACTGGTTCTTTACAGTCTTCCGATGAATAGCACTTCTTTTTTATTGGAAATCTGAGTTAAACCTTACTTTATTAAACTTCATTGCCTTCATTTTAGTAAGACACATCTCATTGGGGCCACTTTGCCTAATTTGAATTTTTATTATAAATAAATAAAATCAATGAATAAAAAAAAAATCTTTGTACTATTTAATCCACATGATTCAAAGTTTTTACAAATTCATAAATTTTAAAAGCTATCTAGAAACAGAAGAACTGTTGTTCTCATAAATATATAACACTAACTGTTATTTTATTTTATTTAATAACCGTCGTTGATCAACCGACATAAATTGACGTTTACGACTACTAATGTTCAACTCCGTACCCTTGTAATTTTAATCCCAATCAAGAAGACAAGGAACCTCCTGGATCAGTAACCCCAGAGGTATTGATTTGCGATGGGAACTTGGAGGACTTTGTGACCCCGACAGATTTAACGTGCACCAGTCACCATTCAATACACGGCGATTCTTCGACAGGCTGGATTCGAACTCCTCTCGAACACGAGTCCAACGCCCAACCGACCAGGTTATCCCGGCCCCTACTAACTGTTATTTAAGTAGAATTAATCAATCTGCACCTCTTTTATAAAATCATAGATGGGGAAATTAAGAAAATGACTTTCAAAATAGAAAAGTTGAGCAATACATTAAGTATCAAAAAACACGTGAAGCAGTTGTTTAGGCAAAGTACAGTACTGTAAAGCCTATCCTCTCCATACTTTATATTTTTCGTGTACTATTAAAATAAATAAACAAATAATACTCGCACAGTAACAATGCTGATTCTGCCACTAGAATGCTAACTGTAAAAGAGGAATTAAAAATATATTAACTAAAGTGCTGAAATTGATCCTAAATCAACCTTCAAACAATATCCTTTCAAATATCCGGACTTTATTAACCATATTCAGAGAGAACAAATTCATTTGCCCAAATGAAATTCTTCCAAGTATCCGGTAATTACTTTACACGCAGCACTATTTATATTATTTTCTTTAATTTCCAAGACATATTAAACAACTACAGCAGAAAAGTAATGCAAACAGAATGAAAATAGACAGCTGCAGCAAATAGTCAAATGCTCACCATTCATGGCCTTTTCCAAATTATTGTGTGACGAACTAACGAACTCCCTTCGTCGATGGTTTTAGAACTCTCTCGGTGACTAAGGTTTCGAGGTTAAACCATCTTAAAGAGCGTTTTGGGGAACAGATTTCATATGTCATCATTTATATTTTAACCACTACTACATATTATACTTAAAGGAAATATAACAGTATGAGTATTTTTTTTTACAAATCTCTGAATTTTAAAGTGGTGGGAAAGGAAGTTCCAATAAGTATTAACGTATATTTACAACCACTAAGACCCAGAGAAATTCAGTTGAAAGCACTATATACTGAAAAACTGTTGCAGAGAATTGTTCTATGAAGAAGCACAAGGAGCTGTTGTATTAAGATAAACATTAAAAATGTACTAAGTTATTTAAACATTACGAATTCAATTGGATTCATTTGTTAGTTTTTCCGAAAAAATGTAATTTATTAAAAATAGTTTAAAAAAAAAAAAATAGAATCAAGGCTACGTCCATTTCGAGCTACGTAGAAAATAATAAAAATCACCGATGAAATTTAGTCTATTAAGTTGACGATAAAAAAAAAAAAAAAGAGATACAAACTAATGAAGAAGAATTAATCATTTGCTAAATACAGCGGGATGCATTGAACTTATGGGGTCTAATTTACATTAATTAAATGCAAATTATGTAAGGCGTCCATAAATTAATTTATGAATTCCATAAATTAATTGATGAATATTTCGTCAAAACTTACATTTGAATATTTATTTAATGCTTTTGAACATCGTTTTGCTTGCTTTCGCAAAGCAAACCATTTTCACTTTATTTTAAAATATTATTTGTTAAAAATATTTTTAAAAAATCTTTTTATAGTACTATAATATATTTTAAAAACTTAATCGCACAATGAATAAGCGAGTGCTGAGAAGATTATAATTTACTAAACTACAAATACCATAAGCAGTGACAAAAGTTCATGCCTGGTCTCAACTGTTTAGTGAGATATCCTCCGGTTGGATTTCAGTGGCGGTGATACCTGATTGCGCTAATGGTTTTCTAAAACATGGTGGACTGCGCTGCTTACAAAATTATCCCCCTTTAAGAAAGGTTGGTGGACTGTGCTTAAGGCAATCCTTATGACCATTCCTCCTACTTCATTTATGCAGTAAAACAATTTCTGATAAAAGCATCGTTTCGCCAATATTGTTCGCCAGAAACTAGTATGCTGAGGGGGGAGGGGGATTTGTTAATAAGTTTTCCTCCATCTTTTAGTAATTTTCATTTAAAAGGAATTTTTTTATAGGTTTGTAAATTTTAATACTTCTGTAATTTTAAAATGCAAACTATATTTAGACTATGAAAAAAAAAAATTCTAGTTCATTTTAAGGTGACATATGGCTTTCGAAGTTTCGAAAATCAGTAAAAATTTTAATTAGATCTAGGTAATTGTTTCAAGAATATTGGTTAAAAAAATATACATTTGTTGCCTACTTTTCGTCTTAAGTTGGTTAAAAAGTAAAAGTTCAGGGTGCAGTATCAAGTTTTAATTAAATTGAAAAAACCTTACTTTAATATTTAATAATTTGAATTTATTTAATATATTTAAAATTTAAATAATTTTTACATGCAATTTTTTAATATAATTAATAATTTGAACTTTAAACCAGTTTTAACCAATCTATCTCAACCAAACTTCTGCATATTATTTTTTAAAAAGTATATGAACATAATAATGTTTGAATTTTTACAGTTCATATATACTAAAAAGTTTATGACTACAACTCTGACCAGAAGCCATGGTTGGCAGTCATTTTTTTTAAATTCCAAAATCGTACATATTTGATTTAAATTGGATCATTTTTTTTTTTTTTTGAATAAAAATTAATTGGATTTTTTAAAATTTACCATCCAAACCATCTGATACAATATTTTAATAATACTATTGTTTAAAAATAGAAGTAAAATAGTTAATATTTCTTACTAAAAATGGATAAAATTATTATTATTTTATTACATACTAATCACTACGTTAAGAAAAAAAAATCATAGTTTTATTTCCCAGGTTCACTTGGTGATAATTGTTCGGGGGACAATTTGTCAATCAGACATCTAATGAAAGGTAAATTAGTTTAGATAAGAAAACATTACTGAAAAAATAGTAGTCATTCTGGTTTGAGGAAGTCTTGATACACTCAAACTCTATATTCAATAAGATATAAAAGCATTGCATTTTAATTAGCAAAAAACTAAATGGATATAATTGAAATATGTTTTTTGAAAATTATTTTAAACATATTAAAGGGAAAATTACTATTTAAAGGTTTCACATCACTCTTATTTAAGTGTAGTCTATTTTGAAACATAATAATTTACATGAATATCCCTTTTGATATTTCTTAGTAAAAAAAACTTTCAATTCAAATCAAATTTCTTAGTAAAAAAATATTTTAAATTATATTTTGTTCAATTAATATTTTTTAATCATTTTGTTGAAATTATTGATTTATTTTTTTTTAAAAAATAATCACTATTGATTTACATTAATGCATTTTATAATGAAAGGGATAACATAGTGATTTCAATGCTCACAATGATAACATAGTGATTTCAATTATTCCGTAGTGAAAAAAATCATTTCCTTAATAAACATACATTATCAATTGAATCAAACTTCTAAAAATTCACACATTTAAGAATGTATTTATTATTTATACTGTATGAAAATATTTAAAACTTAAATTAATATTTTTTTAAAAAATTAATTCATAATTAATGCTATAAAAATTATGTTTGTTTAAGTTAATGTTTTTTTTTAAATTAAGTTGATTTAAATTAGTGATTTCTTTAAAAAAATTTAAATGATTTTATCAAAATTTAATTCATGACTAAAATCAAGTGATTTATGCCAACCCTAACAGAAGTAATCAGAAACTTAGAAATTTTTTCTAGTATTTCTAGTATTTTTTTTTAAAATTTAATTTATGTGTTTTTAAAGAAAAACCTTAAAATAAAGTTGAATTATTTCGTCCATTTTTTTCTTATTCGAAATGATTTTTAAAAAATTCTTTCTGCTTTGCTTACAGTAGCTTCGTATAAGAATTTGATTTTCAATATATATATCAATATATATATATATATATATATATATATATATATATATATTGCAAATCATATTCTTACTACGATATTACAGTAAACAAAACAAAAGGAATTAGTTTAAAAAAAATCATTTCAAATGAGAAAAAAAAATTTATATTAAAAAAAAAAAAAAAAAAAGTTGGTAACTTATTTGATATTTTTATATTATTCGACTTTTTATCTTTATTTTTAGAGCTAATAGGAAAATCTTGCAACAAATTTTACGATAATATTTAATAAAATGCCATAATATCAGAAAAATTAACTGAAACTATATTAACTTGATTTTACTCAAGTTACACTCAATATTCTAATTCTTACTTCATCGAATAAAACTATAAAATAGTTGTTTTGTAAAATTTTTAAAAATTATTTCATTCTTACTCTTAAGCTATCTTGTGATTGAAACTGTTTCTTAATTTTAACTACAAAACACTGAGTACTATATTTAAACAAAATAATGCGATTAAATGTGTCCTAATCAAATTTTTTATTCACAATAAATCAAAAGTTGAAAAGAGAATAACACAACTTTCTCAAATGCATAAGTTCACTTACCCATAAAGATAATAAAATTGTAATGATAAATGCAATACTATCAGTAAATGTATTATATTCTAGTCGTATTACATCCTGTTTGCAATATCTCGAATTTAGTAGCTTGGCCTAATATATTTTGATATACAGGGTTATTCCTCCGGGGTTTCGTAGCGTTATAGTAAAAAAACGAAGACCAATATGGCAAAAAAGAACAAAAGAAATTATTCCGAAAGTATTCAAGTTTTAATTTAAGCAGTTTACGGTCGATGGCAGTAACATGTACCACTGGAGCCATGGCTTCAGTGGTACATGTTACTGCCATTTGTAGTAAATATAAGGTTGTAGTAAACAGAGGGAATTATGAAAGACCCTGTATTTCTTGGCCAAGAAGAAGCTTATCGCCAAGTTAGTGCTTGAATTTTATAAATTGCACCCCTCACATGTCAATGAGGAGAGAGATCTACCTGCCAACGTTATCAACTAGCAGCGCAATCAGCATACTGTTAGGGGTAGGGGTTATAATTGAGGCAATTACTGAGCGCAGTCCACCATTGCCCTTTCATTGGAATCTGCCCAGCAAATGATTGTGGAACAATTGTGAGGAATTAACTTAATATAAAAAAATTTTAAAAATAACGGAGCAAAACGTTCACAAAAGCCAGATCTCTCCACAGTTTCTGCGTAAACTTTAGACATCAAAAAGATAAATCCTCCGTCTTACCTTATCAATTCAGATTTTAATTTCTTCTCTGGAAAAAAAATATGACGGTGAAAAAATTCATTCTGTGAACAAAATCAACACCGTCCTGACAACGATAGATGAAAATCCAGGCGATTTTCATGCATAAGTACATTCAAAAATATTAGAACGCTAAGAGAGATTTATAGAAAATATGTTATAGATTAATTAATATTATTTTGATAGGCATTGAACTTTTGCAAATACCAGATAACTAACGATTGTTTTCTTTTATTCACAGATTTTTTTACTGGTGTTAGTGTGGAGATTAGGAAGATCCAAAACAGCTATTGCATATAAACTTCAAGCACAAGCAACAGAGTATAAATCAAGTTACGATGCTTACGTAAGTAACAATTTACTATTTTGCTTCCAATGCCCACCGAATTTGGCAATTATATGCCTTCGTGGTATTTAGCGAGCGGTATTTCAGATCTCTTTTTTGTGGGCACCATACAGGTTAGCCTCTTAACGATCGGTTATTTTCAAGAAAACGGTTTTTTGGGTTTTGTATTTCGTATTTGATTAGTGCTGACATTTAGTTTAAAATAAACTAACTATCTACAATTACCTTAAAAATATCCTGGTACTGCCATCTGATGTGCAAAATGAGAAATAAAATGTTTTCCGGGCAAAAGGAAATGAATTAGTTTTATTATTTTTGGCGCATTACTACTGAATACTCCAACCCGTCAATAGCACGGGAGCGAGAAATAGAGGGCGAAACCTCACCCCGTCATTTTCACGGGAGCGAGAAGGAGGGGTTAAACAACGTCACCCCAACAACATACGAAAAACAGATATAACAGAGAGAGAGAAGTTACCTCCATGCTCGAAGCGTGATTCGAACCCAGGACCTTTCTGACGTTAGGTCAGCCACCTGACCACCATACAATCGGTCGGCAAGAAATAAATTACTAAAATAGAACGTGTTGTATTGAAACCACAGCCTAGGCTTAGAGTTACAAATAATTATCTGTGTACATTATAATTGCTTTTGGACAGTCTTCCCAGAAGGCAAATTTCTCCCAATACTTGATCCAGGAGTTTTCTTGTCTTCTGGATTGGGTTCAAAATTACAATGCTACGGAGTTGAACATTAGTAGTCGCAAACCCAGAAAATTCTCTCTTTAGCCCAGGGGTAAGGGTCCCCTTATCACCAAGCTGACCGTGGGAGGTTTCCGTGTAATGCAAATTCGGGATAGTTTCATCTAAAAGTCCTTCACGAAGGCAATTTTTCCCAATACTTGATCATCTAGATTGGGTTCAAAATTACAAGGCTGCAGCGTTGAACATTGGTAGTCGTAAAGCGTAAATTGGGTCGGCTGTTCAATAAACAATTATTAAATAAAATTGATTTTGGGCAGTCTTCCCCGAAAGCAAATTTCTCCCAATACTTGATCCAGGAGGTCCCTTGCCTTCTGGATTGGGTCCAAATTTCAAGGCAAGAGAGTTGAACTTTAGTAGTCGTAGGCCCCCTAAAATTGGGTTGGCTGTTCAACAACGGTTATTAAATGTAAAATTGCTTTTGTATGGAACCGTGGTTGGTTCTAATCTCAGCTATGGCTGGTCGATACGATATCCGACTTACAAAGCTGTACGCAGGTTTGAGGAGCCACAGGAACAAATTTGTAATATTGTTGAAAATAAATATTGTTGAAACATGTTTTGTATCAAAATGAAAGTTTTTTTTCGAAACATTTGAATTCTAAATAAAATCGTTAAATTTAAACAAAAAGAGAAAGAAAGAATATCTCTACTCATCTTTTAAGATGAAAACCTATTAAACTTTTTAATCTGTTTTTCAACGGCATCGTCGGAACATCTTGAAGTTGCCTCCAAAAGCTCCATGTCCCGGAACTGACCCATCAATTGATATTAATATGAAAAAGTGGCTTAGTGGTTTAGACACTGAAGTGTCATTGTAAACAGCTGTGGTTTGATCCCCAGAGATGAATGAGGGTCGGGCTTTGCACAGTGCGGACCACATTTCCACAATCAGGTTATTGGTCACGAAATTGTGAAGTCTTAACTTTCTTGATCATCCTGGTCTACAATGGGCAGTTGAGAGAATATGTTACTTAACTTAAAAAGGAGTGAGTAATGTCACTTTTCAAAATCTACGATTCTTTCAAATACGTTATTCAAAAAACTGGGATTTACACAATGAATTTTTTTTTCTAACAATTTAAAACAAAGGGATATTTTTCTTGTTTTTGAATTTCAGGAGCATCCACCACATCCTTTCCACTTCGGATATGACGTTCTTGATGAATATGGAAATAAACAACAACGACAAGAACAAGGTGATCAACATGGCAATGTGAAAGGTAGCTATGGATATAGCGATGCACATGGCGTATACAGACATGTAGATTATGTGGCTGATCATTCGGGATTCAGAGCTGTCGTACAGTCCAATGAACCTGGCCTTTCCAACGATGATCCAGCTGATGTTAAACTTACAGCCAAGTCACCCCCAGCACATATACTGGAGCAGCAAATTGGGAAAGTTGAAATCGGATATTCTGAACCAAAATTGTACTTAAAATCAGTTACTAAACCAGTATACAGGGAAACATATTCATCTGTATAATACAATATCGAAATCATTCATCGTTATCACATGTTGCATATAAAATAAATAAACTAGATATTAAAAAAATTAGTTTATAATTAGATTAGTTATTCACTTGATATCAATTATTATATTATTTTGATTCACCTTAATTATTCACTTGATACATGATATTATATTATTCACCTTAATTATTCAATTGATATCAGACAGTAGAATACAAGGGATATTCATAAAATAATTAAATTTGATGTGTTTATTATTGACAATTATTGGCAATGTTGGTGGCGAATAGCAGAACTCGTTACCCATGGCAACAGTTCGCATGCTTTCAATATTAGTCATAAGAGGAGAGTCATAAGAGAAAGAAGTGTTTTTCATTATTTTCAAATAGATTAAAAACTTTTAAGTTAGGAAACACTACACGAAACTGCATCGAACATAGTTCAAAAAGAAAGCGTAATGGAAATTTTAAAAAATATATTGGTGACAACTAAATACGAAAAATATTAAGAAAAGGGAAAATATCTTAGTGCAATCCTATACAACTGAGGAGAAGAGGGAAATTGGGAGGGTCAAGACATGGTACCATTCTTCACCCCAGGTGGCGTATTCGAGTGCTGCGATCATGAATAAAACCGTCGCCACATTCATAACTCATCAAGTTAACTCTTTAGTTATTCATCTAAAATCAGACAGACGGGAGATTTATAAATTTATGGTTTGGTTGGTTGGATGTGGCAAACTTTTCAACATTCAAAACTCATTAAGAAGGGACAGCAGGGCACGTTACACCATCTTTTGCTCCGTTAATTTTTAAGATGTATAGTGCCAAAAATAAAGTGATTTAATGATCAGATCTTAACATTTTTGGAGTCAATCTTTATGGTCAAAGAACCTCCCTTTGAATACACTAATTAATTTGAGCAGATAATATTTAAAGTTAAGAAATCGGACATAAAAGCATACTTTCTCTGAACAAACATACCTATTTTTTAACAGACTCAGATTTTTAACCCCCGAAATATGGGAAGTATAATTTGGAAATAGTCTGTACATTTTACCAATAGTCTGTACATTTTAATATATTCCAAAAGTTGTGAAGCATGGTAAATAATTAGATTTCAAGTCACAAAGAAACAATATGGTCAGGAACAACACAATAGCATTGTTTCAGGAAGCTGGTGTGAAACAATGCTAGATTTTTGAAAAAGCTTTTTTCAAGATAGTAGTTTATATTTGATTCTTAGAACATCTATTTTCATTAACTCACTACAATATTAACTTCCAGTAGGTTGATCCAGTAATTCCAATAGATTTCAGAAACTATGGGCTCCTATTGAACACTCGAATTTTGAAATAAAATGAAGCATACTTTCGAGTTTAAATAGTAAAAAATAGCTTCTACCACATTATTTATTAACTGTACCTAATAATTTTCAGATAACCAAGGCCAAATACAGGCTTAAGAGCCTCAGGATAAAATTTATTGTAAACTCTTTCCCTACAAAAAGTTTTATTTTCATATTTTGTTAATTTTTGATAAAATTTTTTCAAGATTTTAATTTATACTTTGATTCTTGAAACATCTATTTTCATTAACTTACAAAAATATTAACTTTCATTAGGTTGATACAGTGATTCCACTAGACTTTTGAAACTATTAAGTTCAAGACCCTGGACTAAATGCAGGTCCCTGTTTAAAAAAATACAAATCTCTCATTTAAATATAGATTGTACATATTAATAAAAACATGTGATTAATTATTTATTCAATAATAATTTAACAAGGAATTTAAAACAAAATTTCTACATTAATTGTCCTAAAAAGATCAAAATCAGATGATCATTTCAAAACGCTTTAATCTTTTTGATATGCACTAATTCATTATGCTGATTAGATAATTTAAAATAACAGTTCACCCAAGGTAGGACAAAATAAGTTTAACTAATAGCTGAATAAGATGTCTGTTACTTGAATGTAAAGGAATTTAAAAGTAAGCAAATAACATTTTTAACAGATGCTAAAAATTACAAAACTCTATGCTGAATAAAATAAACTTGCGCTTCAAATGAACTTACGAAAATTAAAACAAAACATGGTGAAAGAACGAAGTCTTCAAGAGTGAAAAAAATAAACAAATGAAATAAAGATAAAAGCTGTACCCTCAGGAAACACCTCTACATAATGGGTATTGCATCCGATCCTCTTTGTCTTGGTTGTCATCTTGAGGAAGAGACTGCACGAAATATTCTTGGTGATCATAAAGTCTCTCCTGCTCAAAAATTTGAGCACCTGGGGCAACATTACGTTAAGGTAGGGGTGCACAACCTGTGTCCCACGGGCTACATTCAGCTTGCCGACTGTTGATGTGTGGCCCGCAGGATCTTCTGAACGAATAAAAAATTTCTTTTAATTTCATATTTTAAAGATTATAAATTTTCTTTAATTAAAATATTTAATTCAAATTTATATTACTCAATAAAATGCGTATATTTTTTGCACTTTCATTTTGTAAATTTTTTTTTTGGTTCGAATACCCCTCCCCCCCAATATTTTTTTTAATATGTATATATTAATAAACTAATTATTGAGAAAAATGGAAAAAGTTTTTTTAAACAAAGTATAATTTTTTTTAGTTATAAATAAATTCAAATAATTAAAAGTACTTAATTTTCTGCAACTATGTTATTAAGTTTACTGACTAAAATATTTAATGCTTTGAGACTAATGTTTATATAAAAATTATCATATTTGCTGCCAATATGACTAAATATGCAAGTGGCCGATCATTGAAAAAGGTTGTGCACCCCTACATTAAGGCCTAGGAACTACAAGACATTCCTGACAGGTGTTTACTGAACTTTGTTTAAGCTACTAAGTTTTTCTGCTACTCATGATTTAAAGTTTGGATACAATAAATCTCTGGTCCATGTGCCTTGCTCCTCAGAGCTGCCAAACCTCTAAGTCTAATCTAATCTAAGATAAAAATTTATCTCAGATATTAAGCATATATTAAATTTTCTACCTATTTATCCATCTATACGCTAAGGTTTCATATTGTGATAGACAAAACAAAGAAGTTACATATTTTTAAGGTTTATTAAATTTTGTAAACATAAGTCAGCTGACACACCATTTATTTTATTTTTTGAGTTGGAGAATAATGTGTCCTTTGTAGTTCAGAGACTTGGAACAACTGTCCTTGTCTTCCACCATCTTGAGCATGGTCTTGTTGACGTGAGAGAAGCTAAAAACGGTTTTTTGTTTTTGTTTAATTGAGATATTATGTGATTTTTTCCAAGTAGGGTTACTCCAACAAAATCAGAAAGTTGGTCAGACCAATAAGTTTTTATAGTCAAGAGACAAATAGTTAAATAGTTCTTTATTAGACACGTCAAGAAATTGCACAACAAAAAATAAGTAGGCAAAAAGAAAACATTTTTAATGTATTAAAAGTGCAAAAATAGCTAACTCTTTTAAAAAATAAAGTTCCATCGAAATCACAGATATTCTACCTTAGTTTAGTGCTGTTGTTAACAAACCCTAACAAAAGGAATGAGGAGAGTAAAATAGTTAAAATTTGCAATAAATAATTCACTTTATGTGGAGCCGAATTCAGTCATCCACTTCTCATACTTTTCAAGATCTTCTTTGCTCACTGACTTATTTATTTTCTTAATGGCTTCTTTAAAGTCTTCTGTGCTTACAGGTAGTTCTAATTCTTCTTTTGGAAGGTTTCTAATTTCATCCGGTGTTAATCCAGCAATTTTTCTACGCATTGCCATCATAGAGGCATCCCTAAAATTAAAAAAATATATTGAGAAAATAAAAGTACACAATATTATATAAATTGACAGTTAACTATAACTTTAATTACTATAACTAATCATAAATGCACTGCTAAAATCAACAAAATATGTTGAGAAAAATGAAAATGCACATTATTGACAATTGAATTACTAGAATTTAATTAATTGTAGTCGTGTAATGGCCAATATATCTCTCTGTTCAGGTACAATTTATGGGTCTAGACAGCTGGATTGCAGTTAACTTAGCTGTTCATTCATTTGTGGTCAAGAAAATGAGTACCTTATGATAAAGCTTGTTTCTTGATAATTTTCAAGTTTCATAAAAATTTTATAGAATTCATACTGTTTTATAAAGGCACCTGCTTTTGATAGAAAAAAATGTAACTTTTATCATTGTTTTCCAGTAAGTTTCAAGACAGATATCACCATTGTACATTTTGCCCAAAAGTAATTAATACGTTTATCAGTTTATTTGTTTTATTAGTTCTATGAAACTATTATTTGCATGAAGATAAAATATTCACAAATGAATTTACAGGTGTTTTACAATTACTGCACTTAATATGCAGTTTTAAAAACCTTGCAAAAATGAAGTAAAGAAATATACACACTAAGGATTGCAAATTACGAAAAATCAAAAGAAGCTATCTAAATGTAATAATTATTGCATAAGGTAGGATTTAAAATATGAAAATCAGTTTGTAGGCAGAAGATGAAAAATGTTGAGAGGCGCCTCTGAGTTTTCCCAGGGAATGACTGGTTTTGATACTTTTCATTACACCTTCCTCAACGTCAAATTTTTAATATATTTTTTTTTCTTGCTTATTTTTAATCCTTAACTTATATGTCATTTTACACATTATTATTCTAAGAATATACATAAAGGGTGTTGATTAGTAGATTATTATTATTGCATAAATAATTTAATGGCAGTTAAGAAAGTAAAATTTATCGTGAAATACAATTCAGAAAATTTTTTATAAATGCAATGTTGTTCACTATATAAACTGTGTAATTCTACTAACAGAAATAAAGACTTGCTATTATATGTAAATGAACAATTTTATAAGTTATTAACCAGTACTTATTATTTTTAAGATTTAATTAATTAAATAATTAATGACACCATTAATTGATATCAATTTTAGAAAATGAATATCTGCATATAAATGATAAAGTCTTTATCATTTGTCATAAAGAAAATGTAAAAATTGATAGATTGATAATAAAAATTAAAAAAAACACATTTTAATAAACAAGAAATATGTATATGTAAGTATATTAAAATTAAAAAAAGAAGGAGCAGTTTGATTACTTTAGTAAATTAACAAAATAAGAACAATGAACACAAAATTATGAATTACAATGTGTAAAAATTTTTATACTATTTTAAAGAATCTATTTTTATACGGCATAATACAAAATCTGAACAAAAACCGTTAAATAGTTCCTGAGAAATCGAATCTTAAATACTTCAACTTCTCTCTTCTGCTGAATAACCTTTTTAAAATTTTATTTCTCAGAAATAGTTCAAATTTTGTATTTTGTTATAGAAAATTACATTTCTTAAATTGATGTAACAATGTGTATACCTTACATTTCAAAACTTTTTTGACTATTATTAAACAAAAAAATAAATAATTGTAACATTTCTCAATTCGCTTAAAAAGTTCTTGCTATAAAGCAGAATTACACAAAAAGTAAAATTAACATTAAGGATTCCAAACTTTTAACTCCAGACTAAACTATTAGGACCATATTTCCCATATTGCATCTCTCTCTAATACGTTACTTGACAAGTAGAAGTTTTTTTAAAATTCTAGAGTAGAAAATAAAATATAAATTTGTAATGAATATTATTACTAACGCTTACATGCAATGTTATCAATGCAACATTACAGGGAATTAATTTTACCTGCAAACATTAGTAATATCAGCTCCTGAATAACCATCCAAGCTGTTTGCAGCATCCTCTAAATCCAAGTCCGGAGCAACTTCAACTTCTCTCAAATTGATCTTTAAAAGAGCTTCTCGACCAGCAGCTTTGAAAATAAAAATATTTTATTTTCCCAAATCAAAAATGAATTTATGTTTGACATTTATAACTAATATCATTTATTCATTTTATAAATTTACCATTTGGAAGAGGAATATATATTCTTTTTTCCAATCTTCTACGTAAAGCTTCATCAATATCCCATGGAAAATTAGTTGCTGCTAATACCATCACAACTTTAGTGGGATCATCTGTGCTAGTTATCCCTGCATAAAATATAATCAATAAAAAGTAATAAGATTAAAATTAATAAAATAAATGGTTATAAAATATGCATAAGTAAAAAATAAACTTTTCTTAAAAAATAAGTAACTCAAAGAAACATAAAATAAAAATATTAGTTATTACAGATCAAAGTTCAGGTTTTGTGTAGAAAAAAATAAAAAAAAAGTAAAATCTGGATAAAACGGTTTAAGCGATTAGAAGAAAAGTTTAAATTTCAAAAAGGATTTTAAGGGCTTTAGATGAACAGTCAATTCCAAAATATATAATTAGGCTGGTAAAAATAACTTTAAGCCAATTTTTTTCTATGTAAAAGAACCATAAAATTTAACTGAATACTTAAAAAATAGTGAGCAGCAAGGTGATGCCCTTGTCAGTTTTTTTTTTTTTTTTTTTTTTTTTAACTTGGCCTAGGGATGGTTTTCCGATATTCTGGTATTAATACCATAGAAGCCATATTTACAAAATTAATTCAAATACGAGCCCACACTGAAAGTTACACGAACTAAAAAAGCATAAATAGTAGCATATACCGCTACTGAAAGATCAGGAGCAAAAATACACTTTACTGTTACAAAAAAGTAAAACACATGCAAGGCATTAGTAAACATATCTTACAAATTGAATATTAAAAATTTTAACTTATTGATGGCTTTAACTACCTTGACTCAATCGTGAAAAATTAGCTAAAACACATTGTTGCGTGAAATCATTGCCATAATAGGAAAGGTTTTTTTTTTCAGAGAAAATTATTTTTTGGACCTGATTTAACTTAAAATATCATCTGCACAATTTAAAAAGGTTCGAGTCAAATCTCCAGAACAGTAAGAGTGCACTCTATTACATAAAAATAGGATTACTAGTTTAAAAGTTACTCGGATGATATGTTCTTTATTTTTGTACACTCATAAAAAGTACATTTGATATTCATGCAATTGCAAAAAATTACTTGTAGTGAAATTGACATTTAATTGCTTGATAATACATTTTAATTGCTTGCCCATTAATAAACTTTTTTAAAAAATGTAGAAATATTTAATACTAAAAATGGGTGATAAATATAATTTCCATGTGGTAAAACCTGTCATTTTCTACACACAAAAAATTCAGACCTTCCATCTGGATAAGCAATTCAGATTTCACTCTTCTACTGGCTTCGTGTTCAGAGTCAGTGCCTCTCCGAGAGCACAGGGAATCAATTTCATCAATAAATATTGTACTTGGAGCATAAAACCTTGCCTAAAAAAGCACATTAGAAAAATTTTTAAAAAAAGTTGGAAATATTCAGCATATATAATTTTTTTAAAGAAAATTAGATTTTGTGAAACTGTATTTGAAAGAATTAAAATTTTTAATATGTATGAAATTATCACTTACCATTTCAAACAGCAAGCGAACCAACTTCTCTGATTCTCCTCGATATTTGGAAGTTAAAGTGGAAGAAGACACATTAAAAAATGTTGTTTTACACTCAGTAGCTACAGCCTTAGCCAACATAGTTTTTCCAGTTCCAGGTGGTCCCACCATCAGCACACCCTATGATTCATTTAAAAATATAGGAAAGAATATTAACAGGGTTGCCACTCAAATCTGGAAAAAAAATTGCCTGTGTTTTCCCTGTACATATTATACACAATATATTAATAGGAAACAACAATTTCTGTGCACTTGTGTAAGCTATATTACGCTAACTATATTTATTAGTTTTAATTGCTGGAAAAATGGCTGAACATACTTAAATAATGCTATAGTAAATGAAATAGTTTAGCATTGTTGAAATATCATGATTGAATAACCCATAGATTACGCTTTGAGTGGTCACCATTTTTAATAAGACAAAAATAAGAAACAAAATTCCCTGTATTTTCCCAGTTTGTAAAGAAAAAAATCAAAATTCCCTGCATTTTCCCTGTTATTTTAGGTGATTTTTAAATTCCCTGTATTTTCCAGGTTTTCCCTGTTATTCCCGTGGAGTGGCAACCCTGATTAAAAGTACACACATGAAGAAGGTAAATAAAACAAGTGGTAAATAGATAGTTTTAAACGTCTACTTTTTTATTTTATTTTCTAGAAATGTTCCTTAATCTTCAGTCACACATTTAACTGCATAGATGATAGGTAGGTATTTTATTTTCGTCGCACTAGAGCTGCACAATGGACTATTATCGATTTTTTGGGAAACATCCCTGAGGATAATATGAGGACATGATATTGCAATTTTGATCCAGATTCTCTGCAAAGGGGGTGGCTCCCCTACTTTGGTAGCTTGACGACCTACGCACAAAGTCGAGTACTTAACACGCAGGCTGATCAAAACACCCACAGGCTTTATGATCAGTCCACTGCCGGGCAAATTCATAGACAAAGAACATGATATGAAAAATAATTGTTCATTAATGATATTAAAAAAATAACTATTCAATATGAAAAATAACTGTTCAAAAATAGAATATGTAATAATTTAAAAAATAAATACTGTAAATGTAGCAAATCTATTTCAAGTAAGCCAAAGTAATAATAATAATAATAATATGTAATTTGCATAATCCCATACTAATGAAGATAAAATGCAGTTTAAATTTATTTTTCGTAGATAAACGAAGATTTACAATTTTAAATTTCCTCAACAAACGAATTTCACACAACAAACTACAATTATTCAACATTACAAAAGGGAATGCACATTTTGTGCAAATAAGTAAACAAAAATGTAACCAAACATAGAAAAAGTACACTAGCAATTACCGTGCAGATTGGTTTTGAAAGCAAAAACACATCACTAGATGATGGATTTAAAGATTTGGCAATGTTCATTAAATGTTCCTTATCTGTTTATCTACATTTTTTGGGGGAACTTGATAATTTTCTGTTTCAAAATGTATAACTGTATAAATGGCTTAATGAATGCAAATAGAAAAATACATGTTAAATTAGTAAAAACAATTTTTTTTTCATCAAAAGTGATATTTAATATGTCAAATTTATTCATTTTTAAAAAAAAATAATAAAACAAAACACAATAAAATGAATTCTAAATATTTAAAATGTAACCAGAAAATTACTTTTCTTTTTAAATATGAAACAGTTGCCATGAAATATTTCGAATAATCATTTGCAGAAAAAAGATTGGTTGTCATACCTTCCAAGGTCTACGAATGCCTTTAAAGAAATCAGGCATCCACATGGGAAGAACAACTGCCTCTTCTAACAGTTTCTTGGCATCCTCAAGATCAGCAATATCATCCCAGCGAACACTTGGATTTTTCTGCAAAATATCTCGCTCCAACATCTCTACAAGTTCCCTATCATAACCAGAGCCATCAAATTTTTTCTCTTCTTCCTATATCAAAATAAGACATAACTTGTTAATGTCTTGGAGCAATTATACTAATGCCATTCTATTTTAATTGTGAAATATAAATCTGAATCAATTAGGATATTGGGGCATAAACATTAATATACACATACAAGTTACGTTGATTATTGCAAATGCAAGGAAAATAGATTGTTGCCATTACAAACTGAGAAAATATTTGTGCTTAAACAAATTAATTAACTCATTATAAGCTATACTCCATTCCACCTCAAGTTGGCACTGCAGGGAAGGGTAGGATATGTAATACTCCGCCTTTGAAAAGTAGTTCTTCTCTATTTTGGAATTAATTGCAGTTTAAATGCGCGTTCAAATATAAATTAATGTTGTATAATAAGAAAAGTTTATCTTAAAACATACATTCGAAGTTTTTCATGTTTAAATGTATTTAACTTATAAATACCTTAAAGCGAATGTACAAAGAAGAAAGAGGTGTTTTAGTTTAGCACTGGATTAGTTTTCAAGGTCAAGGAATTGGCACGTTGGCTAAGTTTTTACACTGGTCAGCCAGCTCGTTCCCTTCTCCTTGCCTTTGCTTAACCCACTGGCGGTTAAGGAAATGGGCAAAATTGGGAGAAAGTTTCTCCCCTACACACAGTTCCCCTATCTATAAACATTGGAAAACCGGTTTTGCTATGCAGTGAAGACTGCAGGTTAAAATACGACTTTCTACGTGCAGAACCGTCAGTGGGTTAAGTGTCCTATCTCTTGTGCAGTTCTTTTTTCGCTTTCTTTCACTCGCATTGCTTAATTGTTCTTTTGTTTTGTTTTTTATTAGTTATAAACTGTTGATTTGTTGTTTTTTATGGGTTAGTTATTGTTAGCTCGTTTTTTATAGTTTTTAATTTTTTTGCATTAATTGTTAATTTGTTGTTTTTTACTAGTTATTTAATGTTAGCTCGTTTTTTATAGTTATAATTTTTTTTTTTTTTTGCATTAATTGTTAATTTTTTTTTTTTTTTTTTTGTGATTCCTTGTTAAAAACTTTTCTTCTTCTTTTTTTGCGAATTACTAAATGTTAGCATGTTTTTTTGTTAGTTTGTATTATTTTGTTACTTATTGCTCTGAATGCATAGTAACCATTTTGAAACAAATGCATGATTGAAATTTAAAGACTAGATGAAATAGAGAATTTAAAAATACTTTAACTTTGAAAATAAAAATAGAAATAAAAGTAGCAAAGGAAATAAAACAAAATTAAAAATATGACCACTGAAGCCGACGTCTTCAGGGGGTACCGGCCCCAGTGGCCAAAAAACAAAACCTTTTCTATTGAGGAAGATGGCAAAAGTCTAAAAACCTTCCTCAGTACCCCGAAGATTTTGTTTAAAAGTCCAGGAGAAAAAAAACATGCAAGACATAAAACTAATACAAAAAAGAAACTCATACAAATTCATCAGAAAATAAAAATCAACAGAAAATAAAAATCAACAGAAAATAAAAACTCACATAAACAAATTTAAAATGTATTTTTAAATTTGATTGTTATTGTAATGAAAAGGAATTTTCACAATATATTGATAATGATTATGGACATATTATTACGGGAAATTTGGAGATTGTTGGTAATGAAGATTTAATTAATATTTTAAGCAAAGGTTCAAAATTTAGGACAAGGTTTAGAATGAATAAAGAAGATTTTATTTTGTCCATTAAAAAAGATCTTGATTTATTTATAGCAAAAATTTCATGAAAATATCATTGGCCCGTTGAGAGTTTTTCAGAGTGGCAAACTAAAATTATTGAAAAGGTTAATTTTAATTTATTTAATACCAGTTTTGGTTCTTTTCCTAGTGGTGCTATTATTGATTATGATTTGTCTAGTAAAATTAAAAATCTTAAAGATAAATTTATTGTTACGGTAGTGGATAAAGCTTCAAATAATTTTTGTATTAAGTGTAAATATTTTTTTAAAAATTTGATTATTGGAGAATATAACGCAAATAATACTTATTTAAAATTAAAAGTAGATAGGAAGGTTGTTGAAAAAAGAATTATTGCGTTTACTAAAAAATTAAAATTTAGGTTAAATAGGATTAAATTTCCATATTTATTTCCTATTGTTAAATTTCATAAAAATCCTGTTAAATTTAGGTTTATAGCGTGTGGTACTAATTGTTACAATTCTGATATTAGTAAAAAGTTTTTTAGTTTTCTAAAAATTATTTTGCTTAAAATTAAAAAAGAAAAAAATATTGTTATTAATAGTAATGTTGATGTTTTGGATTATATTAATAATAATGAAATATCCAACATTAATACTTTTGATTTTGAAAATTTGTATACAAGTATACCACACAAAAAGATTATTGATATTTGTAGTGGCATTTTTGATAAATATTTATTTAATGAGAAAATTGATAAGTCTAATTGGTTGGATTTATGTAGGTTTAATCTTTTTGAGAATGTTCTTTTTAATGGTTTAGATTTTTATAAACAAATTATTGGAATTCCACAAGGTAATTCCTTTTCTGGTGCTTTTGCTAATATTTTTTTGCATGTTTTTGAAGCTAAATTTCTTGAGTATAATGATTTTAAAGCTTTTAGATAAATTGATGATTTGATTTTGTTTAATTGTGATAATTATAATTTTATTTATAATAATTATCCTAAAGATTTGGTTTTGAAGAAAACTAAGGAGGATTGTTTTAATGTTGAGTATTTAGATTTTAAAATTGTTATTGTGGACAAAATTATTAAAATTGGTGTTTTTGATAAAAGAAAAGCTTTTAAATTTAAAGTTATATTTTTCTGCAACTTTTATACTAATTTGTGTAATAAAATTTTTAAAAATTTAGTTTTTTCACAATTGGTTAGGATTAAAAATATTTGCAATAATGTTGAAAGTTTTCAAGAAGCTGTGAATAATTTTTTGAATAATTTGAGTACTAATGATATTCCTTATAATTTTTGTAATGTTAATTTTTTAATTAAGAAAATGATTGAAGAATATTAGCTTTTTATTTCTTTTAACAGGGTGCAATTCAAGACTTAACTGAGCAGCCCCAGTTAAGCATTCTATTAATATGTGACGTAATTTTTCTTTGACAACTTTTTCCTATCATTTTCTCAATCTGCGCATTTTAAAAGAGGGCGTTGTTTTTCTTTTGGTTTAAGTGATTCCATTTCATTTGGTTTGCTTTAGAGTTCGCTGTCTGACCTTGTTTATGTGAGTTTTTATTTTCTGTTGATTTTTATTTTCTGATGAATTTGTATGAGTTTCTTTTCTGTATTAGTTTTATGTCTTGCATGTTTTTTTTCTCCTGGACTTTTAAACAAAACCTTCGGGGTACTGAGGAAGGTTTTTAGGCTTTTGCCATCTTCCTCAATAGAAAAGGTTTTGTTTTTTGGCCACTGGGGCCGGTACCCCCTGAAGACGTCGGCTTCAGTGGTCATATCTTTAATTTTGTTTTATTTCCTTTGCTACTTTTATTTCTATTCTTATTCTCTCTTTTTTTGAAAATTCTGCTGCTTTTTAGCGCATTTTTTTAAAAGAAGTTTTGTCCATTTTGTTTAGATATTAATTGTATTCTTTTAGTATTAACATTGAAAACAAAGTTTCAATTACCAAACCATAATTTTAATTTAAAATTGTGATTTCTTTTTTTTTCTTTTGATTTTTAAAATGACAAAATAAATGTATCAGATTGTGTTTATAAGTGTAGTCATTCATTAAAAAAAGTTCAGCTGAAAAAAGTTTTTAAAAAAATCTATGTACTACAGTGTAACGTTCCATATCTGGACGTCCCTTTTCCGGAAGAGTCAATTTCCCGGACACTTTTTAACAATCAAAATAAACAAACATTTCTTCACCTTCCCCTCTCTTAAAAGAGGGGGGGAAAGAGGTCTTTTTACAGGTTTTTTCCTTTCTTAGCTTCTAGTGATTTATGCATTGAACCCATAAATCAACAGAACAGGGAACAGAAGATCTACCAAGACCATACCTTTAATGACGCCCCTCCTTTGGAATGCAGGAAAGGGGGGGGGGAGATTTTTTTTCAAAGGAGCATAACTGAGTCCCCTCCACCTCTTCTTTCCTATGCAGCTGGCTAGTAAAAGAGTCATTTCCTGGAACCTTTTTATTAGAGTGTTAGGGAAAGAAAAAGTACTGTGAAAAAGTGTAAACACAACAAACGTTAAAGTGGAAGGGGAATCCCCTTTAGTCACACAAGAAAAAATAAAGAGACCCCAATCAGCATGCCACGCCTTTATGCTTGATTGATAGCCACTGATGGGAGAGAAAATAAGAATTTGTCACTGCCCCGCCCTCAACTTGAATGAGAAATAAGGAGCAAATGACTTTTCTTCTCCACCTACCCACCCACCTTAGTGAATGACGGGAATTTCCCCTTCTTGTTTGAATCGTTCTAGTTCAAAATGGCGGAGAGAGCAATTAATATGTTTCGTTTTCTATATTTATTTTTATAATAGCAATAATTATTTATTTTCTAATATTTTGTCTTTGATTGATTAGATATCATTCTAATACTAAAACATTATTGCCTGAAAAATAATGTTTAATTTTTTGCTTCTTAGATTCAGATCATTTTAAGTTTTGTTTACCTTGGGGGTCTATTATACGGAAAAATCAAATATACGAACTTGGTGAAGTCCCGCCGATTCCGGATACGCGACTTTCCACTGTAATTAAAATTTTTTTTCACTATATTTATTTATAGAAAATCTGATAATGCCAAAGATACTGTAAACATATTATGAGGAAAAAAAACTTAAATGTTTACTTTAATCTGTACTTTCAATCTCAAAAATCAAAAGATTTTTAAAAATGTAATTTGAAATGTGTTGGAATCTAACACATACCAAGAAAGAAAGTAATTTCGTTAGCTAAAATTAATTAATGCAGCAATTTATTTAAAATGAATTTTAAAACTTAGAAAAGAAATAATAAAAGTATCAATAATTTAAAACACTGTTTTTTTTAATTTTTAAAATCAATATATATATATAAAAAATCAGTTGATTTAAATCAATAATTTTTTTAAAAAAATCATTTGATTTAAATCATGATTCAAATCGTGATTTAAATCAACAAACCCTGTTCATGAATGAAAAAAAATAATAAATAACAAATTTAAACCAGTATAGTAAAATTGTATTTGATTATTTATTTTTCTAAATATTAACCTCATATGTACAATATTTAATGAAAAATTTTTTCCCTTCAGAATAAATAAATAAAAAAATAAAAAATAGACAGGTGAATATTATTAAACTGATGACAGTTGAGCATATTTGCTGTGTAGCTAATTCAACATATGATTTTATTATTATTTTTTTACGACAAAAGTTAAAATTGTTTTTGCTTTATTCAATCTCCTTAAAGATTCAAATTTTGTGTCTTTTGCGCCATGTGTAGCTCTGAAGTATAATTCGCTTTTTATAGGAGCTTTAATAATGTGATGGCAGAAATTTAAGATTTTTAGTTTTGTTTGGATTTTTAAATATTATCTGAAATACAAATTCCATAATATAATTTTTTTGAAATTGAAATAATTTCAAAAAAAGATACACGTGGATAATAATTTTTTTCTTAACATTGAAAGGTCAATTTAAACCAGTCAATATTTTAATTATTACTTTTGAAAAACAAAGCCAAAAAAGCTGAGAAATTTTTTTCTTAAGTAGAAAATATTAAGATATTTCAGTAACTGACAAAATATTTCCAGACTAATTCTACTATACTTAAATAACTAATTATACGGATTTATCTCTTAAGCCACCTTTTACCCGCGAAGACCCTGAAAAGCAAGGGAAGATTCTGATATTTCAAAATATGTATTTTCTTTTGAAAAAATGCGCCTATAGAATTTCTCCTGATAAGAAATTGTGGATTGAATTCAATTCAGGACGACCCCAAAAAAAGTTTGCAGAAGGAACTGTTAACTGTTTAAATATTAAATGAATAACATGATAACCACCAGGAAAAGCGAATAGATTTCACTGAGACAATTTTGAGTTTGTTTTATTTTCATTACTAATTGTTAGGCATTGAGTTATTAGCTGAATGTACATGTAAAAAAAGTTTTTTTTTTTTTAAATTATGTTTCCAAATAAACTTTTATTTGCTAGTGAAACAAATTGAACAAACCTTATCTTCTTTATTTTCATCTTTTTTACTATCCTTCTTGCTTTTATCATCTTTTCTGGACTTAGAATCAGAACCTTTTTTACCAACCCTTTCATGGTTTGATCTGTTACTGCTAGGACCACTTCTTGTTCCACTGCTTTTAGAAGGTGGGTCATTTCTTCTTGTAGCTCGAACTGGGCGAATAGGTGGACCATGCCTAAAATTTAGCACAGCAGATATAAAATTTAAAAATATCAAAAATGGTAAAACTAAATATCTTGTATGAAATTTGAAAGACAAACTTTCAGACCACATTCAAAAATTAACAAATCTAATATAAATATTAAAAGTATACTATGTAGAAATGTTTTAAGACAGAGTAAAAACAGCCTAAAAACGATTTGATAATGAAATTTGCCACACTCCAGAAATTATGGTTCATTTCTTTGTATACCTGCATAGCGAAATCAGTACATTGATTTACTAACAAACATATAACCTTGTAATTTTTCAACTTGATTTCTGTTTTGTTAAGCTTGAGATATATGTATTTATGTTTCTTATCTCAACTCGTATATTGCTGTTTAAATGATTTCATAACAACTTGTATCATCATACTTTTTTAAAACCTGTTTTTGTTCACTCATATAATTTCCCGATTTTTGTAACTGAAGACATTACTTTTATTATTAATTTTATTCCTGAACATAAAATCTATTGTAAAAAATTTTTGTCTGATATTGAAGTTAAAAAAAAATTTTTACAACAAATTAACCATATTAAATGAGCAGTAGTGAGATATAATAGATGATACTTAATTTTGTTAATTCTTGCTATTTATCATAAATCCAAGATAACTGTTAAGCAACTTTAAATCTGAATGTTTGTCATTATTTTTCCAAAAGGTTTAAAGCAAAATGTCTTAATATAAACAATAAGTTTTGATTTTTATCATGTAAATGTTAAATAAACTTTTTTCTAAAAAAATTTAGTTAAAAAAATACCTCAAATATGAATTTAAAAAAATTTCTGTGACTTTTTAGAGATTTTAACAGAATATTTTGACGTTTCCTTGAATTTTCCCCATTCTTTCTTATTTTGATGTCTAATATGAAAAATAAAGTTACTTACTTATGTTCCACGGGTGTAGGAGGAGGCCAAACATCTGGATCTCTAGGTGCAGGTGGACCCCACATATCAGAAGGAATTGAAATGTCAGAAGGAATCGATAAACTATAAGACTGTCTTGAAGAAATAGCACGGTCAATACTCAGTTCTGTGTTAAATTCAGATATCACACTTTGGACTTCTTTAACTGCTTCATGCTCTTCAGCAATTGTTTGCTGAATCTAAAAATAAGAATTACAATAAGTTTATTTATTTATTATTTTTAAAAAAAAAATATTTATGTATAAAACTGCTATATACTTGTTGCCATCTTTCCTTTCTAATAGAATCTGTAATGGTAGTTAAAAGTCTATGGATTCTTTGAACTGCTCCTTGAAAATACACCAAAGAGTTCTCATATTTCCCCAAAAGTGCATATTCTCTTGCCATCTGAGTATCCTCAACAATGTCCCTTATAGTATAACTCATTTTCTAAAATAAAAATAATAAAAAATTACTTTTAAAAAATATATATATTTAAATATGATTTTATTTATAAAATATTTCATTAGGGCGTTTTACAAGGATATTAAAAATTAAGTTTATAACAATAGTAATGTAACAATAAAATGTTCAATATCTTTCTGTTATTGATTACTTGATTTCTAAATAACAAAAACTCGCCAATTAATGACAGCTTACTACTCTTTCAATACAAGAAAAGTTTTTTTTTATATAGTACAGACAGTTACTGATAACACTGTTATTTTGATATCCTTTATCAATAACCGAATAATAACGTCTTTTATGATCGAATAATATAAAAATTATCAAGATTTTGAATTACCAGATTGCCATAGATCAAAAGCATTGCTAAATTAATATTACATGTTTCTATAAAAAGGGTTAAAATCAATTTAAGAGAAAATATGCATATATTTTATAGAAGTTCTTAAACAACCCTATTTTGCTTTCCTTTTATACTGTAGTTCAGTGTCCATTTATGTAACTGCCCCCAAAGATAAATGAAAATCAATTTTATATTAATTTTAAAACTTAACCTACATTTGTGGAAAAAAATTTTCCTTTACTCATATTTAAAAAACTTTGTTTACACCAGGGCTTCAAAAATATCAAAATTTTTTTATGTTTAATCAAGCATGTTAGCCCACAAAATTCATGTTAAAATGAAACTTTTACATGCCCAAACATCTTTTTTAAATGCATATTAATGAAAACATAAAATTTACTCATTCTGTAATGTATCAACAAAAAAACATTAACCTTATTTATTTATTATTGGGAAAAAACTTTTTCTCAATAGAAATGACCATGACTAGAAGAAAATAAAGCATTAAAGCAAATCATTGTCCTTAATAAAGTACTAGAATTATCAGATTAAGTAAACAATTCAGTTCAAAATGTCACATAAAATAATGTTGCTCAAACATTCGCTTTCATATTAAAATTTCAACTTTCTTTTTTAACATTGTTTTCTTATGTACAGCAATTGGGAAAAAACTTTTTCTCAATAGAAATGACCATGACTAGAAGAAAATTTTTTACACATTTTTATATTAATTCAATTAAAAAACATTCAGATCTTATCATCAAATATAATCGATCTTCACCTCTCATCCATTTTTTATTGCTTATCGTCTATCCTGCATCTTCATATTAGTCAAACTTTAAAAGGGTATTACACTGTATTTCATGATGTT
Source organism: Parasteatoda lunata (assembly GCA_949128135.1). Lineage (NCBI taxonomy): Eukaryota > Metazoa > Arthropoda > Arachnida > Araneae > Theridiidae > Parasteatoda > Parasteatoda lunata. Next base: position 9,143,700 of record OX421973.1, on the reverse strand, counting down.
TCTGATTAAATATTTAAATGCCAAGCTGGATTGTAAAGATAAAAAATTCAAGCACTGTCTGAATTTTTACTATCAGGTAAGGTTTTTGAAGATTTCAGTAGTTTAAATTAGTGAATTTAAAAAAATAATTTGTTAAAATTTCATATTGCTGTATGCATGTACTTACATATTTACCAAGAAAATTTATAGATAAATTTAAAAGTTTTTCTGAAAATTAAAAATGTTTACTTTTTTGCTTTAAATTGTTCATTAAAATTATACTAAGAGTTTCAAAATATGCAAAAATCTTTAAAATTCATACCTAATTTTATAAAATGCTTTAGATAAGAATTAATTTTCAAAATAATTTATTTCAATTTTGGTAAAGATTTTATTTAAAAACAAAAGGAATGATTATTTAATAAAAAAAGTGAAAGAAAAAAAAATTATTATAAGCAGTGATTAGAGCAACATTGATCACAAGAAAAATAAATGATAGTGCCACTAGATAAGTTTTTTTAGTTCTAGATAAGTCAGGCCCTAATCTACAACAAAAGATATTCAGTAATCCATCGGCCAAGTAAATAAATGTAATCAAGGACCAAGTAAGAATAATTTTATTACATTTATAGAATGCGCATAATATATTATAAGGTTAAAATGGTAAACTAGTATCGACCTTGACATTCATTAAAAAAAAAAAAAAATTTCCTGACTTTTCATGAGCCATTTTTTGTGTAAATATACTTATCAGATAATGTGCATAATTAAAAAAAAAACAAATTTTATTATAAATTACCTCAGGTAGTTTTCGCTCTCACGAAATAAGGCGAAATTTATTAAATTAAGATTCAGCAACAGATTTCGACATATTGACGAGAAATTAATGTGAGTTATGCATTGGTAATTTTCAATTGATAAATAAAAAATGTTATTTAAAGAAAAAACATACATTTATTAATCTGAATACCAATTACGTATGGCAGAAATAGTTTCTTTTCTGGGACAGAGATCCTCCTGGTTAAGTTTATAAACACTGAAAGATAAAGATCTTTTATCTGGCTATTTTATAGGATAGAAACATATTTAAACATAAAAAAATATCGAATAAGAGAATTTATCACTGAAACCAAATCTTTTTGGAATATACTTTAAATTTGAATTTGGAAGAACAACAATTTTATTTGTTATTGCCTGGATGGTCGTGATGGTAACAATAAACTTATATGGCGCATTCAGTTGTAGGAAATAGATTGGCTTATAGCTTATGTAGATTATTTCAAGCACAAAATCGCATAAGCGAATCCGATGACGTGCCAGAGAACCTGGTTGGCGAGGTTTTCAGCAACAAATATACTTAACCAATGACGTTTTCACTCGCGTCTCCGCATTGCATTTGCAAATTTTTTATATGCAGTGTGAATGGTTTCTTAGTTTTTTTTTATTTTTATAGAATTGTACCTTAACCGCCATTAAAATTTAATTTCTAGTTGACTTCAGTTTTCTATAGCTGGGAGCACTAGCACAGAAAAAGTTTGCAAATAGCTACTCTAATCGCCATCTGTCGTTGAAATTTAGCGTCATCTAGCAATGATTTGATGAACTATTCTATCCGAAGCCGAAAATCTCTCAGCCAGTTGTAAAATGATGGGGGTGCAACATATGGCAACCTTTCGCTATTTACAACTGGCTGAGGCGTCAAAAATTTTCGCCCTGCGCATGCGCAGTTGCTCAGCCGGTTGTAACCACAGACACAAGTGAAGGACTTCTGCGTAAATAAATTTTGCATCTTGGTAGCAAGTAGTGATGGGCAATAACAGATATTTTCAAATAACAGGTTCCAGCTGTTACACTACAAAAAAAAACCTGTTCTAAATACCTGTTCCAAAATAACAGGTCTAAGGAAAAAAGTCCACTTTTTTATATTCGCGATCGCAACACTCGATACGCCATCTAGCGGGAGACTGTAAATATCGGGCATTAGTTCCCACATAACCATTGGCAATGACGGACGCCATTTTCTTAGCAGCAAATAGGAAGCAAAATTTCCCCAAAGAAAAGGTAAAACTTCTTGAAAAAACTAATCAGAACATGCCAAACATTGAAGCAGAACACGCCAAGCATTTGAAGAACAACTTCTCAATAATTTTTACCTTTCTATTACCAACAACATAACATGATTTCATGATCACTTGCTGTTACAGATGTGTGTATTGCGGTAAAATAATTTTTCTGTCTTCAATTCATTACAAGTTAAAATGAAGTCAACATTGCTTTCGTCATTCCAATGAATTCCATACAGAACTGTAATAGTTATAGAATATTCTTCTTCTTCATAGAAATGTATATATTTCTGTATCTACATAATTCAGAAAACAACAATAAAGAATAATCCGAATTACTTGAAAAAGTATCTTTTGTGCTGATTATAAATAAATTTTTTATCGTTTTCTTGGTAAGTGTTTTTTAGTTTTGAAAGAATTTCAACTAGAATTCAGCTATTCTGTTTTTAAGCTACATATTAAAATTCATATCGAGATCTTACAATTATAAAATTTTGATGTGTGGTATGTTACCTAAAAGTAATGAAGGGATAAACTGTGTATATGTTATTTGAGAATAAAGTTTTCAAACAAAGAACATATCATTTTGGAATTCTCCGGACTTATAAATCAGGTAAGTGTTATGATTTTTATAATAAAAAATTTGCTTGTAAATAACTTTTTTTCGTACTTGATGATCGTTCTCTACAAAATGTTTTTTTTACGTCTGATTAAATACTATAAGAATTAAAAAAAAAAAACAATACGAAAGTTTTTATTGAAAAATGAGGAATTTTTAAAATCGTTTTTATCCTAAGAATTCTTTATTTTACGCTTTTTAGTTTATAATTTTTTGATAAAATTGTTGTCAAAATACTTTTTTTGAAAAATTAAATGGTATTAAATTATGTGTTTATGTATACTTCTTGCATATTCTAATATTTGAAGTAATATGATTCAGAAAAGTATGGAAGAAAAATTCGGTACTTACGTATTAACCACAGCTACAGATTTGGCAGATTTTTAGTGCCGCCAATCTACACTTAAAATTTTTGGAAAAAATCTTAAAATGAAACACTTTGTTTAAAATCAAAGTAGTCAATCGGATTTCGGTGGAAAATGGGCCGATATAGAGTTTAGCATAGATTCAAAACAAATTTTTCTCTCACCTGATTCTATAGCCATTATGAACTCTAATAAATAAGATTCAAAATGAAATAACATTTCCAAAACGGACGTTTACTGAGATAAAGTTTCATGTTATGGACTTTGGTACATTTTCGTTATATTTCACTCCATAAAATATTTCGCTCCTAGAAAAATAAAATTGCATCTTGTTTTGTTTTTGGCAAGTCTCAAAGACGCATTTTCGTAACACTAAAAAATGGCGACAAAAAAAGGGTTCTTTTTTTTCTTTTTGTTTCGTAAGCATTCTTTATTTTACGTTAAAATTTAAATGGGCATTTCATGTTATACCATTAAATTTAGTAAAACTATTTCTCAGGCATTAGGTTTGAACTCTTATAAGAATATACCTATTCTTTTCTCTTTATTTACAAATATTTTTCCGATGTGTTCTGGATGTTCCTTCTCTAAAAAAAAAGTGATACCATTTTGTTTTCGTTTGCATAAGAAAGAAGACAAACATTTTTCTTTTTTAAATTTAATCAGCCACAATAAAGATGGAACGTTACAATGCTACATTAAAGACGTATCCAGTGTAAGTGAATGACTGTTCATATGGAAATCGCAGGGATTCGGCACATACAACAACGCCCCCTATAGTTCGTTGCGATCGCGAATTCTTTTACAGCTCTTTTATTTTTTAGACTATGAAAACACAGAAATTAAGACTTATCATGATTTCACATATACGTTACAAAACTTATCGTATGCTACTCACGTCCCGCCGTGGACTGATTGTTAAGACACGGTTCCCATCAGATCACCGAAGTCAAGCATCACTGGCTGCCGTCAGTGTGCGGGTGGGTGACCACTTGGATCAGTCTGCGTAGGGACCGAGGGTGTGCGGTATGGGTCCTCGTTGTTAAACTGTTCTACCGTAAAGTGCTCGAATTCGCGTGCAGTTCGTCGGGCTACCGAAGTGGGGGTGCTATCCCCTCTGCAGAGGATCAAAATTGTGATGGCATGTCTTCGGATAATCCTCAGGGATGCTTCCCAAACAGTCGCCGATAGCCCATTGTGCAGTTCTAGTGGGACATAAATGAACTACAACGTATGCTACTCACGCGAGAAGTTTCTAATTCTTGCTGATACAAGTAAACAGTTTTTTAAAGTCTATAAATTGCTTTTAAGTTTAGAAATATCATGTTTACACTTACAGGGAGGGGAATAAAAGACTGTTGAAAAAATTTTGTTCTATTGATCGGATTTTCAGGTTTTAACTATAATAAGACACATTCTTTGACTAAACCGATAGTTTGTTCGATGAATTTGGGTTATTTGTTTTTCCTTTTAATTCTATTTAGGCTTGTTAATTTTACTTTTTACGTATTCCATGCAAAAAAAAAAAAAATTAAACGAATTAAAAAAAATTTTATTCATTATTATAAAATTTTTTTAACTAAGAGAAATACAATGTAATCTTTTTGAAATTATTTCTTAATTTATACTAATTTGTTTAATAATGGTTGAAACAATTTTGAATACCAATGCACATTAACTCATGTATCATTTTAAACTATGTAATTTCAAATGACACAATGCAAAATTCGAATGAAGTCATGTATGCCTTACCACCAATACTTGAATACCAATGCACATTAACTCATGTATCATTTTAAACTATGTAATTTCAAATGACACAATGCAAAATTCGAATGAAGTCATGTATGCCTTTTTGAAACTTTTTAACTTAGAAACGATTTGATCAATAATGTTCAAATTTTGCATTCTAAAATTACACAGTTAAAATGACGTAAAATTTACATAGCTTAAATTTTAGTTTTCTTATTATTATAAATAACAAACAATAATAAATAATTATTTAAAATTAATTTCATAGAGTGGCTCACGTTTCATAGGCGGTATTTGTTATAAATATTATCGCAGAATTTTTTTCCAAACCTATACAAGACCACGCAATGAAAAAAAAAAAAAAAAATCAAAAAAATAACTACCTACATATAGAAATATTAACTATTGAACTAGAGAAAATAAGCTATATATAAACATTTTTAGAATAATTCCTTTGATTTTAGCAAAGTTACTCGTTAAATTATTAGATTTAAAACAGCTCTAAAAAAATTATAATACTAGAAATACAAAACTTGTATAGACCCTCGTAATGTCTGGTTACGGACCTGTAATAATAAATAAAACGTGATTTTTTTTTCTTATTATAAACTGTACAAAGTTTGCCAAAAAAAAAACAACAGTTCATTTTTAAAAAAGTAGAAAAATAAATTTTTGCCTAGTATTTTGGAACAGGCCTTTGGAAGTAACCTGTTATTTTTATAACAGGTATGATTAAATAACAGGTTCCAAATACCTGTTCCAGAAAATATTGGACATCTCTAGTAGCAAGGAAGAGGAAGTTTCGAGGTCATGGATTGTTAGTAAGTTATTGGACTTTTCTTAATTTACATTATTTTTTCTGAAAATACTTAATAATTTATTTGGCTCATTGTTTCTTGCCAATTTTGTTAGATTTTATATCATGTTTAAAGCTCTCAAATTGCAATGTCAGATTTTGTGTTTGAAACTAGATCAAGCATGGTACGTTTCCAGTTTTGAGCATTTTATTGCTGTACGTAAATAAAGCTTTGTTTAAAAAAAATGCTAATTTAATCATTTGTGATTGATAAAAATTCCGTAAGTAAACTTTTTGGGAGTTTAAATAATTGTAGTACTGTGCACAATGAAATATTAGGAGAATGAATTATTAGTTATTCGCAGGCCTCTGCACGGAGAATAATCACCAAGACTTAGTGATTATTCTGCCACAGATCTTAACACGGAAATCTCCCCTTAAAGATTGTGTAAGTATTTTATTAGCTTATTTATCTCTAATTTATGGGGATGTATTATATAAATCATATTTTAAATTTTCCAAGATGTCTAAAGATTTGGATACTTGCAAAAATGCTGAGAAATAATAAATTTTGTTTGTGGCCCAAGAGAGAGAACGAGTTTATACCCTTTTAGTTTCTCCCCTTTTGTGATATATCTTTAGTTTCTCACTCGCCACTACTCAGTTGCTTCCAAAGCTTGGCAACTATTTTGATACAGGTCATGTACAAAAAAAATTGAAAATTTAAAAAATATTAAAGTTTAAGAATTTTTGTATCAAATTAAAATTGTAATTTAATATTTTAAATTTTCTTTTTCCATTTTAGGTTGAATTTTTTTTTGAAATGCACAAAAATTTTAGCTGATGATTTAATGAAAAAATGATGGTTTAATAAAAATTCCGCAAACATTATAATGTGAAAGATAATTTATGAATGATAAATGAAATAATAGGAAATATTAATTAATTCTATTTTAAATTTTTTAAAACTGCCTTTAAATTCATATTGTATGTATTTGTTCCAATGATTCTGAACTTTGTCTAGCTACCTTAGAATTGATTAATTTATTTGTAAAAATATTAACCTTATATTCTTACTATACAAAATAGGAAATATAAAACAATAAATATTCTCTTCAGATCTGGTCAATCTTAAAGTGAATCTAGATCAGCATATTTTTTAAGGATGCATGAAAACTAAGTTGTTTAAATTCAGCTTTGAATTTGACAATTTATGTACAGATATACTTATATATATTTCTAAAAAATGATGAATATTTTATTATGTATTATTATTTATTAAAAAAGTTTGATTTTTTTTGTGAAATGTTCTTTTTTTACTCTAAGTAGCTCCAGGTGTCCTTTTTATATAAAAGAATGTTTCATAATAACCTAATATTGAAATTTTATTTTAATGCTATCAGTTTTTGTTCTTGTAATAATTTCATGTTGTGATGCATTTTTAAATTAAAATATGTATCAATAATAAAGTTTTTTACTCATCTTAGAAATCGGTAAAACATTTATCACAATGTTGTTGGACGATTCACTAGAAATTGATGAGATACCAGCATCTGCATCTGATGCAGAATTAGTTCCAATGATAAAGTTGCAAGATGTGCAACTTTGTAACATTTGGATTCCATCAGAGCTTCTTCTAAACCGACAGTGTCTTTCTCAAACTTCCTCAAATGTGGTAAGATTCATTTGTGTTTTATTTATTTATTTATTTTCATGGGATTATTGTGTTTCTGTGTGTAAAATTATTTTGTTATTACTAGGACTATTTGGAAATAAAATTATTAAAAGTAAAATTTTTCAAAATATTCTTTACTCCTAAAATAACAATTATTTTAAGCCAATTATTGAAATTTAAAAACTCATAATTTTATTCTACATTATTCTTTATATGTCATTTAATTTTTCATTATTGTATTGTACTTCAATACAATAATTATTTTAAAACTAAGCTTTATTAGTATGACAATTTTATCTGTCACCTTTTTATTTTCATTGCTTTTTTTTTTCAGTTTTATAAGAAAGGGAATTAGTTTTATCTAAGTAGTGATGGTCTGTCTTTAAAAACCACTATTATAATCCAATCCTTAATCGAAATGCTGACAAAATCAGGGGTCTGTCCAGGCTGAATTTACTACCGTTTAGCAGTACCTTCACATATTCAACTTTAGGAAAACCGGTAGTTTCACAAATTCACTTTTAGGAAAAACGGTAGTTTTACAGAATACTTTTTCTTATAATATTATTTTTTTATCCTTTAAGAAACGATAAATCCATATTTTTACCATATTTTTGTGTTGATTTTTAAATATAATTTTTAATTTTTCACAAATTATGTCTAAATTTTCAAAAAATAGGTACCTCTCAGAAAAACCTAGACAGACCCCTGAAAATCAGTGTAGGTATATGTATTTTAGGTCGTGTTAAATTTAGTTAATTTTATAAACCATCTCCTTTCACATTGTTTCAACTAATTTGTTATTTGTAGCTTCATTTTAAATTAATTTTTCTATTGCACATTTTATGCATTTTGGGCTTCCTTATGAATTTCTCCTTCCAATGTTCTACTTTGATTAAAAATAATGACAAAATTATTTATATGTCAAAATGATGTATTTGAGTTCTAAATTTTGCAGAAGGCAGTCAGCATACAGATAGAAGTTTGATCTGCTACAGAAGCATGTATTTTGTTAACATCTAATTCTGCTAGTTGCAAAACCCTTGCATGATTTATCTAGCTTTTCTGTGTTCTGGTCAAATAGAATAGTATTGGTTTCTTAAAACAAACCTGTTGCTGATTACATTTTCATTATTCAATCTACTTACTCAAATGTATTATTTTTAAGAAGGCATTTTATTTCCTCGAATAATCCATCTAACCATTCATTTGTCTTTGGGTTTTGTTAAATCAAATAAAGTAAAAATTCTGCTATTTCAAATAATTTTATTACTTCTGTTTAATATTCTTCTCAAGGTCTACCTGCTCATTCTGCACATATTTTCTGTTGTGATTTATCTTCTAACTATCTGACAAAATCAGACAAGTGCAGGGGAGGAATCGGGTACAACAATGTTTATTGATGTGTTTATGTTATTCTTTTGGTTTGTTAACAACATGAAGCTTTAAAAGTTTTTGTCTTAATGTACATTCGCATCTTATATCAAATGATCCTTTGTAATATGAATTTATTTCAGGACCCTGTTCATTTTAACATAGTTTTATTCATAACTGCAATCATTTTTCAATGTTTTAAAATGATTCAATAAAATGGAAAATTTATCTTTAATAAATTATTGCTTTGAATAATCATAATCAAACATGACAACAACAAAAAAACTAGCTGAAATGTTTACAGTTTATCTATTATAATTAAGTGTTAGCAGTTAATGTCTCTATATTTTTTAATAGTGAACTGTCTCAAGCTTTTTCCGCTTGAAATTAACAATGGGTTCTCACAATCTTAATCTTAAAAAATGTTCATTTTTATGTCCTTAATTTAAAATACTTTAACTTCTAATCTGTTACTTTTAGTGTTTTTTTTTTAATGCCAATGCACATTACTGATTTATATATTTTTTTCTAGCATCAATCTGCCATTTCCCGTACATTAGTAAAACATAATGTAGTTGACAGTCTTTCCATTTACAATGATGTTGGAATACAGAAAAGTATCTTTCATAGCAGTGAAAAGTTGTTAGATTCTTTAGAGGAATTGCCAACTAACTATCTGGACACTGAACAAACAAATTTGCAAGAAGCCAATGAGGGTGACACATATTCTTGTTCCTTTAGTTGCTTGAATACAGATAACAGTGAATTTGCACTGGATATTAGCAAAGTAGAAAATGATTCATGCTCTGAAGAGAAATGTGATAGTCCAGATAATAGTATTGCTGATTACCTAGAGCATCTAAATATTAGTGATGACGAAGAGGAAAATTCTGTGGTTGGAATTATTAATGATCCTGATGAATCCGAAACTCCTATTAGTACTCTGGATTGTTTAACTGATAAAAAAGTGTTGGAATCTTGTGATGATGAAATTTCTTCAAAATCAGTATGTTATATGCCGGTGAAAACAAATACTTGCTCTCTAAATGATGAAGTAGTTCAAAATTTGTCTTTTTCCAGTTCTGATCAAGTGGAAGATCTTTTTGAAGTGAGTGAAAATCTCTGGAACGATCTTAAGCTAAATAATGAAAATAGTTCTGTACGAATTGAGAACATAATTTTTTCAAATCAAACTGGAGGAACTCATGACACAGTTGAAAGCACTATTCCAGGGCAAAATTCAGAACTTTCTGAGAATCCAAGTGATTTGAGTAACATAAAAAATCCTCCTGAAGAGGTTCATCTTTTTCCTTTTGTGTTGCAAAAATCCAAAGATGAGTGTCTTTCTACTGTTGTCAATAGTGGTAAAAGTAATAAAAAGGAGAAGAGAGTTAAAAAGAAAGCTTCAAAGAAAATACCTTTGGATAATTTTTTCCTCAGTAAAAGAGAAGCTGCTGCTTCAGATTCAGAATACTTAGCCTTTTATGAAAGTTTACGTCAAAAAAATAGTTATGGCGATACTTTTGAAAACAATGAACTCAGTTCTATTTTCCATTATGCAACTGGGTTGAACACAGAACATGAACCTAAATGTCCAGACAGTTTTTTGAATTGTGTGACAAACTCAATATCTGATTCTTCACCTTCAATTAACTGTAATGTTGATTCAACTTCAATAGAAAACAACTTAACAAAATATGTTATAGAAAATATACCTCTTTTTGTTAATGAAAATACATTGCAGAACCTTATTGCTGCATTTGGGGGCATCATAATCAAAAATATTGAAATAATGAAAATCTCTGGAAAAACTAGAAAAGCTATAATCAAGTAAGTTTTATTTTTCTTCATGATTCTGTGACTAGTGAAATATTGTATCATTATTTCATATTTGACTTCTTTTACATGTTTTTAAGTAAGCTTTTGCTGCAAAATTTTTTTAATGCTAGACAACTGAGCAGTTATCGGGTTGGCTGACTTTTGAGAGTTTTGGGAATTCAAGTTGTTAGTGTTTTTGCATTTGTTTGAATGAAATGCTTGTAAAATTAAGCACATTTTATAAATCATCATCTATGAATCGAATGATTAGTTAAAGAGTAACAGGGGCCTGTCCAGGGCAAATTTACTACCATTTAGCGGTACCTTCACAAAATCAACGTTAGAAAAAATGGTAGTTTCACAAAATGTTCTGAGATTATCCGTCTCTTAAAATTTTGTTTCTGTATCCCCATAAAAAACTATAAATCTCAGAGTTATTTTAAAATGAAACAACAAGGTTCTCTCTCTATAAACTGTACAGGAAGTCAAAATTCAAACATCATTCTAAACATTTGAACATTATCTTTAACATTATTGTAAATTTATTCTAACAGGCCTTTATTTTTTTCCTTATGAAACTTTTTTCTGTATGACTTAATCAAAAATGTTCTCATAATTAAAATAACTTTTAGTTCTTGTACTGTTAAATGCAAGTTGAAATTTAACTATGGAAAATGGATTTTTAAATTTGTATACAATTTTAAGCTCGAAATTTTACAATAGCTAAATTATTTTTTAATATACGGGGGAAAATATATAGAAATTCACCAGTCATAAATGATTTTTACTTGAAGTGGCAATCTTTGAAAATAATTTCTTACTTTATCATATTTTGGTGTTTATTTTTTCTTTAATGTAACTTTTAATTTTCACAAATTATGTCTACATATTCTCAAAATAGGTACCTCACAAAAAAACTAGACAGACCCCTGTTTAATCTAGGATTAAATTCAAATATTTTCGATCTGTCCCTAAATTTCAAATGATTCAGTAACATAAATTAAGAGGCATAGTTCTGATCATTGATTCTTCTATTTCCTCTTTCCTGATTTCATTTATAGCCCAAATAAATATAAAAGTGTTTATTTAAATGACTGACTTAATATTTCTCCTTTTTTAAAAGTCTTTCAGTTTATGTTTTTAACTAACTTTTCGTTGGTTGTTAACATTATTATTGCTTAGCAAGGTGTTTGTTGTTTTGCACTCAATAATATTGTCAGGGGTGCCGTGCACATTAATTTTTGGGAGGGGAAGATATACTATTTTTGATGAATGAAATTCTTAATTTGACCGAATCATACATAAATGCGAACAAACATACTTATCTATACATAATAATAAACGCGGCTGTGTGTGTGTCTGTTTGTCTGTCTGTGATCACAATATATCGCCCCAGAAGCCTCGACCGGGCACGAAACTCGGCACATAATTGTGTTTTGACATAATGAAGAAGTATTTTTTTTCTTTTTCAAAAATTTGGATTAGTTTTTTAGTTATCAGTCATTTTGTAAGAAAATCTATGCTTTTTCATCTTCAAAGAGCCATATTAAAAAATGCATATACTTTTCTCCACTCTTATAAATGTATGCTAATGCAAACCTTGCAATTCAAATATTAATTTTCGACAATTTAAACCAATAATATACGAAGGAATTAATAATTTAATTGTAAGGTTCGCATTAGTTTACATTTATCAAAGTGGAGAAAAGTTTAACTTTTGTATTAAAAATGTGGCAACATATTCGATAAGTAAATAGAACGCTATAGATATATTATATATAGAAATAGATATATTAGTCGCTGTTCATAATTGTTATAATAAGTTTTTCTTCTTCTTTCCACGCTTTTTTAAAAAAATTTTTTTTAAGCGAAGACGATATTTTTTGTAGCGGTATAGAAATAAAAATTTATACCATAAAAGATTATATAGAAATAGAAATTGATACCATAAAAAATTAATTCGTTTTCATGTTCTTTTCAAGTATTTAGCATTTTTGTTTTTTTTTTCTTAAGCGTTGTAGCTATATAATATATAAAATAGGAATTTAATTGTTTTTGAAGGAACGATCACACTTACCTTGGATCTCTTTGGTTTTTCTATTCTTTATTTTAACAATTTTTATTAAATGTAATTAGTTACTTTCAGAAAGTTTCGGTTTGCAGGTAAGCACTTGGATTTTAATATTGAAGTTTCATGATTTGCTTTCATAGTAATTGTTGTTCTAAAGTATTCGTTGACTTCTTAAAAACCCGATTACTGACATGGCAGAACCGCCTTCCAAAAAACTTTGTATTTTGTCAAAGAAAAAGATATTAAGAGATTTTCAAATAAGAAGGGCCCAAGAAACGTCTGTGGAACGTCAAAGAAGGATGGAACATGACCGAATTTCGACAAGCAATTCTAGAGCCCAAGAAGTATCAGAGAAATGTCAAAGAAGATTGGAAGAGGATCGTGTCTCTATTAGCAGTGCTAGGGCCCAAGAAACATCTGAAGAATGCGGAAGAAGAATTGTCCACTAATCTTCAGATTTCCTGCTATGTTTTAAAAAACTTTATTTGTGAAAACCTTTAGCGTGGCGGACAGCTGGCCGCCTTAAACGTGCAAGACTCTAAATCACTTTTCTAGACTTCTAGAATAACCTTATGAAAAAATACATATTAATACTAATAAGCATGTATATGTATTGTATTAATATGTATTATATACTAATAAGCATACGTATTAATACTAATATGCATTTTTTAATTTTTCAACAAAAGTGAAAAAAAAAAGTTTTTAAAAATGGTGGTCTCGAATTGATATTTATCTGAGTCTAACAAATCTCAGTACAGGAAGACGAATATAATAAACAACAGTTCTGATTGTGGGAGGTAATAGAGTGTTGTTGTGAAAGATGATTATTTGAAATTCTTTTCACACACTCTAATATTTTTCTTGTTGCGATCGTAAAATTTTAATAGGCTATTATCACAAACATTCCAAGTTCTATCATATTGAATGCCATTCCAATAAGGAGTAAAAAAAAAAATTTCATAATTAATTACATATAGATTTCTAACTTACTGTATTATAGATGGTTCATGGCTTAAAGCAACCCATTAAGAAACTCATCAAAGTGGCTAATTTATTTATTTTTAACCAATCTAACCATGAGAGCTTTTCCTCTCCATGTAACACAAATGCTCCATCAAAAAGTCCTCCAAATACTTGATCCAGGAGTTCCTTTGACTTTGAGTTTAAAATTACAAGGCAACGGAGTTGAACATAGCTAGTCGTTAACTCAGAATTGGGTCAGCTTTTCAACCCCGGTTATAAAATAAAATTATAACTCAGTGCCTTTCCCACTAAAAAGAAAAAAACTATTTTTATTTTATTTTTGTGAGATCTGTTTATTTTTTATGTATTTATCTAAAGTGCATTGTGCAAGCATAATGTACTTAAGCTTATCTCGTATTTAAACTTTAAATTTTTTTATTAATTTGCCAAACTAATTTTGTGTTTATAATTTTTTAGAGTGAGCTTGGAAGATCCAAATTGGCTAATTGAGTGTCTTCATGAAAGTCAACCATTTGGAGGTAAATATAATTTTATTTACAAGTATAATTTTTTTTTTTTTTTTGACGATATTCCTCTAATGATCTTCCTTATTTTACTACAATAATTTTAACATTGTCAGTTAATTAAATTACGTTATGAAGTTCATAACATAATTGTCACTAAACTGGTCGGAACTGATTTGTTGTGCATTAGCACCGGATGATTGGCATACTTTTATCGCCAGCTACTTCTGTCACATAGGAAAAATTGAATAAAATATTATGACCCTTTTAAATTAAAAATTTGCTTGTATTACTGTCATTTTTAAATGCAAAACACATATTTAATAACGGATCGTATATTTCGTGAATAACTGTTTCTGCATCAAATGTTATCCCTCGAGCATCTGTTTTGTTATACGTCTGCACCCGGAGCTGAAAAGGGAATCAAATATTGCAACCCTAAGAAATTCGAAGTTCATTTATATTTTGGTCAATTTTAAACAACAGTGTAGGGTATGCCAGGCAGTGGCACTATAAAAACAAAGCTAAAAAACTAAACTGTTAAAAAAGTGAATGTCCATTACACAAATTAAAGTAAATTGCGTGTTAGGATAATACTTGTATCTTCAAGCCAATTCCAACAATCCTTATTAATCGCGTTGTGGGGGGGGGGGCGGAGTTATCGACTATGCGAACCTTTATCTATCAAAAGGTACCTCATGATTGATTCAAGTTAGGACGTCTTATATACCAGTGAATTGATGTTTAATTTTCGTAGTGGTAGTTACGCCACAATACTCCCCCACCAGAATTTTATCAGGGTTATAATTCGATGAGCAGATACCACTAGTTGCTATACTTGTGACAGACCGGGAGAAAGAGTCACCGGGTTGTGTTTTGAGTTCTGAATGTGAGAGGTGTATTAACTTCACAGTAGTAGTCGCTCCTGTGTTGCCATTAGCAGTTGAGTGTATGCAGGCGGACGTTGTGTTTAATTGAGACGAAACTGAGTAGCAACAGCGTGAGGAGGTGAATAATGCAGTCACAAATAGCAAACCAACTGTTCAATGTGGACTATCCATCGAAGTAGTACTGCGTGATCAAATCACGTCCGTAGGTCACCAATGTGGGGGGCGGAGTTATCGACTATACCAACCTTTATCTATCAAAAGGTACCTCATGATTGATTCAAGTTGGCACGTCTTATATGCCAGTGAATTGATGTTTAATTTTCGCAGTGGTAGTTACACCACAGTGTCATACTGCTCCAGTTTAAACTAGTTTTCAATGTAAATTTTATTGGAAAATAATTTTTGTACTGAAGGTTTATAAGTTTTAGTACAAGAATAGACAAAACTAAAGCTGTTCTTTGTGTCTCAGTATACTATTTCCCCAAACATTTATTTTTATTGCTATTTTATCTATGTATTCTAAAGTTATTTTATCATTCAAAATCTTAATTAAAACTGTTTAAAAATTATCCTTTGATGTGGCAAAATGATTCTAGCAACTATTTATTTTATTTCCCATAAAAGTGTTTATTTTATTTATTTAAAAAGTATACTTGTTTTTCCTATTTTTCTTATACATTGATTTGTATGGGACAAAAAATTTTGTTTTTAAAACATATGAGCTGATAATAAATATTGCTTTTTATAGCTTCTGATGAGTGTTTGAAATGTTATCAGATATTATAATGGCTGAAAGAAACCTTCTAAATCTATATTCAACTCAACGAAGATGAAGTTTATTGTTCAATATTTACTTTACATCCCAAAATTCCCATTTCTGAGTAAATGAAGTTTCCTTATACAAGTATAATCAACCTTTATTATTAAAAAGCTTAGATTTTTCATTATTATTAATGTTTTTATTAAATAGACAAAAATACTTTGTTTATGGTATTAAATTTTGTTAAAACAATTTGTTGGGTGATAAAACTTACAGAAATTCTTTTAGCAAATTTGATTGCTATTTCTCAATTTATCGTTTTTGCATTAAGCTATAGAAATGAAGATTTTTTTTTATTGACGTTCATTTGAATGATTAAAATTTTTTTTACTTAAACAAGACAGCTAAGTTTTAATCTTTTCGAAATTTTTTATATAAATTATTATTTTTTTATATATAAATTATTTTTTAAGAGTTTCATGTAAAAATATTTTAAAAACTGCTTGTTACACATTTATTCAAAAGAAATTGTATTTGTTATCTTAAGTCTTTATTTATAAAGTTTTCTCCTTTGACGATTGTAATTTTTACAAATATTAGTTATTCCCATTTATTTTAATTTTGCAGTTGATAGCTTATAACAAAATTAATAGAATCAATGTATATAATTATGACATAATTAAAGTTATAAAACTTTTGTTCTGTTTTTTATTTCATATTTTAACGTTATCTGTTCTATTAGTTGCATTGTATTATGTAAATCCTAGGTCACTACGACAACATTAAATCAAAAGTTTATTTAAAAAACAGTTGCTTTTAATTTAAAGTAGAAAGTATATACTGAAATAAATATTGAAAAAATTTTTATGCAATGTTTAAAAAAAATTCTGTTCTATAAATTCTTTGTGCTTCTTGACATTTTGTTACTTTACCCATAATTCTTCATTACAATATAAAGTGACTTATTATGAAACTTCATTAGGGAATACAGAAAGGATTCCCCTTCTAACATTCTCTGATGTATTTTTGAAATAATCCACTTAACTTTGTTTAAACAGGAAACAATAAATTAATTGCCATTATAAAAATAACATTCTAATGCAATACTTATAAGATTTTTTTTAAAAAAATATGTACATATATGAGAATGGCCTCTTATTTATGGAATTTGACTGAAATTATTAAATTAGCTTGATTTGTTTGAAAGGCTGTTATGAACTATTGTTGTGTTATATTTACTAACAATGTGTATGATATTGTTTGCATGGCTTTTAGTTTTTGTTTTGATATAATATTAAGGTATATGTTGAATTAATCGAAAGAGAGTAAATACAAATGATCCTATTATTATAATATATAATTCAAAGCTGTATATTAGATGTTTAGAATGTATATTAAAGTGGCTGAATCACTGAATCAATACATTTAAAGAAAAATTTTTTTTTTAACTATCTGTACCTAAAATGAATTTTAAAAATTATAAATATCTGTACTTAAAATGAACTATTATCTGTACCTAAAATGAACATATTATAAAATGAATTGTGGAAAAATTAAGAGTATCTTTTTTACAAATGTTACACTTAACTTTCCCATTATTTTTAAAAATTGAATTTTGAGTATAGCTGTCTTCAGCTTGTGATTGACTTGTGATAGAAGTTAGTTTTATAAATACTTTGAATTGTTATATATATTTCAGTAATTATTTTTAATAAATATTATTGTACCTTACGATCATGCATTTAAAATATTTGTTTCAAACATTGTTTAAGGATTCAAAATTGTTTTAAATTTTTACCTGATTTCTTCCACTACTATTTTTTTCAGTTGTAAAATTACTATATCTGAAATATAATTAATGTAGTTTGACAATACATTTTATCATTTTTTATTCACTGTAATTATATTTTTCGAGTGATTCCTTTTCAAATTCTGAGAGATGAAATATACATTTATATATTCTTTAAAATTAAAGAATTTTTTTTCGAAAAAGTATTGGTATGTTAGTTATTAATTAGATATTTGGAAGTTCTAGTGATTCACTTTTTCAATGTTAATAACAATGTTGTTTCCTTGGGTGCAAACTGATTCTTTTATATATTATTTCACTACTTTTAGTAACTTAGTTCACTCCTATTTTATATTCAATTTATTTGTGGCACTACAAAACGGAATTTGTATCCATAATAATATCCTGCCATATAATGTATAAATATTTTAAAAAGTATTTTTAAACATGTTTGTTACATTTTTAACAACGCTGTTTTAAAATAAAATAAAGATGTTCCGAGTCTGAGTTGTGTTTTACTTTAGGGGAGCATGGACACTTTAACTGAAAAACCATGAATTCTCAGGGAAAATCGTAATCAATAGTCAGTTATGACTTCCATAGTGCGAAATTATGGCATGGTCCACATGCCCTAGTTTCAATCATGAGCAGAAATAAGCACACCAAGACTGTTAACCGTGGACAGAAATAAGTTTAAAGAATTTCTGATATTATGGGAGGATAATTAGTATAAAAAAAAACTTTTTTTTTTCAAGGAAAAAGGAACCCTCTAACTTTTATGTAATTGTTTGGATTTTCAAGTAATAGCATACAATATCAATAGTTTCAATTACGAAATTTGACACCGAAACTTGCTTTCATACAGAATCAATGCACCTTTATTATGACGGATTAAGCGTTTTTACACTTAAAATATGGAGGAAGTAGCTGCAATCTAGAAAATACAGATTAGTCAAGAGAGCAGTCGACTGTTAAGAGACCTTTTCTATTAATTTTATTTGTTGCGTACTTTCCAACTCATCTGGTACTTTTAATGTAAAACAAAACTTTTTGACACCCATATTAGTGTGACAATTGGAATCTAGAGATCCTAGTTAGAGCAGAGTTTAGTAAAGACTAGGAAAATTTTTTTTATCAAGCGTGGTAACTTGTGGCAGAATTTTTTTTGGGCATTCTGCGACAAAACCCTGTAGCACTAATATCTTTCAATAATAACAAAGATGCATGCTACTATTTTGAGGTAACAAAAATGTTGTGTTTACAAAAACAAAACAAAAACGATGCATTTTTTAAAATTGAATATGTAATATTTTTTTATTCTAATATTATGGACAATATTTTCACATGTTGGGGGGTGAACACACACTAATAACTTCTTTTAACGCATTTTGCAAATCATCATCACATTAAAAAAAATTAAACATGAAATCTGTAGCAGTAATTAACGGGAGGGGGGGGAACACTACAGAGAGGGGCTACTCAAATGTATGTTTCGTTTCAAGATTTGATTGTTGTAGTTAATAATGTATAAAAAACTATCGGGTTTTAATAACAGCGTGGTAATCAAGGGTAATAACAACCAAAAAAAAAATCGATAAAATCATAGACTTGAAAAGTAAAAGATCAAATGCGCAATTCTAATTTCCAATATCGCCTAAAATATATTGGGATATCTACAAGCCACGTGAAAAATCTATGTGAAAAATATAATCGAAATGGATTTGCGATTTTGGCATAAATTGAGTGCTTCAAAAAGTGATTATTTAAATGCGCCATTCAAATGTTACGAGTAAATTTCTGTAGCAAAACAAAATGTATTACTTTCCAAAAGAAAAATCTTTCTGCAAGAACTCAGTAAAATTCTGTGACAGTGACGCCATGTCGTCACAATTCTGCCACAGGCGTTTGGTACAAGATCAGGAACTAATACAAGGACATATTTCTTAATTTACAAGAAAGACAGATAACACTAATCATATTGAAATAGTGTTTGAATCTTTATTGACAAACAACTTTGATGCAATAAGTCTCTTCATTTTTGTCACTGGTGTCATTCATATATAAAAATATGGTTTCTGTGAAGATATAATCTTGAGGCAGAAAATATAGTCCTATAGAATAACTCTTGCCAGGAGGCACTGAAAATTCACTTTCCCTCAAGCTTAACAGATGAGGATGACTAGAATATAAAAAGAAGCTCCGGGTTTGATGATATGGGTTTGAGTAAGTAATCCGCTGAAATAAAAATTTTGCAATATTTAGAATTTAAAACAGACACATTTAGTTTTGATGTGATGCAATCTTAAGTACTTTACAGAAAATCTTCAGAACCATATGGAAGTTTTAAGGCCGTTGGCACCGTTGCCAGCTTCAATCGACGTCTCAATGTTATTCTATGGGAGAACATAAATCACTTTTTCTCAATAATTTACAATCTGACATCTCAATGTTTAATATTAATGAATAGATCTCATTTAAACAAACATATTTAATAATTTTTAAAACGAGTTTAAATTTGATTTTAGAGTAATTTTCCAGCGTTTTTCACAAAGTTACTTTTTTAGTTAAATTCACGAAATTTTAAAAAAAAAAAAAAACATAGAAGTACGTAGTTCAAACCTAATCTCAGCAATATGAAATTATACATTAGGAACTATTGCTAAAAAATGATTTTTTCCGGGGTATGAAACATTTTTCTACTCTGAAATAGTTCTTCAGTTCCTCCTTTTCTCTCCAGGAGGCTATCACTCAACCATGAAGAAATCCCTCAGGCATGAAGAGGGGGACATAAGTGAAATTTTCATGGTTGTCGTAAATAAACCTGTGATCTTTTTCGTAATGGTGGATTTGAATGGTCGCCAAGAAACAAACATTCACAAGAAGTAATCATTTACTGAAATGAGTGAATCAAATCTTATTTTCTTTCACGGCCTAAGAATATGTTTTTCAAGATTGAAATAATGTTTAACTATAAACCGTAAGAGTAATTAATAAATAATTCAGTCGTTTAAATAAATTGAACATGGGGCCTCCCTGGCCGAGCGGTATCGCCCGCCAAACGCTCTGTTAAGCGTGGAGGTGGCGGGTTCGAATCCCGCCGTAACCCTGGATGTATTCTTTGTGATGTCTTTCTCTATATTGTGCTATCTGTTCTTCAACCTGACAAAGGTTTATAAGCCTTAATTGAGCACACAAGCCTGCAAATGTATGTTGTATATCAATAAAAATTGAACATTAAAGCCACTTTCAATTTTTAGGAAAAAGATAATTTCGTTTGCAAAATTCTTCCTATAGTTTTTTGAAAATTAGTAATTAAAAATAGTTACTTTCGGACATTTTTTTAATATCTCCTTTATATTACTATCTAAATATTTCATAAAATATATATTCAAAATTTTTTTTCGAGAAGGTATTTAAAAAATTATTCTAAATAAGAAAAATGAAGAAAAAAAAAATGTTACTGCTGTAAAGAGTTACCACCAATGAACTTAGGGTGAAGTAGCTTTGAGGATACGTAACTTATCAATTTTAATGTATAATTTTTGTTGGGGGGGGGGGTTAAAATAGAAAATCCGAAAGTAAAAGTATTATTGTTAGTTATGAGTAATTTTATTATTATTACTTTAATCATTATTATTAATTCTATCAATGAAAGGAATTTTATTATTAATCATATTGTTATTATTTGAAATTAAATTTTAAAATTAAACTAATAGAAAATTTGTTTGAAAGTCGTATATTTTCTTATTTAATTTCTTTTGTACTAGAACAAATAGTTCAATATTTGCCCTATTTTAGCCTTAAGAAAATTAGTATCGTTTTACTTACATTGATATCTCCATACATACTTTTGGCGTCTCGCATGACAACATATTGCAACATTATACATTAGTTTAATTTAAAGTATTTTGAGTCAATACGAATCTTAAAACTATTTCAGAGTTTAGGAGGTTTTATTATTAGCGACTCGAGTGAGCTCTCTAAAGAAATCCATCCAGAGCACAGTGGGCCAGAAGACCATGATCTTTGGCCAAAAGTCAAAATGAATTTTTCAACTAAAATATGTGTAGGCAGTTTTAATATCGCCCAAATTAAGTATTCATAATCATTCCAAACATTACAATTTACTTTTTGGACCGACAAGACTACAATGTAGTGAAAAATGTGTTAATTTTTTTTTTTTTTCAAATTTAACTTTTAAATTTATATTTCAGAAATATATATAGGAATTTCATCTTTCTGTTACATTTTTATCAGAATAATTAGTCTGAAATTATAGTACAATTTTTTAATTTGTTGGATTAGTTAATACTCTTGACAAACTTATAGTTTATATCTTATCATTTGACATTTTACAATGTTTGAATGACTTTCGAAACTTATCTCTAAAAACATCATTTATCAGCCAATTAACCAAAGGGTTTCTGAATTGCAAGGCGATATTAAAAATGTTCCCTTTCATATTTTTGGGGATCATCAAAAATGTGCACAGTATTTTTGCGATAAAGGGAAAGTGACGCAGGGGGAAGAAGCTAATCTTATTCTTGAATTGCAAAAACATGACATTATGTATAAACTAATGGAAATTTTTAATTTTATGGCGGATCATTCAAAAAGTTTAATACATGATCTTAACAACAATTGTGTTGAACAATATCATTCTATTATAGCTAAATTTGTTGGCGGCAAACGTATAAATTATTATTTGCGTGGATCGTACCAGGCCCGATGCAATGCTGCTGCTCTTTCCCACAACAGCAATACACCATTCAGTGATTTTCATCATAGTCTGTATGATCAAAGTCCTGGAAAGATTTTAAAAAGCTTAGAAAAGAAAAGGAAAAGACCTAGCTCAGGGAAAATAACTCCCCAGTGGAACTCAAAACGCCCGCGACTGCTTTTTCCAGAAGACACTAAGTCTTATGGGCCGAATTCGGAAAAGCCAGATTTGGCAAAAGAAGATTTTAATGCTAAAAAAGACAGCTTTTTAAAAGCTTTAAAGTTGGAAGAGGACGAACGTCTTCAATTAGAAAGAGCCACTGTTGCTCAGAGAGAGTCAGTAGTGTGGCAACAGGAGAGGCGAAAAAGAATAACCGCGTCTCACTTCGGGAGAATTTGCAGTAAGTTGCCACACGCTAGCTGCAAAAATATCGTGAAATCAATGCTGTATAGTCATTTTGATAATAACGCAATGAGGTACGGTCGTAATCACGAACAAGACGCGATCGACTCCCTAAAAGAAAACGGTATTCTTGTTCAGCCGTGTGGTTTATTTATAGACAAGAATGATTATTATTTAGGAGCAAGTCCGGATGGGCTCATTGAGGAAGATGGAATCGTAGAAATTAAATGTCCTTTCTCATGTAGAGAGTTAACTCCCGAGGAATCAATTTCTACAAAGAAATTTAATTTTTGGGTTATTTCTAAAAATGGTATGTTAATAATCAATAAAAAACACAAGTACTACTTTCAGATACAAGGACAGCTGCATGTCAGCAATAAAAAATTCTGTCTTTTCGTTTTATGGACTCTAAAGGGAGTAAAAACTGAAGTTATAGAGAGAGATGATATGTTTTGGGAGCAACATATGAGATGCAAACTAAAAGATTTTTACTTTGATTGCTTGTTACCGGAAATATTAGATCCTCGTTTTTGTCGTTCTATGGATATAAGAGATCCACTCTCAATAATTTTAGCTAGAGAAAAGAGAAATAATAAAATGGTATTGAGAAATCAGCTTGATTCAAACTAATATATTTTAAACATGTTGGCAGCTTTGATTTAAACAGCTTTGATCCACATTGATCTCGGTTTTCATAGGCCTGCTCCTAAATGTTTAATTGCTCTACATATTTTTCTGCTTGATAGTGAAACGTAATTTTTTCTTGATAATGAAACATAATTTTATGCGGTGTCTCCATTTTAACAGCAATTTTTTTCCTTTTAACATACTTATTACCTATAAAATGTTACCAAATTTATTCTAAAAAAATTTTAATTTTAATCCAAATTTTAATAGCTCTTTGTTTTAAATAGTATCAAAGTAACGCCACCGGATACGACGTGATATCAATTGTTTAAAAAAAGGGTCACTCTTGTCTATAATTAAACCGCACAAATTAAAGACGTTCTTAAAATCATCGTGTCTATTATTAATTAATAATTTAAATACATTTGAAACGAAGTATTGCATTTCATCGGATTGGGGGACAATATTGTTTTTTTGTTTTAGTACTCTCATCACTAGTAACCCAATACAAAACCTACTCTTACTTTTGTACTTTTGAAAATCTTAACTTGGAGAAAAAAAGGTAATTCTGATTTGAAAAAGCAGTCACTTTTTTTGTGACATTGTATCAAATTTGTATCAAAACATTGTATCAAATTTTCCCCATCCAAAAGTTTTCATTGGCCATTTTTTAATTTTTCGGAAATTATCTTCAAAAACTTTTTAAACTTTTATAAATAATTTTTAATAGTGCTTTATTTACTTTAAAAATATTTTTTTATTGCTTCGAATATTTTTTACTAGAAAATTTTTGATAATATTTTTTTATTATATTTTAAGAATATTTTTATATTATATTTAGAATATTTTTGAATATTTTTTTATTAGTATATCGCTAAAGGTTTTTGTTCCTTACTAGGCTCTAAAACACACTGCTCTCCCCATTCTCCAATTATTTTTCTTTCATGCGATGTTTTTATACAAATTTCATTCAAATGTATATATGCTCTTAAAATCTTCTGTTTTTCTGTTGTTTTGTAAAATAATTCTGTTTTTATAATCACACGCGTTTTATTTATTTCGTTATTTTTACATAGAAAAAGAAATTGCAAAAGAAAGTAAGTCAACATAAACAAGGTATATTTATTTGATTTAGATTTTAATTTTGTTCGATTCCAAAATATCAATAAAGAATTATCTTGCACAGAATATAAATATTTGCAGAATAATACAATTAGCGAATAAAACAAAGATAGTTTATTTTCGAAACACAGAGAACTATTGGGAGTAGAAAAATTATTATAATTGTTTTCTAATCACGCAAGTTTTAATTTTACTAAAGACAAAAATAGTATATTTGAAACTTATACCCATCTCTCTCCTGTTTATAGTGTTACAATTTTTCTATGCAAATTTTTATTTTGTAGAGCAAAATTTACTTCTGGAAATAATGTTATTTTTTAAATGAATTAATAAAAATTAATTTTTTGTGTTCTATGTAGGGCAGAAATATACGGTAAATCAGTATGGTAAACAAATTTTTTATATGTAGATTTATATATGTATAGTATGCGTTATATAATAATAATGATCATATGTATGTATAAAGAATATTTCATTGATGTAACGAAAATATTTTGAAAATTAAAATAGAATAATAAAATATTAAAAAGGAATTGTACTTACGTGTTATTATTTGAACTTATAGTAACTTATGTTTATTTAATTTTGAACTATTTTCCAATCGAGTTGGTAAAATAACAATTGGTCAATAATTATAAGAAAAAACAAAAAGAGATAATTTAGTCTTTAATCAGAGAAACTAAAAGATAAAACAGAAAAAGAAAATTTATTAGAAATTTCTAATAAGCGGATAGTGAGTCAATATTATAATGATTTGATAAAATTGTCGTCAAACACTAGCATAACCTATGTACTTAATAATGCAATTTAATATTTTATTTCGCCGTATAACAAGTCATGAAAATCCTTATCGTTTTAAATACTGACTTTTTAATTTCTATGAGTAGTCAATTAACACCATAGTAGCGCAAAATGATGCTCATGACAGGCAATATATGAAATCATACGATTCCAAATCCATTATTGTTTGTGTACAATGTAAAAAAATTATTCATTTAGCATTTTTTTTGTCTCACATAAATGTTCTTAAGCATTTCATATAGTCTCGCGATTAGTGGAAATCAGTCCTAAAAAAATTAAAATTTATTTTAAATTGGATTTTAAACTCTTCCTCACACAATTAAGCCAAACTAATTTTATAAACCCATGCAATCAATTCCCGTGTTTCTCTGTAAGATTGGCTTAACTTTTAATGTTTGAATAAATTAAACTATATGCGTAAATAAAAATGCATATTGAAACACCAGTTTCGGAATTACATAGAAGGAAGATCACATTTAGCCTTTTCATTGAGACCCTTTACTGAAATAAAACACAAAGAACCAGCAGGAACGAAAAAAAAAAATAAAAAGAAGAAAGAAAACCTGTTGTATACGCTTTCACGGTAGTCTAAATTTTGTATGTAGTTACGATTTCGAGAAAGTAAAGTAGCGATAACTTGCCAAAGAAAAGACCCGGATTTGAACGGAGGGGATGCCCCTCAGGCATTCTAAGGCCATTCGAAACCCTCACTATAATGATTCAATCTCCTCAGATTTCTGAGGAGTTTTACTGACCACCAGGGGCAAAGGTTTCCTCCACTCTTCCTCCCCATAGACAGTTCACTTCCTTTTTCAGGTGCCAACGGCCTTAAGTGCCACATAACTACAGATGTAAAATATCCAGTTTTTTATGGCTTGGGTAAAATATTTGTGTATTTATGAATTTTACTTAAAATTCAATGAACATATTTTTCTTTTGAATTTTACAAAATTATATATATTTAAGGTACAATTAAGATTTGCTTGCATTGTCAATAGTTAATTAGTTATTTACTAAGAAGAAAACTTCATTGAACATGTGATTTATTGGTATTGTATTTTTATTTGAGAGTGGCTATGATTTAATCATCCTGAAGTTCATATTTTGATTCATAACTTCTAAGATTTGTGGTTTCTAAACCAGGAAAAATTTACCAAAACTATTTTTTTAAAATGCAAATTTTTTTTTCAGATTAAGTTATTTATTTTAGAAAATTATACAAACTTTTTGCTGCATATGAATAAAATGTAACCCTTCTCAGATCCGTATTTAGTTGTAATGTGATGATATCTCAACAATTATGATTATTTAACTTAGCTGTAAATTTTGAGTTTTTATATAGTTATTAGTAATTGATTAAAAAATATATGCTAATGCTAGCTTGTATGTTTCCAAAAATTTTGCATGTCAAGTTTAATAGGTTGTTATGTTTATTTCTTTATAAAAAAACTGTTCTGAAGGAAGGGGAACTACTAATTTTATCTACATTTAAAATTAAATTATTAACTTATTGAATAACTCTAAATAAAGGTTTGCATATATTATTTATTGCCTGAAATATAATTAATAAATAAAATATCTATATTAATTTTAATATGTCTAATGTTTTAGAGAACTGAAATTTAATTATATTTACAGGAATGAAAAAAAAAATGTTTTTATTACATTTTTGTTATTTAAATACATAAAATTTATTAGGAAAAATATATTTTTTATAAATTAAATCCTATGATTTTCAGTCTGATTAGGATATAGCAAGTGAGATTGATAACTAAAGCCCACAAATATATAATAATTTATCTGAAACAAATTTTATTTGCAATTAATTATCTTTCATTCCTAACTGATATAACTTTATTTGATAATTTTTAAACAATAACTACTAATTGTTTAATTGTCTAAATAGTCTTGTATTCTAAAGGTTAACTCATCTTTTGCCTATAGTTTGAAAATAATTCAATATAAAAATTAAATTGCATGGTTCAATATTTTTTGTGCCTAAAATGAAATTTTAAAATTTTACTAAAATATCAATGACTTTAAAAAAAAAATAATTTTTATTGTTTTGAATGAGATACAGAAAAAAAACTATTTAAGCAAATTTCAAATTATTTTAAACCATTCGATTAAAATAAACCATTCAATTAAAATAAAATAGTTTTCTAGTTATTTAAAAAAAAAATTAGATATAAAATTTCTAGTTTTAGTTTTATCACTTACATTTACAGAATTAATAACAATATACAAATTTAAGAAACTTTAAGCTTAATCCCTGTGCCCATTCATTTTCTTCTATTTCATCGATTTCTATTTTTTCTTGAAAAGCGCTCAACCTTCACTTAAGTCTACTTTGTGATAGTGCACAATGCAAACATTTTTACATTACTTTAAAATGTTACATCTACTAGATATTTATAGTTTTTTTAAAAAAAATATTTTTCTAGAATTGATAAGTTTTAATGTTTATTTTTGAATATTAAATATATTATTTCCAGAACTCTAAGCAAGACAAATGATGATTACATGCTTTAAAAGGGACAAAAACCCTGATTTTGGGTATTTAAATGACCCTCATCTATCCCCATAACAAAATTAATTGTGGATCCTTCCACAAAACACAATTTATTAGATTTGATACCACATATTGCATAGTTACCTAAATTTGTTAAAATTATCAAAATTCCTTAGAACACTATGCTGATTGTTTGGGCTAAAGAGCAAAACTAATTGTTAAACCTTCCTCAAAACACAAGTTTATTTAAATATTTTGTGAGATTTAGTTTTAACACATTTTACTTGATGATACACATTACATAATGAATTGATGTAACCATAAAACACTTTAAAACTACTGAAATTGGATATTAATAATATGTTATAAAAATGGTTAAAAATATTTTATGAAAAGTATTTTATTGTTTAAAAATATATTATGAAAATTTACTAAGGTCTATTATACAAGACAGTGGTCACGATGCCCTATAAATAATAAGGATGCGTAAACCAATCTACTTTTAAACAAGTGAACAAAAGTTTTAATTTGATTTGAAGCTCTCAAAATATTTAACTTTTACTTTAAAAAATATCACAGGGTGCAGTTTTATAACTAAATATCATTACTTAATTTGTAAATATGCCATGGTAGTTAAAGCATATCGTTTAATCTAAAAATAGGCAAAATATCTTCCTACCAGAACTTTATATACAAAATTAAATTATTTATAAAACCTTATATATCGCAATCATTTTTATATTAGTCCCTTATAAAAAACACATAAAAAATTGAAGACATTATATTCTGGTTTCAATAACCCTCTATATTAAAAATAAAAACACATTTGTAGATACAAATTTATCTGAACTTACATTTTCATCAGCTTAAAAGAACAATAAAATAAAGTAAAATACCTTAGCAGTCTCCTTTCCAACAGAAAGATGAATTTGAAAGGCTTTGGAAACCGAAGGCTTTTGGCATGAAAGTACAAGCAACCAAGTTTGAACAACTTGTTCTTGAGACTGGTCAACCATAGTAATTTGAAAATGTCTGAAAAACAATCACTCATAGTAAAATACTTAGCACAATTATAACAAAAATTTAGTTTCATGATGTTATACAGAAAGAAAAAAACTTCGTAAAATCACATGGCATTTCGTTAAGTAATAAATGCATGTTGATTATATGTTTCAATCTGATTAAAATTCTCAGTAGAAATAAAAAAAGAATTACGATTTCTCCTTATAACATCGTTTTAAATGGAAAACCCTTTGTTCCAGAGATAACCACACTATTACAGTAATTTATGAATAGATAATATTCAAGCGATCAAGTTTGGTTTCTAAGGTTAGACAGCTCTATATGTGATCTGTTAGACCGAACCCTGGTATTGAACTCAAAGTTAGAGGGGTTTTTTTTGTTTATTTATTTATTTTAAAAAAAGAGTGTCTTATTTGTAAAATCTCAGTTGTTCAAATGTTAATAAAATTCTACATCGAATTATAACAGTAATTAATTCATACATAAATAAGGTGTTAGAAATGAAAAAATGGACATGTCATAAAGGTTTAGAAATATAGCCTCAGAAAAGAAAATTATATCAAAATATTTTGTAAATTTTATTTTGGAGCAAATATACATTCATCATCCTGTGCCAATTTTAGGTTTAAAAAAATATTTTAGCACTCAAATATCTATATACAAAAAATAAGGTGAAAAGTATCATTTAAGGCGTTGAAATTTAGTAAATCTAACTAATTTATTTATTAGTTAGGTTTGGTTAAAACTAAATTTTAGTTTTCTGTAATATTGAGCTTAGTTTAGAGTTAGACAGTAAAATATTTTTTTATTTGTTAGTTAAAACACAAGTATTGAATAGCAGTTCATAGTTAAATATTCTTAGAATATATCTTTAAAAAATTGTAAATATTGTAATAATCATCATTATCAATAGTTATTAATAGACTGGAGTTCTACTTACAAAAAGCAAAGTTCAGAAAGATATGGGTTAAATAAAATTACATTTCCTTTGTTAGAAAATTTCCTAAATCAATATCTTAAAACAAAGTTTCAAATTGGACAACTAGTACACTACAGAGAGAGTGTAATTAACAAAATATTTATTACAAATAAAACTTAATAATGGGAAATTATAAAAATCCAAAAATCATTACAAATCTAAAGCTTAACATCATTGTTATTGAGTTTTGTATGAATATACCCCTTTTTTTTAAGGGAATTTATATATGTCAAGAGCTTTAAGAAATTGATAAAGTGTTTGAATTGATATTTTGCTAGTTACAGTTAATATAGATTGGAAAATCAATACAAATTGGAAGAAAAAATCAGAACAGTAATTTTTTTTATAGATTTTAAATAACTAGAAAATAATTATCAAGGAAACAAAGGATTTTTTAAAAAAAAATTCCTGATAGCAAACTGCAATGCTTTTTCAAAGAATTTCTTTATAATGATGAAACACGTATTAAAAAGGTCTCAAGAAATCAAACCATTACTTTATTCCAGGTATGAGTGATCTCATATTCATGGATAATTCTTGCACTGCAAATGGTGATAAAATAAAAGCCTCATTTGGATCTAACAACAAATCTTGAGAACTTGAAAAGCATCTAACCAAATTAGTGGCATGTGTACCCCTGAAAGTATATTGATAATATTTTTATACATTTATCTCATTTTCTAAAACAAAATAACTAGAGTGCAAAGATATAACATAAATTAAAATATAAATATTCCCCAAGTGAAATAAGATTTTTAAAACAGAATGAGAGACTGCAAATTTCAAAAAAAAAAAAAAGCCTATCCAGAGATCACTGATACAGTTGAATCTGTATTAAACACAGCTGTAGAGAAATACCTTGTTCCAGGTAAGAAAATATCTTAGATAGTCTAATGTAGCAAATATTGATATAAAAAAAATTTCTTTCAAATGTATAATTAATAAAAAAGAAAATGAATGAACATAAAATTTAATGTCATATAACTATTATGAAATTGGTTGATGAAGAAAGAAATATTAATATTTTGTTTCCATTCATCCTTTAGATGAATTTTACTAATACAGTAGAGTCCCAATTATCCGAGTTAATGTGGGCCATGTATGACTCAGATAACCGAAAAACTTGGTTAAAATGAAGAGCATAAAAAAGGAAATGAGTGTTTACTTTAAAAAATCCTTACTCGCTTTTTTTTAAACTTTACTTTGGGGCTTTTCTGCAGCAATGCTTCACCATTTTTTTAGGGATAACAGGAGGGCTGGTGTCGCCACGAATATATAGAACAACAATCTTCTTCTTGTTCTATATATTCAATTGCACTTTCGATAGCTTTTAGTCCCTCTGTTTGAGAGATTTTTATATGCTTTGATTTTCATTGACATTGTCTTCATCTTCGCTTGATTCATTTTCATTATTGATGATATTAACGACCATTTCATTGGTAATTTCAAGTTCTCCATCAGCTTGTTTTCCTGAGTGTTTGTAAGATAAAATTCAGAAGTTTTTCCGGCGTAGTTTCAAAAATAAAAAATAAACTAGAACAAAAAAAAATCCTTGAAATATTTGATCGCTCGGTTAAAGTGAAAACTCGGATAATTGGAGCTCAGATAATTGGGACTCTACGACTCTACTGTATTTTCATTCTACAAGAACAAATTATATAGATCTATGATAGAATCAAAATATGTTGTCTTGCTTCATTGAAAAACAAATGTATACTTAATGATAGTATTTGGGTCAATTTATTTAGAAAATAAAAGTAAAACTAACAATAAAATATTTAATACCTTATGAGCAATGAAGATCTCATGAGCTGACCAGCAACACATGATAAATCAATTCTTTGAAAAGCACACAGAGAGACACGCCAAGTTTGAAAAGGCACAATTTGAAATTCATCATTGTACACAAACACATAGAATTCACTACATTTTCCAGCGGACTTTGTTGGGGCCTAAAAAATATTATCACGATCATAGTGAAGATTCAAAATATTTCTTTACAATATTCATGCAAAGATAATTTAATCTTTTTTTTAAATATAACTTTCTATAAGAAGATGACAAAAATTTTATAGTACAGCATAAAAATTATATGCTAAAATAATTTAACTTCTATAAAAATAAATATAACATAGTTTCATTAATTCAAAAAATTATAATTCAAAAAAAATTAAAAAGACATGCTGTTAGCAAATTTAAATAAGCCATATACTTTATTATTTTGATGAATATAACACAGACAACTAGACCCAAAAGGAAAAAAAATCAATTCCCTATGATTTGAAAATAATTAATTAAATATACTTTTGAAAAATATTTTGAAATGAGGTGTATAAAACTCTAAACAAAAGAGAAAAAAGTAAAGCTTTAATTTCGCAAAAACATGTAGTATACAATATATAGTGTTATACAGTACCTCTATTTTTGTAAATATCGTTTATTAATTGAATTGACAGTTAAAATTTAAAACAAATCGGAACGAAATTTGATTTAAAATTCTACGTATAATTTCATTGAAAAATATAATAAAAAGAAGTTTTAACCATGACCTAGATAGGAAAGAAAGGAAACAAAGAAAAAAAAAACTAATCTAAAATTATTAAAATTTAAAAGCTCGCACAAGTCTATTAAAGAGAATAAAATTTGGTAGTCTAAATAAATTAAAGTCCTGATAATGAAAGCATGAAAAATGAAACAAATAGTTTCTAATTATGTAAGTCCAGGATGTGTTAGAATATTAGAGAAAATTGAATTGCTTGTAAGAATATCAAATTTTTTTCGCATGCTATTTAGCAAACTGTTATAAAACACAATTTACACAAGCAATGCAATGACAATAGAAAACAGAAAAACAAATATTTAATGATTCAAAACTGTATAAAAAATATTTAACAAAAAGATATCTGAATGCAAAACCATAGATAATTGATTTATTAGTCTTGTACAAATTGATAATTAAGTACTCAAGTTAATTACTGCACCACTGAAATTTAAGTAGCAATAAATAATTACTCAATCAATAATTTATATCATTGATAATTGTAACATACTTTTACAAGTATCTTGACATTCTTATCACAACTTTCATTCTTCTGTAACGTACAAACCACTGAAGAATCGGATATTTGTAAATCAATTTCATTCATGTTATTATCTAAATATATAAAATAAATTAAAATATATAAAAAAATTAAAATATTTATAACTGAGATTTCGAAAAAATTCAACAAATTTTTGCAAGTCGAGAAAAGATAGCAACCAATTTGTTGTGGCGAACATCATAGGATTGCATTGATGTTTAATGATACAAGTGCTGTAACCATACAAATGGAACTAAGCTTAATCAGCTATTATTTGAATTAAGTCTGATGCAAAAACATTACAATAAAATCATTCAGCTATCTCGAGAGCATAAAGCACATTTTTAATTAACAGAGATAAAACCTCTGTGTCACAGTAACACTTTGTGTAATGTTACAATTATTCCTTTATTCAAATCTTTTTTCTTTTTTTTTAAACCTTTACTTATCATTAATTTTATAACAGTTTGAGTTTATTTTATGCAAAATTTTTAAGTGATTTTTTTTTAAGTAAGGGATTTTTTTCTCAATTTAAATATTCTGAATATATTTTTAACTGGCCAAAATTTCACTTTTCTATTGGAAAAGAATCTTAACCTTCTATTTGCCTTTCTTTGCCGATCATTGCACTTTCTGTCGGATATTAAATTTTCTGTGGGTAAGTGAAAATCCCTCTTTCCTCGCCTTCAGTGACATCCTTTGGAAGAAGATGTCATTTTAAGTATTTTATTACTTTATTTTTCATAAATCGCCGACTGTAGGTGATAATTTCTGGTTGTTAATTTATTTTTTGGAGGGCTTACTGAGCCAATCTTAATCGTCCGCTTTTCCAATTTTCTGATTCATGAATTTTAATTGGTTATCTCTAGTCAGGTTTTTCTCAATCAAGAAACTTTTCTCAATATATTGTGACACTCACTTGCTTGCTTTCCATACACCAAGGAGTGTACGTCCTGCCATTTCTCTCTACGACCTTTGTTCGTATCAATGGAATTATTTCCTTTTTCTACATTCTTTTTCCTTAGCTTCAATATTAACCTTTATGTTTATTAGTTATATAAATGTCCTTATATCTACCATTTTACACATTTGAATGCTTTTTTTAATATTTTAGAACCTTTTAATTTAAGTGTTCCTCTTGTATTTATCTTATCACCCTTTAATTTCATTTTTCTCTTGTATCTTTCATAATATATTAAGCTTTATTGCATATCCCCCATTTCTAATTTTAGGTTTGTCGTAGTTAAAAAAAATTTTACAAAAAAGGAATGTTTTTTATTTTGTAAAAAAATGTCTGAGTATTGCAAACAAGAATAAAGTTAAAAATTATTTTTAAAAATGTGTTGTTCAATAAAAAATATCTTCATTTTAATTGCATTTTTCTCATCAATATCGCCTGTATGTGGTGAGTACATTTTGTTGTTTTCTGGCCATATGATTGTTTTTTCTTTTATTGAAAAAATCCCATCGCTATCCTTAATGCAATGTTTGTATTTGGATATAGTAAGTCATTGTCTTATTATCATAAATCTTACATTTTGATTATTTTTAGTGCCGACCTCATTTGATGATATCAATCTGTTCGATGTTAACAACACAGAGTGTGACCATTGAACCTATTAGGTTACTGCTGAACACTTTGGTTTTGTACTACTATTTCTTGTAAGCGATCATGTTCCCCATAATTTATAATTCCTTTTGATCCTATTTTCGATCTTAACTTGTTTGTTTGTTATTTACTTTGAAATCGATATTTTTTCTCCATTCAATGACTGACATATTCAGTATCCAATTTCATTTTTTTCCAATAATCTTTCTCTTTATAGGAGGGTTCCCACCCGAACCATTTAACCTTGAAACCATTAACTTATTATTTTAGTCACCCCATCTTATGTAAAAATATTTAATTTGCATCAATATACATCATTACATTATTTTTCTTTATAACACTCTGCCCACCAAATGTCATTATGATAGACACACTTCAAATTTATAATGTTAAACAAAATTAAATATTGTAACAGAAACAGATGCAAATATAGAAATAAATGATCTAAATTCTAAAACTATAATTTTTATAGTTATATATTTTAAAAAATAAAGGTTCTAATTTTCAGTTCAGAGCTTTTGTGCATACTGCTGCTAAAAAATTGTAATTTTTAAGAGCTACCACAAACCAATCAGCAAAATCTATGATTTTTTATAATTTTTTTTAATCAAAAGCATTTTTGTCTAATTTTCTCAGGTTTTAGAATATTGAGGTGACAGAAGATACCAATACAGTGTAATAATTTGTCCTTCTTAATGAGGACAGTTAGCAATTTTTCAGAACAAACGCTAGATTTAAGATATTTGATTTTTTATCCCAAACTATCAAATATGTATATTTAAAATGCTAATATAAGAGATTTCCAACGTATTGTAAGTAGAACTCGTTATTAAAAAACAATACAGAAACAATAAAACATAAATGTGAAAATAATCATTTTAAAAGATATGGGGCTTAGAGTACATTAAAAAAAAATAATATATTACCTCTGCTGATCTGTATGCTTTTCTTAAACATTGAATTCTCAATGGAAAGAAATTTGAAAACATGAGTGAATGAAGGTGGAAGAGGTTGTATTTTTAAATTCAGAACTGCTAGTAGTGTGCGTTCTTCAGTCATGAAACGGATCTAAAAATAAATATATTTATCAATATCAAACAAGTACAGAATTAAGCACATTACAAAGCAAAAATACATCTGTCCAGGAAACAGTTAAGTGACAACTATAAAAAATTTTTGCAAAATGTTTACATTAATATGGAATATATCTTACACCTACTTATAATTATTGAATTTTTAATGGAAAAAAACAACAGTACAATAAAAACCACTAATACAGATACTGTACGTTGCTTCATCCTTTTTCTCATGAAATATTTTATTCTCAATAGTTTTTTGTTTCTCATTTTTCACTAAAACAGTTACAAAAATATAGTACCACTACTGTAGTTATTAATATACTTCTGCTCTGCTCTCATACATAGAAAGCCCTATCTTTAAAAAAAATTGAATTAAATAAGAAAAACTAATTTCCTCATGGTGCACATTTTTAGATTGTTTTAAAATACTACAAAAAAGCATTTAGAAAAAAGTTGGAATCAAGGTTTTCTAATTTTTATTTTTATTATTTCAACCCAAACAATAGACAATGTTAACGTGGTATATTAAGTAAAAATGATAAATATAAAATTTGAATGTAAAGGAACTAATATAATATAATAAAGCTTTTTTTTTTAAAAAATCTAATCACACTCATATTAAAAATACTGTAATTACTTTGACAGATGATTGAACAATATTATGAGCTGGAGTGGAAGATAACACATCAGATGTAAAATGATGACCAGAAACTGCCTAGAAAAAGAATGTAGTACATTGTTTAAAATTTTCTACAAAAAAAAAAAAAAAAAACAATGCAATGAAAAATGAAATTTTATTTTTTTACTTTAAATAAATCTAGTTGAGTAGGTGGGGCAGTGAAACATTGATAGGTGAAAGGAATGTGCACTTTTTCACCAGGTTGTAGCACTATTGATGATTTACTGGACTCAGTGTCAACAAAATTCAACACAGTTGTGTTTTGTGGTAGATTATTCATACTTCTGAGGATATGCCATAACTTGTTTTCAAATACAAGACTAAAATGAGATAAAGGAATCATTAGATAAAAATTTAATCATTAAATAAACACTTAAGAAAGGTTTTAACATAGGGGAAAAAAGTGCTTGAGACTGATAAACTCCTAATTATTTCATATTGTCTTCAATAATCATAGTTAAATTTATCACAAAGAATTGTACTAAAATTAATTCTTTACGTTTAGATTTTAAATTTCTTTACATACACAAAACAGGATAAATCTCCAAAAAATCATTGCAACTAAAAATGCTGAAATTCTTTAATGTAATGTGGAGATGTCTGCATCTAAAAACTTAATAATCAAAAATATCCCCAACAAACAATAAAAAAATAACATATTAATGTGGTGCGTGTTATTTCAGAGAAAAAGTTATAACAAAAAGCATTAATATAATAACTTTCATAACTTTTTGAATTGTGTAGGTGATACAAAATTTTAACGTTTTAATTCACGGTAAAAAATTTAACACAATATGCCAGAAACATTATACAGTCTTTTCATTTCAAATTATAATTACTAATAAAATTTGAAAGTAGTTTTTAAATTTGTTAATATACCAATGGAGATTTTTTAAAAAAAGAAAAACACTGGTAAAATTTTTTTATTCAATAATTTTTAACTGTAACAGCAGAAAGCTAGAACACTGCCAGTGAAATAAAAACTTTCTTTAATAACTAAATTTGTTTAGGAAGTAAAGGCATAGTCATGCTTTTCCATTTGGTCTGATGCAATCTAAATGAAATTTTTAAAAAAAAGAGAGAAACTCAATTACAGAAAATAAAAGTATATTACAAGTTTAAGTTGTACAACTATTAAGGAATGCTTAGTTAGAAAATATATAAAATGAAAAAAAAAAACTTTCATTTGAGCTAAATAATAATTATTTTTGTATGAAACCTAAATATTCTGTTATTTATTTATTTAATTATTCATTTCTTTAATTACTTATTTATTTCATTATTTATTAATTTTGAGAAAACGATAAATTGCGACAAAATTTGAATCCCAAGTAAATTTTATGAATAAAATAATAGAAAAAAATGATATATTTTAATCAACAAGTCAGACTAAATTGAAATTTCATATTCAAACCAAAAAATACCAAAGATTCCACAACTTGTGCATTACCAGATAAACCATTAAAGTGTTAGAATAATTAAGAAGTTAGGTAATATATGCTGCTACAAAATAAGAATAAAAAAATGTTTGTTAACCATTTAAGACCTGATATAATTATCTAGAAGTACTTACTTTTTACAAAAAAAAGCAAATATTGCCGGCAAAGTTATTTTGTTATGAACATTAATCTAAGCAATTAAAGATAATTAATCCACACTAGAATACATTATGAATATTAGACTTTGTTATTTTTCTTCACTTTTTTTTGAAAATACAGTTATTCAAAAACTGAATTTAAATTTTCTTTTAAGAATTAAGATCGGTTTTTATTTTTTCTATTTCGCTTTTGTATATAATCTTTTGTTTCCATGGATATTTTTATGATAGTGCATCATTTTTATAAGCGTTTCTAATTTACTATATTTCTATTACTGCTTTTTGATTTTTCCCCCAAAAAGTGTCATTTTTAGCATTAAAGTATTGTTTCAAGAATTGTAAGAATTTTTTTCTATTTCTTTTTTTCAACTTTACATAACTATTATAGTTTTTTCCCTTTATACCACGCTAATAATATAGCTAAGTTTTGATTAATTTTTAATAATAACTAAACCATTTTACATATAAAAAAATAATGTTGGTTATGAATGATTTCCTTAAAAAATGCTGCTACTCCGCCGTAGAATATTCAGCCGATATTTTTAGATGGACATTTTGTATTCAGCTAAATGACTATTTGTTACATCCCTTATCACTATATTAATTTACTTTTAGGCACAATAAAAACTAATTAAAATAAAGAAACAACAATAACAATTAAAAATGAAAAATATATATATTTACATTCAATGTAAAACAAATTAATATTGCCTCTGAAGCATAAAATTGCAAAACAAGGCTAGAAGACATATTTTTAAATGAATAACTTATTAGATACAAGTTAATATAATGATAAAAATCAAGTGATTTAATTCACATTTTGTAAATAAAAAAGCACCTAAATTAGTACTTTAAATCAATATTAAGTAATATTAAAAACTTTAAATAAATATTTTTCTTAATAAATTTTAAAAAATTTAGAAACAGATAACTGTTTCTAATTGTTACAGTTAAAAAAATACTAATAAAAACATTAAACTTACGAAAGTTCAGGGCATTTCCAAACAATTTCCACTTTCTTGGCAACAGGAAAAGGATTTTGAATAACAAATTCAAAAAATACTTTACTTCCAATAACGGGAAAAATAAGTTTCTCAGAAGTAACAGATTTACACAATAAAGAGTGAATTATCTCTGTTTTATTCTTTTGAATGTAGGATTCAATGCTTAGTAAATTCCTTTGTTTCTCTTTAAGTAAATGTATCCCCTAAAAGAGCATAATACAATAATTTTAGAAATATATCATAATCAAGACATTTTAAAATCAAGTCTTCTCACATTTATTAACTCTTACATTTCATTCAAGTAAGTTTTGAACTCATTCAAACAGATAGTCTTGCTTGACTACACATTGTTTTATTAGAAAAGATTTAAAGCTCAACAGAATAATAATAATTATAAAATAAGAATATTAACATAAATACATAATTTTTTAAGTTTTTGGTAAAAAATGAATAGGAACTAGATATTAATGCATCACTAGTCAGTGTAGAGTTAAAGGTCTCCTTCAGATAGAAAAGAAGTTCTACTTTCTTCTTGTTAACCAGCAGAGAAATATTTGACGCAAATTCTCTTCTTTATTTATTAATTACCTGATTAATATTTTTGAATATTTCTTTGTTTCATTTTATCTGCTGGATTGCGTACTGTTGAACCTAGCAACCAAATTTCCTATTTTAAGATAATAAATATTTTAAAACTTTCTCAAAGTTTATTTGTTTTAAAAACACTAACAATCTTAAAAATTGGTCACTAGGTTCAATTGAACTCATTCCAATCTATAAAATTAGACAAAATACTGAAAACTATTCATTAACTACTAATTAATTTTTCCAAGGTTAAAAGAAGAGATACCTTTTTTTTTGTCTGAAAGTGACTTTAAGAGACATACAGGGTAAACGTATATGAATGGCTGAATTTTAAAAATTTGCATTTTAGAAACTAATACACTTTTTATGTAAAAAGTGGTAAAGGAAATTTAATTATTAATTACTTAATTAAATTTAATTACTGTATTTTAAATGTCAAAAACATACATGATAATTAAAAAAACAATAAATAAAATTACATTATATTTAAACTATTTATCTACAAATAAAGATAATTTTTTAGGAAAAATAAGTCAAAGAAATAAAGCAGTCTACTGCAAGATACAAAGCCCAAGTGTCTCCGTAGGCAAGTCCCCTGCCACTGCCTCACGATTGGCATGAAGATTTAACTAGTATGTAAATTATGCTTGAATCTAGAGAATCAAATGCGTTTTTCTTAAAATTGGCTGGCTGGTTAGTGTGCTCTGTTATTTTAAAGAGTGAGCACACTTAAGATACACTAATAATTTTAACTAAGTTTTGTTTCAAAGTGAATTTCCCAACTAGTGCTAGTTTGCGAGCAGCTCCAGATTATCATTATACTGTATAAAATATATGGATAATATGTGTCACTATACATAGCATTGTAAAGTAAACAAGTATGCAAAATTAAGTTCTCTATTTAAAGCAAAATAAAAATACTTGAAATTACTAATTTGACGTTTTAGATAAAGAAATTTTTTATGCATAATATTTTAAAGGGTTGTATGCTTCCAAAACCAAGCATTTATTACTGAAAAAATTCAAACTATTAAGTAATATTCAAAGATTTTTCAATTAATCAAGCTTTTCAAGTTAGAAAAAAAACGTTGGCAACATAAATGATTACATGATTTTTTATAACTCAGAATTTCACTTATTTCAGCTTAAAGTAATGCAATGCACCTGTCTTTAATGAAGTATGCAGCTATGAAGGATTAACTAATTTACTTTTTTATTTTATAACCGTTGCTAAAAAGCCAACCCAATTTTTGAGTTTACGATTACTAATGCTCAACTCTGCAGCCTTGTAATTTTGAACTCAACCCAGAAGAAGGGGGAACTCCTGGATCAAGTATTGGGACGAATTTGCCTTCGTGGAGGACTTTTTGAGGAAACTAACCCGCATTTGCGTCACATGGAGAGGAAAAAACCAAAACATACCCCGGTTATCCTAACGGTAAGGGGATTCTAACCCATGATCTACTACGCACTGATATTTTACGTCAGCACTGTGGTCGGTGCGAATGTCGAATTCATATGGACCAGCTATTGCTGGGATTCGAATCTGGTTGATCTCATTGGAAGGCAATTGCTCTATCCCCTGAGACATCACAGCTCGGAGTAACTATTATTCATTGTGGGGAAATATGATTCACAAGATATGCAAAACATAAATTACATAGAACTCTGAATTTGTAGATCCATCAGAAGAGTCTCCTTTTTCTAATTTTCTAATGTTTTCCATTCTGGCTAACTTCCTCCGCCTTTCTTCTGTCACATGAGGATCGGGAGACATGTTTTCCAAATTATTTACCATGTGTCTAGATGTTAACAACTTTGACAGATCTTTATCAGTTTCAGCAATTGGTCTCGCTTTAGAAATTACATGACCTGATAAATGAAACGCTTATGTATTTATGATACAAATACATGCATACATATTATTTATATATATTTATATCATTACAGAATTTATCCGTCTTATAAAGCGTATGGGGATAAAAGATGATGTGATTCAAATGTATTCAAAATATTTCTGATTGGCTCTTATTAAGAGAGATCTTAGTGAGGATCTCTGAAAGAGATTGACAACCTCATGTTTCAGTCAGAGTGTACTAAAGATGATGCATCAATGATTTAGTCTTAGAATTAAAAGTTTAATTAGAAATAAAAGTTTTTTTGGACAAAACTAAGCATCTGAAACAAACAAACCTCTTCTCATCTTTCAAAATTAATTTTTATGATAGAAAATTAAATTCCAACTTTAACAAAAAACTTAATTACTTCTTATTTAAAATAGCTTGATCATTCCTAATTGGTCAATTTTTTTTTACACATAATTATATCAGTAGGAGTCATTTTTATATATGTTAAGTTTTATTCATCGATCTGGTTTTCATAACGCCGACACCAGGGACATTTCCGCACTAAGAAAATGACATTAAGTAAAATTAAAATGGCTTGCAAAAAACCTTTAATAACATTTCGAAGTCAATGTGAAGATGCTTTAACAGACTGAGCATTGCATATTTAACCCCTTAACATATATTTCAGAAAAATTTAAATTTTTCTTGACTGTCTAATTTTGTTTTTATATTATTATAAAAAACAAAATGTTATTTAAAGTTAGAAAATGGTTTTTTATTGCAAAATTAAAATCTTAAATGCAATAACTACTGTATGTATAATTTGTATATACACATAAAAAATGTAATGGATTACACACACATCTTATTCAATTAGAACAAATTAAACAAAATTTTGATGGTATAAATATAATATTACTAGAATAATATGACATAAAAACACAACACTATAATTTTCAATACATAAATTTTACATATCTTTTACAGTATGGTATATCCCAAAACTAATACAAATCTACCCTCATCCTAAAAATTTTTAAAGTCTGTTCTAAATATGTAGCCATTTTCGCTAAATAACATATGCAGAGAACTAAAAAGTCTAAACAAAAATGAAATCAAGAAGAACATGAATACCACTTGTTTTATTTCCAAAATAAACCATCTATTACAATACCTCACAAAATGCTCAGACAAAAAAAGTAGGGTTGATGAATCTTTTGAAAAGAAAGTTAAGAAGAGCTACATCGAATAAGAAGACACTCTTTATTTATTTATAAAAAACTCAAGACAGTTCACATTTATTGAGTGGTAGCATCAAAAGAAATGGTGATTAAGTCATTTCCTTCCGCCTTTGCTATCCATTGGAGTCACTCCGCAATCAATAACTGCACACTTTTTTGGAGTGATTTTCTTACAATTAAGAATGAAACAAAATTTCGGTCACTATATTGGAATAAACAATTCAGTTTGGAAGCTATAAAGGGCTTAAAAACAATATTGCTTTGGTTGTTGTAATGGAAGGATTGCAGTAATGGGAATCATACCAAAGAGAGTATAAACCACATATAAGACCAGGGCTCGAAAAACCACCCGTCCTCGGCGGTCAAAAATTCCCCGCGGACAATGAATTTCATGAATCTGACGTCCGCGCAGACGGCTATTTTCCTGTTAGTGTTCGTGATACATTTTAAATTTTTGTTATCTTACAAGAGTCTAGCGACTCACTTCTAAAATGACCTTCTAATCTAGAATTACAGTAACATACTGCGCATAGTGAAATTGATGTTTTCTCTGTCTGGAAGTACTGCAGTGGTTGAAAGGGACTTTTCAGCAATGAACTTACAAAAAAACACATTAGGGACTTAAACAAGAAGCGTTAAACGCAAATATGAACATCTACCTAAATGGAAAGCCCCTTTCAGATTTCTGTGCAGAAACCTCTGTAAATCATTGGCTTGATTGTGGAATTGGTAAACGTCATATTTTATTCATTTAAAAAACGCAGTACCCTCGGATAAATTGACATTCCAGATAACTTGACTGTTGTCATTTAAATTATTTCATAAAAGAAAGAAATTATTTCATAAAAGAAATACTAGGTTACTATTAGTAACCTAGTATGTATTTCTTTTATTACTGTATAATGTAATCTTAGTAGTTACAAGGATCTTCAGGATTTTTGTAGTTACAAGAGAAAATTATATTTTTAATTATTTAGAAGCTACGGGTTAGTTTCCAAGAAGACGAGTACATTGTTGGAGAAGCCGTCCTCGAGGACGGGTAATATTTCTGAGTTTTTTCGAGCCCTGTATAAGAC
This sequence comes from Parasteatoda lunata, assembly GCA_949128135.1. NCBI lineage: Eukaryota > Metazoa > Arthropoda > Arachnida > Araneae > Theridiidae > Parasteatoda > Parasteatoda lunata. The sequence goes on along the minus strand of OX421973.1, from coordinate 9,100,276 downwards.
TGTTTAAAAACTATGATTACATAATATTAAAAACATATACACTAACTTTGAAAATATTTGATTGATTAAAGATTTGTTTAAAAAATCTTTAACTATTTCAATTTTTACAATTTTGAAAAACACTAATTTGTTAGAGTGAAATCAGATATTAAGAAAACATTATTAAAAATCGTAACGAATCATAATTGATGAAGGGACAATAAATTTTTTTCCTGTAAATCATGGATATATTTATTCCATAATAACATATAAAGATACATGGTAACACATACTGATTTAAAATAATTACATTATTAATTGCAACTTTACTTACGAGGAGAATCGGATGAACCTTTACCATTAGAATATACAATTGCTGAATCCAAATACAAATTTTTATCTAAAATACAAATCAATAAAATAAAAAAAATTCAAGTCAAAAGTAAAAGAGATTACTCAAAATAAATCATAATAGAGGGGAAAAAAGCAATTATATACATATTATTATTATTACGATTCACTCTGCCTATATTGAATGGATTTAAAAAGTCAACTTGTGTAATAAAAACTAATAAAAATATATAAATTAATTTTTTAATACTAGATGATAAAATTAAACAGTTTGTATTCAAAATGAAAAAACGAATCTTCTAAAAACGAATTTTGCTAATCTATTAATGTTATGCCACTGGTAAGAGCAAGTGTGTAATATTAATTATAAAATTGAAATATTTTATATTGAATTGGTATATGGCCTTCAGTTTTGTGCATGGTTGTGTAGTAATGATTATTCATAAATAATGATTAGTAGATAAATGCTGATTTATTGATTATTTACAATTTTTTTACTTTATATGAAGGACGAATATTTACTTAGTCTGTAATAAAAGCAGTATATTCTTGAGGAAATTAACATTAAGAAGGTAAGTACATTGTGCAGTAGAAATAAAAACATTGAAATTTTAAAAATCCTTATAGTTGATAAAATTCAATTCAAATTTAAAATCTCTCATTAAAGTACTAATATAACATACAATTTTCAATCCTTTCTGGCGCACAGTACCAAACATGGCAACTTTTAACTTTTATTTAACTAACAAGATAACTTTAAAATTTTAATTACAATTCAAACATGATATTGAACAATAGGAAATTATTAAAATATATTTATTTATAATAAACCAAAGACATATCCTTTTAATCATGTCATGGATGATGTTTCCCAAATTAAAAAGGTACAGATAAAATAATAATAAATACAGATAAAATTAAAAATAACCTATAACATCTTTTACTTTATTTCTCTTCCGAATACAAAATTCTTAAAAATTAACTTAATGAGTAAAAAAGCCCAGCTTGAAATATCTTATAATGGAAGAAAGCTTATTTATTTAATTTTTATATTAAAGATAATATGGATTTTAAATTCTTAAGATTAAGATTTTGTTATTGCAGTTGATACAGCATATAAAAACTATGAATAGAAAATGATAGATAAATTTAATGAAAGAAAACTGCAAGGAGACAGAAAAGTAGAATTTGCTACATACTGCTTAAGAAACAAGTTTATTCTCACCAAGTTTTCAAAATTAGTAACAAAGTTAATCAACAGATGGCAAAACTGACTATAAAAATAACAAAAATTTCACAACATTTAGGATTAGAAGTAGCAACATCAAGGAAAAAATAAATAAATGATTGTGAAACAGATGATTATAACATTTTGAATACTCTGGCATGCTTCATTTATAAATTGTTTTATATATTTTTTTTTTATCTAAATGTACTATCTTTTGATATTTATTGAAACCACCTCAATTTACGACCACTTTGGGAGGCACAGAATTTTTTCAATAGACCTTGTGTTGAAGAAAATTTTTAGGAGAGACAATTAAAACCTCTCCAAGGGACTGGATAAAGCCTCTGCACCAAATAAGGATAAGGTCAAATAAGTAAACACGAAAAAAAATCAAAATAAAAATATTAACAAAAAAGTAGATTGAACTGTATTCTAAATATTTGTGTGAAGCTCTTATTTAGAAAGATCTTATTGACGATTTCTGAAAGAGATTTACGACCTGATGTTACAGTTAAAATGCACTAAAGATGATGATTTTTTTATTTTTGCATTGAATGATTAATTTTTGATTTATCAGTGATTTGTTTTTAGAATAGAAAGTTAAAATAGAAAAATAATTATTTTTGAAAAAACCAACATCTCAAACAAACGAGCCTCTTTTCATCTTATAAAGCTAACTAATTTTTATGATATAAAATAAACTGCAAACTTAAAACATAATTTTTTATTTATTTAAAATATTCCTATCATCCATAGTTGGTAAATTTGTTTTAACACATAATTATATCAGTAGGGATCATTTTCATTGACGCTAAATTTAATTTATTGGTTTTCCTGACGTCAATACAAGTGGCATTTTCGTACCAAGAAAATGACAGTGACTAAAATTGTAATTTTTTGCAAAAAATCATGTACCTTCGATCACATTTTTAAGTCAATGGAGGTAACCTCTAAGAATAACAAACTTCCATTAAAGACCATCTTACCATGGCACAGGGAAGGCTTGCTTTACATAACTGATTTACTAATTTTAAAACTCGGCTATATGACAATAGCAACTAATTTCAAAACTTGGAGAGAATAAATATACCTAGTTTCCTAAATAAAATTCAGCAAACCAAATATTTTACATCAATTTAAATTTTTTGTATTGATTATTCATTGGATATTCATCAAGAGATAGAATTAATCGAAATAAATAAACCATCAACAATTTTTTTTGTAGGTACCAAAAAATTCTACAGCAACCAAAATATTTTTAATTAACAAATAAAATAAAATTTATTGTATTCATATAACTCTCTTTAAAATCATAAAGCTAAAGGGTCAAATGAAACAAAAGTAGAAAAGACAAAATTAAAAAAATTGAAACTAACATATGGTTTATACCTTCATAATTTTTGAGGGCCTTAGAAGACAGGGGATGTCTTTTACTGGCTAAATTTACATGTAATTTACCAAGTGATTTCCGAATTGAAGTTGAATTTTGTGCCAAACTTTCATCCAAAAATTCACAATTAACAATATCCAATTCTAGTACTGTTGATACAGCTTCTTTACCTTGCCTACATAAATACTGAAAAATGTAAAAGCAAAGTTAAACTTTTTTGATTTCTTTGTATACTGTTATTAAAATTTTTCTGCAAGGTTTCAATATTACTCATATTCACCTCAATTTTTGCATATTAATTTTAGAAGAGGAATATGAAATCTCTGTGATTCTGGATATTTTATTACACTACATAATTTGTTACACTACATAATTCATTACATTTTTCATTATAAGTTTTAATAGATTTTAATCCTAAACAACAGATGAAAATTTAGCTTGTTTCTTATTTTTAAATAGAAAAGAGTCATAAAATGTGCTTATTTTCTGATTTAAAATGATAGAAAAATAATAAATGATATTTGATTTAGTAAACTAAATTACATTTTTTTTTTGCACAAAATTATCGGATTAATATTGAATCGGAAGACATTTAAATTTTATAAATGTTCTATTTTTACTGCAATAAAAAAAATTTATGGCAATTTTTATAAACCTTTACTAATCTAATATTTTCCTTTTTTCACACTTTAATCATTCCAAACTATTCAAAACCTTCATCTATTTTTCAACAGAGAAATCAATAAAAAATATTTTTGTTTTTGGAAATCAGAACAATGAAATAGTTTCACATCCACATTTCTGCAGTTAATCCTGACAATGTCTTTTAAAATAGAAAAGTCATTTTATGTATACATACAATGCAATAAAAAAAACATGATTTAAAAATCAAGATAAAAGGGATAGATAACAACATTAGGTTTTATCAAGAAAGAAAAATCCAGATATAAATGTACAAATTCATGAAAAAAAATTATAAACCTAAATGAAATAACTCCATAAAAATCAATTTTTCCCCACCTTCAATGGTAGCATGACTGTTCCAAAGTATAATAAAGATTGGGCATTCCATAAATCAACATGAAGAGAGTGATGGATTAGATAATTAATGAAAGATTTGTACTCCCCTGGATTCAGTTCTGTTGGGTCTAAATTATAAGTCACCTATAATAAGAGAGGAAAGACTAATCACTTTTGAAGTAAATAATACAATAAAAAATATCGATATATGATTTCCCAAAGAAAATGTTAAGTCTAGTATTCTATACAAACATTGAAACCAGGCATCTGGTCTCCTTTGTCTTGTTTTCCATGTAAAGTAAACACAAAAGACTGTTTTTGGCCTAAATCTTCATTATCAGAGAGTTGCCTCATAACTAGACTGGAAAAACAATAAGAAAAAAATAATAACTTGGTATAGTGAAATTAAATAATTTTTCTTCTAAAAAACAAATTATTTTAGGATTTAAACATATGCAAAGGTTAAAATTTATCAGATAAAAAAAAACTAATCATAACTTTTAAACACAAAGTTGAAAAGCATTTATTGTGAATCTACTTTACTTTTATTAGCAGTTTTAATTAATATTCACTTTAAAGTATTGAAAATTGATATGATGAACCCATTTATAACAACACCAAAATTGAGTCAAATAAATACCTTAACCAAGCAGTAAACATTAAGTACATAAGTACGTTAACCATTAAACTTAAATGTACATTCAAATGAAGTATATTTAAATGAATGTAATTAAATGGATAAATATATATTTTTAATATTATCAGCATTAGAAAAAAACGTTACCCATATTCATTTGCAATTTTTCTCCAACATATTGCACTAAAAAGAGTAATTCTTATGGATAGTTTTAAAAGTAAATATCCATCATGAGTATCAACTTTAATGCAATTAATGGTTAGTTGTATTAAGTGTTCCTCAACAAAAACAAATGTTTGTTTGTTCTTAAATACAATGATAATGGTATGGCAGTATGGACAGTATTCTATGCGGATAATACATTTCCGCATACAAAGATAGAATGTGAAGTATCAAAGTTATCAAAAAATTTTGCACAAGAACTGGAGCAAATAACAAATATATTAATATTCGATACAGTATTTTTGACAAAATATGTAAAATTAAAAAATATACATTAACTAAAATATAATTAATGATATTACTTAAAAATTGTAAATAATATTATAAAAAGTTAAACGTTATATTAGTGTTAATTATTACGTAGGAATTAATAATGTTTTTTTTTCTGAATAAATATATAGAAAGAAAAATTTGATATTTACTAAACAAATAATAAAAATAAATTACCTCTCTGTTTTAATTGGAAGAAATCTGTAAAATTGAAAAGTGAAAAAGACTTCACAAGGAATTTCTACATATTCGTCTAAACTAAAAATGAAAAATTAAAGCATAGGTAAACAAAAAGTTATACATAGCAACAAAATAATTTTAAAAAAATAACCCTAATTTATATGTCATTACTTGAATCATGCACATAAGTTTCATTCATTCAAGAAATAATTTAAAATTACTTGTACAAAATTTATTTACAAATTACAAAACTATGAAAAATTCTCAACTTTACTTTATTTAAGACTTTACTTTATTTACTTTTTATCAACCAATAAGTGTAAAGATATAAGTATACCAGAGCATTTTAAAACAGTCCTATGAAATGAATAATAACAATTTGAATAACATAAAAAAATTTTTAAAAACTATAATTAAACAAACAAAACACTAACAAAAGAAAAAGATTAACTAAGGCAGATTTTTAAAAATCTCAGTATATGAAAAAAAAGTGTCTAATAACTGCTTGCAAACTTTAACAAGGTTTAATCAATCAAATGCATATCAAAATATAATATTGGTCACTGTATCAAATTTTACCATGTTTAAATGTATGCACATAATAAAGCAACAAATCTTAATTTTGCTTCATGAAGATTATTTTCAAATATATCCTTGAGGAATTTGGAGTCATATAACTTATGCTATTTATACGATGCAGGATTATAATCACATAGATTCAGCATTATTTTTAAGCATTTAGCATTTTTTTAAGGACTCAATTTTTGATAAGCTATGCTTTTTTTTTTCTTTTTTTTTTGTTACATTTTATAGATTTGTAATCAAAAGCAAAATATGAATTTGTATATTTTTTATTTCTATTTAAAAAAATTATGCAGGTTAAAAGTAAATAATCCAACACTGATATAAACTACAATTGTAAATTTGTTACTTGGAAAATTAGTTACAAAAGTTTTGTTAAAACGTTTATTCTCAGTTGGTTAGATTTTGCTATGAGAAGATAATTTTGGTCTTTCTTAATCAAACTACAAGTTATTAGTTTTATATGTGTATTTGAAAATGATATCATTAGCTTGAACCCAGAAATTTAACTCAAACTGTTAATATAACATTCTTGAATTAGACTGATGACTAAATGAGTTATAAAATTTTGTTGGATGCAATATGATGACTAAAAATGATGTTTTACTTCTAAAGTAACATGACACTAAATAATATTGCATAAATAAAAAACTACTGTCTTTAAGTGATACTATATTTTATCATAAAAATATTATAATTATCATAAAAACATTATTTTTTACAAAATTTTAAAATTTATTAGACATTTTTTTATACAAGCTAAATTGTGATTTCAGCGTAAGAATGTAGTTTTTACAAAGAGAGTTCAACTCTTTTACTTGAACATAATATTATAATAATTTAAAGCTGTATAAATAAAATAAATGTTAGTTTATTCTTGATAATCAACTTGTACTAAATGAGTAAGCAAAATAAAAGCAGCTACAAGTAGGAAATTTGTTTGATGGTTAATTGTTAATAGACACCAAAAATAATGAAATTTTGAGCATCTTACAATTTTAATGATGTCTGTTTAGTAAATAGCAAATTTCTTCTAATTCATCAACTCCATACAATCTTTTAAGCATAGCTTCATTCTTACAAATTGTTGCCTTTTCTAATTTTTTTTAAAAATTTAACTAGCAAGAGATTTGCTTCGTTAGATTAATTTTTTCCTATCAAATTACTTCAAACTTACTCCAAAATACCATTTAATTGTATCAACATTTTTTTAAAAATCTTATTGTAGAAACTAAAAATACACATAGCTTACCAAGAGATGGCAATAAAATTAAGCATGCATTCATTCTTTTGGGGTTGACAATGCAATTCAATGTCTGCATCAATTTTATATTTCATTGTATTGTCAATGAAAAATGCAGGTTTTCCGTAATGATCCAGAATGGATGGAAGTTTATCCCAGTAGAGCTTAGTAAAAGTTCCTGACAGCATTCCATTACGCCTAAATTAGAAAATAGTATTTTTATTATTGGTAATTAATTACCGTAGTTACATATTTTTATAAAAATGTTTTTTTTAGAAATTAAAATAAAAACCTTACACTGTAAAATTTTAGCCACACAATCTTTTGCACATACACACACAGATTATATTTTATAATTTTTATTTCTTAACCATTGTTGAACAGCCGACCTAATTTGTGGTTTACGACTACAAATGTTCAACTTCATAGCCTTGTAATTTTGAACCCAATCAAGAAGACAAGAGAACTTTCGGATCAAGTATAGGGAGAAATGGACTTTTTTTTATGGGACTAACCCGCACTTGAGTTACATGGAGAGGAAAACCACAAACACCTCCCATGGTTAGTCTGACGGCAAGAGGACTCTAACCCATTATCTGTCTGCCACTGAGGACCTTTAATGTCAGCACTGTGGTCGGTGCAAGGTAGGTGCGGAATTCGTATCGACTAGCCATCGTTGGTATTCGAACCTGATTCACCTCAATGGAAGGCAAATACTCTATATACCCTGGGCCAGCATGGTTCATCTGTTAAAAATTAAGAAAATTTAAGGTAATCTAGTAACTCACTAGGAATATAATCTGTTAAATACAAATTTTAATTCCGTTGTCAATGGTAGGAACAAGGCGCTACAAGTAGCAAAATTACAGTAGTTACAACTTTTTTTTTTGTAGTTTGAAATGTAGTTTGCTTCATTTCAAGAGTAAAAAAAGGGTAATGAGTGGTGAACAAAAAACAGTAATTGGTAGAGATTCCTGGTAACTACTTTTAATGTTAGTTTAGTAAGGAAACAGTATTACAACACAACTAAACTAAACACATCTTGTAGGTGCAAATCTTCGTGGGTCTATCAATAGAAATAATGAGAATGCCCCTGTGGTCGTATGTTAATAAGAATTATGTACTACTAATAAATGAAATAGCCATAGTGAATAATAGTCAATTAATTTATTTGATCGCACCTTCAAATGTGAATGTACACTCATGAATAATCAATGTTATTTTAATTGATGAGAACATATTTCCTCCGCAATTTTTGATATACTTTTAATTCTTAGATGATATAAAAAAAGCAATAAATGTTTTACAAAGTTGCTAATATCTCCAAAATTTCATAACATTTCTTAAATTAAATATTCCCAGTCTAAAGAGGCATAAAAAAAAAAACAAATTTGTAAAAAATTATTCAGAATTAGAATAACAAACTGGCTCCATTAAATATGAATACATATTTCTTAATAATTCTAATAATTTCTTAATAATTTAATAATATTTCTGAATAATTGACCATGTGTAAATGAGCTAACTTTTTTTTATTCAAAACCATTGTGAACATAGGTGTTAATTAAGTTCTTCAGAAAAGTTTATTTTCTAAAAGTAGTGACTACATTTCAAAAGTAGTTTTTATTCACTACTTTAAAAAAAAGTAGTTCCAGCTATAGTTAACTACATTTGTAATAGTTAACTACATTTGACTATAAAAATAATGTAGTTTTTCTGACCACTGTTCATTTTAAAGTATAACATGAAATGAATTTTTTTAATTATAATATGCTAATATTGATTAAACCCATACAGTTTCACTGATACATTTTTATTTGTCAATACATCTTTGAAAAAATGACTTTGAACTAAAAAAAGGGAGGAAAAAGGAGAAACAACCAAATTTAGTCTGCTTAACTCAAAACAATTTATATGTTAAATAATAGCATTTTATAAATTACACATGACAAGGCTCTGACCTGACCTTGAAGATGCATGGAGCTTGATGAAGTTCGGTACATACTATTCTTAGTATTGGGTAGTAAATATCCAAAATTAAATAAAATGTAACTCCTTATAAAAATACTTACAAAGGAAATGAAAGTAAGAGAGGTGGTATCAGTGGTAATGATGATGGCACTAATACAACTTCTTGTAAAGAGAGATTCTACAAAAACAACAGAAAGTGGTGAGAACAGAATAAAAATTTATTTCTAAGATTTAGAAACTGTTACTTACATTATCATTTTTGTAAACTGAGTTAACTCTTTCAAAATTCTTTCCATTACTACGCTCTACTGACCTGGAATTCAGTATATATATTAAAATAATAAGAGGGGATATAAAATAAAACTTAAGGATATCCATCTTAGAAAAAATAATTGCATTTACTTATAATTAAAAGTAGTAAATTATTCTTACATTGGAATATCAGAAACAGATTTGTACTTTGAAACATGCTTTGGAAAGGGTACAGTAGAGGATACAACAGATGAATCAGATTTACTTGGAGAACTATAAACGTGCTCATGTGGCTCGGATGGTGGTGATGACAAACTTGAATTTTTCTTCTAAATATAAAATTTTCCATAATTTTATATGTTTTAAAAAAAGTTATAACAAAATAAAGCAATAGACTGTTACACCTGTAGGCAAAATGGATAAAAGAACTTTCGCCTTTCCTTTATAAACATAAATTAAAAACAGATTTGTCGGCAGGAAAGCATGAGCGTTATGTTAACGCATTTTATGAGTGAAATAACTTTGAATTTATTTTTGCAGCCACTAAACTTTTAGAGGAAGCAGAAAAGTCCCTTTCCTTTTTCTTTGCAGAAAAACTCAGAAAAAACGGATTTCATCAATAGCAATTAAACTTAAGAATGTATGTGGTAATGAATGTTTAAAATTACTTTTATAAAAAAATGCAGTTATAATTTTATACATAAATTTAGCTTTTTTAGTTGAAAATGTATGTAGCATGATAGTGTAACACTGGATAATGTTTTGCTCTATTCTTTCCATGCAGATTTCTTTCATGGTTAGATTAATAAAATAAATAGTAGATACTAGTTTTCAAAATAAAGATATATCTATTTTTCTTAATTCGGCCTAGTGTTTATGAACTTAAAGCCTGTTGTGTTGTTTAAGTATTTCAAAAGGGGATTTTCTATTTAACGAATTTTCCATGTAATAAAATTTCTAATCGGGATTTAGCGACTTTGTTAAATAGAGGTTTGACTGTAGTTGAAGGTTTTAATTAAGAGCAATACATTTGAACATCCGAATAGAAAACAATATAATAATGAAAAAAATTAATATACACAGAATGACAACTATCAAGGTAAAATTTGAAAACCACCCACGCAATGGGCACAAAATTTAGTAGATAATTTTTAAGAATTTAAATAAAGATAATTTTTTTTTTTTTTTTACACATTGCAATAAAAATCGAGGTTTCAAAATGTTCAAGCTTCAGATTTCAGTATGGTGTTACTTCAAGGATCGAAAATGATAACAAATATAAATTGATAGCATAAAATGATAGCAAACATTGTTTAAAAAGTATTAAAAAGAATTCTCAATACTCACTTGCTTCAGTAATGAAGACGCTGAAAATGAGAGTTTCAAATCTTTTTCAGTTCTTAAAAATTTTATTCTATGTGGAGCAAAAGTAGGATCACAAGACAGGTCAATTGACTGAAATGGGTTTTTTAGCAATATTTTGAAACTGCAGAAACCCCATGCGATAGCCATATGGCAAGTAGGATTTTTAGTTACTGAAGTGGCAGACATTTGCACCTTAAAGAAAATGGTTCAAGTAAGATTTGGTGCATTATACTTAATAGAAGAAAACTAATATTCAATGCTGGTAAGCATTGTCACAATATTAATTTATAAAAACATACATATAAACTTTTTAAAATGAAATAATATGAATAATTGGAAAATTGTTCTCAATTCTTGATTAATTTTTTTAATAATTAATTTTTTTTAATTAAGCAAGTTATATATTTATTTATAATATAAGTATTTTTTACAAGAAAAGAAACAAACAAGAAAGATTTTCGTTACTTGGGATCACATGGCTCATAATGGTAACCATAAACGCTATTAATAATAAATTTACATAAAAAAATATCACAAAAAACTGAATATACAAAAGTACGATGCCTATAAAATACAATGCGGATAACATAATATCAAAGTTAATTATTTTCACAATGATAGGAAATAAATTTCAACTAAAAGATATAAAAATAATATTAAACTAATGATAAGAAATAAACATTATATAATCCCATCGACTAGATATAAATTCATAGCAAATATAAATTTTGAAAGAATTTATATTTTAAAACAGAATTTTTAACTGCATTTTTATACCAAAAACTTTTTGAAACAATTTAAACTATATAAAAGCAACAATATAATTATATACACTGCTATATAAATTAAAAATGAAATTATGCATTAAAAAGAGGATGCAAATTGGAAAAATGAAGCTTTCATTTACTATTGTGTAAAACGTTTGGCAACATCATTAAAAAAGAACTTTCTAAGAGTTTAAAATGCTTTTTATGACGTCACCAATTTTTAAAAAATTTGCTTAAAAAAATTAATTAATAACTTTTTGAACTAAAAGATAAATTTAAAATTTAATAAAACTTTTAACGTGATTGAAAAATAGATACCTTCAATATTAAATCATTTAATCTCTCTTTAAGCCAATAAACTAATTTTTTTTTTAAAAAAACAGAATTAACCTAAAGATAAAATTTAAATAAAATGTCAAAACTAAATTAAAATAAAAATCCTCACTTGTTTACCACGCAATGAATATTTGGCCACTATTTGATATTCAGTATGTACAACCTGTTTGCCGAATATTTGGCCAAAGTATTTTTTTAATTTGAATAGATTAAATAATGAATTCTAATGAAAAAAATAAAGTTCTAAATTCATGTGCTTGCAAATTTATGTTCTGGAAGACAAATGGAAAAGCAAAATTTGAAGAATTGAAACTAGAATACTTTAAGAATCCCATGTTTTGTAGAGAGCTAATTTTTCTTATAATTATATTCAGGCAAGCCAAATTGTCGTTTTTTTAAACACATTTTGTTTTAAGAATTCGGAACGTTTTTTTCCCCCTCGTTTTTGCTGCTTCCCTCTTTTTATTATAATGCAGCATTTTAAGGGAGGGTTTCTGATAAGACGTTTTTTTTACTTTTATTTTTTTTTATTGCCACCTTTCCCCTGTATGATAAGTTCATATAACCGGTAACCAGTAACCAAGAAAACTTTGATTTTCACCATTAAGTTATATTTCAATAAATAAGAACTTTTTTTCTGTTTCTCTTATCCTTTTTAATTAATTTTTCCATTTATCAGTGTTTTTATTATGATAAAAATTTTTTTTAAAGAACTTTTGTATTGAACGTTATTTGTATTGAACGTAGCAGTTAAAATGGTTTTTATTTCTTTTATTTAGGATATTTTTCTATTTATTTCATAAAGGAATTCTATTTCTCCTATTTATTCTTTTTTCCCCTCACTTTTTTTGAAAATTCATGTAACTGGAAAACTGAGATGTTTAGTTTTAAAATTTTCTTTCGAGAATTAATATTAATTTTTATTTTTTCTGTTTTACTTTTGTATATAATCCTTTATTTTTATAGGCATTTTCATGATAGTGCAGCATTTTTAAAGCGTTTCTGATAAACCATATTTTTTAAACGTTTTATGGATACTTTTTTCCCTTCAGAAAATACTATTTTCAGCAATAAAGTTTCATTTAAAGAAATAATAGCATTTTTTTTATTTCTTTTTTTCAACTTTAAAATTTCAGTTATTTTTTCAATAGCTGTTAGTCAGATTTTCATTTATCTTAAATATAATCTGACTATTTTTCCTTCACCCCATATATACCAATAATACAGTGAGGTTTTCATTAATTTTCAATAATGCCTCAATTTATTTATAAATAAAATTAATGATTTTTTTTTTTAAAAAAACTACTGCAATGCGGCCGATTTTTTTGGCCAAATATTCAGCATTAATCTTTTTGGCCAAATCACATCACTATTCGTTACATACCTAATTAAGAGGATGATTGAGTACAGCAATTAAAAATTAAAGAAAAGGTAAACCATATTCTAAGAATTGAGGATTAAATAGCAACTAGAGATGAGCTCAGGCTCGCTTTGGGAGGCCGGAACCCACCCGAGCCCATTACTTATACATATACATTGGATAAAGGCCAAATTTTGCAACCTCATCACTTGGCCTGGGATGAATAAACAAGGAAATTAATTAAAACTTTTCTATCTCCAATCTGTGAAAAAAGAGCGAAGAGAAAAACGGAATCAACTGATACTCCAAGATGTAAAAAAAAAAAAATTATTAAAAAAGAAAATCAAAATATTAAGCTAAATAAAAGTCATTTGACAATTAAATCTAGAATCACAAAGCAAAAGCACAGAAATAGATGGGTGAAATTTTTATATCTTATAATAAATTTCACATTTTTTTTACTTAATAATGAAACCAAACCCTTGTTTAAAAGTTGCAAAAATTTTTTTAACTTGAATCAGAACTTGCCAAAAACCTTTTTTGTATAAATGAGCCAGTCTCATTTCTAATAGCAACCCGTGGTCCGGAAATGTCTTTGCATGTAGTTTGTGTGTATTTGAATGGGTACTTTTCTTTATCTAAATTATCTTAATTTTATGTTTTCTAATAATTATTGTTAAAAATTGCATTCAATTAGGCAGCCTTAGTTTTTTTATTGTAGTTCATTAATTTGGCGATTAACTTACAAAGCAAGGTAACTTACCAGAAAACATAAAACTAAGAAAGTTTAGATAGATAAAAGTACCATTTCAAGTACCATTCAAGTTCATCAAGAAAATTTTTTAATTGTCGTAAATCTTAACTATTAACAGTTGACAGAATCAAAAGCAAGATTTTAGGTATGGAAAGATGCTGAGAATAGGGAATTGGTAATATTATTTATTTTATTCATTTACTTATTTAAAAGTTTCAATTGAACTTTGTTTATTTAAACTTTGAAAAATGTATTTTTAAATAATTATAAAATCAAAAAGAAGTCTATCAAACAATAATAAAAATATTATTAATATTTCCTTTAATAATTATGGAATTATTATGAATATTTCATAATATTCTGAATATTTCACAAGTATTATTATTATTTCATTTTAGAAATGAACCTTATAGTGTATACCATATTTTGAGAAATTCCTCAAAAGAAATGTTATCAACAATTCTTTAATTATTTAAAACTTTCACTTACTGAAAATTGGCCACATACTTTAAAAAGTGGCAAAAGTTGAAAATGATTCACCAGTAGCAAAATTTCCTAATCATGCTCTATAGGACTTAACGATACAATTTTTAATTCTTGTGAGGTTCAAAACAACAATACTTTATTCTTGTGAGATTATACTCTGCAATATTTTGTTTGTTTAAGATTATATCTTGTAATACTTGCACAAGATATTCCAAGATTTCTATCTCTTTTCTTTTAAACATGTATTTGTAAAGCGTTTTAATAATGTCCATAAAATTATTAGGAAAGACCACGTTTACAAATGGAAAAAAAAAATTTGTTCTATAAAAAGCATATAAATACAGGTTATATTTAGCTGACTATTTTGTGAATTATCTGCAGAGTTCACCTATTCCCAGATGTTACAAATACTCTGAAGTTTATTGTACAGGCATCAAATAAAAATTCTTTTCAAAGCCCAAAACTTTTAGCTGTTGAATTACTTGAACTAACTGTACAGAAAATATTCTTCATTCGATTAACGACACAAAAACAAAGTTCGAAGGCATTCAGCTTCTATTACAAACTGAATTTAAGAATATAAAGTAACTTTTAGTAAACAGCTGATATTTTAAGTAAATAGAAAAAATCTATTTGATCTTACTTCCTGGGAATTTTCCAAAGCTACTATATATTCAAGAAGAAAAACAATATAGATATTGGGATCATCAGGAACATTTGGCAATTTAACATCACTCCTTAGAACTAATCTTTCTTCTCCACTGACACTAAAAATAAATTAAAACAGTGATTCTTATTAATATTTTTTAAAGTTATAAATGCAATATTTATCATACAGCAAAAAGACACTATAAATTATAATAAGAGCAATAAAATATTACAGTAATAGAATAGAATAGAAATTAATAGAATAATAGAAATTGGAATAATAGAATTAAAATAAAAATTTTTTTATAAAATATTATAACTCAATGGTAAATGATGTATTCATAACAATTAATTAATATACATGATTTACTTAAAATAGTAATAGGATATACAGTAAGAGCTTGATGTAATGAGAACAACATGTTACCAGAAGTCTGATATTATGATTAGTTTTCAAGTCTTTATCCAAATGCTAATATTAAAAATACAAAAATTGTATGTTTACAACAAGTTAAAAATTTACTAGTCTTCCTAGAAAAAAAAATTGAGGAAAATATACTTATATTTTGAGAAAAACTATTATCATTTTCTCCTCTGTCCTTTTTACAATTTCAACCTTTTATGTTTACAAAGCAAACATGTATAGACGACTATTGGCTAGGTTATTTTCCTCATTCCGAAAGAAAATTCTTTGGCATTTTTAAGATTTCAGCAATTTACTTGAAAAGAATGCATATTTTATTGACCATATCTATCATGCTCACTTATTTGCCTTTTTTGACATCATACTATTAAAATCAACATTAGTTATATAGATGACGTCATATTATAGATGACGTCAAATAATATTGTTCAGAATTACACTAAAAAACTGTGGCAACCCAGAAAAAAACTATTGACAATGTGAATTTATGAAGTAAATTTAAATAGTCTCAAAGCAAATCATAAAGAAGAGAAAACTAGAGAATAAATATAATCATATAAAGGGGAAATCTAAATACTTCTTCAATTGTTTTTTAAGAAACAAAAAGAGAAAAAGAAAAACATTTGGAATTGCTTTCGGTAAGAAGGTGAAAAAAATTATAAAAGATACAATAAAATTAAAAAAAGGGAACTTCAAGTAAAAAGTTTTTATAGTAGCAGATAATTATTGATAAAAAAATCATCTTTAATAATTATCACATCAATATACAGATCTATTTATTTTGTACAATAATAGTGTTAACAGAAACATGCCATGAGATTTAAACTGAGACCTGTTACATGGAAGGTTAATTAAAACAAACTCTCTATTTAAATAATTTAGAATTTACAGAATTATAATAAACATATAACAGATTGCATAATTGCATATTTATGCTAATGTATCAGCAACTAAAAGAAAGTTTTGAAAAAATTAAAAAAAACTGAATATGACATCACTTTGCTGTTTAAGATTAAATAATAACTAGTTAGCTGTTCTTTTTATCAAGAAAGGGAATAAACAATTAAATGTACTTTTAAAAATTATATTACATTAAAAAGCTTATAAATAGGTAATGACTTTAAGTACATAACAAATCAAATCATTAATAATTACTATTTATCATCTAAATCAAATTATTTCAAAAACATGTGCATACTTTACTGAGCCTAAGCTGGATGCTCTTCTTAGCGTTTTATTTGATGTAGCAGTTGGAATAAGAAGATTGTAAAAATCAGGTTCTTGTATAAAACGAAATCCATTATGTACAGCAACCTAAAAAAATAAAAATGTATAAAAACAGGATATTATCTGCAAATTTGGAAGAAAATAAATCAATATGCATTTAGAAACCTAATAATATTTTAAATTTAAAAAATTTCTAAATTTGTATAAA
This sequence comes from Parasteatoda lunata, assembly GCA_949128135.1. Lineage (NCBI taxonomy): Eukaryota > Metazoa > Arthropoda > Arachnida > Araneae > Theridiidae > Parasteatoda > Parasteatoda lunata. The sequence continues at coordinate 9,083,376 of OX421973.1, read as the reverse complement.
CAAATTTACCAACAATAAGTCCAAAACTACTCAAAATGAAGTTAAAAAAATTTTTATCATGCAACTTTTTTTTAAAAAATATCTGAGATAGTAAGATCAGAAAACTAAAAATTACCCCTTATGTTTGATCAGTACTTAAAACTTGCTCTAGTTCAATGGATTTATAGAAAATACTAATTGACATGACTAATTAAGTTTGATCATAAGAGATTCAGAATCTTTACATGTGTTTTTTTTAATAAGTTAAGAAGGCATAGATGGTGATAACAATGCACATCCCAGTAGCAGAATTTACCATATCAATCTGCAGCATAATCTTCATAGATAAAAATTAGTTTGTGAGCCTAGCACAGACTGATACACTATTTTTATAAATATTAGGTTTAAAACGACACGTATACAGCGAAATTAGCATACTTAAGATAAATAAATTAATGCACAAGAAAAGTGTTAAAGATTTTCAATTTTTGTGAAAATTTCTTAACACTTTTAAATAAATAAAATAAATGAAATTTTTTTTAAAAAAATATTCTTTACTTTTTAAAATTTCTTATGTTGAGAGAGAGAAGAGAGACAGAGAAAGGAGATTATTATTTTTTTGTAATTTTTTTTTTTTTAAGTTATCACTTTGCATCTGCTTATAAATTTGCCAATAGATTGCTCATTGCCAAATAGATTTTGTTTAGAACCTGAAACAAATAGCAATTGAGTTTTTAAGAATTAAAAATGATTTTTCTGTTTTTCCTATTAGTAACATTTTATGCCTGCTTTTAAACTCTGAGATGAAAAAAAATCTTCAAGTATAATGAAATATTTTTTTTTTTCAAATTTAAGATGAAGAGATTTTTTTTTTGAACCTGAGAGATCTGCAGATGCTCAAACAAATTGCAGTCAAGGACGCCATGCTGAAGGATTTTTACTACCGAGATGTACACTAAGGAGAGTTTAAAGGTTTTAAATTCCTGTTGCTAACCCTGAAAATGATTAACTATTCCCAGGTATCATGGCACAAAATTAATTTCTGCACCTTTAATTGTAATGAATTCTTAGAATATGATTATTAACATGAGGATTGATTTAGGTCATGGATTGGTATTGTATTCAATTTGATCACGAAGATTTGAGTTAAGCTTCTTACAATGCCATTCTTTAATGAGTTTGGAAGACAGTTACGTCACATTAATTATGATAATCGTTATTAATGCCAACACACACTAAGGAGGGTTAATGGTTTTAATCTCTGATGCGAATTCTAGTACACAATAAACTACTATTTAGGTTTTTAAAGATATTTCAGTATTATCCGTTTTGCTAGTATCTGTTTTAATGATAGGAAAAGTTTATATTAATATATATTTTAAAAGAAAAGAAAAATCTATTCCGCAAAGCATGAAATTAAAATATCAACTCATGGAAGCTGATAAAAAAGTTATTACGCTAGATCTGTTAGATCTATTATAAAAAGATCTGCACAATAATTCTGATTTGCACATACTTGTAATCTTCTTTGTATTAAACGAGTTCTTAACAGAGTTTCATCTGGTTTAACCGCACTCAAATGAGCTTGAACTTTCTGCAATATTTCATCTTCAAACAAATGAAGAGGAGACTGCATTCTGACACAAAGCCTCTCTAATACAAAAGTTATGCATTTTTGTAGATGAGGTTGATAAGCATACTCATCATCTAGATAAATAAAAAAATATTTCGATTAATTTATTTATAATTCTTAAAACAGTTTTCGAAAAATTATTTATGATGATGAAGTAATTGGATTAAAATTTTAAAAATATGCAACAATCTTGTAAAATAAGTAAATTATTATTCACTCACAGATTAAAAGAACTCTGACTGTTTATAAAATTATTATAATGGTAAATATTGCTAAAAAACCAAAACTCAGAAAAAGACGTACAGAGGTCTTCTAAGCAAAAAAACTAAGTTAAAAATATAGATACACCTGAAAAGTAATAAACAAAATAAAAAATTATTAAAAAAAATATATTAATTTAAATTTTTCTAAAACTTGATAATTTTATATAAATTTCTGAATTTTTTTTTTTTTTTAATATTACATGAGACATAGAAATTTTAACAAACACTAATCAGGAAAATTATAAATAAAAGAAAAAATTGCCAATAATTTGCAGTGCTGCATGTCATATAGCTTTTTCTTTTTAAAAAGATTTATTGATAGACTGAAATAATATGATTTTGTAAGTTAATCTTTATGATCTAAAATTATAAAGTTTCCATAAAGCGATTTCATACTATGGAAAAAGTTTTGCCTTATAAAAAGAACTTGATAAAAAGAAATCCGTTATAAAATGTTTCCTCAGTTATTTCTAAAAATTTTAAAATGAACAAAATTTTCAGCAAAAAAAATTTAGACAAAAGATCTCTTTGAAATAGGCTCATAGGAAATCATGTATTCTTCAGCGATACCTTAAATTTTGAGATCTTGGCAGTATTTACTGATAAATGCTTAAAAAATTAATACTTTCTTTCAAACATATTAAAGAGATTTTTTTAAATCGAATATAGAAGCAAACTAAATTTAGTTAAAGTTCAAATTTATTTTAGAAAATTTTTTGAATTATTTTATCAAATTACTATTTTTGTGATCTAGCCAATATTTTCTGATAAAAGTATTAAAAAAAATTACTAATTATTTTTATTCATAGTAATTATTAAAAAAGAATTTTTTTAAATACACTTCTATTTTTAAATAGAATGTAAAAGTGTAACAATCTGAAATTAAGTTCAGCTAATTTTTATATAGGATTTTCATTACAGCACATCAATTACAACAACACACCAGTTTCAGGAGAGATACTGCACAGTTAGATTATAAAAAATCATATTGAAATGCATGGTTATAAACACTTTTCTGTCACGTATTTGACTACACAAAAGACAAAAAAGAAACAAGCAGAGAGCTTTAGTCCACTCGATTGCCAGATCCCACTCTTCCTTCTTCTTCCTTTGGGGAGTATGTCAAAACGCTAGTGTGTGTTTTAACAGTGTTGAAAAACTTGTTGCAAACATCTTGTAAGCTACTGGAACACACACAGTATTTTGGAAAATTTTAAACTATACACTGGAGTTTAATTCTTCTATCTTCTATACACTGTATATGTAAGGCTTTAACTTTGGACACCTTCCTTAATAACAATCAGTGTCTTCTTCTTTTTATCTTTTTATTGATTATTTGAAATCTCATGAAAGTTTGTAGTGGCTGTTCATAATCACCCTGTATATATACGCTATCAATACTTTTAATATTTAAATTTCAAAGGAAAAATTAAACAATTCTAAGTAAAAACTTAACTAGATGATACATCTAAAATAATTTGTCGCATCACAGTTGATAGTAATGTTTCGTATTATACTTTTTTTGTAAATTTTTTAATTTTTGAGAGTACTTTTATAAACAATAACAATAATATTCGCTTACAGGGGGAAAAATTGTAAAGCTCCCTTTTTAAATGGCCATAAATTTAACAAGAACAAAATCGTATACCCTAAATATGTAAAGCATAAACAATAATCTTAATTTGGCAACCTTATTTTGCGAAAACCATTTCACAAATCAAAATTATTTAACTTTTTAATTATTTCAACCTCAGTTCAAAGTAGTATTTGGCAACATATGAATAAACAAACAAGTTTTTTCCAACAGTTCATAAATAACACGTGCTAAGCAAAAATTGATTGCACTAATTTTTCCTGGGGCCATTTTTGGATGTAGCAAAATTCTAGTCACATATACAAAGAAACTTGACAGCCAATTCAAAAGAAGTACACTTCAAAAATGAACAACAATCTCCATACATTCTCAGAGACAGAAAAAAGTTAGCTTTAGATAAATAAATAAAAAGTTATCGGAATTCTTAGACCCTAAAATGACTTATGGAACAATTCAACCTATGGATGGAGTTTAGTTTGCAAATGCTGCCTTTGTAATTGGTTACTGAGTTATTTTTAAAAATGCAATCAAAATTATGTGTCATCCTAAACATAAGTTACATAAAAAAAATATTAGAAAAAATTATATTACATGTAAAAATAATAATATTTGTTAAATTGTATTTATTGAAAATAATTGAATATTCAGACTTATATTTCAGGATCTACTTTGATATCATGTTGTAACAATGTTTATGGGAAAAAAATCCTTAGTATTTACCACACTATCATTAAAATAAAAAAATTATAATCATAATACAACTATTAATAAAAAAAAATTACTACTTATAACAACTATTAATAAAATTTAACACACTGACAATACCATTATACTTAGTGACATCACAAACTTAATGCCCCTGGAAACAATGAAAATCCATAACAATGCAATAACAATGAAAATCTACTCTGGCTACCATGACTTTCTCCTCATTGGTGATAACTACTCTTCACAGCATCATGAAAAAAAATTCTGCCAAACATTGTGGCATTGTTTCAAAGTAGATCCTTAATTAATTATAATGTTAAAAATGAAAAATTCATACCATCCGTAGCTTCAATTTGTGACAATACACCTGGAATTTTAGCAGTAGGGTCGATCAATACATTTTCAGGAAGTAAATGACTAATTTCCAATAGATTATGCTGAGGAGATAATGAAAATGAAATTTCTAATCCAGTTGTATGGTCAGCAAAATTAATATCTAAAAATATAATAATTCAGTCATAAAAAATAATGGAAAATAAATGAAAAATTTCCATAGAAATTTAATAACAAAGTAAAATAAACTCCATAAATTTTCTTTCATTTAATCATTTAATAAAACTACGGTAAGAAAACATAACTATATTAATTTGTATTGTGGTACCTTTTCTTTCAGTTTCTACTACATCAAGAAGTAAAAAAGAAGAGGATCCTTTTATAAATGGCAATCTGAAAATTAGACAGAAACATTGTTAAAACTACAACTTAAACATCTTAATTTTAAACATAATTTTTTTACTTATTTACCTTGTATGTTCTTTTATTAGTTAATACTATTATCTTATATGTTAATTATTTTTTTTGAGAAAAAAAAAATAGCTGCATAGATTTTTAAAACATCATTTGGTTTATCGGCAAACAATGCTAGATACAGTGGCATTAGGCTGTTGGTCTCTAAATTGTAGTGCCTTTGACTTAATGTCCCCATGGTCAACAATGGTCTATTGCAGGAATGCTTTACTAATTTAGCTAAGAATTAATGTAAATTACATTCAACAAATAAATAAAGCTAATTGATGGTAATAAAATTTTTAAATTATTCAAATTTAAAAAAAAATATTGATACCATTTTTAGATTATTATATAATACATACTTTTACTTGTCGACTTTATTGTTTACTATTTTGTTGATATAAAACAAGCATTTACTAATTGCGATTAGTGCATAAGAGGAATACTGGTTGAAGTTTTAATCCTAGTTTTTGATTGTAATTTAAAGTTTGTAATTATTATAACTTAGATTATATGTTAGCTGCCTTTATAAAATAACCAAAAATATTGGTATTGAGTCAAATAACTCAGTTATATGATTCGATTGATATAATTTCAATTTTTAAGTGCTGTAGCATGTAAACACTTAAAAAGCTTATAAATTTGTTGTGTAATTATCATTTATGTTCTTATAGCACATTTCTGAGTAAGCAATTTCGTTTAACTTTAAAACTTTAGTCTTAATAGTTTTTTTTAATAAATATTTCATTGTTTGGTGCAGAATCTAATGGTATATTCTTTTGGTTTTATGATTTTCAGTTTCATGTTTTGGCTTGTGTTATTGTCACTAAATCGTACATTTCATCATAATTGTGAGCATTTCATATTTTTCGTATTATAGTTTTTCATTTAAATTCACATAAAAACTTTTTTTAATATTTATAAAATAATATTTTTTCCTAATTTTTTTAAAAACATATTCTAAAATAAATAACTAATCCAAAGCTCAAAACATTATTATTTTATAATAAATATTTAAAAAAAACATTTTACGTTTAAGACCACCATATATGTGGTGGTTTCAAACATTTCTCCATAACTGCATTTAGTTATTAACAATGAAATGATGCACAGTTTAATATTTTAAAACACAAATAAATTTTCTATGAAATAAAGATGTTTTCAACACAATAGAAAAATTTATAACTACTTATAATTAACTTCGTCTTCGATTTCATCAAGAAGTAAATAAAGCCAACCACATGTTTTACATTGATTATCTTTTGACTCAGAAATAATTTCAACAACAAGAAGAAGTTCTTTGGCAGGTACAGAAGTGTAAAAGTAAAAATTCTGTAAATAAAACAAAATTACATTAAATTTTTAATAAAACATAGATATACATAATTAAAATACGTTTTTTATTTATTATTATAATTATTTTATAAATCAAGTAAATTTATATACACATTTATGTTCATTAAATATTTTTTTCAAATGAAGACTAACAGCAATTTTCCACCACTTTCAATAATTATTATTGAAAGTGGTGACCAAAAATTATTCTCTGATAAATCAGATACCAATTAATCAGAAACTTTCTCTAAACTTAAGGCAATCTTTGACCACGATAATGCTCTAGTTGCAAAGAATCTTCCTCAGTTACTATCAGGTAATCAATCAGTTAAAATCAAACTTCACATGGTGACAACAAAGCATTGTCGTAGTGCATAACAGTTTTAAGAGTGGATATTGTTTGAATAACTACCAGAAGAAACAATGGAGGTCTGCATTTGCTCAATGTCTTTATTTATTATTAAATCAAAATAAAGGAAAAATGAAATCAAGTAAAAGGTTTGCATTCTACTTGCATTTTAGCAGATGTATTGCATTTTTTAAAACTGCAATAGATTTTTAAACTTTTTTTAAAAGTTCAATGTGATAGTTAAATAACAATGAAATAGTTTTAAAGTTAATTGCTGTAGAATATCTCTAAAATATGTAAGACATAACAAATCACACATAAAAACTATTTTTCTTCTGCATTTATAGTACTATTGATAGCTACAACTATAATCAATTAACTGTTGATTTACATACTTAAATCAAACATTAGTGCAGCTAAGAAATAGTAGATTCAAAATCAAAACCCCATCCAGGCAAACTTATATCTGGCAGGAGACTTTTTCATCTGCCTGTTAACTGTGAGCAAAACATACTCAATTCTAAATTAGCAGAACATTCAGTTTACAAATTATATAGATAAAAAATTCACTTACATAATTTAATTCTATTTTTAACACAGATTATATAAAATCCTGGCATATAGAAAATTACATGGAATTAAAATACAGTGATAAAGGAAGTGCGAATGGTGAAATATAGGTAAATTTTTGATTACAATTGAACACAATTCCTAGTGGCAAACTTAGTCAATGTCTGATGAATAATTGTTTAATGATTTGTTCATTTTCCCAAAATAAGCTGATGTTTACTTCCTTCATAATCCACAGGAGAAATCTCTATATTAACAATAATATTATTGCGATAAAAATTCTATGAAAAGGGAAACTGAATTTTCAATTTCTGAAGACCTAACCTGTGGCACAAAATCTCAGTCTGTAGCTCTAAAATCAAGTAGGTAGTTCTAATAAACAATGAAAAGCAAAATTTTTTTAATGCATGATAAATTTGTGATGCTTAAATAGGGATAAAGGAGCTGCTGAAAGAAAAAACAGTAATAAAGAAAACTTTAACTAAAACAAACAAAAAATTATAAAGTATAATAAAATTAATAAGAAAAAGAAAAAAACAAATTGAAAAATAATATTTATATGCAACAACTTACTTGATTTAAAAAACATAGAGAATTTTTTGTCATAACAGACTTTCCTGACCAAAAACTACCAAGGAATCTTTCATATTTCCGATCAAACAGAACAGTCTGTATTTTATAGCTGTCAGTATTTGCACTCTAAATATAAAAAGTTTAAAATTAAACTCACAAATATGAAAGTAAAATTAGCAATTATAAATACTAAGTCCCAAATCTAGGCATTTGTTTCCCAAAAATGATTTTTTTTTTTTTTTACTTTATTAACATTCTAAATAAATTAATCTCTTTTGCTTTTTTTAAAAAATAGCTTAAATATTTTATTAAATTTTTGATCTGTAACAAAATTTTATGCATAAGAAAATTAAGTACAAGAAATAAAGATTTTTAATTTAAAAACTATTATGCAGAAAAATTTAGTTTCTGGTTTAGTGTAAGTCCCAACAATTCAGGATACAGGATTTATACAGGACAGGATACAGGTTTATTAAAAAATATTTTTAAATTAATCTTATAGTTTTATATTTTCCAGGTTATCAAACTTAATTATTCAAACATATTTTGCTTGAATAATTATGAAATATTTTATAGCAAGATGTTTGTGAAATAAAAAAAATACACAAGATACTATATTATGAATTGTCTCATACAACTTGCATTTAATTTTGAAAATAATGTTTCTTTTTTTCTTTTTTTTTTCTTAAAATTCAACAGACAGTAAAACAATGTGAAACAAAAGGAGCTTATTACTAAATACGTTTTTTTTTTTTTTTCAATAAAAACATTTTAAAAATTAGATGCAAAAATGTAGGGAATAAATTTATGATAATTATAATGTTTCAGTTGCAACATGAAATTGTAACACTAAGTACAAATCTATATTAAGACAAAACACGTTTTAAACATCTGAATAACAAATTTAAAGAACTTAAGTTATCAAACTCTAAATTTCAATAACTCTCACTTCACGGAAACCTTCAACATGTTTCAAACATACGCAAAAAGTTTGAGGATTATTTAAAGTCTCTAATCTTCTTTCTTTAGAAAGAGGAATATACTTCACGAGTGACAGCTTATTTCGTTGTGTTTCAGTTTCCATATGTAAAGATTTTAGGGATTCATAATGAAGGTGTTAAGTTTACAAACTACTACGGAAAGAAAATATACACATTTAAATCAATACTTGAAAATATTATTATTTGAAATATAAATAAACAGGTTTATTTAGAATCCAAACTCCAACTGTTGCTAAGCAACGCTCAAAGTTTTAAGATTGCCAGATTGACAAAAGAGACGGTTAAAAAATAACTATTTAAACTAGATATTTTTCAAAAACTGTTTTTGCTGCCTATGCTGATCTATGAATCTGCGTTCATATCTGAAATTGAGGAGCGATAATTCCATTGTCGCGCCAAGATTTGTCCGTCAGACAGTCTCTGCAGGCAGATTATATGCTTTTATACAATGACCTAAGTCGCACTTCGCTTTTCCAGAGTGTTAATCTCAGTATATTCCCATTTATAGGGGGTAATTGAATTTTATGAGTAGAATTAGTACTTAAGAGCCATTCTCACGTCATACGATGCACGCACTTCCGTTCGCCTTCGAAGGAGAATGAGAACTTGATTGGTGGGGGAAAAAAATTTCCCGCGAAAACACTTTTCTATCGGTTTCTGTTCTTGAAGTGACGAATTTTAAAAAATAAAACAAGAATTACATGGCATAACTGCATAACTTTCGTAAACCTAGATGAAATCTTCATAGAGGTATGTACTTTTTACGTAAAGGGAAAAAGAAAAAAAAAAGAAGAAAAAAATAATTTTTTCTCCGATATTTTCTTACTATAACTCTAAAAATATTCAATGAAAAATATTTTAAAATGTGAAAGTATTGAGCAAGATATGAGCATTTAAAGTAGTCTTATATAATGCGGATAAGCAAAAAATATTTTAAGAAAATTTGCATAATTTTGTCAAAATCGTATTTAGTAACTTATGAAAAAAGTTTGATTTGAATGTCTTGAAGATTTTAAAAAGTTTCAAGCAATTTAATAAGTAGTTTTAGTATAATTTAATAAAAAGCTCAGTAGGGTTTTTTCCAATATTTTCCTTTTGTCACTATTAAACAAGCTTTATTAAAAATGCAGCGGCATTATGGCGCAACAACCCCTATTAAAGTATATTTTATTTTGCATGTTCCCTTTCCTTTTAGGTTTATATTTTGTAACCCGGACAATTATTGCATTTATCCAGTATCGCAGTTGGTTATCGAACTGTACTTATAACTTAGCACTTGTGAGTTATCATGTTATTTACTGTATACAAAATTCTAATGCATGTGAGTTGTTACAGAAATATAATATTATAGGCATTTTAAATATAAATGCCCATAAGAAGTAACCTATTCTTGAAATCGATCTTTTTGACAATTGAAAATCATTAATTAAGTTTTCAAAAGATCATTTTTATAATATCACGTTGGTTTAATTGCTAGTTAGCTTTTATTTAGCTTTAAATACTGTGTTCGCTTAAAATGTGGTGGGGGCTACAGATGACGCCAATTCTGGCTAAGCAAAGAATTCTGTCTAAGCGAAGAATCTCGGCTTAGTGAAAGTGCCTTTGGTAGCGCAAAGAATTGTTATTTTTAATCACTTTTCTGGTTGTTTTTTTTAAACATTTTAAAATAAACGACGGATAAGTCAAAGAACACTTTTCCATCTGTTTCTGTTTTTCTTGTGATGTCGAATTTTGAAAAATAGAACTAGAATTACACAATTCTTAAAAACAGTAAAATAAAGCAAATGAGCTGGTAACTTGTCATCAGCGTCATCGTTACTCGAGCTATTTGGTCTCATTAAAATGCTATTTTTTGAGTGTTTACTTTTTCTCATGAGACTCATGTACTTTTGAAAATTTGAAAGTAATATGATAAATTTGATTTAGTAATTATAAGCAATGCAAAAAATTCATACCACAAAGTTTGAATCGTAAATCTAGAATATTTACGTTAAATAAAATTCTTTCATATACCATTATTTATACTTCCGTTGGTTAGAAATTAAATGTATGACAGCATAAGCAGCAGGGAAGCAGGAAAACCATGCTGTATCAACAAATTTGTTTTAATGTTGTTACTAGTTTTGTTTGATTATTGTAAAAGTATATTCTGATTTTTTTCCAGCTGAAATATCACGACCCGAGTATTCGGCAATGTTTAATGAATTCTATTTTATGAATCGCAAGTTTATAAATTTATTTTTCGCATTTAATTTCAGAAACTTTATAACTGAACTTCAATTTGTCGAAATAATTTTAGAGGTTGCTCAGAGACTTCCATATAAACCATTTAGTAGAGGTCCAGCCATCGCTTCTTGTCCAAATAATACAGACGAATGAGGCATGCTTTTCAGGTAATACAATGTATACTATAAACAGAGCATCAATTTCTGGTCGCTGAATAATCCTAGATGTGCTATCAAAGTTCGACATCAGGCACACTGGTCGATAAATGTATTGTGACACAGATTGATGGGCCCGGGTATTCTACGAGGGCAAGTTAACAGGATTCCGATACTTAGAACTTCTGTAAATCCGATTTTCTAAAGGATTTGTCGTTGAGTGACCACCTGAATATATGGTTTACCGTTTGTACAAGGTATCAAATGTCCAACCAACAGTACGTTCGGGAGGGACGCATTCCAGCAACAAGTCACCGGAGTCAACGATTAACTGACCTAAACCCATTTGATTTTTTTCTTTGTGGGAATACATCAAGCAGCGAGTATGGATGTTTTCTACACTAGGGAACGCTGCAAGCTCCATACCGCCTATACATCTGGGTTACTGTTTCCGGTGCATTTTATCGCAACGTGATCATTGTGTTTTGAGATTCTTGCGAACGTGGTATTTGATTACTTATTACTTGTGTTTACAATGCTAAAGGTGCTAACACTAACGTAAGATGGTGCACAGCTTGCAACAAGAACAAACAGTAATAAACAAATGGAAAGTGGCCAAATCAGGACTGCTAAAAGAGCGAGTTATTCAAAATCTAGCAACCATGTCTTCTTTTTTAACAATATATCTATAAATAACTAAAACAAATTTTCACTTCAAACTCACGAGAATTACATTAATATCTTATGAAAATTATCTATTACATTAATATCTTAAATCTTATTACAACAGTATCTTATTACATTAATATTTTATGAAATACAGCAGATTTGAGCTTAGAAATTATCTAATTTACTTCTTTTATTGAAAACAAAATTATCCGTTTGAAAATATCGACTCGCAGAATAAGCTGTAGTAAGCAGTTGCAAACTTTCTAACCGAAACTAGAGCAGGTATTGAGCTCGAGATTGTTATTGTTCACATTTATATTGAAAACACCATCCATATTCAACTCCTCCAACAACATTGCAGGAGCTTCGAAACAAAACTGTATTACGGATTTTTGTGCACAATTTTTTTTCTTCCTTGTAATAAATTGATGAAGCTGAACAACTTTGTAATTTACTTTTTTTTCCGTATCATTTTTAAGGTAAGATTGCTATCGCTGAATTTAGCCGAGAGTCGGCTCTGTAAGTGATTTCATTGCGTAGCTAATGGCTACTTTTACTCTACCTAGACCCCACTTTATGACGATAGCTCTAGCCTTTCAGAAATTAGTGACAACGTAATTTGGCGGTAACACTGTGTACACAAAATCATTAAAAGAGCAGATATATAAAAAAATTAAATTCTGCCTTACGTTGTAGAAAACATAATTATCTAAATTGGTATAAATCAAAATATTATTCGGTTAATGTCTGAAGTATCAATCGGGGCGAGGTAGAAAATATGTGCTTTCTTGGAAAACGTGATTGAAATTTGAAGATTCATAAATTCAGCGTGGATTCATACCTTTGTTGTACTCTAATTCATCTAAAAAAAAAAATTTCTTCAGGAAATCATTTTTGTACTATCTCTTACGTACTAAAAGTTAAAAGAAAATGGAATGCAAAAAGGAAATGAAAGTGGTTTTTTTGGATAAATTTGGTTCTTTAGCCTAAACAAATTTCTAGAAATCAAAATAGCATTTATAAGTATCACGCTGGTTTCTGTGATATACTGGCTAAGTATGAGACTTGAAACAGGCATAAAATGGTTCAAAGCTAGCTAAGTTGTAGGTACTAAGCTAGCTTACAGAACAGCTATATAATAGCTGTTATTATTAGGATTGAGATTCAATCTTTAGCGGGGACTCGAAGCCCGCCCAGCTGCAAAACGATTGGTACCTGTATGTGTGGGAAGTAAATGAGGCCTGTTCCCACTGACGAGATTCGCCACGGAAAGGAACATTCTTAATATTCATGATGCCATGATGCTTTAGCCCACAGAGCCCAACAGGTTGTAGCGGAAATATATTTATCAAATACAAACCTTTATGAAATAACACAAGCTTCATAATATGATTAAAACATAACTTCATAATGAAAATCCGGTGTCATGGTAATCTTGATGACCATATTTACTCAGATAGCTTTTTTAAAATGTTCTTTTTAATGCGAACACAGAAGTAATTTTTTGTTGTTGTTTAAGTGAAGTAAATATTGCACCTAACCTAAAACGAAGTAAATACTGCACCTAACCAAAACAAATTCATCATTGCGACCTTTTTCACGTTGAAAAAGTATTTCGCTTTTCCTGAACTGAAGTGGAGAAATTTTATTTGTTTTTCGAACTGAGGTGTGTGAGGGTGATGTCACCGACTGAACAAGTGAATTGGAGCGAACTATTGATGACAGGGTAAGGGGTACCGATATCGATATGAGGGTATAGTTTGTCTAAAGTAAGAACTCCCTTACCATTCCTCTGGACCCTGGGCGGTGACTGTGGAAACGAGGTACTATAACTATTTCAAATAGAGGTGTGGGGTCATTGTTGAGGACAGGTTTTTGCTCGGTTCGGGGTGAGAAAGGGAATCTTTTTCTTCAGTCTACAGTGTTAGCCTTAGATTGAAGAGAAGCTGCCTTCCCTGAAATGCACTATTCTTGTTTCTATAGCAGCAGACGGCCTCAGACTTTGTGGCGGGGGGAGTTCCTACCGTAGACAAACTGTAGTGATCCTGGTGAAAGAGAAAAAAATTGCTTATTTTTTATTTATTTTTTGTCGGGGTGAAATTCTGCTATAATCATCATTCATTTGTGAGCGTTTTATTTTGTTTCTAGCACGCTGTTGATCTTAATGAATTCGAGTTCTATTTGTGAAAATGAGTCGACAGAAAAACCTTATAATTCAGAAACCAAGCAGAAAATTTTATAAAATGAGATTTCTAAAAAAAAAAAGAAAAATTATAAATAATTATCACATTAATTTCTCTACAGATATTACACCTTAAGTTTTATCCATGCTTTACTGATTTGTTTTTTTAAAATCAGGGGGGAGGGGTTAATGCGAGCACTACCTCCCCAATAAGTAGAGTTAAAAAGAGATACTTGCAAAGTTATTATGATACATCATATTATTTTTAAATGATTTAAAACACTATAAAAAGTGAGAAGCATTTCTCAAAAGTGATTTTTTAATTTTACTATTTTAGTTGTAAAATTTTAAAATAATTTGTTATTGAAATATTTTAAGAAAAGTAAATAGGATTAATTTTGTTAACTTTGTAATAAACATTAAAAAAATAAATAAGGAAAGGAGTAATTTTTGATTGGAATTGTTCAAGAAAGCTAAAGAAAAAAGTAGTTACAGACTCTAAAAATACCCTGTTTCTTAAAGCTATATATACAAAGGAAAAAATGGACTGTGCCGATTTTAAAACTAAAAACCTCCTTTCTATTAGAAACACATAAAATAAATAGTTACATATTTCCCCACCTCACATCACATATCTACATTTTTCGATGCATATAATTTTAATGTCACTAAAAATATTTTACAAAACATCTAAATGATTACAACGAAATCAAAATCAAATTACAAATCTTTTTAATACTGAATAATTATTAAAACAAAACGAAGTTGGAAACAAAATTAAACAATGACACATGTTTTGGATTGAAATGTTGGGCAGGTTATCACAATCTTCCTAGAATTATGATGTTTTCCATCATTTACCGAATACAATGCCTCTTTCTTGTGACTGATTATGCGGTATGTTCCATTGACATTGCTGCGAGCTCCTTTTGGCAAGTGTTCTTGCAAAATATTTTCAGATATCCCCAAACTGTTTAGAGATTCTTTGGTTTCCTTTTCAACAGTGGAATTTTTCCCATTTCCGGGAGATGGAAAAAAGTTTCCTTTCAGCCATTGACAGCTCTTGATTTGGTTGCAAGTCAGCCGCTTCGAGGGATCCAGTTGAAGTAATCCATTTATGAGATCTGTGCATTCTTGGGTGATAAATTTAGGAACACTGTAATGGCCAGCTAATATCTTCCGCTTTACCACAGACACTGTGTCTCCTTTAAAGGGCAGAGCGGCGGAAACCATGAAGTATAAAAGGACACCCAAGGACCAAATATCCACGCTGGAACCAACGTAGTTCTCGTTCTGAAAAATTTCAGGTGCAACATAGGGTGGCGAACCACAAAACGTCAACAGCTGCTCCTTTGGGTTCTGTACTCGAGTGCTGAAGCCAAAGTCTCCAACTTTTATGGTACTTTTTCCACAGATGAAAATATTCTCAGCCTTCAAATCCCGGTGGATTATATTGTTTTTGTGCTGAAATGGAATGAGAAGTCTTTGTTAATAGTTATAAGCATCATATTTGTTTTTAAAATAGTAATTTTTTTCCTAAATATATGCATTATTATTATTACGCCACTGGCGATCGAAATTATGGGCTACAGGTGGCGTACATGGCAACTCTCTACACTTGGCAACACTTCGCATGCTTTCATTGTTGATTTCTCTCTTGATTTTCAAAAAGATAAAAAAAAAAAAATTAAAGTTGGGAAACTATATGGAACTGAAAACTACATTGAACATAGTTCTAAAAGAAAGCGTCATGGGGAAGTTCAAGAAATGGTACCGGTCTTCTCCCCAGGTGCCGTATTCGGGCATTGCGATCGCGAATATACAAAATATAGAGAAAAAGAAATAATTTTTACTTATTTACTAAAAAATTTATTGTTTTACCTAAAATTTGAAACTACTTTAATAAAAAAAATTTTTTTCCCTCAAGATTTTGTCTAAAAATATCCGTTTTAATTATCATTGGAAGAATTTTGCAGAGTCATTCATTTGTCTAAATTGTAAAGTGTATCTTTTTAATTACATCAAAACGCAAAAATAAAATGAACTTTTATTATTTTTCAAATCAGGAAATTGAATGTCAATAACCTGAAAAATATGTGAAAAACTCGTTATCATAGAAATAACTCTTATCACAACAATAAGTTTCAAATAATTTTATTGACAACTTCGATCAATATTTTTTGATATTTCCGTAAACAATACCAATAATTCTGTTGCCCCACTGTTACAATGTATCTCGCTATGCAATGGCTGGCTGTACCTGTTGCACTCTCAAATAAGTATTGATTTTTGGGCGTGCCTTTGATGTATGTTTTTCTCTTCAATAAGAAGATACTCCCGGTAAAGGTCATTGTCCTACTGAAGGTCATTACTCCTTAGATGTACATTCGGTTACCTTTATTTATAAAATATATTTCTATGATTTTTATTTCTAAACTTGTTTCATATTAATTGAAATGCTTATAAACTAATTAATAATTCTTAAATTATCTTAAAAGCAAAATATTTCTTAAAACCAAAAGAGTAACTAGAATTTATAAAACTGAGTTATCTGTGAATTTTTTAATCTTTACTATTAGGAATTTTTTTTTAAGACCTAATTATTTTCAGTTGAAATGTAATGAGATTTTATAAATTAAGACAGAGTAATCCGTAATCATCACTCTTAATATATATTTTTAGAATCCTTGGCAAAAAGTTAAAAAAAGTATATTAAGCATTCAATAAGCCAGAAATCTTTAATCTTCTTTTACAAGTTCTTCGTAACCATTTTTAATATATAATTTGAGAATCCTAGCCAAAAATAAAGTTAAGAAATATGCAAATTATGAGCCGCAATTCAATATTTAAATGCGCAATTCAATAAACTTAATTAAAATTTAACGAATCATTAATGAGAAAATATAATTTAAAAACATCAAAAGCTGTTCTAATTGCTACAGAAACAAAGGAGTTGCCTGGTGATTATGTGAAATACTTCAAGTTTCAGCTACCAATCAAACTGGTTTCGATAATTTTAATTCCGTCCTTCTTAAAACTGATTCTTGATGCAAAATCACTTGTCACTACCACTTTGTTAGGGTTAAAATTGATATCTAACCATTTTAAATATCGTGAGCATTTCTGAATTCTAAGTGGACAAAAACTATGTATAAATTATTGTAAATGTATATCTTAAATGTAGATTTTAATGTGTTTATAAAAAAGAGAGAGTAAAAAAAAATTAAAATTAGTAAAATAAAATCAATATGTTACATTAAGTTTTTGTTTAAAAAAACAGTATAGCGTGTAAACTGAAAAACATAAGTATTTTAATTATCGAAGTAGACTTTCTAATTATTACTAAGTGTTGTGGGTGGTCTCATTTTTTTTTTCTATTTTTTTTTTCTATATGCTTTTATCAATGTAAGGAAGGGAAAAAGATGATAAACGCAGGACGATGCTAGGAGAGAGGAGCTTTAAACATTGCTATAAATAAGCTGGAATGTATTGGCTTTGGTGTATTTTTTCAACCGTCAAATCGAATGAAATCTCACCAAGATACATCAGGCTATAGTTACTTAAAAGTCATTTACGAATTGATATAAAAGCTGTTTAAATTTTGACTTACAGCTATTTATGCACCTGACATTGCTATCAAGGCAAGTGAGCCATGCTTTCCTACGTCTATTTTATTGAAGGGGAAAACATTGTCAGTAGACTTATAATTTTGCTATTGAAATTTGTCGATTCTTTTGCGAGTAGGTTTTCAAGTTAGGAGTCCCGCCTTTTTTAATAGGGTGCAATCATGGCGAAGGTTTGTTGATGAGTGTGCTGTTGAATTATGGTTTATTATCTTCAGATGTCCAGTGTGCCACTTATTATGTTTCTATTCTTTTTAAAATAAAATCTGTGAATCACTGCTTTAATTTCTAACCTTAGAACCAGAGTGGGGGTAACTACATTTGTTGATTAGTTATTAACTTGCATTAAATCAGAAAAAAGCGGTTTTTTTAAATCAATGGATTACATAGAATTCAATGAAGTGACCCAGGTTCGACTCCCGACGATAGTGGGGCGATACAAATTCTGATCCCAGCTCTTACTGACCACATTGAATCCCCTTGCCGTTGGACTGATCGGGGAATTTTTCGTGGTTTTTCTCTCACTGTAATTCAAATGCAGAATAGTTTTATCAAAAAGTACTTCACGAGTTCGAGTTTGCCCCAATGATCGATCCAGGATTTCCTATATTTTATAGCTTGGGCTTAAAGTTACGGAGTTGAATATTGATCAATTGTAAACTCAAAAATAGATCGGTTGTTATAAAGTAAAAAATTTTTTAAAAATTTAGTTTAGGCTTTATTTTTTCAACTTATCACACTCAGGAACTTCCCAAGAAAATAGTTATCTTCCTCTACAAAAAGACGTTCGTAATTGTTCGTATTTTATTTTATATTTCATAGCCGGTGTTGAACACAGCGGACCCAATTCTGAGTTTATGACTATCAATGTGCAACTCCGTAGACTTGCAACTTTGAACACAACCCGGAAGACAAAGAAATTACTGGATCAAGCATTGGGACAATCTAGCCTTCGTGGAGGACTTTAAGATGGAACTAACCCGCATTTGCGTTACATAGAGAGGAAAACTGCGAAAACCACCCACGGTTATCCCGACGGCAACGGGATTGTAAACCATGATGATATTTTATGTCGACCAGCCAACCAGATATTTTTATGAGCAGAATTCATTTCGATCAGCAAACGTTTGGATTCAAAACTGGATGACCTCATTGGAAGGCGAGCGGTTTATATTTTGAGCCACCGCTGCTTTGGAGGGGGTATTTGTCACCCTTACGTTCTGGAATACGTCAGCGAATGGAATTAAAAAGCAATTTAATTAAGTATTCTAGCGCGCCACGCAAATACGCGCATGCCATAGGTTCGCCATCTCACAGTTCGTGTTACATTTTGATTGAGTTTCTTCCTTCGTTTAAATATTAATTGGTGTTTTGTAATGTAGATACTTAATTGACTTCATTTTTGGCAAGAATTCTAAAAATATATATTAAGGGCATTCGTTACGGTATACCCTACACATTGACAATTGGAAAAAAATTAATTTTAAAAAGAATAAATGTTTTAAAAGGTAATGAAGGATATTATGAATGTTATCCTTCATTGCATGTTTACATGCATGATTTATCTGAATTTATGTTTATAAGAACAGTATATAGTTATATAATAATTTAAGTAATAAAACACAACATTTCTAAATAAATCGTAAGAGTTAAAACATTCATAAGTATTCAATTTTAATATTTGTTTTGACTTGTTAAAGCATATATTACCCGAGACTAAATGACTCTACGTATACGATCTTTATATTATGTTACAAAACTAAACAGGATAAACAAAAAACGCGTGCGAAACTCCAAATAGCGAAAATTCATAATACGAATGCGTGATAAATACTAATTAATGTTATAGTGAGTAAAAAAGGAGCGTGTTCCAACTTAGAACACGAAAACATTGCAATATACTTAACTATATTTACAAATCTAATGATGATGTTGCAGTTTTCAATTGTTGTCAGTACATTTTTACTGGTCGAAAATCCCATGATAGGATCCAGTTTTCTCATATTAATTTCAATAATTTTTGATTGATTGTCATCAGCACAAAATTAATAAAAGTCACGAAGGCATTGTTTCCTGTAGAATGTTTTCGTACCCCAAAAGACCCGGTACAAATCTTACGGAAATTAATTCTCTGTCAAATTGGCTGAAAATTTATTATTTTGTATTCTGAGCAAAAGTTCTCACTGAAAGTATGAAGCGCGCTTGCGCGAAGCATTGGATATTAAGTACTTGCTTACACATTGCGAGTGTTGTATTGTTTTTAGAATATGTACGCAGTCTACACCGTACATATTCTAAAAACTTGATGTTATGTATCTAGAGAAACTTGATGTTATCTCTAAATAACAACAACTATCTGCTTACGAAGTTGATGTGTATGGATGGGGTTTTCTACACGGAGCGCAGCAAGCTCTTGACCGCTTATACTTCCGAGTTACTGTTTTTTGGTGTATTTTAAATTTATTTGGCTCACAACGTGATCATTGTGTTTTGAGACTTTCTTGAAGAGTATTCCTTATATATGTGTATTTGTTACCTGATTTATTATTTGTGTTTAAAAAATAATCGTCATTTGAAGACCTGTCATTTCAAGATGTAAGAATTTTCATTTGAAAAAAGAATCGTTGTAAAACGCTTCTTAAGTGCTGATGACACTGGGCAACCAAGTGGAGGCAACTAAGTTAAGAAACCGGTTTTTGGTTTCTCGTTTGTGATCACACGTTACAACCTTCGTTTGTTCAACCAACTCTGAATAGTCCAATACCAGAACGGCACTTAGTTCGTTTATATTTTTCAATAACATTTATTGCTAAAAGCTCTTTTAATTATCATGGAAGCGATTATTGAAGTAGGCGTTGAGCTGATAGCTAAGGTTCTGAAAGAAGAACTAGAATAGAAAAAAGGTGATTTAAAAGCAAAATAATTTCTTTCGTTTGCTTTCAAAATTTCATTAGTACTCGGAAATATCTGTCAAAGAATATTAATGAGTTTAAAAAGCTTAGCGTTCAAGCTATATAATTTTGAATTTTCAAATATCTCCACAGAGGAAATTAGTTTATAGCGAATTAGTTTATTCGCATAATCTTTGTTATTTATGTCCCAAAGACTATAGTGAATTAGTTTATTCGCATAATCTTTGTTATTTATGTCCCAAAGACAAGGATACGTTTGAAAAATTTCAACCAAAAAATAAAATAAATAAATAAAATACATATATCACTAGAATTTCATTTAAAACTGGCCATAGTTAAAAGATTAAACCAAGTTTAAATTTAAAAGATAAAAATGCAGGATGCGACAGAATCAGCACGTGTATTTTGTTTACTAAATGGTTGAAAGTATTTGGAAACTACTATATGACACGTTTCAACTAATCTGGTTGCTCCTCTAAAGTTGAAAGGTTTTAACTTCAGTTGCTAGTTGAAAGCAGGTTGAAAGCAATCGGGCAACCATCATATGTCACGTTTCAACTTCACCGAAACCGCTAGTTGCTTTCAACTAGGTTGCCTCGTGTCATATAGCCTTTACCTTGTCAGCAATATACCAGCTTCGAAATTCAAGCCTAAATGATAATTTATAAAATTAACAATCTCACGGCTCGAATAATATGCTAATCACTAGCGTATGATGGTGAGCGGCTTGCAACAAGAACAAACAGTAATAAACAAGTAAAAAGAGGCTAAATCAGGACTGCCAAAAAAAAAAACGAGTTATTCAAAGTTTAGTAACCATGTCACCTTTTTTAACAATACATCTCTAAATAACGAAAACAAATTTTCACCTCAAACTCACCAGAATTACTTAGTATCATTAATGTCTCATGAAATACAGCTCAGAAATTGTATAATTTATTTTTATTAAAAGCAAAATTATCTGTTTGAAAATATCGCTTCGCAGAATAAGCTGTAGTAAGCAGCTGTATACTTTCTAGCCGGAAGAAGAGCAGGTCAGGGGCTTGAGTTGTTTACATTTATATTGAAAACACCATCCATTGTATGCATCTATCGAAATGTGTCTATAATACAGTGAATCGACCTCCACATCAAAAGTAAAATAATATTCAAATAATTGAAGTAGTTATCTTTATGCATAACTATACAGGATATTCGTTTGCGCCGAATTATCTTTTTGTTTAAACAATCCGCCCTCATGAGGACTATAATTAGTGCAGAATCCGATCCATCTACCTCCATGGGGTGGTGGCAGTAGGGCTGCATTACCCATTAGGCCAGACTAGGCCATGGCCAGGGGCCCCTAATGATCGGGGCTTCCTTAAAATGGATTTTTTGAAATTAAATTTAAAAAAAAACGATGATTTTTCAAATTTTTTCAAAATGTTATGATTATTTTTTAGTTCTAATTTAATAAAATACGAGAATTTTTTTTTTATCTAAGGGCCCCTCGTAAGCTTAATCCGGCCCTGGGTGGTGGTTAGTGTCGTGACGATATTAGTAAATTGAGAATTACTATATATTTTTGAAGTTTCTTATCTCGGAAACTATCAATTTTTGCACTTTGTTTCAATGAAAACTTTCAACAAAATGCTTTAAATTACAACATATTGAATATTCAGACAATTTGACTGACAATTGATTTCCATAAGATTTGTTTAGGGTCCTTGAAATGTATTTAACAGTAATATATTTACTTTTCTTAATTTACTCTGCTATTATTACGATATTGATTGTTTTCTAAATTAAGAATCTTTTCTTTTTAAAATCCCCTGTCATAAAAAACGCTTTTAAATTTGCACATTTTGACTAAAAATGTCATTAAAAAAACTGTAGCTTGGAGAGAGAAATCAATTCAGAAATCATCGATACGGAAGTATTTAAGATTTTCTAAAATATCTCATGCAACACAAGGAAAAAAAAAGAGTTTTGTGTTATCTCTCTATTCGCTAAAATTATTCTGAAATGTGAAGCATAGATTGCCATTATTAGGTGTAAAATTCAAAGATCAGTTTTAACTATTTGAAATTCCATTTTAATTTAAGAATTATTATTAATTTTTTTTCTGGAAGTTTGAATTAATTAATTTTGAATTAATTATGTTTGAATAAGTTCTGCTTTGATTATTTAGGCGAAAGTACTAAAAATAAAAATACAGAGCGAAGTTTCGAGTAAAGAAGACAAAATGAATGTCTCTATAAAGATTATGTAAATTGATTGTGAATTTTACACAATAACTACATCTTTATCCATATACCTATTAACCTCAAGTAATGATTAATTTGCAGTTTATTTATAGTTGAGAGGTAATAAATTCTATGTTAAAGTCAATATAAGGCACAAGTTTGAACATTTCTCTAGTGGCAAGAGAAAGTACTTCTAGTAACATAATTTGTTTAATTAAAAAATAAATAAACCTAAAAAGAGAACGTATCGACCAAGAAAACTAGGGGTAACCATAGACACCATAACCGGTTTTAGACACTTTTAAAACTGTTGCTACAAGTAGGTCATTGTACGCCTTTTGTTTAAATATATTTAAAGAATACGAATCGATTTGCGGAAGATATTAAGCAGGCTAAATTGCTAAAAAAGGAAAGGATTTCCTTCCTTTATTTCTTACGAAAGAAATCGTGCGTGTGTGTGGGATTATATATATATATATATATATATATATATATATATATATATATATATATATATATATATATATACAGTTGTACCTTAAACCGGGGACTCTAAAATCTTATTTGCCCCCCTTATTTAGTTATTAACATTACAAAAATAAATAAACACAGTTCATATTCACATCAAAGTTAAAGCAAAAGAAGAAGGAAGAGAAAAAATAAACTTATTCCTTCCATAATATTTTAAATTTTGCTGTTGAATCCTTACGACCTGTAAAGTGCGAGTGTAGCGCAAATCAAATGATCGTTTGTGGTTTTAACTACGATAAGGTTTATAAATTTTAAGTAAGATTAAAAAATACAAATTTCAATACTGAACATAAATTGCGCGGTTTTTGATTCAATATTTTTTCGAAGGCACTCAATGAGTACATTAGAACACGGATGAATTATCCATGCATGTATTATCAACTCTTTTGAACATGGATGACAAAATTATACACAATTATAAAATTCGTTTATCTAAAGATTATTTCAAGCAAATAATATTTTCTAATAATTATTTAATTTATTAATGGCTAATCATTTTATTTATTAATGGTCGAAAAAATTTTGAAGTGCAAGATATACAGTTTTTTTTAAAAACATCATTTCAAAGAGTATAATTTTACATGATAAAATACAAAATTTGAGCGAAATCAGTCGTATAGTTTCTGAAAAATCGAATTTTAAAAAAGTCGTATTTCTTAGGAACTTTTCGATTGATTTCGTTCAAATTGTGTACTTTGCCATGTAATTTGGATAAACGAATTTTATAATTGGGTGCAAAAAAATTTAAATTCGTTTAAAAAGTTATCGCGATATGGCAAAATAAAATTAACGTCATCAAGGGGTAGAATATTTCGATCACTCTCTTGGCACCACATTTCAGGTAAAGGCTTCTGTTATCCCCTATATTTTGGGGCTTAGAAATCCGTCGAAAAAAGGTGCGTATATTCAGAGAAAGTACGTTTATGTGTCTGATTTTGAAACTTAAAATATCGTCAGCACTAATTAATTAGCATATTCGAATTCACCACTTCGAACCGTTATTATTCAGTCCTAGAACATGAAAATTCAATCTTTAGATCAAAAGTAATTAATATTCTTTTGCGCACTGTACATTAACTGAAGATTCTCTTAAAACATTTAACTGGACTTAAATTATAAGACCGTCATGAGTCACACACGGATGACACCCATTATAATAACTAATAATCCAATAACGACTGATTTATAGTTTGGGAAAAGATCACCCAACACTTACTAGATAAAAAACAGCAGATGTTAGTTGAGAGAACAAAACTTTTGCTTCACTTTCGGGAAGTTTTCCACCATTTGAAACCTTATGGAATAATTCTCCTCCTTCAGCAAATTCCATAGCAATAAAAAGTTTTGACGGTGTTTCTATGACTTCGTAGAGTCTAATGATGTGGGGATGTTGAATAGCTTCCATGGCAGATATTTCTTTGCTCAACATCTGTTTACTCTTCGCTTGTAGTTTGGCTTTTTCAATTATTTTGACAGCTACCTTCTCTGCATTTAAATAAAAATGATACATAAGAACATGGCCCAAAATATTCGAAATAAAAAAAAATTATAGAGATGTTAGTTTTGCTTCAATAAAATTATCATGTATTCTACACGAGTACATTTGTGATCGATGGACTAATGAAAATAGCATTTACCACTAAGATATTTGAAGACTAACCTTTGGTCAAATAATGAACGGCCATCTTTACTTTCGAAAAATTCCCTTTCCCGACATCTCTGTATAATCTGTAAAGTGAAACACGAGTACCAAGAGCTATTTCTTTCTTCCAGCGATCATCATGAGACAATTTGTGCAGAGCCTGATGATAAGCGTTCTGTTGTTCTTGATGGGAGGTAGTGAGGGAGGTAACAGAGGTTGACACTGTACTTTCATCAGAAATGGATCGGCGAGGTCTTCCGATTTTAGCAGGGTGAAATATAATACCTTTCGAATCGTCTGCCACCTAAAAAGATTTTAAACATTTTATCAAAGAAAAAAAAAATCAACTTGTTATTTTTTTCAAAAACACTTTCTTTGCAAGCGATTAAACAAACGATAATTGATGAAAAAGGCATCAGAGGTATCGTAAAATTGTTTACACTATTCTATTTCCAATTTATCTCTGAAAAGGGATATAACAACATAACAAAAGCTTTAGTCAAAAAAAAATATCTTAAGTATCAATTTTTCGTAGAAACACCTTTTTCTGTTGCGTTATTTACTAGACTAACTTCATTTTTTAGTGCTAATTATATATAATTGAAGATATTTGCTAAAGCAAAAAAAAAAAAAAAAAAAAAAAAAAAAAAAAAAAATTATGATTTTTACGTGAAAAGTTTTTCTCCTTGTCAAGGTGGCAGTTTTCTTTCGATCCAGCGGCAAGCTTGCATTGCTGGAGGTCTCATCATTTGGTGCTTTTGATTTGACTTCTTCAAGATCTTGATTGGGATCACAGATGTTGGAATTTAAACTTTTTAAGCGTTTCCTCCACCACTGACTTGCTTTAATAGCAGACGAAGGTAGTCTAAAACAATGGGGGGAAAAGTTACATTTTTTTTAAATAAAGTAACAAAAATGCAAGATAACTTAGAAGGTATAACCTAATTTTAAATTCCTAGGGTTATATAAAATGCAAATATCATATTTTTAATCTAAGAACTTTAAATAAATCTTGCAAAAAAATTTTTTTCTGAAGGTAATAGTTAGAAAAATTAATATGATTAAGTACATTCATGAAATAACGTGTGAAGCACAAATGATCACGTTTCAGTACAATACGCAACACAGAACTAATTGACTGTCCTCAAAAACTTTCTAACCTTTTGAGGATAAAAAATAGCGCCCAATTTCTACAAGCGTCCTCAAATTTCTTCAGAATTTTTGTTTTCTTATGCAGTGAAAGATCAAAAAAATTAAAAATAAGACAATTTTGTCGTATAGCGAATACAAACAAAAGCACCACGCTAAAACTAACAGATGAAAGAGTAATATTCTTCTTAAAATAATTACACCAAAAACGATTTTAATTTAATAGAATATTACTCGATATTTCAAAACTTCTAAGTAATTAAATCAAGTTTGATGAAGACGGTTCAGCAACTAATATTTGTCATCAACTTGAAAAAAAAAAACTTTATTGCACATATAAATTAATATTTTCAACAAATATATGTTGTCCTAAAATTGTGAAATTTTTCGAGGACGCTCCGTTGGTTTGTCCTCAAATCATAGTTTATTAATCTGGTCACCTTATTGTTTGTGCTTTTCAGTATTTCTACACGAATTTTTTCGTGCACAAAAAAACCTTTACTTCGTTTGGATGATGTAGTACGTCTCTCAGCTTTAATGGAAAGATTTAACTCGTTATTATTATTATTTAACTCAATAAGATCTGAACAGCAAACATAAATTTTATTAATCTCAAAAATAACTAAAATTTATGTTCAAATAAAATGAATGTTTTCTTCTGTTAGCTACTACTCTTAGCTATAATTTTTTTAAATCACAGTTGCCTAATTTGAGTTTCTCTAACAAATATTTTAAAAATAATATATTAGGAATAATGTAATTAAAAATAATACATTAAGCAATATTTATTCTTACTCCTTTTTTGGCCTTGAAAATAAGTATGTAAAATCTGACTCAAAAAGTAATGATCTATTTCAGGAGTTTATTGAAACTTACAGTCTATGGATAGAGTAGTAAAATACTGCATCTCATTCAATGTTTAGCGAAATCCAACGAAATTTAGTTCACATGAAATTTGTGTATAGGCATTCATCATCAGACTTGTTGCCATCTTGTTTATAAACTTTCAGCTAGCACTGAGGTTATAAGTCACATGTCTAGGTATCAATAGTCTTCTTCTTGAAGTGCAAGTACGCAATCGACTTTTTCGAGCCAGAGAATTGTGAAGAAAAAAAATTATTTTGTGAAAAAGAACTGGAAATTTCTTTATGCTTAAATAATTAAGAGAAAAAAATTAGTTAAAAAACTTTTTTCGATATATTTTAGGGAACTAATTAAAATTTTAAAGTAATACGTAATAACATCTGTCTTACGTATTACTTTAACGCGCCACATGCTATTTTGAACGCACATTTTGGTGCATTGTTCATTTTTAGAGAAAATATTTAAAAACAAGAAATCAAACTTTCTTTAAAATTCTACTGTAGAACTATACTATAGTACATGGCCGGATTTACGTATAAGCTAAATAAGCTGTAGCTTGGGGCTCCGAGATGGCAAGACCCCCCAGATCCCACTTTTTTTCTTCTTTTTTTAAAGTTTTATTCGGAGCTGGGGCCCTATGAAGCCCATTATAATTTTTTTTATTTTTTACATTTTCGGATGCTTTTCAAAATCTAATCGAAGTGTTTAAAAATATAAAATAATTGTTGGCTATTCACACTTTTTATGTAAATAAAAAGTTAGGTATTAATTTCGAATTCCTTATACTATTTCTAAATTCATAGCATCGAAATATTTATTTAGATATACAGAAGAAAATTAAATGAATTTGGTATACTTAGTTTAACTGCATTGTTTTATAAAAATAATTTATCTGTAATATTACTATTTAAAATTACCCCGACATTACGATGAAAGTTTATTAAGGTAATTGTGACCGTTATAACCTGAAAAAATATTTCAAAATATTTAATTAGAGGAATGAAGATTTTTCATTGTTTTATCATTAACAATCTTAATTAAGGTTTTATATCCGACAGTTAAATTTGCAGTCCTTGTGCTATATCTACTCTATTTTTGAATTTATTTTTGGTGCATATACTAAAGCTGAAAATGAATAAGATAAGCCGAATTATAGTTTATTTCTAAATGAACCGATGAGACTAGTTATAAACGCTAAAAATGATAATTTGTAAAGCATTTATCTTTATAAAAGAATTTAGTTATTTTATATTGATTTGAAAAGTGTGGTATGAAATATTAATGTAATATTTTATAAACGCCCATTCTTTTCCTAATTTATTCAACATATTGTTTTTAGAAATATATTTTCATTTAAAAAATGCCATTTTTCTTTAATTCGTATTTTATTTCAAATAATTTAATAAAGGAAACCGAAAGATTATATACGATATGATTTATATGTTAGATCTAAATATAATCTGAGATAATAAAAGAACTAACTAGAAGTTATAAAAGTATTCATGCCCGGTAATAAAAAGTACTAATTCGCTCTAAAACAATAAAGTTCCATAGAACACAGTTTGGAACTACTTTTCTAAGGTATCATGATAAAGTTAAAAAATTTAACGCATTTACTACCGAACATCATGGCAAAAAACTATATTTTTATTATGTAAATTTCAAGAGAAGTCATAACCAGATCACTATTGAAAAGAACTATCCTGTATTTTGGTGTTCCCATAAATACCGTAAATTTTACTATATTCTAATAGTTTTGACCATACTTTCTTTTCTCAGTGTGGTCAGTATTTATTTCTTTATATTTATTATTTTTATTTCTATTAAGTTATTTTTATTTCTTTATACTGAAAAATGTTTTTCTTATTTTTTTTTAAAGTATGCATGTTAAAAACAAATAATTTTAAAATTATTTAAAAAATTAGAAGGCTCCGCCCCTTGCTCACTTTGCTCACTAACCCTCGTAGTTGCTTCTCATTAATCATTGCAGATAAGAGGAAAAACGGTTTATTTCCATTTCTCTACACAAAAATTACGATTGCCATTTACATTTTAAAGATGACTAAATATAAGGAAATCAATAAAATTGGAAAATTGGTACCTCCCGCAGAGTTGTTACTCAGTGAAGATGGACTCAAGGGATAGAGCATTCGCCTCCGAATGAGGTGAACCGAGTTCGAATGCCAGTGATGGCTGCTGGTCGATATGAATTCTACTACCGGCTTGCACCGACCACGTAACTCAAATGCTGGTTGGTTCCATCAAAACGTCCTCCACGAAGGCAAAAATTTCCTCAAATACTTGATCCTGGAGTTCTCTTGTTTGCTGGATTGGGTTCAAAATTACAAGGCTACGGAGTTGAACATTAGTACTCGAAATTGGATGGGCTGTTCAATGACTGTTATAAAATAAACTAATAATTTGGCCGCAATAGCCTGGTTGGTAGGGCTATGGACTCGTGTTCGTGAGAATGGGAGTTCGAATCCAGACGGCCGAAGAATGCCCATGTATAAAATGGTGACTGGTGCATGTTAAATCTGCCTGGGTTACAAAGTCCACTAAGTTCTCATAACAAATCAAAATCTTTGGGTACTTCTCCAGGAGTTCCCTTGTCTTCTACATTGAGTTCAAAATTAAAAGGCTACGTAGTTAAACATGGGTAGTTGTAAACTCAAAATTGAGTCAGTTTTTCAACGGCGGTCATAAGAAGAATAAAACTAAAAATCAAATTGTATTTTCTCGTATTTCTTTCTAACTCCTTACATATTTTCTACACACCTTCATAAGTTCATGTTTCTAAGTCTATAGATTTTGAACAGCAAAGCAAAATGTAACTTAAAGAGATTTTTTTAATAATTTATTGTTAATACTCAACAATAAAAAATAATGACAGTTTTCCTTAGGTGTATATAAATAGAAATGAACTTATAAGGGCCCTTCTTTTTCAGTAGCTTGGGGCCCCGCCAAGCTTAAATCCGGCCCTGCTATAGTAGGTATGGTATCTACTATAGTAGTTTTGAGAACTTATCAACTAAAAAAATAAAATGATGCATTAAAAAAATAATTATTACGGTGATATACAATAAAATAACTGAATTTTAACTATGCTTTATAATATGCTTCAAGGCAAGACATTTTTACTTCCATAAAACTAATAATAATAACATTGTTATTATTATTTTTATAGAACTATTATTAGTTTTAATAATAACAGTTTTTATTGTTTTTAATAATAATAATAAAAAACTGTTCTAATGGCTAAAAAAACTTGGCAGTCGTACGTGATCTTTCTTAGATACATACTATGCAGCTGGTTTTAAAATTAAATTACATTTCGTGTTACATTAAAAAAAAAAAAAGAATTACATAATAATTAGATATTTAAAAAAAGTAAAATGCATGATTAAATGACAACGAGAAATGCCACTTACTTTTCTGAAGTCATTCTTTGTTTTGAAAACGATACTCTTTTAATTCGACGCTATAAAATAATGAATGCAATAGATAAACACGGAAGTGGCATAAACCAAGATTCAAGAAGTTGGATTTTTAATCGACATTTACGTTTCCCATATCATTTGAGCTCTAGAGTCCATTCACCACTCTGTTATGTGATAACTTGCACGCACATCTCTATCTCTCATTGGTGAAAAGAACTCCACTTTCGACCAATCGATATTCCTCTCTTTTTTCTATTAAGATGCTTTTATACATGATTTGTAGGATTTTATTTTGTTTAGAAGAAATTCAATTAGACTAATGAAAATAATACATGCTAGTGTCTTATTTATTTTACCAATACTTTTATGATATTTGAACATTTTTATTTTATGTCACAACCTTTGTAGGGGGTAAATAAATATTCTTCGGGGAAGGTTGGATATGAACTTACACCAAAAATGTACCCTCCAATCATAGTAAATTAAGATTTATCCTGCAACAAAGGTATAAATTCATTAGTAAAGCATGCAAAAAAAAATTTGGGCTCTTATAATGATAAGCCACACAAGCAAAGAATCAGAAAAAAAAAAAAAAAGTTCATTTATTTATGCTTTGAAAACAATTCTACAATTTTTCTCTACAATTTTTCCCATAGGCAATAAAATATTTCGATTTATCATGTACTTTTCTATTTTTTCTTACTTAGTCTCTTGCAGGGTTTATACTCAAAAGGAAGAAATTCTCCCTTGATATTTCCAGGTAAATTTGCGTGAAATTCCAGGATTTAAAAAAAAAAAAAAAAAAAAAAATCAAAAAATTTATTACGTAAAATAAAAATTATAATACTCGTAAAATAAAAATTATAAATATGATAACGGCCCTTCGTATATTAATTTCGGTTATTTGCAACTGTCTGAGATATTTGTACCAAAATTAATTTCTCAGACAGATACTTTCACTCGAGTGTGAAAATTTCTCATAACATGTGTTCGTATCATTTCCTCCTGCGCTGATATCAAGAATATGAATAAGAAGATAAAACTATCCAGAATTCTTTAATCACTAGATGAAAAAACTGCAAAGACAGAGGAATGAATTTGAACACACATAGGTAGTCGGATTTCCCGTTGCTAATAATTCGAGAATATATGTTTCAAATCAAATTTTTTGACATTCAAAATTTTTAATTGCTACCCAAACAAAAGGCGATCGCAATGTTCGAATACAAATACACCATTTAAGGAGAAGAACGGTCTTTGGCCCTTCCCTCTCCTCCTACTTTCAGTTGTATAGGAATGTGCTACGACATTTTTCCTTTTCTTACTATTTTTCGTATTTAATTGTTAAAAAATATTTTTTTTAAATTTTCATGATGCTTTCTTTTAGAACTATGTTTAATGTAGTTTTCAGTTCCATATAGTTTCTTAACTTAAAAGATTTTAATCTATTTGAAAATCAAGACAGAAACTAACATACTTCTTTCTTCTATGACTCTCAATACGCTAAAGGTGAAAGCATGCGAAGTGTTGCCATAGGTAGAGAGTTCTGCTCTACACAACCTGCAGCCCATTTCACTGGCCAATATGAGCATTATAGACAGGGACTAGTATATACATTCTAGAAATAAGTTAAATGTGATATTCTTTTCTTTATTTTTTACTAAAGGATATACTAAAATGTTCAAACATAGATATTTACAATAATTTGTGGGTCTTTTGGAGGTTGGAATCATTAAGGGCACATGCTTTAAATTGCCCTACCTTAAATCAGTCCTCGATTGCAAGCAATTACCAAGATTTCTTCTATATTTTGTCAGCTAGTTTTCAATTTGAAAGAATATTATTTATCGAGCTCTATTTTATTGTAAAATCTCTCAAGGGGAGGAAAAGTCTCTCTAAAATTCTAATTCGAGATCGCAACGTTCGAATACGCCATCGGGGGAGAAGACCGGTTTCATGGCTTGAGTTTTCACTCTCCCCCTCTTCTCAGTTGCATAGTACAGCGACAGCTCGTACAGCGATATTTTCCCATTTCTTGAAATTTTTCGTATTATGACACAAATATTTTTTAAAATTTCCACGACGCTTTCTTTCGGAACTATGTTCAATGTAGTTTTCAGTTCCATATAGTTTCTTAACTTAAAAGTTTTAAATCTATTTGAAAATCAAGACAGAATCCAACCTACTTCCTTCTCCAATGACTCTCCACACGCTATGCTGAAAACATGCGAAGATTTGCCATAGGTAGAGAGTTCTGTGCCACGTCACTTGCAGCCCATTTCGATCTCCAATATTTAAGAATTCCAGAAAATTATAAAAAAAAAATTTCCTACAGTAAAGAATTAGGATTTTCTACGAATTCCTTTGCATCTAAAGTGTGAGAATTTCTAGACACTGATGTATAGTGTACTTATCTCAAGGATAGCAATTGGAATTGCTAAACAATGCAGACTTTTTACTAGGAAGAAAGCAATTTCTGTTGCTTTTCCAAAGATGGTACAAGAATAAAGTAACACTGAAAGTTTATTTTATCAAAGAAATGGAACTAATATACTCGCGCTTAATCGTACTTGTCACTTTACATTGCTTTTCGTAGTATCGAGATATAAGGAAGGATTACAGCATTTCTTCAAGCTAAGTCAATACTATAGAATTTATTCCTGAATTTGAGATCACTAGATTCTGAGCAGTTCTTTAAAAAAAAAAAATAAATAAAATAAAAAAAAAAAAATGAAGATAATGATGAACTTAAAACTAAGATTCTTTACTTTCAAAAGTTGATTTTGACTTTTCAGCATAATTTCTTCTTATAAATTTTTTTTTAGTTTCTTTTTTTCAACATGTAAATCTAACAGACAACACATTGTTACATTAACCACTACAATTAAAATGCACAATAACAATAACAATGATTATTTCATCAAAAACAAGTATAAAAAAAAATTCTAAAGTCAATTCCAACTTGGGTCAACAAGGAAAATTTTTATATTAGTTACTTTTTATCAAATTAAAATTTTTTCTCCCATATGAAACTAAAATTAATTAATTAAACTTAATTAATGAATTAATAATTGAAAAAAACTGTATTAACATGAAGTGTCGTCTACTACAAGTTTTAAAAAATGTATCTGAACTTGAATGGATGAATAAAACCATAGGTAGGGCTACACGTAATGTACTTTATTAAATTTATCTGACACAGCAAATATAATGAAAAACTGAATAGCTTATAGCAAAATTTAAAACAATCACTAAAGCTTAACCAATCAGAAAATTCCATTTCGTTTTTCGCTCATCCCTATTTAATTAATAAATTAATATTTGAAAAAACTGTATTAACATCAAGTGTCATCCACTATAAGTTCAAAAAAATGAATTTGAACTTGAGTTGATGAATAAAAAGTGTTTTAGTAACGATTGAAAGTTTGAACAAGATATAGGGAGAGTGTGAACTAATTGTAGGAATTGAATAAAAATGTTTGATATTGTTTTCCAACCTCACATTATTGTAACTGTAAATATATATTTTCATTTCAATTACATAGTATATGTGAATTGAACCAGCACAGCAAAATATGATGTTTATCGCTAGAACAAGTAACTTTTATAAGAAAAATTTGAAGGAAAAAAAAAATATATATACAATATATATTCTTATTAAAAATAAACTATTGTATAACCTACATGTTTTGCTCTTCAGGTCCAGGTGGGCGTTTCCCCAGGTATCAAATGGTGTGACAAAAGTCAGTTTCATTGCGTAATTTGGGGTCTTCTAATCTTTGCAAGTGTCTACATTATCTTATACAATAACATACAAATTAATGTAAAGATTTGGCTGATGTTAGGCTCTTCAAATTTTTTGTAGAGCTAAATGCTGTAAACTATTCACCATACGTATAATTTTTATCAAGTCACATTTTTTCTTTAAGCAGCATTATTTTTGGAATCGTCAAATAATTTTAAAATCAAATTTTACGCTTAAAAACAAGATTAATACGATATACAAAGAAAATACTAAAATTCTTATGTTGCAAAGCAAGTCATATTAAAAAAAAGCAAAACACAATAAATAAATACCAGTCATATAATAACATAAACAAAGAGATGGCAAATCAGAATATTTAACCAAAAAAGGAAAAAAAGCAGTTGTATAAATCGTATCAAAGTTTCTTCTTTGATATGGTAGCTTTATTGCATTTTACCTCTCAACCAAGACAAGTAACTGGGCGAAAGTTGTACAAATTATTAATTAGTTGATTTAGCTCTTTGAACTAAGAAATATAACTATTTCTAGTTCACTTGCAAAATTTTTTATCAAAAATAATTTTATAGCAAATATATCTTGATAAATGTGCCAACTCCTGATATCTGTTTTTCAGATAATTATTTTCCAAAATGTATGAATATTTAATACTAATTTTTCATGCCAGTAATAGATAATTATAAACAAAATTAATTGATAAGTTTTTTAAAAAAAGAAAAAAATACACTTAAAATTTTGAGATTCTGCTTGATAAAGATACCTTAAGTCAGGAAAAAATATTTAATTTCTTTTTGATTAAGTTTCATTCTTAGTCAATCTCTGACCGTTACCTGCATGTTGTAGCTCTCTAAACTATAATTAGATACAGATACTTAGCACATGGAGCATAAAAGTCTGATGTCTACCCACATTTAGTTTTTGTGAACTTTATAAAACAATGAAACTAATTTTAAAAACGATTAGGGTTTGATTAGTTAAAAAAAAAAGAGACATTTAATCAAAAAGGAATAGAAAATTAAAAATGCACTTAACAAAATAGGAGATTTGAAAATAAGGACAAATTCTCAAAATAAGAAGTTTATAAACTTCTTATTTTGGCAGAAACCAAGTAATGACCTTAAAACTAAAGGTTATTTTATTCATGCACAAAAAAACCTTCATATGAAAAGCGTAAGTCATTAAGATATTAGGAAAAAAGGAGTTAGTGAGATAATCACATAAGTTCTTATATACTTAATAAATTATAAAAAAACTACTCACTTTGAGTATTTTTTATTTCTGTATGTCATCAAAGTAATTAGATGGAAACATTGTCATTTGTGTCCCTGCTTTTGAAAAAAAATTTTTTCACGCGTTTGATGGATTTATGACTCATACTAACTTTCATTTGCCTTTTTTTATTTTTTTATTAAACGACTTAAAACTCCTCATGCACCACAAAGTATAACACGAGGCTTACAGTTGTAAGTGGAAAACAAAAGAAGAAAAATTTACAAATTTAAATTAAAAACAAAATTCCGCAAGGCAGCAAGACTTTCAATACTTTTGACCAGTTCTGATAAGACAGGAGACCAACAAATAGAAAGACGCCTCAAATCAGTCTTTAATTTCATTCGGGCATTCGCGTATAGATTGCAATGAAGAAGAATATGTTCAGCATCTTCATCAGCATTGCCGCAAGCACAAATTCCACTGGTCTCCAGATGGAAACGAAATAAATATCTCTTAAAATTTCCATGGTTTGTTAAAATTTGGGTTAATTTAAAATCAGTTGCCAAGAATTTACATTGCAAATGGTGAAAAATGGATGGAAAGAACCTATTCAGCATTCCAGTCCGCAATGATTTTATCTCTAGCGATGCGCTTCCAGTGAGAAGCTGGAACAGACACCCTTAAGTCTATTTCACCACACGTAGCTTCCCTAGCCAATTGGTCTGCTCTTTCATTGCCCAAAATACAGCTATGGCCACGAACATAAGAAAAATGAATAGTTACGTTTTCAAGAGCGTTCAAAATCGAGTGAATTTCCACCACAAGCTTCTCAGTAGAAGTCGTGTCACGCAAAAGAAAAAGTGAAGAAAGAGAATCTGTACAAATGAGATATTTAAAAATTTTGTTTTCACTAAAAGAATTTTTTATCCACTTAACAACCAGGTTTATACACAAAAGTTCAGCCTGGAAAACAGTACATTCATTAAGTAGTCGGTGCTTGGCAGTAACCTTCTCTGTTCCATTTTCATAAATTACAAAAGCAAGACCAACCCTTCCATTAAGCTTACTACCATCCATAAAACAGATAGTTTTATATTCTTGAAAAACATTATTTACATAAGGAATAATTATAACAGGTTTCCTACATGCTGGGTGGGGCAAACATGAAATAGGAAGCTTCCCGTCCAGGGTTAGACAACCGTTGTCTTTTATCTTGTCCTTTAATTCAAGATAATTAAATCAATAGGCGGAAGACCAGAGATAACAAAGACTGCATCATAACTAATAGTTCTATAGCCCCGAATAATGCGTAGAAGAATTCTTCTTTGAGTTCGTCTAAGGATTCTAATATTAATGTTCTTTCTCAAAGAGTTTCCCCAACATCCTGAAGCATATGAAATAAGTGGTACAATACCTTGATTATATATTAATTTAAGAACATCTGTTTTAACCCCATAAGTATTTTTTGAAATTCGCAATAAAGCAAGAAGAAGTTTTTCACTTTTATTGGAAACATAAGATAAATACTGATTTAACTGCAGTTTATTATCAACAATAACTCCCAAATACTTTATCTGCTTTACTTCTTCAATGGGTTCATTCCCAAGAGTTAACTGAATAACATCAGCCGGCATCGACTTTTTATGTATCATCATAACTTTAGATTTCAAAGGATTGAATTCCAGCTTATAAAGTTTCGACCATTCAGAAACGTCGTAATCCAAGATATTCTGAGAAAGAACACAAGCATCATTAAAGTTCTTGCACTGAACAATAATAAGTAGATCATCAGCAAATGCAATTTTATAACTATTTTGAAATTCTGATAAACCTCAGAGCAAGTCATTCATAATAAGGTTCCAAATAAAAGGTCCCGTAACGGACCCCTGAGGACAACCCTTTTCCAAAACAAAGTTTTTTGTGATATTGCCCAGAGTAAGATCAGCAAAGCGACCGTGCAAGAAACTCTTTATTAAGTAAAAAATATTCTTAGGAACTTTGAGATTTCTAAGCAAGTGCAGAATTCCAGGCCACCAAGCATTATCGAAAGCTCCTCTAATGTCTAAGGAAACAAGAAAAGTGACAAAATTTTTATGTTTATCCTATCTAACTAGATAACAAAGTCGGATCAAAGCATCTTCAGCTGACCTCTGAGGTGTAAAACCATACTGATCCTCACTTAAGAGGCTTGATTGACGTAGTTGAAAGTTGAGTCTATTTATAAAGAGTTTTTCAAGACATTTGCCTAAACAAGGAAGTAGACTTATACATCGAATGTTATCAATATGTGACCTTGATAACTCAAAATTTTTTGGAATCGGTACAACTTTTGCTCTTTTCCAGATCTTCGGAAAAATACCAAGATTTAAACATACATTAAACAAGGTCATCAGTATAGAAGGACAACTAACATGCAAATTTTTAATTAGTTCATTCGTTATTCTATCGTATCCTGGAGTTTTGTTCACCTTTAAATTTTCGACTACACAATCAACTTCCGCACTAGAAAAGGGAACATCATCTTTAGCGTCATAAACCAATTCAGCCTCGTCACGTAAGAGCTTATGACTGAAATGGTCCTGCATTTCAGAATCACGAGAATCCGCATTATATGAAATGCTATAATGAATAGTAATTGGCCGGGATAGCCTGGCCGGTAGGGCGCTGGGCCCATGTCGAAGAGGTCGTGGGTTCGATCCTCGCCGGCCGATGACTCCCCGTGTAGTAAATGGTTACTGATGCACGTTAAATCTGTCGAGTCTCAAAGTCCTCCATGTTCCCATAACAAATCAATACCTCTGGGGGTACTGATCCAGGAGTTTCCTTGTCTTCTGGATTGGTTCAAAATTACAAGGCTACGGAGTTGAACATTAGTAGCCGTAAACCCATGAAATTGGGTCGGCTGTTCAACGACGGTTATAAAATAAAATATAGCATCAATGGGGCCGGGATAGCCTGGTCGGTAGGGCGCTGGGCCCATGTACAAGAGGTCGTGGGTTAGGTCCTCGCCGTCCGAAGATTCCCCGTGTAGTAAATGGTTACTGATGCACGTTAAATCTGTCGAGTCTCAAAGTCCTCCATGTTCCCATAACAAATCAATACCTCTGGGGGTACTGATCCAGGAGTTTCCTTGTCTTCTGGATTGGTTCAAAATTACAAGGCTACGGAGTTGAGCATTAGTAGTCGTAAACCCATGAAATTGGGTCGGCTGTTTAACGACGGTTATAAAAAAAATAAATAAATAAAAATATAGCATCAATCGTATCTTCAAAAGAAGAGGTGAAATGACCAGGGGAATCTTCAATACCCGGGATTTCAAGCCTTTTAGCAAAGTTGGTCTTAACTCCATAAGTATAAATTTTATTCCACACATTTTGCACAGTAATATCTCCAAGAAAATCCTTCCAAGAATTTAGTTTGCTTTCCTCAAGTTTTAAGTTATACTCAGACCTAATACGAAGATAACTGCTTCTATAAATCTCCCTTAAAATGAAATTTCTAGTCTTTTGATATTTTCTTCTAGCAGCATTTAATTTTTTCCGCATACAAGAAATTTCTACCGACCACCAAGGAACTTGATGCGATCCACTCCTTTTCAAAGGAATAGATTTTTCTGCCGCATAAATAATTAAATTTTGAACGTATACTTCCAACATATCTGGTCGTTCACAATTTTCAATGGAATTCAAAATATTAGATATGGAATCAGAACAGAGTTAGAAGATGGAAAAGTTTCCAGTTTGCTTTTTTAATATTAAAGAGGTTTTTCGTTTCAGAAATAGTAAAATCATAGTTAGGTCTTGAGATTTTCATTTCAAAAGAAATCATTTTATGATCAGACAGGGAATCATACTCAGGTATATACCATTTCTCAACCAGCTGAAGAAGTTCCATTCTGACAACGGTAACATCAATATAACTTGTTCCCTGAATCGAACTAAATGTATGTCCGTAGTCCTCATTTATTGAAAACAAATTCCAAACACTAAAGAAATCGCTCAACCTAATACCTCTGGAGTCAGTAATAGGGCTAAACCAGACTTCAGACTTGCTGTTGGCATCCATACACCAAATAAGTCTCTTTAGACTTTTACTCGAAAAAATATGCTCTATCTTCCTAAGATCTAAATCAATATTAACGAAAGGCTGGAAATAATAAGAAAAAAGAGTAAAATTGTGTCCTCTATACGAAACATCAATTAGTGCAGCATTATAATCAAAATTTTCTGAAACAGAAAAAACAGTTATCGCTCTATTACGAACAATGATAGCCGCCTTAATAACGTCTGATTTTTCATCAGAAAAAATTCTGTAAGTATTTGGGAAGCCAAGTAATTTGCCATTAAAACAGTAGGGCTCCTGAACAAGGGCAACATCAACATCATCACATTCAAGATTTAAAATAAGCTGCTGAGTAGCTTTCTTTGACTTATGCAAGTTTAATTGTACAAAACTGATGTGATTCTTAAAGACCTTAACCATCATAATCAATTCGAGCAGTCATTTGATTCCTCATAAAAATATGACAAGAGCAGCTTTGAGAAAAAGGTTTATGTCTAACATCCACTTTTTTACTTCCACTTTTCAATTTTTTATTGCATCTAATACAGTTTACGCAAACTTGATTTTCCCAATTTTGACACTCCGAACTTCTATGCTCTCCAGAACAAAAATAACAAGACAACTTATTTCTGCATTCCATAGATCTATGATTATAGCCGAGGCATGAAAAACACCTATTTATAACTACAAAATCTTCAACACTACACATGTTCCACATAATTTTCAACGATCCCAAGGTAATAATATTTTTCCGGGCTTTTGGATGCACCTCCACAACAACAAATCGAACATGTTAGAATTTTTTCAAAACAAAACGAATCCTTGACTCGTTCCAATGTTCATCAGAATCAAAACCTTCTGGGTTCTGCTCACGAATAATGTCTAATATTTGTGAATTTTCTATATCATTTGGTACATTTTTAATTAACAACGTAGGTTTCTTTCGCTTAGGAAAAGTTGGCACGCTTTCTTAGCATCTTCACGCAATTGTTGATTCATATTGCATTTTGAAAGAAGGGCGTTTTCTACAATATTAGAGTACGTTTCAAGAGAGGAGTAAAACGCATCATCCTCACAGTCTGCCATCTTGCTCCCCAGTTTCCACAAGAAATGTCAAATCGTAAGCGCTTCGCTTCACTAATGCAAGAAAGTCGCCATGTTGGATTGGCGCATTTGCAAATTGAAGTACTAAAGTCAAAGAAAAACCAAAATCACTTCAAGCACGTTTATAAAGCTGTAGAAAGGGGCTTAAAAACAATTCAAAACTAATTTAGACTGAAATTAACTTAAAAATATTATTATTTTGAAAAGTAAACAAAGCAGCTCAAAAGAACACGTCAAATATTCCTTTATTTGCCTTTGGTATGTTAAAAATTTTTTCTCAAGAGATTAGGTAAACTGAAGAGGAAGTAGGAAATTCATAAATTATGAAAAAAAAAAAAAACAAAAAAAATCGCTGAAATAGAGGCTTAATTCTTAAAATTGAACTATGTTTCAATAGACTTAACACTGTACCAACCATATTCGATCCGTTTATTAAACCCAAATTCTTGTCACATCAGGGCTTGTTATAAGCAAGATTAATTGTTCATATAATCAATTGAAACAAATATATAAGATCTATGATAAGGACAGTGAAGTTCTTAATTGGTGACAAAATTTAACAAATTAAGATTGTTTTAATTGTTATTTCACAAACACTTTAAACATTGCAGGGTGCCAGGACTTCTTAGTTGGCTCTATGCATGATGAACAATTTTATTTTGCAAACCTAAATATAAATCAGAAACGAAAAATAATTTTCATTGGCTAAAATAAAATATTTCAAGTAAAAAGGCTCCCACAACAGCCAGTTGTTGGCCAAAGGAGTCATGGAATTTAAGGCACCTCAATTTTGAAGCAAATGGCCTGATGGTGGAAATATAATAAGCAAAGTGCAATGAATGCCTCATACTTTCTCAAATAATAATTTGAAGCAATGTTTTTCTTTTTATAAATAATTGATTTTTTGATATTTACAATGCTCCTTTAAACCACTAGACGCAAGGGGAGATATGCGACTATCGTCACTATACATACTATCTTAT
Source organism: Parasteatoda lunata (assembly GCA_949128135.1). NCBI lineage: Eukaryota > Metazoa > Arthropoda > Arachnida > Araneae > Theridiidae > Parasteatoda > Parasteatoda lunata. The sequence goes on along the minus strand of OX421973.1, from coordinate 9,041,840 downwards.
CATTGCGGTATAGCAACTGAGATCATACTAAACCAAAAATAAATTCAAATTGAAAATAAGAATAAATTAATAATTAAAAAAGTTTTTGTTTAAAAAATAATAAGTTCATTTAACATCATTTACATTATGTAGTCACATTAGAAATGCAGATATTGAAAGAAGGGATATTTCTCACTCATTATCACTTACTATATATATATAAAAATAAAAAAACCTTTTCTGCAAAGAATATGATTGCTCTGTCATGTGGAATATTCATAATCAACAATCCTTTGCATACTAGCAAGAGCAATGGGTGATTTTTTCAATATAGGTAAGCTTAAAATATTTTTTAATCAGTTTTACAGAAATTTATATTAAAATAATCAGCAATAAAACTAAATTATATTTTATCTATGAATGGAAAAAAATAACAAACTAAAATGGATAAAAGAGATGGTTTTTAAAGAATTTTTACTCAGTAATACTAATAAAAAGTCAGCTGCAATCACTGTCTGAGGAATATTCATAGTTAACAATTCTTCGCGTACTAGCATGAGCAATAGACAACTCTTCTTTAGAAGAAAGTTCAACAGGTTTAGATGAAGAAGGATTACATTCATGTTGGAGCGGTTCAACTGAAGGCTTTAAATTCTCATTTTCTTTCAAATTAGAGGTAAAACATAAAGGTTTGTCCATAAGGTCCATGTTGACGAAAAATACAGGAGGGTCATTCTTTTTAGGTTTTTCTTGTTCTAAAATTGGACAAGGAATAGGTTCAAACTCAATTTTATCTTTTACATCAACAGGATCTGGAAAGATAGAAATGATTCAATGGACAAACATTAAAATAAGAAATTTAAAATTAACAGATAAATACTAATTTTAATATTTTTTATAATTCTATGAACAGCTACTAATTGTTTGAATCGATATTTTTTTAGTTACAGCTCATATCTATTCAGTTCTTTATCTAAACATGAATAAAAATCAAATTAAAATCAATGAATAATTTCTAGAAAATGAATGGGTTACTGCCAGAAATAATTGACAAAAAGCTTGTTTTATTTCTGGTTGTTAATAAATTATGACTCACTATAATCATTATCCTGAAACAATAAGATCATTTTTCCAGAAAATTTTTTTAAACAAGAAAAATAAATTAATAAAGAAAAACTTGTAGCATTTTCACTTGATTGAGAAAATTTCCGCAACAAATAAAATTATTTCGTTAATTTCAAACCTTCAATTGCTTAAATTAATACCAGCACAATTTATTATTTAATTAGCTTTGCCTTAATTTAAGCTAAAAAAAAAACAATTGTTTTATTTTTGGGAAGACCATTAAAGGAAGGAAATAATTTTTTCGGATAACTGTAAAACATCAAATTTTTTTTTTGGAACATTTACGATTATCATCTTCATATTTTATTTGTACACATGCTTAATTTATGTTCAGGTAATTTCACACATAGACTTTGATTTTTAGCGAATGTTTTTTTCCGTACAAATTTTATCAACACTCTTGACTTCTTCTGACCTTATTAAAAATAATTTAACAACTAAAAATATTTAAATTACTTTATTACGAAACATTTAGTCTAATATAAATTAATTTAAATGTATTTAAAATAATCAAATTTGAATAATCAATTTGTTATTTGTTTAGAGATACTTTTAAGGTGGGTAAACAAAAATTCTTTAGATATCATTGAACTTTGTAAAATTAAAATTAGAAGGAATGTTCCTGTAGACACAAGACACTGGGAAGAGAGGAAGATTGAGGCAACCTTGGGATCATTGAGAATGTGAAGAAATAAAAATGCTATACTGTTTCTCAATTTTGTGATAAAAATTATACCATTTTGTGAGTTGAATTTTGTTTAAAGATTGAGTTTAATAAATATCAAATTTGAGTCTTTTGTAAATCTAATTTTTTTCAACTCTGACTTGTTAACACAGGAAGAAAATTTTATTCTTTTATTTGTAGCAGCATTATAATTTTTCCAATATCATATCATTTACATCACTAAATATTCATAGATGGCTAGATGAAACTTGACAAGAACCATAAAGCAAAGATTAATCTAAAATAAATCACTTTTATCCCAATTTTGCATTATCTATCGGAGGCATAATAATGCTAACACTTTGAATCAGATTAATTTCACTTAAAAATAATAATCTGACACACACAGGACCAGGGGTATGTTAGATAATTCGATTTTAGTAGTATTGATTTTCCAATTGTATAAAAATTGAACTACATTTAACATAACTCAAATCCATTAGTGATAATAATTACATTTCATAAAAACCTTTACTCGTATTTTATTTTTTTATCATAAATAATGATAATATAAAAAAAATTATTGACATTATAGCAGTAATTAGATTGAATTAAAGGGGGTGTTAATGGCACAAGGTATAAAAATAAAGCCTGTGTCAGGACGTTTATAACGTGTCTGGCCTCAAAAAGGGTGTCAGATGATTGGACATTAGACAATCAGGATTCTCCTGTACTTAAATTTCTAAATTATACCCCTGAAACAACTCACAAATACACCTCTGTTACACTGGAATTAAAAAAAAAGAAGTATTAAAAAAGAGTATGAAATAACTAACTGAATTTTTTATCAAAAACTGACACTTTTGTATAAGCATACATAATGCACTAGTAATATAAAAAAAATTGCTTTATAAGAACATCTCTTTTCACAAAAAAAGTTTTCATATTCTAAGCTACATAACAAAAACTGCTTTATACAAGATATAGATTAAAATGAAAATCATCGGATTGTATATTTTGGATACATTTCATTGTAAATGTATAAATGAAATAGCAGGAAATAAAATTAGATATATGAATTAAAATTATATTCAACAAAAAAATAGCACATTAGATCTAATACACATAATTTAAATCAAAATGCTACAGTTTGTGAAGATTTATTTGTTAAATTATTAATAAATAAAATGACCCATTTAGTTAAAATATTACCATCATTGAATTTCCGTTTATAACCTCTACTAGTCCATGGAATAGGATCTGTAGCATCTGGGGATAACTGTTTTATTTTTCGAACAAATGCTTTGAATTCCCTTTCCAGCTTTACAATTTTTTCTCCGCATTCTGCAATATGTTGATCAGAATAACAAGTAACCTGAAGATAAGTATAAAACAAAATTCAACAGTTTAAAACTAAAAGACAATGACATTTTACTTTTGTGTATGGTTTGAAGAACTTAGTACATATTTTTAAATCAGATGCACAAAATTTGTAGTTTTAAAATGGTGCTACCCTTCTCATTTCAACCAAAGTTTTGTTAAACAAATATGTAACTAGCATAAGAAATTTTGCAACAGTCTTTAAAACTAATTTTAATAATTTAATTTACTGCAACAAAATTATAAATTTCATGTAAAAAAATTCATAGAAACTAATTCAAAGTGTTAAATTTCTCATCATTTCATTGTTCTGAAAAGAAATGTTTCTATTGCCAAAATATGCTCAGAATAAATGTTAATTAAAAATAAAGGTATTGATATTTAAAAATTAAAAATGTAAGATATTTATGTTCAGCAAAAAATAGTAAATTTAATTTTTTCAATCGGAAAGTACAAAGCTAATGCAATTTTAATATATTATAAAAAAAAAGAGTTAATATATAAGCTTGAAAAACCTTAATTTTAATATGTTATAAGTTTGTAAATCAAGTGTCAATAAGTTTGTAAAATCTTAAATGTTTCCAATTCCAAAATATTACACATATCTTGTCTCTGAATTTTTAAAACAAATTGATAATGTCCTAATTTCACTAAAGAATAATTAAGATAATTATTGATACAAAAATTGAACTCATTGCCGGGTTCCTGATAGGAAACAAAAAATGGGGGAGGGGGGGACTCTCTTTCAAAAAAATTTTACATCACTAATTTAAATGCATTTCAATTTCTTAAATAAAAAATATTTTCTTAAATACTCTAAATTAAGTTTTTTAAATAGATATACCAAAATAGATATACCAAAATAAATTTTCTTACATTAATTTAGAAAAAAAATATAGTATCCTTTCCAACCAATCCTCGAAATTTTTTCAAAAAATTAAATCTAATATATATAATTGTCTTTGAGCAAGTAAATTTAGTTATTGGAGCAGTTAAAGCAAATATTTATGATAACCTACACATGAAAATAAAATTCTAGTATCTAAGAATTTATAACATAAATTTTTATAATAAGTATTAGAAACTTATACAAGTGGTCGAAAGAAATTACTGGAAACAAATTAATTGGATTATTCTCGAATGAGTAACTTTTTGTACAGAAACAACTTGCAAACCCTAAAAAAATTGCTATTCGATAAAATATTTTGGGGAGCTTCGCCAAAGAGAAAAAAGTTCTGTAGCTTCTCATTTATGAGGGAGTCAAAATTTGAGCATAAGTCTATAAAAAAGAAATTTTGGAAAAAGTACTTTTGTCTTATCTCCAAACTATGAATAGAGACAAATATTATTGCTTTCAGTTAGTTTATGCTCACTTGTATAATGCAGAGACAATATGGCTGATTATTGGACAAATACGAATAGTCAAAAGCACTCTGGATCTTAATCCATTAGATTATTTCTCATATAAGCTATCTAAACATATACTTAACCCCTTTTTGGAGCTTATAGACTTTTTGGTACAGCTAATTTTGATTTGTCTATGGTGATATCTCTACTTTAAAAACACTGCGATTAATATTGGAAATTTTGGTCTGTGAAACTCAAGTAGCATTAACATTAGGGGGAACCTGTAACAATTTATAGAATTTTTCGGAGTAGTAGCTAATTTCACTTCAATCACATACTTGAATAGCTTAGCTCATCTTGAAAGTTCAAAGTAAAACTTGATTTCCCAGGAAAAGAGCATACATAATAATACATGCATAATTTTTTGCCAAGTCATTAAAGTTGCGGATGAAAGTGCAGTGAAAGCTTACGAATCATGGTCAGAAAAAAATTCTCTGACTTTTCCAGACTGATTTTATTCAATTTCCCTGATTTTTGTAAATAATGGTAAAAATTTAATTATTAATTTATCAGTCATTAATCTTAATCTTAAACATAAAATATATTATACAGCACTACACCTGCATTAGAGTTAAAAATAAAAAAAAATTGTTGTAAGAAAAATGTTTTTGCAGAGAAAACTGGACAGTCTTACATAAATTTTTCGCTTCCGTGACATTTATCGGATTTTTCCAGATTTTTTTTTTTAAGAAAAAAAAAAAGATTTTTCTACTGTTTTCCTTGATTTTTTTGTTTTATTTTCCCACCCTAAATAGCAGTTTTTTTTATAGCATTTATTACATTAAAAGTGCAAAATTTTTTTCAGAAGTGGGTCATAAGAAAAAAAAAAAAAGACTTTCAAACGTTTTTGCTTACAAAAACTTTTAAACATGGAAAAAAAAAAATTCATAATTCAACTAAATAAATTGCCCGTTTATTTAAAAGAAAGTATACATTTTTGTCAGCAATTATATTAATGGTCAACATTAATTACTAGAGATATATTAAATGGGCATCTTGTACCAATTGATGGTGACATAATACATACATAAAAATCTGAACAATACAGAGAAAAATTACTCATGCTATTTGGTTTCATTTTGCTAACTGTAGATAATAAATTGTTCTTAACATATTCCTTCCATTAGAGGTTTAACATAAAGAGGATAAAAGCAGATGCTATCTACAAAAATCACAAAAAATCTTCCATCATCAAAATCATTAGAATTAAACCCTTCAAAATTCTGTATGCAGTTAGATTTTAAAAAATACATGGAAAAAAAAAAAGAGTTTCAATAATCAATATAAATAATTCAATAATCAATATCAAAATAAATAAGTTAATTATTAAAATAAAATAAAAAAGGAGACAATACTCTATTTAAAAAATGAATTGTTAAAACTAAAAAGAAGATAAAAAAATGAAATTAGTGTTAACATGCATAAAAACAATGTAAAAATTAAAATTGAGAAGTACATATGCTATGATTGAATACCTGTGATTTTTTTAAATAAAAATCTATATCTCGTTTGATGCTGGGAAGCCATTTCTTAATTTCTTCTACAGTATAGAGAGAATCCTGCAACAAAAAAAAGGATAATTTTTTTTTTTTACTTTATAGAAAATAAAATGCCAAAATATTAAAACTAATAAGCATATAAAAATGATTAGATATTAAACATAAAAGTATATCAAATATAAAAGCATATTGAATATAAAGATATAACAAACATAACAACATATAAAAAATAATAGTATGTAAACAAAATTATCAATAAATCTTTTTTTGAAGTAAAAACAAAGGTAAAAACTACTTTTTCCGATAATTTTAATTTGTTTTAATATAATTAATTCGTTTTAGTTCCTTGATGAGCCACTGAAGAACCTAGAATTTTTTGTGGTAATATTTCAAATATCAATTGCGTATTTATTTAAAATATCCAAAATATATATTTATTTGAAGTAGAATAATTGGAATCTGAAGTAATTGGAAATAAAAATATTTTGGAATAAAATTTTTTTTTACTCGGTTTATCTATAAAATAAGCAAAAGCAGATTAAGTTTTATGTGCTACTTAATTTTAATATCATTATGATCATTTACTTAATATTTTCCACTCAAATATAACACAATGAAAACTTGGCAAAGCAGATGCCCTCGAGACAGAGAAAATTACCCACTTCAGAGAAAAATACGCCGATTAAATAAATATATATTTAAAAATAAGGATTTATATGAATCTTTACTGAAATTTACTAAAATAATGATTAAAATTCTAGTGGTCTATTAAATAATATTTACAGTAAGGGACTGTAATGACAAGTCAACTTAGAGACAGCTTTTTTTTTGTTGAGAAATCAAGAAAAATATAAAAAAAAGCTAATAGAAAATATAGTATACATTTTTAACAACCTTAAATATTTTATAATAGAAAAAATATATTGTCTGGAATATCTTATACAATGTATTTTAGACAATTTATTTTTCAATTTATATGAGCATTTGTTCCTTTATATTAAAATTTGTAATAATAAATAAATAAAAAACAAAATTTTTTATCTTAACAATTAATATTAATGTTACATATTGTGTTGCTAAATAATGATATTAATGTAGATAATGCTTAAAGATTATATTTTTATATACACTGACTAACAAGCAGGAAACTTTTTTTTTGAACATGCTCTTCTGAAACAATATTTAGGTACTAAATGCTTATTTACATGTTAAATGGAGTTGTAAAATAATAAATAAGCTAATTTAAAATATTTATTTATCATCTTTGATCGTTTATTTTTTAGTTATCCTCATTGTTTTATCACTTAGAATAAAACAAAAGTGAATTTTTTCGAATTTTTCATACAAAGTGTTAATCAATAGAAAGATGTACGTTGATTTTAATGATTTTTAATGGTTGGTTACTTTTACTTTGGGGCTTGAAATTTTATTTAACTTTTTGTTTAAAAAAACAAAAAAGAAACAATTGGTTTAAACCTGAAAAAAAGGGTTTGGGTTTTTTTTTCTCCCAAACCATGCAATAGTGCTTTATTTACACCACCTAAGATTTGCAGAATGGTCTGAAAAACACTCAGGGGATGATCTGAAGACATGCCAGCACAGTTTCGATCCACTGCGGAAGGGATGGTTTCCTTCTTTGGTACCCTGACAACTTAAATGAGAAGTCAAGCAGTTTAAGGTAGAACACTTTTATGAAGTCACATACTGAATTCTCCTCAGTCCCTTTGCAGGTTGATCAAAGTAGTCACCCTCCCGCACACTGGCCACTGCCAGTGATGCTTAACTTGGCGAGTGCGGGATTAATAATTATTACTAGAGTCTGAATGACATTATTCAAAGACAAATTTTGCAATTTAACAAGATAGGAAATGTTTAAAAAAATTCATTGTGAATTTTATGTTGTGTATAAAGTTAAAATAAAAGTCCATGGAATTCATATATCCAATTTTTTAAATTTACAAAAAAAAAAAAAAAAAAATCACTAATTTTATAATCATAAAAAAACAGATTTATTTTCTTTTAAATGTTATTATCAAATGTTATGTGTATATTGAATTAATCATTTTCTTTTAAATGTCGAGCAGTATGCTTATAAAAGAAGGTTGGACGACGGCTAAAACTAGGTGCAAGAGTATTAGCTGCTTCAGTTATGCATTCATATTGCTTGCGCTCTGAAAAAGACTATTTAGTTTATTTCTGCACCAATCAAAAAGTGCACCCAACTTCATTCTGCACAAGTTCAGTTATTGTTCTGAAAAGCAAGATTGAGTGAACATAAAAAATCAATGTAACTTTAGGATATAACATTTTAAATCCCTAAACAATATAAATTTTAAAGTTGGGCTACCTGTTTTTTGCACAAAAGGGTTCAATTCAATGAATTTTTAATTAAATTAACAACGTATGTAATTTGTATAAGTAATTTAATAATTAAAATAAAAAAGTTCTTAATAATGTATAAAAGACAGGAAGATGCAATAAAAATATGGAAAGAAAAATAGTATCAAACTGTAATGGGAATTTGAAGGTAGCAGCTATCTTTGAATGTAAATTTATATTTTATAATACAGGAAAAAATCAAAATACCTAACAAAAAGTATTCAATAATAACATTTAAGGAAACCAAATATTTATAATATACTGAAACCATGCAAAAGTGTGATTGCAAAACAGTTAACATTACTTTTAAAAGATTAACTGCTAAGCAAAAAATATTCATTAACAACTTTTAACAAAATCAAAAAAGTATAATATACTGTAACCATGTGAAAGCCATATTGTAAAACAGCAATAATTATGTTAGAATTGATGTAACTTCATTACAAATATGATAGAATATATGATTATTACTCAATTCTTAGTTATTTATACTGATTTCTTTCATTTAAGAAATGAAGTTTGTCATCAGGTAAAAAATATTTTTCCTTAAAACAAATATTTCAATAGAACAGAAAAGTAATATTCAAAACATTTATAGAAAACATTTACAGTATCATAAATACAGAAAGTAATAATCAAAATATTTTTTAAATGGCTAAACATAAAATTTTAAATGTAAACCTTTAAGAAGAATATACTTACTAACTTAGGTCTTGCAGGATGAGTTTCTTCATACTCTAAAATAATATTTGAAATATTAGTTGTATAAAATTGCCCTTTTCATTAAATAGTAAAATTAAAATTTTCTTAATTCCCGAGGAAAAAATAATAAATAAATAAACAGTAGATAAAATAAAATTACAGTTTACACCAAATCATATAGGCTTAGCCCTGAACTAGATGACAAAGAAATGTTCTTGTTATAGTTGAGAACAATTATAACAAGAATAATTGTACTTGACAAATAAGATTGCTAAAAATGGACTGTTATTATAATTTTTTTTAAGAAGTAGAGAAACATTTATAAAAACAATTCTGATTTTATTATTACACTCTTCCTATCATTAGCTTGAAAATTTTATTAAAAGGTGACATGCGAGTACACATAATAAAACAGATAGAAACAAAAAAGAAAGGCAGACATAAAACTACAGTTTATTTGTACAACAAAAGAGAAATAACAGCATAAAACCATGCATAGAAGGGTGGTATCTACATCAAAGTTTAGGTAAAGTGTCATAATCATCGTTGACAATTTACACATCTTAGGGGACGTGCCATAAATAATTTTTCTGATTGACTCCAAAAACTATGGAATATTTGACACTTTATCGCAACAAGTGAAATCACTAACCTATAAAATGCTATGCAAAATAAAAAGGTTAAGTAAAGAACCATAAATCTGGAACAATATAATATAATTTACTTTTAAAAATTTAAAGGCCTGTCTATAAATAAGACCATAATGTTGATCTAACATTAAAATAGTTTCTGGTAGTTTTATTTGAATAATAAAATTATCTTTTACTAAACTTGAATTTGCGTTTGTAAAACAAATTTTTTTTTAAATAATAATAATAAAAAAACTAGAAACAAGAGATCTAAAACTTAGCGTAAATAATTAAAAGTTTGAAGTTTTGCACAAAAAATTTTAATATTTCATAAAAAATACGGCACAACAAACTTTTAGTTAATAATGAATCGAGAAAAATTGTACAAATAGTTAATACAAGGAATAAAATAATTAAAAGTACTTTTTTTTTCAGCAAACAAATATAAGCGATTAAGCCTTCCATAATGTTTCTCTTCATTTCTAGCCATTGCTTGGAAACTGAAAGTAAAGAAAATTAGTATTTTAAATTGCTGTACATCATAAAAAACTTAATTTTTATATGATAACAATTCTCATTAATGTTTATACCCACTAAAATTTTCTTAATTCCCGAGGAAAAAATAATAAATAAATAAACAGTAGATAAAATAAAAATACAGTTTACACCAATTAAACTTAAGTGCATGACTTTAAAACTGAGAAATAACTTAATACAAATTGCTTATGCAGGATTTTAAGTTGATGTCAGATATATTAATACTGGAATTTAAATAAAATTTTATCTATGTATATTTTAGGGTATTAGGGATAATCTACAGTTTGCCTACCAACCTGGTAAATCAACAGAGACAGCCTTACACAAGCTAGTATCTAAGATTGAAGACACCCTGGAGAGAAAGGAAATTGCATTGGTCACTTTCCTAGATATTCAGGGTGCTTTTGATAATACCTCTCACCTATCCATCCTTAACGCCTTAAGGGATACAGGGATAGACCAAACTTTATGTTTATGGATTAGGGCCCTACTTTTGGATAGAGTCATTCAAATGAATATCTTCAACGAGACATTAGAAAAGAAAACAACCAGAGGCTGTCCACAAGGAGGTGTTCTATCACCATTACTTTGGAATCTGGTTGTAAATAGCCTAATAAAAAGCAGCCTTGATGGCTCTTTACTCATTCCAAGTTAAATCAAAAATTGTTCTGGAATGCAAGAATCTCCTAATAGAACTGGCAAAAAGGAATAAAATTATTTTTATTTGGGTACCAGGACACATAGGAATTGAAGGAAATGAAAGAGCTGATGAACTCGCAATACAGGGATCCTCTTTCAATCCAATAGGAACGGAACCCTTCTGTGGAATCAACATAAAGACTACAAAGAAGGCCATCCTAGAATGGAAAAAACAGGAGATGAACAAAGTTTGGTGCAATTCTCCTGGACAAAAACATGCTAAAAGCATGATCAGCAGTCCATCTGCAAAAATTGCTTCTGAAATCCTTAGGTTCCCAAGATTGAAGATTCAAACAATTGTAGGCTTCATCACTGGGCACTATCATTTTAGGAAACATCTACATAGAATGGGACTTTTCGAACAAGAACCAATATGTAGGAAATGCCGTGAAGCGGTAGAATCAGCACATCACATCCTATACGAGTGTGATGCCCTCGCCCATACGCGCCTCACTACTTTAGGCAATCCATATCCTAAAGACAGAGCCGGATTATACCTTTCGTAGGCCCTAGGCATAGCTGTTTATGGGCCCTCTCCTCCTTCCCCCACTCCTCCTCTCTTTTCAAAATTTTCTTGCTTATTATTTCGTTGAATCCAAAAATCACAAAAAAGTAATATATTAGATCATACGATTCTGCAAAAGAATTTATTACTGAATATTATATTTTTATTTGTATCTTCATAATTTTATGCAAAATACACTTGTTGTTTTTAAAGTCGAGTTTGCTGTAAAAATTATTTTTGACTTGTTTGACTTGTCAAGTTTGTTGTAAAAATTATTTTTGTCAAAAAAATTTTTTCTCCCAAGTTTTTCGTAGGCCCTAGGCACGTGCCTAGTGTGCCTATAGGTTAATCCGGCCCTGCCTAAAGAGCTTATTAAGGGACTGTCAGACTATATAAACCATGTAGGCGACCCAAGACAATAGAACTAGGAAAAAATTGGGCTTGGAGCATGGTACAAAATGCAGAGGTGCTACATATCTGACAAGCTCAAGCAGAAGAAGAAGGGTATTAGGGAAAAATATAAAACTAAAATGAATATCATGAAATAAACAGTAGTTCTGTAATATTTTGGCCTGCAAAGAGTATATTGACTTTATTTCAACAAGGAAATTCAGAAACAATAAAAAAACAACCTATCAAAGTCAGCATAAATTTGGTGCCAGTAATATGCTGTTATCTCTGTTTGTAGAAATAAATAAACCAGGTATTTTTTTATTAATCTCCACATGAAAAGGTAATACTACATTAAAATTAAATTTTTATTAATTACTGAATTATTATTTTGTCTTGTAACTTTTCCTCTAAAATAAAATTGTTCTCTTTTGAAGTAAAAATTTAAACCCAAAAAATATTATTCTTGGTAAAATCTTGAAAAACCCAACCAGTAAGGTTTTTTAAAAAAGCACAATATTTTTTTTAAATGAGTTAATAATAATATAAAATCAAAAGATAATGAAATAGTAATAATTTATAAAACTTATTTTATACGTTTATGAGGTCTCACTCAACATAAAGAATTAAAATTAATAAATAAATAAACAAATTGACATATGAAGTCATTTGCCTTAAATGTATCATGACAAAAAACATCCCTCCCCCCATTTTTTAAATAGTAAGTTGATATAGCATGAGGAATTAACAAAATTAGTTAAAATAAACTTTAAAAATGCATAAGTACTTTATTATTTAAACCCTTAGTACTCTCTTTCTTTCGCCTCATTTGTCTAAAGACTATATTTCTAATTCAGCAAAAAGCTTTAACAATAGTTAAAAAAAATCAAGATATAATTCTTTTTAAATTAGACCAAAGTATACCCTCATGGGCTGTTGTATTTTTCCCGAACTTTGTTCTGCTCTCCTGAACTATGCCAATTTAAAACTAATGTTTAACTGTCATATGTGAAGCATTAACTACTGATTCAATCAAACTATTCAAAATATCATTTAACATAGATGTTTTGTAACATAGTTAGATAGAAGCGGGTGCAGTTCAAAGGAGCGGAATTTTGTCTTATATTCCACAAGACTTTTGTCAGTTCAAATTATCAGCGAACACTGTCAACAGTAAAAAGTTTCTGATATACAGTGAAACCTCTCGGAGCGTCCACTTTCTGTTCCACAGTAAAATGGTCGTTCATGGGATTTAAAATGTTATCAAAGGTACACAATTTTTCAAAAAAGATCTTAATTTTACTCAGTGTCACTTTCTTTGTGCAGAAATGCCACTTGTGTTGGCATGATGAAAACCAGATTGATGAATAAACTTTAGTGTCAATAAAAATGATCTCTACTAATATAATTATGCATAAAAACAAATTTACCAACTATGAAAGATAGAACTATTTAAAATAAATATACAATTACGTTTTTGTTTAAGTTGGCATTTAATTTTACATCATAAAAATTAGTTACCTTTAAAGCTTGTTTGTTAGAGATGCTTATTTTTTTCTAATTTAGCTTTCAACTTTAAAAATAAATCATTAATAGCATAGTCTTTAGTGCACAAGAGGTTGTAGATCTCTTTTAGAGATTGTCAAAAAAAAAAAAAAAGATCTCTAAATAAGAGCGTCACACAAATATTTTAATCTACTTATTTTTTTTTAAATATTTTTTCGCGTTATCTTATATAACCTTTTCGGCATTTGATGCAGAGGTTTGCTCGGTTGCTGGGAGAGGTATTGATGGTCATTCCCAAAGGTTTTCTTCAACACAAAGTCTATGAAAAAACTTCTGTACAACCCAAAAGTGGTCATAAATATAGAAGGTCGCTACATACTACTCTTCGGGAGGTTACATTGCACATTATTTAATTTAACAAATAATAGTCAAATACTTTCTTTTTGAAGATAAGTTTTGTTTGAAAACTAAATTTGATAAAAGTTATCCTTATTACAGTTATACCTGAACACTCTTGGGTGTTCCAGCATGAATGGAATCTAAACTATTTTAAATATGGACTCAATTTAATCATTCTTGATATTCTTTGTGAACCTTTTGTCTCAAATTATCTCATAAATTATGTATACTTTCCTACATAATGAAATAAAAATTGTTAACAGCATATAAATCACTTTTCAAACCACAAATTATTCTGTACTGACTTTAATTTGAGTATTGACACAAACAGGTACTTAAACAGACATATCCCCTCCCCCGTGGGAATATCATGCAATCCATGATAAATACAATTAAAACAAACCTTATTCTGACTACCTACTTTTTTGGTAAAGAATGCAAAATTCTTAATTATGTTTTAATTAAGAAGAGTTATATACAATGTTTCATATAAATTAAAAAAAAAAAAAAATTAGTTAAGAATACCAAATAAGTGACTCACTTAATTTATTAAAGAATTGAATACTAAAGAATAAAGGAATTATAAAGTTTTGATGCAGCAAAGAAAATAAAAAAACTATTTAGAACATTTATTAGCAAATTTTAAACAAAAGCTACAGCCATGAACTTGTACGAAGACTACATAGAAGCAAGTTTTTTAACAACCTCAAGTATTTTAGCACTGTCTAAGTTTTTAACAGATACAACCGATTCTTTTCCCAACTCATATCTGGCATATATTTTTGGTTCAGCGTTTTTACATTCGCGAATTAATATTGGAAATAGAGGATTAGTTTTCTTTATAGGCACGTAATGCTTTTGGATGAATTCTCGAATGCCTGAACTCTCTTGGGAGTTTTGACACAAATGAAATCGAAATTCTTTTAAATATGGACTTAATTTAATTGCTCTTGACATTATTAGTCCACTGTATGAAATTGAAAGTCTCAATTTGCCTGATAGAAAAGTAAACAAACATCTCGAACTTGATCAAAAAATTTTGAACCGAAAGTGCTGCATAACCCATTTTCAGTTCAAAGTCATATTGTTGAAGACTGGTCAAAGTAAAAAAATGAGAAAACCAGTTGATTCATATGAAATAAAGTTTTTTAACGTTCATAAAGCATTGCAACAAGTAACAGTTAACTGATAAGCATGAAATTTGTCTCAAGATTTGATAAATTATAAAGCATTGATTGATTATAAAATCAAGAACTTTGATTCTTGAAATTAAATTCATGCATTTAAAATGTAATATTAATCTGAAAGTGTGAATGAAGTTAAAAATACAAAGTAAGGCCAAAGCACATTAGTAGAGCCAACATTCTCGAATAAAATTCATAACCGCAACCGTGATTTGGTTACAAAAAAATAATCATTAGAGTTATCGTCTTCAACTTCGTACCTTTCACATAAAGAAAATGGTAAGTTATAATTTAAATCTTAATTAATCGCTGTAACTAAGAACTCGAAGTATACAATTCATTGTTAATAAATATTATTATAGTTTCTTTTTTGAATTTCAATTGTAATTTATCATGCTAGGTGAACTAAATAGAAACCTCATTTTATTTACTATAAACTAGTGATCTTTTAATCACAGTGTGGTACATTTGCAGTAAATTAATTATTTTCTCATATTCTGAAAATAACTTTAAATTTCTCATGTTCTGCAAACTTCCTTAATTAAATTGTTTAAAATTTTGTTGCTGAACATAATTGTATTAATTTATCAACATCGTGCAGTTTTTTTAGACTTAAGTTTTGTGAAAAGGGTTTCTACTTTTACGAGTTATTTGGTAGATTTATAAGTCTATACAAACTCAGTCTTTGTTGTGTAGGTAAAATATTTGTCTTAAAACGGTGACTTAAACTTAATATATGTCAATATACTGTATATATACAGCTATGTATGTTTGGAAAGTTTGTGGTAGCCTAATATTTCCTTTGAATGTTATTTTTTAAATTTTTGGGTTTAAAATAATGAAATCCATTTATGAAATAATGTTGGTCTGTGACTGTATTTAGTTTTTTTGTTGAAAAAATATGCAGTTTTATAAAAAAAAAAGATGAAAGATTTATAAGGACTTATAAAAGATTTATAAAAAATGAAGTTTTTTACAATATAGCTTCCTCATGGCTGCTTAAGTTTTCTCTTCAAAAATTCAATTAGACATTTTGCATCTTTGGTTTTCTCGTATTACAGATGTTAGGATATCATTCGTTGGGGACATTTACCTGTGATCTAATCTGGCAACTACAATCACCAAGGTCCCAAATAGATTTTAAACAATTAGATTAAGTAGCAACTTCTGTGTAGAGGCTTGCAAGAAAGTCAAAAGGTATAAATCTTTGCCTCCCTGGAAACATCTGCAGGTTTTTTTTTTCAAAAAATTTTTCAAGTGTAAAATCTATTGGAAATTATAGTTGGCGTGTCAGGTCAGGAAGGGGAATTGGGAGGCATTTACAAGGGGTCTATAAGCACACAAAGAGATATAACAACTAATTGATGTCTTAGGAAGTCAAAATTAAATGTTCAGAAAAATATACCATTTAAAAGCAAAGGTCTGTTTACAAGATGTTAGGATCCGTTAATGGACCTTTCACAGGGTATCTTTTCTTGAAAACTGACCCTTCACTAATTATTTTAACTTGAGAACGGACCCTTCACAAAATGGTTTTTCTTTTAATCGGACCCTTCATAAATTTGTTTATCTTCATTATGGTTCTGTTAATCGAATACACCCTTTCCAGGGCAGAAAACGAGAATGATGGATGTAAATGAATTAAGTTTTGTCTTCGGCAAACGATTCTTCCATTATTCGTCCGAAATGAATATTCTGAGTTCAGCAGCATAGGCATAATACCAAATATTTAAGTGTTGCATCTCTAATTTAGAATTGCTGTTTATTTTTAAGAAATTAAATTTTTTTAATTATAATTTTACAGTGTCAAGCATAATCTTGTATCTATTACAATTTAAAAACTCCTTGAAAAAGTTTTTAGCAATAACGGGACCCTAATTTCACAAATTCATAAAAATGGACCCTGGTTGAAAGAATGTGAGTAATTTTTTCACAATTTCACGAAAACCGGAACGGTCAGAAAATGTCTGGACAGACCCCTGAAAAGAAGCATGCGATCTGTCTAGTGGATCCATAACTTGGTTTTTAAATCACAAGCAAACCTGCTTGCTGTATTTGGGAGAAAAATTTCCGGAGCAATAAATGTAAGTAGCTTATGGAGACAACGTAATTTTGAATAATATATGCTATTCGAAGAAGCTGATATCAAATATGCTTGAAGCTTGTGTGTCACTGTTGTATGGATCCTTCTTCCTTGACATTTAAGATAAATTATTATCCAATGAGAACTAGGGTTGGAAGTAGGTCTAAGATCAAATGGCTTGACTGTAGAAGAGAATTTGAAAATACTGAGAATTATTGGAGAACAATCACAAAATGGAGAAAGATTCTATTGTACGCCCTAATCCACAAGTCTGTGGCAGAATTTTTTCGAGCTCTCTGCGACAAAACTCTAGCAGTAATATCTTTCTGCAAGATACTTTTATTCAAAACAATCATGTATGTTACTAATTCAAAATAGCAAAAACGCTGTGTTTATGAAAAAAATAAATATAAATAAATTTTTATTCTAATATTATGGTTGCATACCTGCCAAGTCACCTGTTTTTTTAACAAAGACTCCTGTATTTTACGACTATTTCCTGTTTACCTGTATATTCTCAAATTTCTCCGTATTTTCTGGTGAAATTTAAAAAATTAAAAAAAAAATTGGCAATAAAGTACCCGCTGATGGCAAAAATACTGTACTGTAGTTTGTTGAGTGTTAATAAGTTTAAGTATAACAGTTTGACAGTTCTATGGGATAACGACGTTTGACAGCATTGGCAGTTCTATGGGATAATCCCTAAGTACCAAAATAGGTTGCAAATAGTAGTCAGAGATTCTTAAATTTTCTTTTCGTGAATTAAGTATTTATTTTGTTTGAATTAAATGGTTTGATAAGAAACACTTATAAATTTTTATGAATGCATATCCATTTCATAACTTATTCAATGATTTGGTTATGATAAATAGTTTATAATTTTCATGCTTTTACTACCTTTTTTCATTGTAAAATTTAATTTATTTTTATTTGAAATATTAAATATGTTCTGGATTATTGATTTGATATAAATATTAATGGTTAAGGAATCCTGATTCTTTAAACCCCATATGATTCTTGTTTGCCTTTGTAACTAGGTTAAAATATATCTGTAGGAAGATAAACTGTTTCAGAAATTTAAAATTTTTTTAATTTTTGTAAACAGTTAAAATATACTACAGTATAATTAATTTTTAATCAAAATTTAACTGATTAATTAATATATAAAATGATACAAGTTTTTAGAAAATTATTTAAGGTTAGATTATGAATTTCTTACTTTTGCTTTCTTGTAAGTTGTACATTCATAAGTTTTATTTTATAGAAAAAATGTGAATCTTATTGTATTTTTTATTACAGCTCATACCTTAAATTATCTGAAATTTGTGCACAAATACTTTTAACAACTTTTTTAAACCTTTGTAAGTGAAGTAACTTATGAAGAAATGTTTGTTATGAAGTTTAATTTTATTTATCTAGTTGACTGGCTTATAATTTATTTCACCCTTTCAAATTTCACACATAACATATATTTTGAACTGTCTAAACATTGTTTTAACAGTATTTCATTCTTATTTAGACGAAAGGTACATCAAGTTTTGGTAAACGAAGGAACAAGACTCACACCCTTTGCAGGCGTTGTGGTCGTAGCAGTTATCACATCCAAAAGTCATTGTGTGCACAATGTGGATATCCTCATAAAAGATTAAGACATTGTGAGTTTTTTTTTCTGCTTCAATTTGTCAATAGAATTGAATGGGCTATTTAAATCATGTTTAATTTTTATGTTAGAATTGAACAATTCTAAAAGTTTTATATAATTGTAAAATATTTGTTCAACTTTTGTTATAAGGGGTGATTGTATTATGGGTGTACTTGGAATTTAGGGTTTTTGTGTTCATCTCCCAGATTTATTTAGTAACCAAGTGATTTTAATTGTAATATCGTGGAATTCCAAGTTTCTTGAAACCATTAGTCTGTAGGCTTTTGCTAATCCATAACATATGTTTTACATATTTTTTACGTGAATAAGTTCTAACACAGCGTTAGAACTTATTCATGTAAGAAAGGTCTGAATAAATAAAGTGATCTGCATTCATATTCATGTATTTTATTAGCTCAATTTCAATATAATATTTTTTCAGTTTGGTATCTTTGTGTTTTTAAAATCAATACCACAGTTTTTATTCATGCATTTTTAAATTCCAATATTGCGATTGGATTTGTATTCCAACGTTTGCACTGAATATTTAACATTGATTTTCGTATTTCTATGGGCTACGCATAGCAATTCATATTCATGTGATTTTAAAATGCAATATTGTAATTCTCGTAAGAACTAAGATTTTCTTAGATTAGTTACTGTATTTATATTCTTTGTTGGTGGGTCATAGAATTATAGATCTTACTTCAAAAAATTTTAAATACTGAAGATGAATAGTATATATATAAAGGGATATTTTGTATATACAGTATTCAGGGTTTTTTAAATTATTGTTATTATCACACCTGTGTTTCATTGATGACCTGCAAAGTAATAGATAATGATGTTATACATCTTTCGGGGCTGAAACTTTATGTAGAATAGTTCTTGCTGAATCTATTACTTCTTTTTTTGTCAGTGTAAGAATTTGCTTTAGCTTTCTTTAAAAAAATTAGTTTTGATTGAACGTTAATGATTAATATGAATATTTATTAGCTTATGATGCTTACAAGCATATGTCTGAAAATATTGTTGAAATTTTTTTACTGAAGCTTGATAAATCTATGTTTTCAGAGGTATTGGTAAAATTGCTAATCATAAAAATTTGTGTTAACTATCTCTCAAGTCAATATTCTATCAACAGTTTTTATCCTTCAATAGCTCTTTTTACTGCATAGCATTCTGTAATATCATGGTCCTGATTTTTAATTTTCTATGAGTCATGTAAGTTTTTCAATCTCGGAAAGACACCATGTCCTTACTAATATTATTTCTTTCTCTTTCAAAGTTTTAATTTTTTGGTTTGTCTTTCAATTCAGGTTAATAAATTTTTTTCAATCAAAATGTATTTTAAAGGTAATTTAATTATAAATCATATTTCAAAAAATTATGTTAATTACGAAATATGTATAGTAAAGTAATATCTTGGACATAAAATTTTTATGGTTTTTCAGTTGGTGTCACTACCACTCCTGTGTTACTGTGTCAATCAGCAAAGTAGTGGATTATGATGTTATACATCTTTCGGGACTGAAACTTTATGTAGACAAGTTCTTGCTGAATCTATTATTTTTTTTTATTAGTGGACGAATTTGTTTTATTTAAAAAATTAATTTTGATTAAAAGTTATTGATTTATATGAATGCGTGTAGACTTATGATGCTTACAAGCATATGTCTGAAAATATAAGACGTAAAGTGATATCTTGCACATAAAATATTCAGGATTTTTCATTTTGTGTCACTATCTCCCCTGTGTTACTGTGTCAATCAACAAAGTAGTAGGTTATGATGTTATACATCTTTCGGGACTGAAACTTTATGTAGACAAGTTCTTGCTGAATCTATTACCTTTTTTTTATTAGTGTAAGAATTTGCCTTGGTTTTTACTAAAAATTCATTTTGATTGAAAGCTATGATTTATATGAATTTTTATTAGCTTGTGATGCTTACAAGCATATGCCTGAAAAAAGTGTTGATAATTTTTTCCTGAAGCTTGATAAACTTAAATCAATGTTTTCAGTAGTATTCATGAAATAGGAAAGGCATTTTCAAGTCATAGAAATTTATGTTAACAATCTTTCAGATCAACATTCTTCTCATTTATTCTTATAATGTATAAGTTAGTGTTTTTTATCAACAGTTAAAGTTCTTTTTGGAGCATAGCATGCTCTAATATCATGGTCCTGGGTTTTAATTTTCTAAGAGTGAATGTAAGTTTTACTATCGGACAAAGACTTGTCTTTGTTACTTTTCTTTCTTTCAAAGTCACCTTCTTTTGGTTTGTCTTTCCATTCGGGTTAATTGGTTTTTTTCAATAAAAATGTATTTAAAGGTAGTTTAATTGAATCTTATTTTAAAAAATGTATGTTTAGTTAAGTGATATCTTGTACATAAAATATTCAGGGTTTTTCACTTAGTGTCACTATCATCCCACTGTTACATTGACAATAAGCAAAGTAGTAGATAATGATGTTATACATCTTTCGGGACTGAAACTCTATGTAGACAAGCTCTTGCTGAATCTATTACTTTTTTTTATTAGTGTAAGAATTTGCCTTTGTTTTCTTTTAAAAATTAATCTTGAAAATTATTGATTTATATGAATATCTATAAGCTTGTGAGCATATGCCTGAAATAAAGGTTGAGAATTTTTTTATTGAAGCTTGATAAATTTAAATTAATGTTTTCAAAGCATATGCAAATAATCATAGAAATTTGTATCAATCTCTCAATGAATATTCTTCTAGTTTTATTCTTGTAATATATAAATTGATGTTTTTTTTTTATCAACAGTTTTTATTCTTCAAAAGTTCTTTTAACAGCGTTCTCTAATATGGCCCTGGGTTTTAATTTGCTACCAATTTACAATCCGGAAAAAGACTCAGACTGTCCTTGCTTTTATTTCTTTTTCAGTTTCCATTTTTTTGGTTTGTCTTAATTCAGGTTAATTATTATTTTTTAATCAAAGTGTATTTAAAGGTATTTTCTTTTCGCATAATTTTGTTTTAATATGTATGATGAATAAGATACTTTGGTCCGTGTTACTGATTGATGATGCTTAGTATTTATCTGATTGTATTACTTCATTTTTGACACAATCTTTTATAGGTTTATTACACAAGTTTTCATTGTTTTTATATATAACTTTAGAAAATACAGCCAAACTTAAGTTTCATTTAATTAAATTTGGTTATTTAAATATTAAGTTTAGTTTTTACCATGATGAGAATAGTATCGCCCCAGACTGAAACGTGCTGTTGAGTGATTTTCTCTGATTTAACTTATCAGTGCTAAAGATAGGCTTATAATTTAAATTTAAGTAATATGGTTCTGAGTATTTGTGGAATTCTATTCATGTACAGACTTATTTTTAGTACAAAATCAGACTTATTTTTCACCTCAGAAATTCATTTTCCTTAAGCTTATTTTTCATTCCAAGAATGTTCCAGAATCTTTCATGAAAATGCCATCACCTTTAATCATGTTTTGTTATCCCTGGAGAGAAAAAAAAATAATAAATTGGAATCTGTAGGCTGATGAAAAAGAGTTCATTGATCACTTATAAGGATAACTATTTTTTCAATACTGATATGTATACACTGTTTTTCATGCATCTGGGGGTAGTTAAAAATATTGTAATTTGATTTTGTTGGAATGAACATAACTCAAGGAACGTGATTTCAAAGTTTTTATTTATTTATTATTTTTTGTGTGTGTTTTGTTTTACTCTGGTGCGTATTGGGAAACCTGAAACAAACTTGTAATAGAGATAAATATATAAGCTAGTAAGTTTTGTAATTTTTAGGACTGCTGCATGATATTGTTAAAAGAAAAAGCTGTAATGCATGTTTATTCTAAAATTTTATAAGGGAGAATTAAGGGTCATTGACTGTGCAGATTAGTTGTTTCTATGATTTGTTTATTTCTTTGTTTAGATTGTTTTAAATGATTCTAATCGATTTATTCATTCATTTAATAATTTTTAAAATTGTAAACTGTGAGGAGTTGTTTTTTTTTTTTTAGTTGCATTTATGATTTATAAAACATTTTCCAGTTAGATCTGTTTTAAAATTTATCAATGAAATCATGATTTAAAAGCAGTATTAAATTAAATTTTAAGTAATTGCAGATTCACCATGGGAAATATATTAAAAAATTTAAAACTTTTATTTATTTGATAATTTAAATTGTAATTTTTATTTTAATTAAATTCCTTATTTAGAAATAATTATTCTAGAAATTTGTTATTTAGAAATAATAGTTTTATGTTGTCTCACTAGGTTTGCTCTTTATGTAAGATCACTTCGAGTTAATGTTAGAACAAAGTTTCAAGTATTCTCTAGTTCAATGAGAAGTAGTCAAATTTTAATTGGATACTTGTAATGCTGAAATCACGTTATTGTGCATGGCTTGTTACTAATACAGCTTTTAGGTTTGGTTTAACACCATACTGACTTAATTTTGGGGTGGGTTGGAATACATTTTTTTCCTCCAAAGAAAAAGAAAACTTATTTGCCATTTAAACCAGATTTTTTTTGTTTAAGTTAGTTTTTTGCTTATTAATTTCCTTGCAGCTTACAGTTCTTAAAAAAAGTGTTTTTGGTGATATTTAAATAAATATTGGAGTGATATTGTGGATAAGTGCCTAACTCCAGTGCCAGATCAGATTGGCAGTTGTGGTATAAATAAATAACGCTCCTAATTCATGCAGATACCCAATTGTAATAAAAATGTGCATGTGTTATAAAATTAGCCAATGTAATTCGTGATTTAATATGTAATGCTAGATGATTACTAAGCTGTCGTTATTTTTCACTCAAGATTGTATTAAAAGAACTAAAGGCTTAAACTGTTTCATTTTAAGATAGTGTGGTGTCACATAACTTTTTGATGTTTAATCCTAAAGATGCAATGTATGGTTTTTAAATTCTCTGTAGCTTTTATGTTTTTTTTCTCCTTTTGTCATTGTTTCAATTCTACTTGTTTTCCCAGATAACTGGAGCGTGAAGGGTAAACGTAGGAAGACAACTGGTACTGGAAGACTAAGACATCTGAAAAAAGTTTGGAGAAGATTTAAGTATGTATTGAACTATTTCTAGTTACTTTTTTCTAATTATATTAAGAATCTTTGTTGCATTGGCTGTCCACTCTTTCAATTTACCTGGAAAATATTCATTTGAGTTTTGCTTTTTAATCAGATTTTAATTAAAAGATGCCAGCGTGATTTTATCAGGCATTTTTATGCATAAAGGCTACTTGCAAATTTTGTAATATTTACTGATTTTATTTGTGTGAATATGAATCTCAATAATGTGATTCTTGAACCACAGGAATACGAATTTTTAAAACTGCACGAATATGAATCTGTTTCATTTTAAGATAGTGTGGTGTCACATAACTTTTTGATGTTTAATCCTAAAGATGCAATGTATGGTTTTTAAATTGCAAGTGTTTGATTTTTGTGTAATACTAAATAATTTACTAGGGTGACAAGTTTTTCGCAAACATCGTCCTGTAACATATCTGGTCATCAAAGGCCTTAAATGCAAGATCTTTAAGTCTGTGTTATTAATTATTATGTCTAGTGGATGGGTAGTTTTAAATTAAAAAGCTATGCGTAAAGGTAGATACAATTGCATGTGAAATGTTTTTTGTTTTCTTCCTCTTCTGTTATAATTATAGTCTTCTTCTTTTTCCAGTCATGGCTTCAGAGAAGGTGGTCAAGCTAAACCTCAAAAACACGGTGCTGCTGCTGCTGCAAGTGTATCAAAATAAATGGATTTGTAAATAAAAAAAATATAACAAAAATGTTTTTTTTTATTGAAAATTCAATGCTCTGTCTTATTTTTCAGTTTAACATAGTCTTAAGCATTAATAAATGGGGATTTTCCGTGGTATAATTCTAAAACTTCTAATAATATATACTTGCAAAACATACTAGTTCAAACTAAATAATTGTCTGGCTGCTCAAAGAATCCAGATTCAGTGTTAGAAGAATTTTTAGATTTTTAAACCAATAGGGCTATGGGTTATTCATTTCTTTAAAGTTTTATTTAGTTTTCATTATGAAACAGGTTTCATGTTTTGTTATCAGTATTTTTCTTCCTTTTCCATGAAGTGTACGAGATTTTATAATAGCTGTACAGCACTGGTACATATCAGCATTAATCTTTTATTTACATTAGTGTGCCATTTTTGTTTCCTAGTTGTTCATTATTTATGATAATCATGATTCACATATTTTTTGTCAGATCCAAAAAAAGATGAAAAAATTCCTGATTTTATTCATTTATGATGTATTAAACGACTATTTTATTGGTCAAATGCAATTATTGTAGGTAATAAATAGCTATAGGTAGGTCCTATTTCATAGTATATTGTAATGAATTTGGTTTTTACTACAGGGTGGCCACCCACTTTGAAAACCTGGAATTTTTTTTCTTTGATATTCTTTCAATGTTAACTGAAATGCTAACTTAGACTAAACAGTTTAAATATTATCAACTTAACGATACTTTGCTTGCGTCAAAATTTGCTCCATTATAACAATGTTCAACTAGAATGCCACCTAACATTCCATGACATATATTCCATTCGAATAGTTGTCCCAGTGTTACTAAAGGAATGTAGAAACCTTTGACCTCTATGGAGACTATGGGACTACAATTTAGGAAAGGCAAAGATAGTGGTGGACGTGGAAGAAGGGGTTAGGATATTTGCTTCTGTATTTAATTTCTGTCTGTCGGCTGAATCCGTTTATTGTTCAAGTTTGTTCTGATGCTTCAGTGGTAATTTTTTCTATTTTGACAAAAATATTAAAATTTTTTTTGTATTTTTAACTTTATAAAATTCTCAAAAAATTTGTTGGTTGGTCTCTTTTTCTAAAAGCTTTTGTGCTCCCATTCAAAGAAATCTAAATTATTTTTTTCTGAGCAAACCAACCAATCACACATTTTTTTAC
The DNA here is from genome assembly GCA_949128135.1 of Parasteatoda lunata. Taxonomy (NCBI): domain Eukaryota; kingdom Metazoa; phylum Arthropoda; class Arachnida; order Araneae; family Theridiidae; genus Parasteatoda; species Parasteatoda lunata. The sequence continues at coordinate 9,016,168 of OX421973.1, read as the reverse complement.
AATCGCCAACAGCTATATTTGTCTACAAATTGTTGCATTACTACTATTTTTCTTCATTTTATTTTACCTTTTATAACCTATTTCAATTTTAAAAAAAGAGCTTTTTTCAAGAACGAACTATATATTAATATTTAATTTTACTGTTTTGTTGATAAATATTTGGCTTTTGGTTCAAAATTCGAATTTTATAGTTAACACAATATCAAACGTAAATGTTGCTAGCATTCCAGAGATATTTCCGAAACTATTCCTCCTATTACCATAAAAAACTGACAAAGACTAAGAAATGTATAGAAAACATTAGATGATGTATAAGCATAAAACATAATTTTTTAAAATTCATATGTTTAGTAGGAAGGAGAACGAAACCTTGTCTTTTAGTTTTCACTGTACAAGATTCTAATCGTTAAAACAAAAACAATTACCTTTGCTAACCTAAAAGCCCATGTTTTTAGGAATTCATTAAATATTTTAATTTCAAATAACAAAAAAAGTATAGCATATAAAGAATTTTATCTTTTTTTCCCCTGTAGTACAACAAAACATTTATTTGTGACATTTATTTTTGTATGAATCTTTTTATATAATATTGCTAATTAAAAACGTTATTTAAAAAGTAAACTTGAGATATTGGTTTAAAAAATGATCAATGAATTTTATAAAAAGCACCGCTAAGATAAAGTACTGTATGATACAATACAGCTTTATATTGAAATGTAAATACAGTTTCTCACAAAAGTGTTGGTACACTTATGACTTTCAATGAAATAAGACTATCCATTAAATAAAATGAATATTTCAGAATGGATATTTACTAATAAATCCAATTCTTAACAAAACTATATGGAATTAAAAACTAAGCAAAAGTTTATTTTAAAGAAATAAATCTTCAAAAAGTAACGAAAACTTTATCCCACAAAAGTCATCGTACACTTTCAAAAAAAAAAAAAAAAATATCCGTCTATTAGCAAATATTCTGATTTTCATTAAATTAACATTTTGCCTCAAATCTTCGCCCTCAGGCCTTCATGGTGATTTCTTCTGCTTTTTTCTATTTTGTGCAGGATAGAGGAAAATATATTCCCCGATAGCAACATCGCTAAAAATTACGGTGTGCGCGAACCAAAACAGCAATTACCCATGAAATGGCAAAATCGGAGAGGAAATATATCTTTGATACCATTAGACAAAATGTTTTTTCACTTTCTATAGATGGCAGTTTTTTTTAAATAATGCTAAATCTGCAGTTTTAAAACAGTAGCCGTTAAAAAGAAAAAAAAAAAAAACATTTATAAAGTACGATTCATTATTGACATACAGTAAGACCCCGCTTAACGCGTAGGATACGTTCCATCAAAGTAGAGCGTAATGCGAAGCAGTGCTTAACGAGGCTATCTTAACATGTAAGTAATGGGGTTAGGGAAAGATGGATAGAAAATTGGTTAGATATTAAATTTAATAATTATGATTTTTTAAAAAAGATAAAACCAAACATTTATTTCTTACGAAAATTAAAACAATATAAACGAATATACGTACTTATAAAAACAAATAAAATTCTAAGTCATTCAGTCTATTTTGTGTTTCCAATTTTCTGCCTTTTTGTCAAAAAGGCATCTAATGTAGTTAGTGTTTTCCTTTTGCGTTCTGTTAGAAGTTGTTGATAAGTGGATAAAGCATCTATAACACTCCGTTTTGCTTTTGAACTCTTGTCAAAATTTGGATAGTTTTCAACAAATTGGTCCCTAATTTCAGTTACAATGGTCAAACTCCTTTTTACAAACGCCATCGAAAGTTCTTTTTGCTCTTCTTCGAAATCACTACTATCAATATTTTTGTTTTCTTCCTGCTCAGTTAATTCCTTGAGCTCATCATTAGAAAGACTAGCTGCTGTTTCTTGAACTATTTCTTCGACGTCTTCAACATTTACCTCATCTAAACCGGTTTGTTTTGCTAATTCCACTATTTCATCCATATCGACAGAGTGTCCAATGTCTTCTCTCTTACTTAAATCTGGCCAAATGTTCTTCCATACTCCTTTCAAAGATCTTTCTGTAATCTCATTCCAAGAAAGGTTTATGTTTTCTACAGCATTTATGATATTGTAGTTTTTCCAAAATTCTCTTACTGAGTGCTTCTCTTCTCCGTCTATTTTGTCAAACATCTGCTTTAATGTTCGCCGCAAGTAATAAGCCTTAAAATTGGATATAACGCCTTGGTCCATTGGTTGGATTAAGGCAGTTGTGTTAGGTGGCAAAAAAACCACTTCGACTGAAATGCATGTTGTTAAGTCTGATAAATTTGTTGGGTGGCTTGGAGCATTATCAATTAATAGTAGTGCTCTTTGTTCAAGTTTTTTAATTTCGCAATAACGTTTAACAGACTGGCAGAAATGTTCAGTGAACCACCAATCGTGTAAAATTTTCATAGTTATCCATGATTTTTTATTTGACTCCCAAATTACAGGTAAAGTTGATTTAGATATGCCTTTCATCGCTCTTGGGGTTTTTGGAGTGGTAAACAAGTAGTGGCTTTAATTTGAAATCTCCGCTTGCGTTACCACCCAGTAGAAGTGTTAAGCGATCTTTTGCGGCTTTAAATCCTGGTGCTCGTTTCTTTTCACGGGATAGTAATGTTCGTTTTGGCATTCTTTTCCAAAACAGGCCTGTTTCATCAACATTAAAAACCAATTCTGGAGGATAGTTTCCTTGTTCAATTATTGTTTTTAATGTCGGTGGGAATTCAGCCGCCGCTTTCGTATCACCACCTGCTGCTTCTCCTGTAATCTTTATGTTGTGAAGATTATTTCGATTTTTAAATCTATTAAACCATCCTTGACTAGCAACGAAAGTTTCACTTGCCTCAACCTGAATGCAATTAAAAATTCTTCGAGCTTTTTCCATTATGATAGATTGGCTTAATGGCATATTGCGTTCAATTTCGTGGTCAATCCATACAGACAATCGTTTTTCCATTTCCTCTATAATGTTATTTCTAGTACGGGTAATTCTAGTTGCAGAGCCTGACGCAGTTGCCGATGACAGTATTTTTTCTTTATTTTTAAGAATTGTCCTTATTGTTGAAGTTGCCAAATTCAATGCAGCACTAATTTGAGATTGACGTTCACCAGAATCTAATCACTTGCATTTTAGTTTCCAGTGAAATGCTTTTTCTGGTTGCTTTCTTTTCTTGTTTTTCATTATCACCCATGATAAAAACTAAAGATCATAATATTTGTAACTCTCTTAATCGTTATAGTATTATATAAATTTATATATATTTACAATAATGTCAACAAATGTTTCAAATGATAAAAATGAGTCCGTACAGCACCGCACCTAGCAAGAAACACAACTACACTGTTTCAGATATGTTATGTACATATTTGGGGGAAACCCCGGGTTGAAATAAAAGAGCGCTAAACCGAAACAGCGTTAAGCGGGGTCTTACTGTATTTTGTTAATTTTGAACCTCTTCCTAAATTTTAAAAAATCAAAAGATGTGTTTTAATAAAATTCTATAGAACCTTAAATTTTTTTAGTAAGAACACGTATCTTTATTAGTCAGTGTCAGAATCTTATTGTGGTCTATTTTATGTAATGTAAATAATATATTTTGAAATAAACTTCTTGTAGGAAATGTGAATTAGGTTTAATTTTCAATATTGCGCTATGTCGTGATACAGAAAGAGTCCCCTGCTTTTTTATTTTCTAAGGTTGGCAGGTCTGCATTTAATAGAGTTTCCTTTCACATCTACGATAGCTTTCAAACGATTGTAAATAAATGTAACTAGTATTTTTTTTTTTTTTTTCGCGGGTGAAATTCGAGCAGAATATTTTTATTAAATTTTACAACACTCAATTGTGAATTTATGAATTTTTCCACAAATTTTATAATTTTAATCTCTGATATGAAGTCCTTCTTTAAAGCATTTTACGAGGGGCACCCAGAAAGTAAGTTTCCCCATTTTTTTAAAAAAAAGAACTCCTACTTTCAGGAACACATTTATTATCAAAGAGTACAACAGTGTTTTAACTATTTATCAACATAGCGACCACAAGAATTGACACACTTGTCGTATCGAAAAAACAACTTCTGTATCCCTCTGCCGTAGAACTTTGCCACCTGTGAATGGAACCAGCGTGTGACAGACGTCTTCAGCTTTTCGTTGTTGCCAAAACGCTCACCGGAGGACAGGAATTTCTTGAGGTGCAAGAAAACGTGAAAATCGCGCTGGGAGCAAGATCGGGGCTGTAGGGTGGATGATCAAATAACTTCCAAAGAAACTCCGTCAAAACAGATTGGTCGAGCTGCATGTGGACGAGCGTTGTCAATGAGGAGCACAAAGCTGCAGAAAGCATTCCATGTCTCTTGTTTTGAATGGCACGTCGCAATTTTTGCAGTTCCGTTGAAGATGTCTGTCACACGCTGGCTCCATTCACAGGCGGCAGAGGGATACAAAAGTTGACATTACGATACGACAAGTGTCTCAATTCTGGTGGTGGCTATGTTGAAAAATAGCTGAAACATTGTTGTACTTGTTGACAATAAATATGTTCCTCAAAATGTGAGTTCTTTTATTAAAAAAAATAGGGAAACTTACTTTCTGGATGACCCTCGTATCACATATTACAGCGCAACAGCACACAATAAGCTAATTTTAAAGTATTCATTACTGATTTACCTCGTATGATGACAAGTAATCAACTTTCAAATTTGATCTATTATTTTATTACAACCACGATCCGTTTTTAAATGATGAAATAAAATATTACGGAATTGGCAAGCAAAAGTTAAAATATAATTTTGCTATCAAAAGTTTGGTACCAAAATGCTCAATTAAATGTAAATAATAAATAAAAATTTAAATGAAAAATAATTAAACAAATAAAATTAAAGCAGTTGACGATAATTTTACTTCTAAAATCCGAAAACATTTAAGTGTATGATGACTTTCGTGGGGTAAAACTTTCCTTACTATTTGATTATTGATCTTAACTTTTGCTTTGCTAAACTAAATATTCCATATAGTTTTGCTAAGAATGGATCTTATTATCAAATACCCATTCTGAAATGTTAATTTTAATTAATGAATTTCTATTTCAATAAAAGATATAAGTGAATGAACACTCTCGGGAGCCACTGTAATTATAAAAATTTATTGATATATACGATTTTCTTGATATATACGATGATATATACTCGAAACGATTTTCTTTTGCTTAATGAAAATATATCAAACAATACTTATCTAAGGTTTTATTGGTCATTCTGTTTTTGCCATTTGATAGATACACTTTGAGCAAAAACTACTAAAAATAACACATTGAAAAAATTCTATTAAATTAAAACACTATATTCTACAAGGTAAACATTATTTTCTCCACGTTTATTATTTCTTCTATAAACATTATTTCTTCTTTTTTAAAAATTAATGTTGTACCAAAACATTAAAAAATAAAAACTTGCCAAATTGTCAAAATAAATTACTTTTTATAGATGGCATGTTAAAAATATAGCATTTTGAATAAAATATTTTATAATATCGACACTTTTCTTGAACACATCCTACACTATGTAAGAAAGAAAAAAAAATAAAATTAAAAAATAATTCTAAAAGCCACGTTTTTGTGGTGGAGAATAATAATTAAAAAATAAAAATTTGAAAAACGTGGGGCGCATGAAATACATATACACTTTTCCTTCTCATACACATCCACATATACATGCATATACACAAACATATTCCACATGCACATCCGCATTCAGATACAATTGCACATATACATCATATTCTCATGAACACACATACACACACTAATATAACATTACTGTTATGTAATTCATGCGCCCCACGGTTTTCAAATTTTTATTTTTTAATTATTATTCTCCCCTACAAAAACGTGGTTTTTGAAACTATTATTTTTTATTTTGATTTTTTAAAAATATTTTTTAGTCCTTTTTTTAAATTAAAATTTTTTTCATTTATTATTTTATATTTTTTTAAAATTATAATTTTTAAATTTTTATTTTTCAATTATTAATTTCCACTACAAAAAACGTGGTTTTTAAAAATACATTTTTTTATTTAGATTATTTTCTGCTTTTTAGTTTCGTGTTTAAAGAAATTTTTTAAAAAATTTTTATTTTTCTATTCGCGATTGCAACACTCGAGTACGCCATCTAGCGGGAGACTGTAAGTATCGGGCATTAGCCATTTTCTTAGCAGAAAATAGGAAGCAAAAATTCCCTAAGGAAAAGGTAGAACTTCTTGAAAAAACTAACCAGAATATGCCAAACATTGAAGAAGAACAAGCCAAGCATTTAAAGAACAATTTCTCAATAATTTTTACCTTTCTATTACCAACAACATAACTTCGGATTTCATGATTACTTGCTGTTACAGATGTGTGAATTACGGTAAAATAATTTTTTCTGTCTTCAATTCATTACAAATTAAAAGGAAGTCAGCATTGCTTTCGTCATTCCAATGAATTAAGTGAATTCAGAACTGTAATAGTTATAGAATATTCTTCTTCTTTATAGAATAGTATATATTTCTGTATCTATATAATTCGGAAAATAACAATAAAGAATCATCCGAACTACTTGAAATAGTTTCATTTGTGCCGATTATTAATAATTTTTTATCGTTTTCTTTGGCAAGTATTTTTTAGTTTTGAAAGAATTATTTCAACTAGAATTCAGCTATTCTGTTTTCAAGCTACATATTCAAATTCATATCGAGATCTTACAATTATAAAATTTTGATGTGTGGTATGTTATCTAAAAGTAATGAAGGGATAATCTATGCATATATTATTTGAAAATAAAATTTTCAAACGAAGACCATTTCATTTGGAATTCTGCGGATTTATAAAACAGGTGAGTGTTATGATTTTTATAATAAAAAATTTGCTTGTAAATATTTTTTTTTATTTGATGATAGTTCTCTGCAGAATGGTTTTTTACGTCCGATTAAGAACTATAAGAATAAAAAAAAAGAAACATGAAAGTTCTTATTTCAATATAAAGAATTTTTAAAATCGTTTTTTATCCTAAGAATTCTTTATTTTACGTTTTTTAGTTTATAAGATTTTGATAAAAATTGTTGTCAAAATACCTTTTTTGAAAAATTAAATGGTATAGCATTATGTGTTTATGTATACTTCTTGTATATTCTAATGTTTGAAGTAATATGATTCAGAAAAGTATGGAAGAAAAATTCGGTACTTACGTATTAACCACAGCTACAGATTTGGCAGATTTTTAAGTGCCGCCAATCTACACTTAAAATTTTTGGAAAAAGTCTTAAAATAAAACACTTTGTTTAAAATCAAAGTAAGTCAATCGGATTTCGGTGGAAAACGGGCCGATATAGAGTTTAGCATAGATTCAAAACAAACTTTTCTCTCACCTGATTCTATAGCCATTATGAACTCTAATAAATAAGATTCAAAATGAAATAACATTTCCAAAACGGACGTTTACTAAGATAAAGTTTCATGTTATGGACATTGGTAAATTTTCGTTATATTTCACTCCATAAAATATTTCGCTCCTAAAAAAATAAAATTGCATTTTGTTTTGTTTTTGGCAAGTCCCAAAGACGCATTTTCGTAACACTAAAAAATGGCGACAAAAAAAGAATGGTTCTTTTTTTTTGTTTCGTAAGCATTCTTTATTTTACGTTAAAATTTAAATGGGCCTTTCATGTTATGTTTAGTAAAACTATTTCTCAGGCATTAGGTTTGAATTCTTATAAGAATATACCTATTTTTTTCTCTTTATTTACAAATATTTTTCCGATGTGTTCTGGATGTTCCTTCCCTAAAAAAAAAGAGATACCATTTTGTTTTCGTTTGCATAAGAAAGAAAACAAAAATTTTTCTTTTTTAAATTTAATCAGCCACAATAAAGATGGAACGTTACAATGCTACATTAAAGACGTCTCCAGTGTAACTGAATGACTGTTCATATGGAAATCACAGGGATTCGGCACATACAACAACGCCCCCTATAGTTCGTTGCGATCGCGAATTATTATTCTTCACTACAAAAACATGGTTTTTAAAAGTATATATTTTTATTTAGATTATTTATTTAGAAAAATGGTGTATAGATTTTTGAAATTTTGTTTGGTTGGTTGTCAAGCTATGGATCCTTCTTGTGTTTCATAAAATTCAAACATAAGAGTGAAAAAAAAAAAAAAATCAAAATTTTTCTAATCCTACTCGCAAAGGAAGAGTGCTTGATTTAAAATTTCAGTGCTTTTAAAATAGGTGTAACCGTTATTTTGTTTTGCCTGAAAAAAAATTACAATCCAATTTATATCAGCTGCACCATTCCGTCCTGTCTGAATATTTTCTAAACAGTTTTAGTGTGTAAGGTCGGTTATTCGTTGGAAAGCACTACGAGCTGGAGAATCACCATTTTGGTCATCAGGTTCGTTTGGTCCTTTTGACAGAGCCGGAATAACGCGAATAACATCTTGTGTAATTAATCGAGCAAATCTTTTTACTATTACATCTTTATAGAGTGGGTTATTTGCAATAAGCCAATCAAGCGCCTTGTAGACTCGATCTGGTGATATGTTAGTCTCTTGTTACATTTAAGTTCTGCAGAGTTTCACTCACTACAATAATTCCTATATCTGAGCTCGATCGAGGAAGCATTTCAGGCAGTTTTTCACTAACTTCAAAGATATCGAAAGCAAATAATGTGGCATGTCCTTTAAAACCGTATTGGCCAAATCTGCCTGGAAATTTAATAACTTTGATGTACGGAATGATGCGGTGAAGTAAATGTCGTTCTGGTTCAGTTACTGCTGCAATTTCACCAGGAATATCACCTGGTAGCAAGTTATTCCAATACGCCTTTTAGATGAAGCATGACTTTTTGAGCTTTTCAAGTTTGAGCGACAAGTTCCGGTGGCAAGTATGGCTTTGCTGACGTTAAACGATATTTAGCTATTTGATTAGGGTAGCATTTCTTCTGGAAGATATCATAGCACTTGTCGCAATAAGTGTCTATGGTTGAGTAGAAATTTGCCCCTTGATTCTCGCGAAGTTGTGATCACGGTTGATTGCCAAGCTGGGCGATGTTGAAACCCAATCGTGATTCTGATTGGTTTAGATTTTAGAGTTATTTTTAAATGTTCAACGGTATATGTAATGTTAGAGGTACATTAGTTCTACGTTGGATACCGGTTGGTAAGGTTACTTTTGCTTCTGGTCAATAAGATTGAAGGTATGTTGGCAGTCATGAAAAGGGACTTAAGAAAAAAATATCACCTCCAGTCCGGTGACACAGACGCCATTTTCGATTCGTATTTCGCCAAATTTATGTGGCGATGGAGGTACGCAGATTCTATTCATGATAAATTTAGATAGTATCTAACTGCTATTAGAGAATTCTGTGCACCTAAATCTGGGGATATTTAAGCTTAATGAAGCTGAGCTTACTCCATTAATTTTTGTTTCAATTCAAAATGCATTTTATTGGGTTTAGTAATTTTGCTTATATTGGGTTCATTGCAATTTTATAAAGTTTTGGCCGATATTTTGTTGAAATTTTACAATGTTTTATTTAAAAATATCATTACGTTTTGGCCTCCATTTCTGTTACCACGGTGTTCCGCGCATACAGTAATGGCGCCAAACATAAGTCGCCAATTTCGCTAAGGGGCACCCTCAATTATATTTTTACCATTTGCCCTATCAGTTACCCGTTGAGCATAAGCCTCACGTCGACGTTTTAGTCTTTCTTCATATTCCTGAATTGACTCTCCAGCTCTTGAGTCAGAGTTTCTCAATCGATTTGATTCATTGAGCCATTCGTTGTTTATCTTTATTCCGCCCGACAACACGCTGATTTTTCGGAACTTCTGCCGCTTGTTTACGCCGTTTAGCTAATCTTGCTAACGTATCTGCTTCTGATTCTTGTTGAAGCGTCTCTAACCGCTTTTGTTTTTTTTTCTCCAGTCGTTGCTTGCGTTGAGTGGCTGCCTCTTTCGTCATCGTGTCAAGACTACTACAAGACCTCTACTAAAATAATAGAACTTTAATTTTAAATTAGGGATACAAAAATCTTTATAGAAAAACAGTACCTTTACGACTTTTATTACTTTTAGGCTGATGACATCCAAAACAATCTGGAAATGAATGAGGAAAAACTGTATCCTACCACGTGTTTTATAGCCAATAAAAATACTCCGACAATAAAAAACTTTTCACCTGACATGTGACACTAATTTGAAATAATCGAATCGTGAACAAAAGACAATCGCGAAAATATTAATTTTTTTAAAATTTTAATTTTATTTTACTTTGTATGTCTTCTTTCTCTTCATTTTCATACATTCTGAACTATGTGCCAATTCTGAACTATGTGCCAAATTTGAAGTTTGTAGTTAGTCGGCAAGTTAGTTTAAAATCGATTACAAAATTCCACCCGAACAGACATACACGAAGGCAAGTTAATATAAACGTGGTAAAAATACAGACCTGGAAATTTTAAGATTTTTACCTGGAAAAAATCTGGGAAATTTGAAATCTGATTTGAGTGACCACCTTGTACTATAATAAATTCCTTAGCAAAAGTTGATAAAACAATATCAGTTGGTTGAAAAAAATAAAAAATGAAAATCCTATATTTAATTTGAATGATTTGTTTCTGTACTATTATTACATGAGGAAATATTTATTGAATTCCTTGTTGAAATTAAATTCTTGTCAGATAATGAGTTCAATTTTTTTAGATTAGATTTCTCTTTGATATGCCGCAGCGTTTATGATTTAAATAAAGCATTACATCTTTGTATGTGACAGTGTATTTGCACTTGGGAAGAACAAGATTTTTCAAAACATCAGCGTTTCCTCTATACTTTACAAAATGTCTGTAGTTAAAGTGGGTCCTCGTGTGTAGGAAAATTGATTTTATTTTAAAACAGGGTTTGTTTGCACCAAATAATAGGAAAAAAGTAAAGATAAATTTGTCACTTTTTATTAAACATGAACAAAAATGTAACTTGATTACAACTGTATTTTACAAGTCTTCAAAACATCTATCAAGTAATTACAGTTAGCTGGAATTATAATCATAACCCTTGCAAGTAATCTAAATAATTAAGGTTTTAAAGTAATTTATTGCAAAATAGAAAGTATTGAGTATGTCTTAAAAAATAAGGGTTTTAATTTCATTATTAAAGTATTCATTATTACCCTTATTTTAATGATCTTTGCTTCAGGATTATGATGTGTTACGCTTTATTATTTGTTCATTTTGTATATATTAATATAAATAATAAATTTATTCTTCAGTGTGTACAGTGCACAAAATAAAGACTTCCCCGAATAACTTGTGATTTAATGATCACGTTTATCAGGGTTCTGTTTAGAAAAATTTGGATGCGTTAACGGACATTTCACAAATTTGTTTATCTTCATTATTGTTTTGTTAATCGAATAAACCCTTCCCGGGGGGGGGGGGGGGGCAGAAAGACGGTTCCGAACTAAGTTTTCCAAGTTTCCCTAAGTTTAAATTCCAAATGTAGTATTTTAAGAAAATATTTCTACTTTTACAAACATAGTGTGCACATTATTATTGATATTACATAATTTTGTTTTTTTGTAATTAAATGATCAATTTATGTTTATTTATGAAATTAATAGAATATTAAGTAAATAAAATTTAATTTCTGGCAATTTTTTAAATAAAATATAAGTTTAAGAATTTAAGTTTACTTAATGTGTAACTTGTGTTTTTTAAAATATATCAGTTGAAATTATTAGAAATGTGAGGGATTTTGTTTCCATTATTCATCCGAAATGAATATTCTGCGTTGAGCAGTATATGTTAAATATCAAATAATTGTATGTTGCATTATTTAGTAGCAGCAATTGTTGAGCATAATCTTGTATCTATTTACAATTTAAAAACTACTTAAAGAGATTCTTTTGCAATAACAGGATCCTGGTAGAAAGAATGACTTAACGCTTATTACAAATTATGGGTAGTTTTTTTCACAATTTTACATAAACAGGACCTTTCACAAAATGTCTGGACAGACCCCATGTTCTAGGACTCGAATCTTAAAGGTTCAGTAGGATGACCTCAGATAGGTTAATAATTGCTGGCAAAGTTTCAAAATCACACAAAAACGTACTATCTCTCAATAAACATACCTTTTTTTCGACGACTAAGAATTCCCATAATAGAGTCGGTTGTCGCAATCTGTGAAATAAGATCCCATTTGGTCTGGAGTGTGGTTCAAAGGTTGGACCCCTTAATGTTAACTTTACTTTTTGCGTATTTCGCCACTTTCAAAAATTTTAATCTAATTAAAATTCTTTTTCATACAGTTTTAAAATTCATTTAGCTGAAGATAATTCCATGCAACACACAAAATATTTCGACTATTAAATAAAATAATGAAAAATATGTACTAAAAGTTTAAGTGTGGTATCTCTGCATAAACGAATTATATAATTGTGTGCAAATTTTTGTTTTATTCGTTTAAAAATTTCTCGAGGTGAGGCGGAATATGTGACAAGTAAAATTTAAACTCCTGACCAAACTATTGGGACTATTTCTCCCAAATTGTAGCCTCCCGGGTCAGAGATCCAAATCCATCGAAATAAATGTATGTTATTCAGAGAAATTACGTTTTGTATGATTTCATAAATTATCGTTTGCACTAATAAATGAGCATATATGAGGGCACCCCCTTGAACCGTTAGGATTGAGTCCTAGAACGAGAAGATTTGATCTTGATCATTAGGTCAAAAGTTATTAAGGCTGTTTCTTTTTTTTTAATGTTTAACTGTGGGTTACTGTACATTATATACGATTTAGTTATTTAACGTTGCATGAAAATAACTAGACAGGTTTCCTTCCATCTATCTTCATGTTGAGGAATTTATTTCCGAAGTCAAGAAAATTCAGTTTGCCTAAAGTATGTTTTTTTGAAATACTTTCTGATTCAACCTCTGTTTTTATTTGGAAAACACTTATTTGAATTATTGCCTATAATTCATGTGCAATTGGAATTTTCCTTCTCCAAAAATATTAACATAGTCGTATTCATTTTGGGTTGGAACATAAAATAAGACATAAACTTGAATCTGCATTATGTACCAATGTTCAAAAGGGTTGAAATAAGTTACCTGAAATAGTTGAAAACACTAGTCAAACTTACACAGTAAATTAACTAAAATCCTTATTGTTAAATTTTAAAGGAAAATGAGATTCGCTCTGGCGTGAACGGTTAACATGTAGGATGATAAATAACACAAGTCGTATTGTAAGCAGTACCATAACAATGCAGGATGTTGACGTATGCCTGTTTAGGCAGAAGGGGTGGGATTGTTCTTGTTTTCCAGTCCAGTGGTGCCATCTATGGCCAAGAATCACTTCTGCCACACCCGTGGGGACATAGGGCGGACCCATTCATTCATCCACAGATCGTAATTTTGATCTGAATCAGTGAACGATCGATCTCCAATTCAGTATCCCCAGAGGTATTGATTTGTTATGGGAACATGGAGGACTTTTGCGACTCGACAGATTAACTACACGGAGAGTGTTCGGCCGGCGGGGTTCGGACCCACGAACTCTCGGACATGAGCCCAGCGCCCTACCGACCAGGCTATCCCGGCACAATATAGGGTAATGAGTTCATTAGACTTGGAAGCAAAAATAAATCGTAGGTAGTAACTCGGAAATCTCAATTCGAATTTTAACCATTAGCGTCATATGTAGTAGCTTGATATGGTTAACCCAGTGCCGTTTTTATCTTTATAGGGGCCCTGGGCCTGCCATTATCTGGGGGCCTTTTATGAGTAAATTTAGAGATGAAAAAAATTATTTTGAATAATTTTTTAAAATTATTTTATTTTAAGAGCAAAAAACAAATAAATTAATTATAAAAGCTTATATACATTATTTTTATCGGAAATTTAAGGTTACAATACTTTTCGCGCTTTTTGAGAGGCGAATCTTCTATCACATCATCAAAATCAATTTCCTGTAAGACATACATTTTGCTTTGCAGCTCAAAATCTGTAAGACTTAGAAACATCAAATTATGAAGGTGTGTAGAAAATATGCAAGGAGTTAGAATGAATACAAGAAAATACAGTTTGATTACTAGTTTTTTTTATAATCGCCGTTGAAAAACTGACTCAATTTTGAGCCAATGTCTAACTACGTAGCCTTGAAATTTTAAAACCAATCTAGAAGACAAGGAAACTCCTGGATCAGTACCCAGAGGTATTGAATTGTTATGAGAACTTGGAGGAGTTTATGACCCCGACAGATTTAACATGCACCAGTCACCATTTTATACTTTGGAATTATTCGGCCGGCTGAATTCAAGCTCCCATTCTCATGAACAGGAGTCCATAGCCCTACCAACCAAGCTATCGTGACCAAATTATTAGCTTATTTTATAACAGTCATTGAACAGCCCACCCAATTTTGAGTTTACGACTTCTAATGTTCAACTCCGTAGCCTTTTAATTTTGAACCCAATCCATCATACAAAACAACTCCAGGATCAAGTATTGGAAGAAATTTTTGCCTTCATGGAGGATGCTTAGATGGAACTAACTCGCATTTGCGTTACATAGAGAGGAATAACACGAGTACCTCCCACGGTTCGCCTTACGGCAAAGGGACTCTAGCCCATGATCCGCCTACCACTTAGGATATTTCCCGTCAGCACTGTGGTCGGTAAAAGCCGGGTGTGGAATTCATATTGACCAGCCATAACTGGGATTCGAACTCGATGCACCTCATTAGGAGGAGAATGCTCTATCCCTTGAGTCCATCTTTATTGAGTAATAATAACTCTGCGGCAGGTACCAATTTTCCAATTTTATTGATTGGTACCAATTTTATTAATTTGCCTAAATTTAGTCATCTTCAAAATGTAAATGGTAATTCAATAGTAATTTTTGTAGGAAAAAAAAAAAAAATGGAAATAAACCGTTTTCCTCTTTACCTGCAATGAATGCAGAAGCAACCACGAGGTTTAGTGAGCAAAATGAACAGGGAGAAGAGCCTTCTAGTTTTTTAAATAATTGTTAAATTATTAGTTTTTAACATGCATACTTAAAAAAAAATAAATAAGAAAAACATTTTTCAGTGTTAAGAAATAATAAGTAAAAACTGCCATCAGCTGGAATAGAATCCACGATCTCACAGTTTTTTGTTAGATTTCATAATCATCAGCCCCAAATATACACACGTGCTTTGCGGTTATTTTTTTAAAAGTTTTTTTTTTAAATTTAATAAATTAAGTCATTTGGATACTTGAGATTCTTGAAAAATGCTTTCCAAATTACCTTTTTTAACGTTTATAACAAGTATTTTCAGTTCATTTAGAAGTAAACCATAATTGGGCTTATCTTATTCATTTTCAGCTTATGCATATGCACCAAAAGGAAATTCAAAACTAGACTAGATATAACACAAGGACTGCAAATTTAACTGTCGAATATAAAACCTTATTTAAGATTGATAATGATAAAACGATAAAAAATCTACATTCCTCTAATTAAATATTTTAAAAATAGTCTGTTGTTAGGTTATAATATTCGTAATTACCTTAATAAACTTTAATCGTAATGTCGGGGTTCCGCCGATAGAAGTCATTTAATATATCAATGGAACACATTAAAGCTTTATATCAATTAGCAATTAGTTTTAGAATTACAATTAAAGAATTATTATTTTTATTATAGAATGAAAGGTTTTAAAAGACAAATATTTGTTAATGTTTAATATTTAATCAAAGAAAAAACATAGCCCATATTGAAATCTAACAAATAGCCTCTGATGAATTTTGTGACAAAAAAAAAAAAAAAAAAAATTGAAGCCTGATTGATTTCCGGATTTTAGAAACACTTTCTAGTTTTACTATTCAATCAAATTGGTTTCGATGTCTTTCATCCCACCTGTCTCACTAGTGATTCAGCTTATTTGGATATCATTTTTGTTTCGTTCTTACTTAATATTAATTTGTTTGCGACAGTTATTTTTTTACTACATTTTTGCGAGAAGTTATGCATGCTTCTTTTACTTATATTATCCACACCCACAAGCAACTGTCTGCTCTAAATACTGCGATAATATAAAATGATATAGCCAAACGAAACGTATGGAATTATTAAATTCATGTTCAAAAGTATTAATTGTTTTTTGAATTGACAATTTCAGTCATCTTTTAGGTATTTAAAACTGCAGCACATCACATGAAAGTATTAAATATATCATTTTTACAATAAAGTAAAATAAAAAAAAAATTCTGATCCTTAGGAACAGATATTAAATAGTCTCATGATCGAGCATAATTACCTTTTAAACAAATAAATTTTTTTTTTATCTTTTAAACTAAAAATTTGCTTAATTTAAAATAATTTATTAATACTCAAATTGTTTAAAAGATGATATGACAACGAAGTTTTTTATTTTATTCAGTCATTTATTTATTTATTTTTTTATTTTATTAAATTAAATGCACACGTTTAAAATAAAAAACACATTTGAAATATTTAAACACGTTTAAAAATTTCATTTATAGTTTCGATTTACAATTTTAAGAAATTGTTTCAACTTTGATTTGGAAATTTAAAAGCCTTATTAATTAAAAAATTGAGAAGCCTTATTAACTTTAAACACATAATAACAACAAAAATCAAGGAGATAAAAATAGAAACAAATATGATCAATAAACAAAAAAATCATAAGCTAACTAAATAAATTAGTTTAAGAACGAAATATAATATTAAAAATTAAACATATTTCATATTTAGAGGAAACATGGAAAATTTGGCCATACAGGAGTTTTAAATTTTTTTTTCCTCATGTTTAAACATTTGTTTAGCTGATGATCATTTGATTTCAATGCTCTATTAAACAAAATCATATGTTGTTTCTGTCTATTAGCAGTAAGTAAAATTAAAATAAAATTACATTTGTTATCTCAATTTCATCCAGAATAGACCAAATCAAGAGTTTTTGCAAACAGGCCAGGCGAAGAGGGAATTGAATAGTGGCCCGCCAGTTAAGTAAATAAACAAAAAAATCACAATATATATATAAAAAACTGCGCAAACCTTTCACGTTTTCCCTAACCAAAACCAAAATTGATTTAATGAAAACATTTGCTTACCTCCAACGTAAAAGTTTTATGTCTTCTTAATATCCTACGAAAATTTGATATAGAAATTCCTAGTTTACGGATTCTCTTACGATTAATTTGAAAAATAACAAAATAAAATTAACTGCAATAATTAAGTAAATTAAACAATTAGGCTAGTTGAAACCTTTAGAGGATGATTAAAAGAAAAAAAGCTTTTATAATAAATTAGAAAAAATATCTAAATTTTGTAAGGAACAAAATTTTCTTACAAAATTAAGGTACTATGGAAATCTGACCCAAAGAAATTCTAACAAGACCCTCCCCTTATTTACAGTCCTAGAAATGTTTTCTTCTTAGAAATTTATGACCAGAAATCAGACAAAAGGGTGTTTCTGTGGATATCTGATATTTCCGAAGTTAGGAAAAAAGAGCCCCAAGGCAATATAAAGAAGTTAAAAACATTTTCTCACAGTGTAAAGTGAGGAGGCTATTTGACTACTCTGTGGGTTGTAGCTACAAAAATGGGGATATTTTCATCAGTGGAAAGAGCGTTTTATTGCTCTTTTGGTCAGAAAAGTGAAGAGTAACAATTATTTTATATTTATAAACACTTCGATTAGATTTTGTAAAGCATCCGACAATGTAAAAAAGAAAAAAATATACATTATGGGCTTCAGAGGGCCCCAGCTCTGAATAAAACTTTAAAAAAAGAAGAAAAAAGTGAGATCTGGGAACCCTCTTTAGTTATAAAAAATAAATGAGTAAAAATTAAAGAAAAAAAAAACAATCAATGCAATGAGATTTCAGACTTTTCGGGGGCCCCATCAGAACTCGGGGCCCTGGGACAGGGCCCATCCTTATAAACGGCTCTGGATTAACCATTCGATATCCCAGCAACACGCAGATCGTTTGATACTGACTTGGTCCTTCTTCTTTTTTTTTTTTTTTTTACCAAAAATTTTACTTAACTGTTTTATTTAGAAATCCTGTAATAGATGTTGCAATAATCATTGTTTGGTGAAAATTTGAGCGTGATCTAATTTTACATTCTTCTCTGAAGATTTTATTTGAAGACGTTTAATAGCCTCGTTGGTAATTCCAAACCTTGATGAAAATCCGTTGGTAAATAATTCCGTTCAAATCTTTTTGAAATGAAAGAGGTATTTATTTATGTACAGTCTTGTTTGTCTTTTCTTTATGCTGAGTTGACTGTCCTGATAAGGAAGGAGCGCTACGCAAGAAACGTACCGCCGGTGAAGCACTACGAGTATCGTCAGTACCTGTATTTCCTGAAGAACTATTGTATCGAATG
Organism: Parasteatoda lunata; assembly: GCA_949128135.1. Classification (NCBI taxonomy): domain Eukaryota; kingdom Metazoa; phylum Arthropoda; class Arachnida; order Araneae; family Theridiidae; genus Parasteatoda; species Parasteatoda lunata. The sequence goes on along the minus strand of OX421973.1, from coordinate 8,997,710 downwards.
TTTTTTTCTGGCTGGAAGAGCACTACATAAATTTTAGGCAGGAATAGACAAGCTAGAGTTATAGTTCCACTAAGGCTGACACACATGCATAATATAGTAGATTGTACCTGTTAAAAAGGAAAAAAAAAAGGTGTTATAGTATGTTAAAAACTAAGTTAAGACTACGTTAATATACTGCATTTCGAAAAAAGCAAAAAATCTCTTCGAGTACATTGCAGTACTTCTTTTGTTTTTTACTTGTATAGCAGTATATAAATACTAGTGTAAAATTTTATATATTTTTTATAATGTTCAAGCGCAATGCTAATTTCTTACTGGTATTTTATGCTTATTTAATGGAAATCCATAATTAGCGAATTTTTGGCCGTTTTAATTAAAAATAAAACGGCAACTTACGATGTGTGAAATGCAATGAAAACGTCTAAAAATGTAAAAAAAAATATTTTATCTAATTTTGCTGGTTTCAATAGCGTTTTAGTATTTTAAAAGTTACTCAAATGCTGTATTTTCTGGGCTAGGCTTATAGAAATTCGAAGGAGGAAAAAAAAAAAAAAAAAAAAAAAAAGAGAATTCATAACTTATAATACTGAAAAGATTTTCACCTAAATGGAAAAATTTTGCCAAATTAGCGGCATTGAAAAAATGTTTATTAACTTTTAAAGTATGTAAGTTTAATGACAAGAAAGTGTGTGTGATCAAAACAGAAGTAATATAACATCTGCTAACATTTTAAATAGCCTTTTAAAAATAAATATATCCTACTTTATATTCCTTTGCACTGTAATAAATTGGTATGAAGGCCAACCATACTATACACGAAGAATACATGGTGAAAGAAATACATTTGGTTTCATTGAAATTTTCTGGTAGGTTTCTGGTTTTGTAGGCGTACACTGTGCAGAGAACTATAAGAATCATATTGTAGAGAAGACCGATGAAAACTGAGAGGCTGTCGAATCCACAGACTATCATTCTTGAATTAGAAAATGGGTGATCTGCAATGTCTGGAGGTCTGACGATAAGCCAAAGAGTTGTTAATGTAATTTGTATGAGAATCAAACACATGCATATGATGATTTGGGATCCTGGGCTTATGTAGGAAGGCCTTTTTGTTATCCTCAAGCTAACTTCAAATATCCTTGACAAGCGGTTTGTCTTTATGAATATGGCAGAGTAGCATATTGATAAGCCTAGCCCCATTCCAACTCGTAGAATTCCACAAGTAATCTGTAAATTAAAGGAAATATCAAAATAATATACGGTTTAAAGTTGCAAATTCTAATAACTTTTTATTTAGCGATTGGATTTTCTAAGCTCTTTGATACAATTTCAACTTTAACGGGCAATTTCAATTTTAAGGGGGAACAATAATCGTATTTTTACGTACTAAGATGCGATCTTAATGGTTTGAGAGTTAAGTAGGCTAGTACTAACAAATTATAAATGAGACGGAAAATACGAAACGCAAAACATATTTTCTCTGAAGATCCTTGCATTTTTTAAATTTTCTCTGGTTTACGAGTTCTCAGCTCTAAAAATAAGGGGAAGGAAGCTACATTCTGGACAATGTGATATTTATTAATGATCTTTCGGTTCTCACAAAATTAGTCCCGATTATGAGGTAAAAAATATATGAACTAATTGGTTGCCAATGATATTACCCACGGAATTATGTAAAAGGTTGTTAAAAAGAGAAAAAAAGTTTGAAGAGAAGTCTGAAGTAACTTTTTGCCCATTAATAATTTTTTTTGGTTTGCGACAGCTTTTCCACAAATTACAAAGGTTTGTAAATTTTTTCTTTTACGTTTTTACAAACTCATTCTCTCCTACTGTTTCAAATGCTTCTCTAAACAATTAAAAATAAAATATATTAATTTTTAAATCGTAATGATCGCCATAAACGGGCTTGTTGTAGCTAAGCACTATTCGACGCTAAAAAGTATTAAACTCTGCGTTATCTTCTTACCAGGCTGAGGTAGGCTTTAAAATCTATAAAAAATTAAATTCTATTTTTTAAAAATAGATTTTAAAGCTGTGAACTTAGAAACTTTTGAACTGTGCTGGGAACCGTGTCTTAATGATCAGTCCCGCAGTGGACTGATCGTTAAGACACGGTTCCCAGCAGATCACTGAAGTCAAGCATCATTGGCTGCGGTCAGTATGCGGATGGATGACCACTTGGATCAGTCTGCGTTGGGACCGAGGATGTGTGGTATTGGTCCTCGTTAAACTGTTCTACCGTAAAGTGCTCGACTTCGCGTGCAGGTCGTCGGGCTACCGAAGCAGGGGTGCCATCCCCTCTGCAGAGGATCAAAATTGTGATAACATGTCATCGGATGTTCCTCAGAGATGTTTCCCAGACCGTCGCCAATAGCCCATTGTGCAGCTCTAGTGCTACGTAAAGGAACTACAACAACAACAAACTTTTGCTGGCATAAAAATACTTTTATTAGTAACATATTCTAATTGGGTACTTGTTGTTCGAGAAGAAGTGAAGTAATTATGCCTAACCTTGTGATTTAAATCAGATTTAATACCTGCAATCGATGTCAAGCATGTGTGTCGAATCTGATTGGCTTCTGAATCAACAAATTCCACGATTTACCTACGAGGACGTCACTTGCAGGCGTCCAATTGAAACGCGTAATTTTTTATCGTCAACGGAACAAAATCTGGTCTCGAGCGAATAAGGACATCATTGTTATTATAATTATTTTTTTAAAAATCTTACAGTAATTTTTTTGAAAGGTTTGATTCACTTACTGTTGTAGGCTTTAGAAGTATTATGAATGTATAGCCGTAGCAAAAAATTATTCCAACTAGTATGATGTAGCACAACTCTCTGCCCGAAGCCATGATGACTGGAGTGGTGTGATGAGTGAAGAAAATGATGATAACAATAAATGTGCAAATTAAGCCAAAAATTGAAAACACTAAAGGCACCAAAGGCCACGGACTGCTCAGTTCTTCTCCAAGGTATCTCGGTACAATTTCCATGCAAGCTGATTTATCAGGTGAGGCAATGTGTCCTAAAAATTAAATTAAAAGTAAGTTTTTAAGTAAAGTTTTTAAGTAAGTAAAAGGAAATTTTCTTTAGAATAAAACCAATATAATTTCCTCTTAGAATGTAATTAAAAGTTAATATCATTTACTATCATACTATAACGAGAACAAGTATTTTTCGATACTTAATGATGCAGGAGTTACATTGTCTTCTGAGTTGTGTTCGAAATTACTGCGATAAGAAGGTGGTATTACAATATATTGCTTCGAATTTACTACTAGGATAGGTCATTTATGGTAATAAAAATAATTGAATTCGATAGTATTTTTTGATTGAAATTTTCTTATTTGCGACGAGAAGAGTTCAGAACAATCACAGAGGTTGGTTGTGCGCTGTGAAGAGGATTGAGATCCTTTAAAATGTAACACGTAAATCTGATTTTTGTACAAACCACATGGCTGGCAAAAAATTATACCTTGTTGTAGTTTGATTTACCCGTATAAGAAAATTTTGCCAAAATTACTGTATAGTATTGTTTTAGTATCTGGTTAAAAAAAAAAAAAAATCCATAATTCTGGGAACCAAAACATACGGTATTTAAACAAATTATATGGAAATTTTTTTTTATATAGTAACGGTTTACCGGAAATTCTAGTGTTCAAAATTCTAGTTCTTATTACCACACATTTCGTATAAAAAAAAAAAAAAAAAAAAAAAAAAAAATTGAAAAGTATATTTAATCGAATAAATGGTTTTTATGCAATGCTCTAAAGCGCCATGATAAATTTACCAAATTTTATCACTTATTATAAAACCATATTTTATTGTTAATTATTTTCACTAAAATCATTATCAAAACGCTTCGGTAAAAACTACTGACATTTTTGGTTTTCCCATAGAGCCAGAAACATGGTAAATTTTACCATACTCTAGTAGTTCTGACCATACTTTTTTTTTTACTCAGTGTAAGACTCCGCCGTCGTTAGGCAAACTATATGGTCTTTTATATGGTCTTCATCTCTATGTAATATTAACATATGTTAGTTTCATTCAAAAAGTTCTCATCGAAGAGGTGTTTCTTTAAATACTTTACTTTTGAGTTAGATTTAAAATAGAGAGAGAGAAAAAGAAAAGGTACATGTTATTGCGTTATGGATAATAAAATAAACACAATTCTATTTCAAAATGGAAAACAAAAATATTTCTACGAAACAATTATAGGAGTCAAGAAGCACAGCGAAATTTGAGCGGCTCCTCTTACCTATTTTATAACCGTCGTTAAACAGCCGACTCATTTTTGGGTTTACGCCTGCCAATGTTCAACACCGTAGCCTTGTAATTTTGAACCCATTCCAGAAGACAAGGGAACTGCAGTTTCACTAATCGGGAGAAATTCGCCTTTGTTGAGGACTTTTTCATGGGACTAACCGGCATTTGCGTTACATGGAGAGGAAAACCTTCCACGGTTAGCCTGACGGAAAGGAGACTCTAACCCATGATTCGTCTCCCACTGAGGATATTTTACGTCAGCACTGTGGTCGGTGCAATGTTGCGGATTTCGTATCGATCAAGCATGGCTGGGATTTGAACCCAGCTCACCTCACTGGGAGGCGAATACACTATCCCTGAACCACCACGGCGCACTCTTACTTATTCAAATAAATATTATAGAAACTTACCCCATCTCTTTATTCGTAAAGTGTTTTATTTGCTCAGAATAGTGAACTTGTCATTAGCAGGCTTTTAATCCTTAGCTGTATACTTAGTACAAAAAACTATGTATTATAACAGTGACACTATCTTTATGATAAAGTAAGTGTATAAGTCATTTTTGAAAAACATAAATTGCTAAAATTTGTTATTAAAAAAATTAACTTATTGTTATGTGGAGCGTAGTTTTTATTTTATTTTATTATGTATTATTTCTTATACATTATTTTTTTTATCTTAAGGACGAAGATGAATTTAATTTTGAGTTTTGGGTGTTCAAGTCAATTCTTCTCAACTAATAGTTAGGGTTCATCAAAAATATACCAATGTCGTAGGTTGACAATAATCGTAAAGTTAAGTACATTGCTTTATTAGTGAAGTTTAATATGCATTTGTCTTAAATATAGAATTTTACAAAAACAGGTTATGTTTTTACAAAAAAATTCCTCTGTCTCTGTTGGTTAAACTACTTTCTGTTTATATCCCTACCATCATTTGAGGTTTAAAAAGTGAGAAAGGTCGAAACCATAGTATGTCTATTTCTGTATTTTTCGTTTGTTCTTTATTCACGTTTTTGCTTTAGGTTAGGGTCAATATTTTTTAATTGTATCGAGGTCAATATTTCGTGTATAGTATATTCGTAAATGGTACATCATTGTTGCTAATTTATTATTAAAATAAAGAGGTGAAGCCTATTGCGTCATTCATGAGTGATAAGAAAGTCATGATTCATGAGTCATTCATGAGATTTTCCCAAACAGGCTATGGAATCTCGATTTTCGTTCTTTGCTTTTGTGTTATGTTCATATGAATACCTCGCAAAAAGAATAGAGTTAATGGAGAGCGACACTAACCATTGTGATGCTGGATGATTATTAAAAAATAAGGAAATTAAACCTCTTTATTATTTATTCGTATAGTTATTTCACATCGAATAAAGATTTTCCGAAACAAGTTATGGAAACCTATTTTTTGAGTTGTGTCTAAGGGATGGCGTTTAATAAATGTTGTTCACAGAGTCTGATCTAGAAATGAGGCACAAAATTGTCAGGGGGTTCTCCAGTCGTTATTTTAAACAAAACTTACCTACTATTCAATTATGAAATGTTTTTGAATTATATATGACATAGATTAATTACCATGTATTAGTAAATTTGAGCTTATATTTATTTCAATCTTTATTAACTCTTAACTCTAATCGACAATTTTTAAGGAAAAACACAAAAAGAAATTATTTGTAACATTTAGGGAGCCCTAGGTCTGGGCCTCTCAAGCCGTATGAAAAATCAGGCTCTGGTTGTTCACTCAGGTTAACCCTATGAATTTAGTAAATTTCGAGTTACTTGCCTTTAGGACATTCTAAGCAAGGGCTGTAAGGGTTTGGCAAATAGTGCAAATCTTTACATGGCCTACAAGTATAACAGCAACGTCTATTACGATGTTCGCGAGGAAGAATACGTTCTTCTCCTCTTGCACACTCTTCATTGCACCTGGACAAAGGAGGGCTTTCTGCCGTATCTGGACTAACTGTCCACACTGGATATTCTTGAATTCTAAGTCTGGAAGAGTAGAAATTATGGTTATTGAAAAAGATTATGGTTAGTAGTTATTATTTGTTGTTTAAAAAATAAGCAGAGTTCCTTTGTTTGCCTAGGATGATTGAAATCCCTTTTTAGACACTGGAAATTGTCACGTCGTCCAAAAAGTGCCGAGGCTAACCAACAAATAGAGCCCCTAAAGAATTACCCCCAAAGATACTAGTCACGATATATTAACATAACTATATGAAGAAAAAAAAAACAAATATTTTTTATTGGTAACCACTTAAGTGGTTACCATGCATGCTGGACAATGGTAAAGGAAGTATACACGTTTTACACATATTTGACCTATCTTGGTCTATCTTATTTTTTTTTTCTTACATTTTATTTTGGTCTATCTTATTTTACACTCTATCTGCTATGCAAAATTTGAGATGGCTTAACTGAAATACTATGGGGGTAAAATTTTTAATGAGTATGTGTGCATCATCGAATATGGATAGTTTTGATTTCAAGTGATAATAAATCTATCTCTCTGTCAACCGATCAACACTCAGTATTATAGTCTTCGGAGTCATGGCTAAACAGATAAATTTTTTATTTTAAAGATCATGTATTTACAAAATGATGTGGTTGGTACATAAGCTGACGTCATCCACTCATTTAGCTATATTTATTATGCTATGTTATGATTAAATACAAACACAAAATTTTTGATAAATGCATTTTAATAAATTTAATGGGAAGGAAAGAAATTACGATAAAATATTTTCTTTAGGATACTTAGTAAAACAATTTTTTGATTTAATCATATAATTAAAAATCAAACTTTTAGTTTAAATATTTAAATTTTAGTTTTTACATTTTAAGTTTTCGCGTTTGAAAAAAATGTAATATGACAAGCATTTTCTGCCAACTAATTTTAAAATTTTTATAGTAAGTCATACCAAATTAAAAAGCTAATTTCTGCACATTTCCTGTAAAAAACTCAGAGTTTAAGATGATTAAAAAATGGGAAAATTTGAAAGTCAAATCTGATGAATTGAATTGCATTTTGCATTTAGGAAAGAAAAATACATCTGAATGAAAATGAAATGGGTTAATACTTAAAATTGGGAATATCAGTTTGACAACTTTCTATTTTTGCTTAAAAAAAAAAAAAAAAAAAGAATAAAGAAATATTATACTACAAGCGTTAGAATTTTGTAAATGAATGATTTGTTTAAATTAAATATGCACACATATATTATTTTAAATTTAAAGTTATTATATATTATTATTTACTTTACTATTGATTATTACCGTATGAGAAAGTTAAAACGTCTTTAATCTTAAATCTTGATTCTAATTGTATAAACTAATGAATTTTTAAACTTTATTTTTTTTTCTTTATCTAAATTTAATCTTTAATCTCATACAATTTTATTTCATTTGAGAAAACGGAAGAAAATTAAAAAAATTTAAATAAGTTGTATGATTGAGAAAAGCAATTCTTGTTCCGAATTTCGTCTTGAAAGTTTTTTCGAATATACTTTCGAATGTTTAAATAATTGTTTAATACTTATCAATGTTAATGAATTAATGTTTGAATAATTATTTTAATACTTATCTTTTTGATAAAGCACAAAAAAAAATTGAAACTAAAATTATAGGCAATGTACTTTCAAAATGTACTTTTAAATAATGGGCAATTTCATTTTTTCCTATGCATTTGAAGAAAAAACGCTGTTCAGCTTTGGAACTTGAATTTTCCAACTTTGCCTATTTTTTATTTTTATTTTCTATTGGATTAGACTTGTAATACAATATCGTAGAGTTATTATTATTGTTTTTTTTGAGTTAAAACAGAATAATAGCAATATAGAGATTCTATGTGCACTATTAATCGTTTATTTATCGCTCATACGCTTTAATTACCTTTCAGAAAAAAGTTTTTACTCAAAAAAAATTTTTACTCTGTTTTTTTTTTTTTTTTTTTATTTTTTTTTGGTCAAATAATTATTGAATTTTCAAACAAATAATTGGAATTAACAGACAAAAACTGAATTTTCATATGAAATTTATTTTTATAATCTGTTAGAAGCAAAGATATAATAGCCTTTCTTTTTAAAAGGGATAAAAATAAATATTTAATTTTTGCAGAGATCTCAGATTATCTTAATGGCATTTTAAACTACCACTCTCTAAGTAGCAGAGAAGTAAGGACACTTAACATTTACTCAAGTGAATTTCAAAAAATCCTGGTTTGGAATATATTATTAAATTGCATAAAAACTGTAGTTTGTTGAGAGAAATCCATCCCAGGATCGACGAATCTAAATGCTTTTGCTAATGTGAAATGTTTTTTCTTGTAAATTCCAATTATTTACAGAGCCATTAGATAAATCAATTCAAAATATTATTTGGAATTAAATTATAATGTTCTGTGAAATTGACAGAATATTACAAGTATGAGAGGTAGTACCAGAAAATGTCAGTAGTTAATATTATTTTATGCTTAGTGTTTGTAATAAGACAGAAAAAACACTGTTGGGCAGCTGATGTGACCAGATGACGATCAAGGCTGAAACGCAAACAAAGAAAAATATTAAATAATAATAATAATAACTATAATGATAGTAACCACAACAATAATAATAAGCATTTCTTTTCGCATACACTTTAAATTACTTAAGTAGTCTACTTTTACTGAATTACTCTCTACAGAATTCTAATATGCCATTGAAAGGACGGTAATACAGTTTTCAATGAAATATAATTAATTTAGCCCATTTTGTTTAAAACTTATAATTGATATAAAGCGTAGTTCTAATAACTTTTTTTTTTAAAGAAAATACCGGCAAAGTTTTCATGCACTTTAACATTATAATACAACCACTAGAGAGATTTTTTCTTTATTTAAAATGCAACCATGAATGAAATATTTACCTTCTGTTTTTGTCCCATTCTCCTATAGGAACATATTCATATTTGTCATTTTGTCCAGCAACTTTTTGATACTGATAAATTGTGTAGTTAACAGGAATACTTCGAGATGAATCAAAGCTAATTTCCATGTCATGTCCTTGTATGCCTGAAGGAGAAAGAAAACATTCTGAGTAATAAAAGAAATACAAGATGGGACAAAAATCTGTAAATGTTTATATATCTTACGAAATATATACTTCTACTCAAATATATAAATGTATATACACTGCTCAAACAAATTAGGGAAGCACATAGACTTAACGAAAGTACGCAAATATTTTTTTTGATAATTAAGACAAATCAAAATATCCATAGACCTAAGTATAGTAGAAAACAGCAAAAGAAAATTTTATATGCAAATAAAAGTTTATGAAACCAGAAAAGAGATTAAAGTGCAGAAATCTTGATTTCGCAGAAGTTGCTGTCTTTCGTTATCTCAGGGGTAAATAATTCAACCTTTCGGCTTTTGTTTTGAGATAAATTAACTTAAAAATGTCATGGCAACATGATCTATTAGAACTCATGACTAGGCGTATTATCGAGAGATTGGAATACAACAAACACAAATAAGTGCAGCGGACTCTGTTGAAATTGGCAAGAAGTATCATTGCAAGACAGGAATCGATTCCGAGAAGCAGGGTATGCTAGATGTCGTCTAGGACAAGGGTTTTCACGTCCTAACATAGAAAATAATGACCTTATATCTCCATCTGACAGCCAACACCACGCCAATTCGAAGATAGTTTCTTTTGGAAACAGGACGAAGGGTCTTAAATCAAACAATTCTAAATAGGCTTCATGAAGAGGGTCCGTATGCATGCAGGCTAATGGTGTATATTTGTATATTCCCTTGACAGTCAGACACCGTGCTGCCCGAAGAAAGTGAGCTGTTCAACATCGAGATTGGATGAAAAGTGATTGAAGTCAACTGCTGTTTACGGACGAGTCCTGATTCAGTTTAGAGTGTGCACCAGACGTGTTTTGGTATGGTGAAGAAGGTGCACTCGAAATAATCTTATATTCGTTCAGGAAGGATCACATTACAGACGAGATGGTTTGATCGTACTAGCTGGAATGAGCATAGGTGGACGTCCTAACTTTCATTTCATTCAAAAAAGCAATTTGTCGGCTCAAAGGTATGCAGACGAGATCCTGAGAACCCATGTCGTATGTCATGCTTGCATCTCGTCTTGCGGCGGAGAACTTTCTTGAGGCTAAAACTATACAGCGTATAGAGTGTTCAGTATGCTCTCCTGGTCTTAAATCCTGCTTGTTACTTGGAGATCGCACTTCGTCAAGAGTGGAATAGTATTCCCCAAAGTATAACCTCAACGCATCCATGCAAAATAGGTGTACAACAATCTTAGCAGACACTATAATAAACTTCCTGTATCATTTCCGTGCAACCAGTTTTTTGTCATTTACATGTTAACAAATTCTTGCTTTGAAACATTATTTCATGTTCTTTATATCATTATAAATAACTAAAGCTCATGCAATTGCGTTCTTTTTTCATGTATTGCGTTTTGTTAAACCTGTATTTTCCATTTTATGCCCATGCATGTCGATCACCCAATGTTTTCGTAACATTTTTGCTTGCTCCTCTAATTGTTTTAGCAGTATATATATATATATATATATATATATATATATATATATATATATATATATATATATATATATATATATATATATATATATATATATATATATATATATATATATATATATATGTATATATATTGGTACGATTCTTAAATGAATGATACAAGAATCTCTTGCTCCAGATAGCACGCTATGCTACATAATACTATGTTTAGCTAATTTTATTAAATTACAATTTCCATAGGTTATGCTACCAACTTTTGCAAATTTTGTTATATTTATTATTGTATATGCGTACATTTAAAAAACAATGGAACATTTTAGAAACGTCCTGATTTTTGGATTTTATCACAGTTTGAAATTTTTAAATGGAAAAGTTTATTATTTCTATCTTCCTGCTATTAAAAATGTTGAACTATCCACCTTTCTTCCGCGTTAACTGTTAATGTTTCAAATATTGAATACTCTTTACCTAAGAATTTAATAATTAAGAGGAAAACAAAATGATATTTTTATTAATTAAAAAGCGTTTTTATATTTGATTTCATTATTTATAATTTAGTTGGTACGTTGGAGACCAGTGACAGTGGGTAATTCCCAGTGGAAAAACCTTTTAGAGACGGTCTTTGCTTGCAATAGGCTGTAGAGCTTCAGAAGAAAAAAAGAAGTAACTAGTATCTAAGTGAGTTTTTTGAGTAATAAAGACTGTATTAATTAATGCTTGAAAATCTGATTAAAAGTTATTAGTGGATAATAACGCGAGTAACTTTTTTTTATTACTTTATTTTCTATGTTAAGTTATTTTCGAAAGTGAATATTTTTGACTGAACTAATTTTTTTCAAAAAGAAGGAAATGAAACTCTAGACAGGAACTTTAAAGCTGTGTATATATATATTAACTAGCCAAAACTTAAATATATGTGAATTGTTAAATAATTACTCGGCATCTTAATGTTTAAAAGTGTTTCCTTCAGCCGCATTTTGTATTCATAGAGGGTTGATCCTGCAAAACTGCAGAATTTGGTGTCTTCTAAGCAAATTGTTTTGGTTGCTTCTGCTAATAAGTACACAGCATCGATGACCATTGGAACAAGACCTTCTTGTTTGTAGTTTGCTTTCAAGTCTTCTTTGCCTGAAAAAAGGTAAGTTTTTATAGTTCAACGACGACAATTCTGTAATAATGAGATTACAATTATTCAATGCTGATAATTCAATAATAATAATAATAACTCTGAAAAAGCATTTTCATAATACAGAAGTGAACAGCAATGACATAGAAATAAACGAAATTATTTTCTTATGTGTTCTTCTTTGCTTGAAAAATATGTTCTTACAGCTCAACGATAATAATTCTGTAATTTAATGATGATAATACGAGATAATATATTCAATGATAATACATTCAACGATGATAATTCTGTCATGTAGTTCAATGATGATAATATAATGATTCGACGGTGATTATTCACTAATAATTGTCGAAAAGCATTTTGATAATAGAAAAGTGAACATATAAAAATAAACAAAGCTATTTCTGATGAATAAATATAGAATCATTTGTACAAATTATTATAAATTCTTTGTTTCCTTCTTACATCTTTTTTGTCACCGGATTTAAATAGACACTCGTGAATAATAAATAAGCAAAAGAATAAAATGAGAAAAATATGATTTAAATTAATTTCCTTCTAAATTTATTTTTAGTTATTTCTTTTTAAGTAAATTTAAAATACTTGTCATAATTGTCACACATCATCTTGTTTTTTTTATAAATTTCTTTTTGGTTCTTAATAAAATGCATCTGTAATACTTGGTCATTTCATCGAAGGGACTAATTTATTTTTTGCCCCCCCCCCATATAACTATAGATTTTATGGACTAAAATAAAAATAAGAGAGAAAATAAAAATGTAAATTTCATTATTTTACTCTACCTGTACATTTTATTGTTGACGTAGTGTCGATCGTATTGAACTGACAGTTAAATTGTGTTTCCCAAAACTCTTCAAACCATGGATTTCGAGTATTTGTTTCGGGAGTCAACGATGTGAAATATTCATCAAATCCTGAAAATATTTTTCACATGCGTTAATATAATTATATTTTAATATTTTATATTATTTAAGTAAAAGAATAGGAATGATAAAACTTGTAGCCACATTCTTTTTGAACATTTAATACTGATGATAAAATTTTTTATCTTAATGTATGGAATGTTTATATTTCAGATCAAATACTTCTAAATAATAAAACTAAGTAAAGTTTTATGTTCATTTATTTTTCTGCTATTGCTTTTGGTTATTAGCTTTACGTGTCTCTTATAAATGAATTACAAATTTTAAAAATTTAATTTACGTTTGTTGTATTGTTTTGCCATTTTTTTTTCCTTCTAGGTGTGCAGATGTTTATTAAAAGGAAATAAAATCTTAATTTTCATAATTAGTCAGAGTGATGCCATTTCAATAAGATGTATAATATTTACTTACCCTCAATAGAATATCGTTTTGGCAAAATAGTAATTGCCCCCTTAGCAAGATGTTCGTTTCCCTTAACCACTCTATCTTTGGCACCCCATCCATCGCTGCCAATCCAAATGAATCTATCTTCACTTATTCTATATCTATGGCATGCATCTAACAAGTGGCTTCAGATAAATAAACCGTTCATTAGTTGAACAATTACACAACAAACTTTTTTAATTTCTTTGTATATTTATGCCTTAGGAACTATGGTACTTAATGCTATGAAATTAATCATGATTGTAGATACAGTTAGGAAGCTTCATTTTAGAACTTTTTCTTTGAACTTTCTTATTGAAGTTTTTTTATTACTTTACTAAAATCATTGTTAGAGTTTAAATGAAGAAGATGTTGTTTTTTAGTATTTAAAAATTATATTACCAGGATAGACGTATGTACAGTTCGCCAAAAAAGAAGAAAAAAATGGACTATTCTGAATAACTTTTGATTAATTTTAACGTTTTAATTCTCAATCTTAATGGTTCAAGGGGATGAACTCAAATATACTAATTGATTTTTGCTGACGATATCTTAAGTTACGAAATAAGACACAAAAATGTATTTTCTCTGAATAAACATACCTTTTTTTCAATGGATCCGGATTTTCTACCTCTAAAATATAGCGGTAGCCGCAATCTGGGAAATATGGATTCAATATTTTGGTCAATAGAGCACTTCAAAACTTGAAGCTCCCAATGCATATTTCGAGAACTTCTTAAGCGAAGTGAAACATTTTTAAACACAATTATAAAATTCGTTTATCTAAAGTGAATTCCATGCAAAAAATAAATTTGAGTAAATATTTATTATTTTTTATTTTATTAAATAAATAGTCGAAAAAAATTTTGAGTTGTAATGTATACCGTTTTTTAGATCGTTTTAAAGTATTTAATTTTACATTGCAAAATATAAAATTAGAGCGAAATCGATAGAATAGTTTCTTGGAAATCGAATTTTAAACATACGATCACTTTAAAAGTTGATTTCTCAGGAACTGTATTCATATTTTAAAATGACGTAAAAATTGAATACCTTAAAATTCAAATATTTTTTTGACTAAATATTAAATAAAATAATTAAAAACAATAAAAATTTACTAAAATTTATTTTTTGCAAGGAATTATCTTTTGATGAACTATTTTTATAATTGAATGCAAAATTTTTTCAATTAACTTAAAAAGTTCTCGAGATATGACCTAATACGTAAAAAGTAAAATCTACATTAAGGGGTCCAAACTTTGGAATACTCTACTGACCAAACTATGGGGACCATACTTCCCAGATTGTGGATACCCCCTACATTTTTGGGGCAAGAAATCTGAATAAGTAGAAAAAAGGGAATGTTTATTCAGAGAAAGTACGTTTTTGTGTCTGATTTCGTATCTTAAAGTATCGTCTGCACTAATTAGACAGCATATTTGCGGTCACCCCCTCGAATGAGTCCTAGAACGTGAAGATCCGATCATTACAGCTAAAGTTATTCAGGGTGGACCGTTTTGGCACACTGTAAATAACTTCAGTAGTTCAAGAGAACCTCTTCAAAAAGTCATTTCTTTTCATTTGGACATGTTTAAGGTTCCAATTTATTACGCGATGCAACAGCGCATTTTTTTATATTCCTGTTCAGTAAATCACTTACGGAATGGGAAATGATCTAAAAAACGTGGCAGCTTTCCTTCAAAAGATAATATATGAATTTGTAGTATTTTATATAATGCTGCTACACTAGAAGCTACAAAAGATTTTTGGATTATATAAGATTCCTGTGCTCAAACCTGTAGCAAAGAATATGCATAGGCGAAGAAAGCTGGCTTCCATAGACATAATACAAATTAGCCACCCAAGGTTTGGTGTAGTCTATGTATATAAAGGAAAAAACAACATTTAGGGACACAGCAGCAGAGATCTTGAAATGGGTTTGCCACTCTCTTCTCCAAACCACTATTGGGGTTGGGGAAGGATTGGAGAAAAGTAGAAAAGTTCTCTTTTTCTATTTATTGTTGGTTTGTTCCGCATTTTTACAGGATAAACAGTACTGTACTATAAATTAATATAATTCTTTGAGAATCGATTTATATCTTACAAGTAAATTAATTCCGCTAACACAGTTAGACATAGAAGGAAAAATTGAAATGGTTGTTGGCAGCGTACCTAACCTTGCATACAGAGGTGTCCAACAACCTGTTCACAGGTGACGAATTTCCAGACTGTAACTTTACTTCTTATGCGCACGCGCTGGATCTTAATATATATGACGCTCTGAAAAGTGTGAGTGTGTTGTATTTTCATTTTCACCGCTCCATTCTCGTTCCAGACTCCGAGGAATAAGGTTGTCTTATAACCGAGCTCTAGGCTACTATGGCATCTTACAGATTTGGCCGCGGAGGGAAGGCTTTCCGACCCTCTCGCGAACTGAACAGCGATGATACTGACCTGAAGGAACGTATGCGTAAAAAAGGATATGGTAGTGCATATCTGATGTTTATTAACCCAGATATGGATAATGACGAGCTCATTGAGAGATACCAGTCATATTACGATAACTACGCAAGATGGTTAGAAAGAGGATCTACAGATCCTGAAATGCCAGGAATAAAATATGAACACTTCTACATAGTTGAAGCCCTGAAAGCTCTGAAGGAAATTCAGCCTAAAAGCTATAGTGAATTTACTGAGACATTGAAACTTCGAGCATCAGTAGAACAGACTGCAACACCAGTATAAACCTCTATGGATTTGGAAGAACCAGTCCCAGTTGAGACCCCTACAGAGATTGAAAAACCGATCTCGAACAAGAACCCAGAGACTGCTACATCTGTAGAAAAACAAACCAAGAAAAAGAAAAAAAGGAAGAAGAGTAGTGTCAACCCGGCGACACTAAAAACTACTGATTCCGAACCAGATAGCGAACCACTCCCCCCGGAGAAAAAGATAGCTCCCGTGCCTGAGACGGAGGAACCCACCCCAGATCAGATCACTACTGAAGCCCCGGCAACCGTCGAGGCAACAGTTGGAAATCCTGAACAGACCATAACCCTGCTGTCCACCAGCAGAAGGTTAAAAGTTCTCATCCGAGGACTAAAGGCCGATATCGAGATTTACCATCTCGAAAGAGATCTCTCAGATATTGGTCTACGGCCATTCAAAATCGAGCAGATGAAGAAGAGGCGGGGCCATGAACTTAAGCTCCTCCCTCTCTACATAGTGATACTGAACGATGATCCTGAACACCGAGAAATCTACGATGTCGACCGACTCCTAAACACAACTGTCCGAGTGGAAAGATTTCGTGGCGGCTGCGCATTTCACCTACACCTGGGCAAAACCCCAGATAGAGCCTCCATTATGTGTGAGCTGCAAGGAAGCCCACCCAGCCTGTTTTACAGGTTGCTCAGCCAGGCCTAAGAGAAAGTCCAGACCAAGGAGGAAACAACAACATCGAACTGCTACCAACCCAGTTACCAGATTTACACACATCGTGAGAGAACTACAGGATCTCATGAAAGATGCGGAATTAGTTTCCCTGATCCAGTCCTTTCTCCCTATCAAGAATTAGACACGGAGAAGCAGCCATTGATGACGGCCACAGATTTTTATCTGTGGAACTTACACTATTACTAAAGCTAGTTAGTCACAGTCGCCTCAGGGCAAATTTCAGATGAAGAAGTGAGATGCCCGCATTCGCGGGCAGATACTTCATCAAACCTTATATCAAGTCAAGAGTGTGTTGCTCAACATGGGAGTTGTTTTACTGGTATAGCATATCGCACGAGTAGTTCCCAGCAATAATTGCGTATTCGAGGAGCTGGACTTCTCTTTTTTATATTCTTAGCCAGAACATTCATTTGAGAGACGTACCAGTTGTCCGTGAAATGAAGCGAGTCCGATCATTTTGAAAAGTTATTTATCATGTCAATCTTTTATGTTGTAACGAAAAGCAAATTTGTCAGATATTTTGCACAGTTCTTCTTTAACGTTAGAAATTGAAGCCATAAGGATCAAAATTCAATATGTTTGTTTTCATAAAAATTATATTACTTTAAATTATAGAATTGATGAAAAAAGGCGTAAAAAGTATCGTTTTCATTGATTATTTTTTCTTTATTTTATAATAGTACAACAAAATGAAATTTTTTTTTTTATTAACTCATAGAAATTTTAATACTGAATTAAAAAAAAATTTTTTTTTATAGAAAATTTGCTGGAAATCGGGTACAATATTGTAAACTCATCGATTAGGCTTAATATAGACTCATTATGCCAATACTATACTGTTAAGTAATATAAAAAACAAAACAGTCCAACAAAATATGTAAAGAACTAAAATTGAAACAAAAGTACTATATGTCTATATTTGTGAATTGAGTGCAATGTGGAAGTTGGAAGTTACACATTTCTTGAAATTAGTTTTATTAAGAATAAAAGATAAAAAGGAAGAAAAAAAAACTGCCTTTTCTCCAGATTTTTTCCACAAATTGTGTAAAATAAAGGAAATATATTTTAAAGAAAATTAAATCATTCCTCAGAAGCTTATAAATTTTAGCCGACATCATTCATATAAATATATTCATATTACTTTCTTTGAAGGAAAACTAAAAATAAATATTTTAATTTATTTCTATTTTACTTTATTTTATCTTCATTCAAGAAAACAATGACTACTTTAGCTTCTTCCTGCAAGGAAAGGCGGCGAACTGCATCATCGTAATTGTCATCGGTGGGATCTCTTTGTAATATTACTTTTGCAGCAAAACATATGTCTGAAATTTAAACAAATAAAAAATAAAAATGACTATCGACAAAACAAGATAATATCGAATAAGATTGGGTAAAATAAATAAAATACGTTTTTACGATATTTATATAACAAAAAGTTTGGACCACACTGAGAGGATACTGCACACACTTCTCTGCGGACAGGTTTGAATGACCCTGGCTGCGAATTTCAAATCCAGCGGAGTTTAACGACCTGCTCCTATGTTTAGCATTTTTATTTAAATAAATACAAAAAACTCGATTCTTGACACTGTTTTAGTCTTCGGTAAAAAATTTTATAACCGTTGCTGTCCAGCCGATCCAATTTTTGGGTTTACGACTACTAATGGTACTTATGACTTGTTTGAGATTAATGGTACTTACGACTACTAATGTGGGTTTACGACTACAGTAGCCTTGTAATTTTGAACCCAATCCAGAAGACAAGAGAACTTCTGGACCAAATATTGAGAAAAATTTGACTTCGTAGAGGACTTTTTGATGGAACTAACCAGCATTTGTCTTATAAGGAGAGAGAGGAAAACCACGAAAACCAACCACGATTACAGCAAGGGGACTCTAACCCATGATCCGTCTACCACTCAGGATATTTTATTTCAGCACTGTGGTCGGTGTGAGCTGGATGCGGAATTCGTATTGACCAGCTATCGCCGGGATTCGAACCCGATTCACCTCATTGGAAGGCGAACGTTCTATCTCCTGAGGCATGATGACTCGGTAACAAATTTAATAAAAATGAAAGTTTGTATTATAATTGGGACCAACTACAGCCAGGATTAAAACTCAGAAAAAGAGAGCGAGTCGTTAAAGGTCGCTGGATTGTGAATTGGCACACTGGCTTGTATGTTTCTATAACGCACGTAAACTCACTTTCGTAGATGGATCATTATAGTACTACTGCTGTTGGGTTAACCATAAGAGTTTTGTGAGCTTTTTCTGTTCATTTATCGCAAATCCAAATTAGTTTCACTCAAAAATTACTCAAGAATTACTTGATTTACTTGAAGCAGATGAAATGCTTTGGTCAATATAGTGATAAGCCACACTTTATCTAATGATGACTTTTTACATTAAATTTTCCCTTAGAATTATTTGCAGACACATATTTTATAAGTTTCCAGTATTTTCGCTAAACGTGAACATAATATATAAATATATCTTATTGTCTCTATAAAAGTCGTGATGTTTTTCACTAAAAATGCTCCCCTAACAATTTGAAAGTGAGGTTTATCATTATACTGACGCAAGCTATTCACATGCATTTATTTTCGAATCGACGGTAGTGTTTTACGCAATTGCAAGTACAAAACGCATCCTTAATACTTCTCAGAATTTCATTTGCTTCAAATAGTCAGTTTTGTCACTAGGAATGGAGTCAGAATTTTCGGGAAAGAAGAAATTATATTCCTTAATGGAAAAAATCAAAAGGTATGCTTTCCTTGAATAAATGTTTAGTATTTTATTAGTGCTATATTTGAGATTAATGAAAAGGTAACAAATAATGGAGAAATATTCACCGTTATTCGTGGAATTGCTTATCAGATCTTCAAGGCTTTCAATAGCAGTTTCACCATATTCTCCTTTCGAAGCTACGGCAGACACAAATGTCCATTTAAATTCAGTAAGAATATCTAAAATGACTTTGATTTGATATGCATCTGAAGGTACAACTCGAAAGAAGTAAGGATACTTGTGTGAGTCATCAAATTCTTTACTTGTCGAAGCATAACTGACTTGAGGAATCTGTAAAAGAAATTGAAATTTAATGTTGTTGATCCTGTTCATTGGTTTAAAAGTTGGTTAATATAAGACCTGCGTAACGTTATGGTCGAAGAAGTTTTAGAAAAGAGTAATTATTAAGTGTATGAACCGACCCTCTGACATAATATCATGCGACGTTGTATATTTTATACAGCTCTTTGTGCCGATTCATTGTAAAAAATATTCACTTAATCATGCAGTTTTTTGGTTTATTTTTAAGAGAATTTTTCCGTTTAAACGATATTTTTATTCAATTGGAACAAAACCTCTACAACAGTTGATTCTGTTATAAAACTGTCGATTCTCTTATAAAAACCAAGGGGTGGATCCCAGAATAGCCCACCCTATGGAGATTTTTTTAAATCTCGCCAAGCAAGTTTTTGAAATCTCGCCAAATTAGGTTTCCGGAAGATATTTCAGGGAGATTATTTTTAATCACACCCCAAAATTTTGAAATCTGATTATGCTTCTGATCTCTTGCTGTTAGAATCATCGTTATTATATTATTTTTTAACCGTTATTTCATCCATTGCCGTCATTACTTCATTTTTGTAATTTTTTTTGTGCCGTACCGCTTGAAAATGGTGAGCAAATAAGACGAGTGAATTTCTAACTTTATTGCATGCAAAAGGTAAGAGAACGATGAATGAATGGTGTATGAATCTATTAAAAATATTCTATTAAAAAATTCTGTTAAAATTTATATTATATTATATTATTAATTATTATTTAAAAAAATTCATTCAGTTAAAAATATTTTAATAAATTTGTAACAATATAAATAGTTTTTTTTTTAATAATCAAAAAGCAACGTTTATCCCAGTAATAATCACCAACTTGGCGAGATTTCAAATAGTCGAAAAGAAGTTGGCTATCCTAGGATTTTACCAAACCAAGGTTTGAAAAGTAAGAGTGATGCTAAGAAATTTTACTCTCATCAATCGGTTTAAATTTCCTGAAGTTGCTACTGAAAGGATATGCTTGTGAATACCCCTTTTTTTTAACTTCAAATTGTTATAAATCGAGCATTCTATCAGCGAGCCTCACGCTATTTTTGTTTATCTTGTAGAGTTGCACTTTGTAATCTGGCAACTTCTATCTTGTATATCTGAGTTTATTTTTTCTAATCGTTCTTTTCCTTTTATTTTCTAAGTTCATATTAAATACTAATTTAAAATAGCTGACACCTTTATTTTGCTAATAATTACAACACAAATGAATTTCTATTAGATGCAGTTTCGTTTTTATAGATGTTCGTAAATATGGTTACTAGTTCTAGACCTAATAATATTGTGTATTACCCTCAGGAGTTCCGCTGGAAGTTTGCTCGCAAAAGTTCCGAAATCCCTCAACTAAGCGATTTTAAACATACATTTTGAACTGTTTTTGAATAGATTTGTTTCATTTTTCTTTGAAAAATTCTATTAATTGTTTGTTCCCCATTAGAAGACATCTTACTTTTGACCTTTTGCTGGCAGCTTATCTATTTACCCAAGAATTCGTTTTGTGTAAATTTTTTTAAAGAAGATAATTGATCAATTACCAAAGTTTTCAAAATTCAGAGAAAGTTACGAGTTAACCTAATAAGATAAAGTAATGTAAATTCAACTTACTTTGAATAATCGAAAAATGGTAGCCACTGCTTCAGAAACAGCACTATTCGCCGCACCAACGACTGCTTTCACTTTCTTACATCTAGTGCAATTAGTAATACTTGCAGTTTCCAAGAATTGCAATGATTGTTGTAAAGCGTATGAATCAGAAGAGCAAGTATCTACAATAATAGCACCCAATCGAAACGGATAGTAGGTTCTATTCTGATTTATTCGATCGATTGCGTATAGCATTGCTTCTAGGCGTTGTATTCCTTTTTCAAGAAGAATCTCGCCACATGGCTCATTTTCAGAAATTCCGTTTGTATGAACAGGAAATAAACCTCCCAGAATTACGCTATTCTCTTCTCCTATCGAGATTTGGTCAGTATCAATCATTCCAAACATCTGTCCAACAACGATTATCAGACACGAATTAATATAGAGTGAGTTGTTGATGGTGAAATGTTTCATGGTGTTTATGGTGATTTAAGGAGAAGTTGAAGTATAGTTTTGTACAAATCAGGAGATTCTTGTAGCACTATTTTATCTCTAAATTATATTCCATTTCTTTTCTATCACTCACGTTCTAAAAGACAGAAAAAGTAATCAGGTTAAAATAGTTGATAGAAATATGCACTAAAAGGAAAATGAACAATATTGAATACAAAAGAAACATATTTTTTCTTTCTCTATATATGTTTTTTCAATCCGATTTGTAAAATTTTAAGTACTGTACACTCAGTTTACAAAATGTTAATATATTCTTAAGGAATAATGCCGATCTAGAGTATAAAAGTTGATGTGTTATGGAGATTTGTTTTAAAAGTATCAAATTTATTTCTTACAATTCGTTATTGTACAAGTTTTGAATGATATATTAAATTTAATAGATACTTTTTATAAAAAAAAGTATCGAGAGCAGAAACGTAACCCCTTTTCAAAAGAGAGGCTTACGCAAAAAAAGAAATATAATGTAATAGATGAAAACTAAATAAAATTATTTTATATACATGAAAAGTTAGTTAAAATATTTTTTTGTGTCCGGGATTTTGTTTAGACTTTTGTTTACCATAATAGTTAAGCATAGCTCACAATAGTAAATATAAATATCACTAGGAGGCTTCGCCCTCTGCTCGCTGGCGCTCGCCAACCCCCGGAACTGCTTTCGCAGTTTATTTCGGATTGCTTCGCAATCCAATGCTCGATTTGCTCGCTTATTGGATACGTTCTTAACGTCTAGCTTTTGTATACTTTTTTGAATGCTGAAGTTCCGAAAACTTTTCACTGTGGAAAATTCTAAACCTGTACATTTCAATATTAATTTGAAATTGCAATTGTTAATTTGGGCATTTGGCGATACAACGCTTATAAAATTGAAGGATTTGTTACGTCAAGTGCTCAGGTATCATAATTTTAATTTACTTGCGCTTCTATATCATTTAGATTTATGTTGCTAAGTTAACTTTCAAAAAATTCTATGGCTGGCAACAGCATTTTTATTTTTTAAGTTGTTTATTTTTATTTCTTTTAGAATTCGTTCTTTTTTTAGCGAAATGTTTTTTTACCTAACAGAATTCTTTGCCGACTGTTTTCTCTATAAATGAAATTCGTAATATATAAATTCGTGAAAAAAAGCGCTTTCGACAAAATACTAAAATAGAGATCTACTACTCACTTCTGCCTAGTTTAATAGTATGAGATTGCCGCAGCTGAATTGAACAACCTGATAATGCTCACTCTGGTTATTGTTTCCATTTTTAAAAGCGCTATATGTTGACCCACCTCAGCTAGATTTGGCATGTGACATTTTTAGATGCAATCATTGGTCGATTTTCTAACGTTGCCATTCGGGTAGCTGTAATGAGGCTTTTTTTTTGTCGCCGCATAAGAGAAATATATATATAGATATTGTATGAATGCATATTATTTTTAATTGCTATTATTTTTCCGTCTAATTAAGCAGTTAATGTTTACATGGAAAATTTAAGTCATCATTATTTTGCTAATAAATTCTATTTCATAACTTCTTTAGCCTATAATCTAGCAGTGTATAGGTTACCGGAAATTACAAAAATGAAAGCGTAAGTAAGAAATTGTTTCAGTTTCATTTCTGTGTGAATATTTCTCAGAAATATTTAATTTTTTAAAAGCTCCTAGTCTCTTGGCTAATAATCTGAATTATAACTAGTACTAAATTATACTTAAAAACGGGAAGTTAAAAAAAAAAAAAAATCACGGTTTTGTTTTATTATCTTATAATGTCCTGATATTTTCAGGATCCCGCCAGAGGGCGTACTCAAGCGTTGCGATCGCGAAATTCTTCTAGTTTTCAAAACTGATTTGCTTTTGAATATGCGATAAATAGAACTTTAAATATAGCAATTTTAGTAATAGATGATAGCTCTCAAACTTTCAAGAAATTACAAAAATGAAACCGGAAGTAGGTAATAGTTTCATGTTCCACTTCTATATCTGTGTGAATATTTTTCTGAAGAAATATTTAATTTTCAAAAGCTCCTAGACTCTCGGCTAATTCTCTGAAATATATTTAAAAAATATTTTGCGATTTATTACTGTTTGCTGGCAACACATGAAAAGCTTCGTATGTTCGTCGTGATTTTTAATCGAAATTCCGCATTCGCGATAGCAACGCTTGAATACGCCATCTAGCGGGGAGAATATTTTTAGGATTTTATTTATTAAGTTTTCATTTAGTTTTATCAGAATCATCGGCAGAGTAGGACAGAGTAGTAGTTTTTTTAGCAGCAAATAAGAAGCAAAATTTTCATAAGAAAAAGGCTGAAAAACTTGAAAAATCGACCCACAACATTGGTGAATCTTTCTGAAACAGAATACGCCCAACATTTGAAGAACAATTTCTAAATTTTTTTTTACCTTTCTATTATCAACAAGCTTGCAACCGATAACTTTTCGATAACAGATAACCGATTTCGTGATCGTATACTGTTCATCAATTCATTACAAATTAAAGTGAATTCAACATTGCTTACTTGATTCCAATGGATAAATGTGATTTCAGAACGTGCAGAACTGTAAAAGTTATAGAACATTCTTCTTCTTTATAGAATGGTGTATATTTTTGTATCAATATAATTCGGAAAACAACAATAAAGAATCATCCAAATTATTTGAAATAGTATCATTTGTGTTAATTATTAATAAATTTTCATCGTTTTCTTGGTAAGTAATTTTGAATGAATAATTTCAGCTAGAATTCAGATATTCTGTTTTAAAGTTACATATTGAAATTCATATCGAGATCTTTTATAAAATTTTGTTGTGTGGTATGTCATCTAAAAGTAATGAAGGGATAATCTTTGTATACATTATTTGAGAATAAAATTTCCAAATGAGGAACATTCCATTTGGAATTCTCCGGATTTATAAAGCAAGTAAGTGTTATGATTTTAATAATCAAAAATTTACTTGTAAAGAATTTTTTTCTAATTTGGTGACAGTTCTCTATAGTATGGTTTGCTACATCTTTGACTTGAATACGCTCCTTAACATTAAGACTAAAGAAAAAAAAAAGAAACATTATAAAAGTTTTTATTTCAATATGAGGAATTATTAGAATATATATTTTTTTTATCGTAAGCATTCTTTATCGTACGTTTTTTAGTTTATAATTTTTTGATAAACATTATTGTAAAAAAACGTTTTATGTAAAATTAAATAGTATAACATTATGTGATTCTGTATACTTTTTGTATATTTCAATGTTTGAAGTAATATGATTCAGAAAAGTGTGGAATGTAAAGTTTAAATAGACTTTTCATATTAGAATATTAAATTTAGTAGAACTAGTTTAGTTTAGTTAACTCAAATAAGAAGATTTTTTTTCTAAATATTTTCCGATGTGTTTTGGATGTCCCTTCCCTTAACAAAAAAAAAAAAAAAAAAAAAAAAAAAAGCAAAAAAAATAAAAGGAAAGATTCCATTTTGTTTTCACTTGTATAAGAAATAATATCAAATTTTTTTTAAAATTTAATAAGCCCCAATAAAGAAGGAAAGTTACCATTCTACACTGAAGAAATCAACAGTGTAACGGATGATCATATTGTTCTGTTAGCAGTCATTCATCGTCTTAAATAACAGCTCCTCCTATAGGTCGTTGCATTTGCGAATTGTTTCTAGACAGACATTTTTAATTCGCGATCGCAACGGTGAGTACGCCCTCTAGCGAGAGCCTGTAACCATTAGTTCCCTCATAACCTTTGGCAATGACGGACGCGATTTTCTTAGAAGCAAAATTTCCCTAAGGAAAAGTAGAAGAACTTGGAAAAAACTAACCAGAACATGCCAAACATTGAAGCAGAACATGCCAAGCATTTGAAGAACAACTTCTCAATAATTTTTACCTTTCTATTACTAACAACATAAAATGATTTCATGATCACTTGCTGTTACAGATGTGTGTATTGCGGTAAAATAATTTTTCTGTCTTCAATTCATTCAATTCATGTGTTCCAATGAATTCCATACAGAACTGTAATAGTTATAGAATATTCTTCTTCTTCATAGAATAGTATATATTTCTGTATCTACATAATTCAGAAAACAACAATAAAGAATAATCCGAATTACTTGAAAAAGTATCTTTTGTGCTGATTATAAATAAATTTTTTATCGTTTTCTTGGTAAGTGTTTTTTAGTTTTGTAAGAATTTCAACTAGAATTCAACTATTCGCGATCGCAACACTCGATACGCCATCTAGCGGGAGACTGTAAATATCGTGCATTAGTTCCCACATAACCATTGGCAATGACGGACGCCATTTTCTTAGCATAAAAAAAGAAGCAAAATTTCCCTAAAGAAAAGGTAAAACTTCTTGAAAAAACTAATCAGAACATGCCAAACATTGAAGCAGAACACGCGAAGCATTTGAAGAACAATTTCTCAATATTTTTTACCTTTCTATTACTAACAACATAACATGATTTCATGATCACTTGCTGTTACAGATGTGTGTATTGCGGTAAAATAATTTTTTTGTCTTCAATTCATTACAAGTTAAAATGAAATCAACATTGCTTTCGTCATTCCAATGAATAAATGTGTTCCAATGAATTCCATACAGAACTGTAATAGTTATAGAATATTCTTCTTCTTCATAGAATAGTATATATTTCTGTATCTACATAATTCAGAAAACAACAATAAAGAATAATCCGAATTACTTGAAAAAGTATCTTCTGTGCTGATTATAAATAAATTTTTTATCGTTTTCTTGGTAAGTGTTTTTTAGTTTTGAAAGAATTTCAACTAGAATACAGCTATTCTGTTTTTAAGCTACATATTAAAATTCATATCGAGATCTTACAATTATAAAATTTTGATGTGTGGTATGTTACCTAAAAGTAATGAAGGGATAAACTATGTATATATTATTTGAGAATAAAGTTTTCAAACAAAGAACATATCATTTTGGAATTCTCCGGACTTATAAATCAGGTAAGTGTTATGATTTTTCTAATAAAAAATTTGCTTGTAAATAATTTTTTTTCTTACTAGATGATCGTTCTCTACAAAATGGTTTTTTTTACGTCTGATTAAATACTATAAGAATTTATAAAAAGAAACAAAATGAAAGTTTTTATTGAAAAATGAGGAAATTTTAAAATCGTTTCTATCCTAAGAATTCTTTATTTTACGTTTTTAAGTTTATAATTTTTTGATAAAATTGTTGTCAAAATACTTTTTTTGAAAAATTAAATGGTATTAAATTATGTGTTTATGTATACTTCTTGCATATTCTAATATTTGAAGTAATATGATTCAGAAAAGTATGGAAGAAAAATTCGGTACTTACGTATTAGCCACAGCTACAGATTTGGCAGATTTTTAAGTGCCGCCAATCTACACTTAAAATTTGTGGAAAAAATCTTAAAATGAAACACTTTGTTTAAAATCAAAGTAGTCAATCGGATTTAGGTGGAAAATGGGCCTATATAGAGTTTAGCATAGATTCAAAACAAACTTTTCTCTCACCTGATTCTATAGCCATTATGAACTCTAATAAATAAGATTCAAAATGAAATAACATTTCCAAAACGGACTTTTACTAAGATAAAGTTTCATGTTATGGACATTAATACATTTTCGTTATATTTCATTCTATAAAATATTTCGCTCTTAAAAAAATAAAATTGCATCTTGTTTTGTTTTTGGCAAGTCCCAAAGACGCATTTTCGTAACACTAAAAATGGCGACAAAAAAAGAAAAGTTCTTTTTTTGTTTTGTTTTTGTTTCGTAAGCATTCTTTATTTTACGTTAAAATTTAAATGGGCATTTCATGTTATACCATTAAATTTAGTAAAACTATTTCTCAGGCATTAGGTTTGAACTTTTATAAGAATATACCTATTTTTTTCTCTTTATTTACAAATATTTTTCCGATGTGTTCTAGATGTTCCTTCTCTAAAAAAAAAGGAGATACCATTTTGTTTTCGTTTGCATAAGAAAGAAAACAAGCATTTTTCTTTTTTAAATTTAATCAGCCACAATAAAGATGGAACGTTACAATGCTACATGCTACATTAAAGACGTCTCCAGTGTAACTGAATGACTGTTCATATGGAAATCGCAGGGATTCGGCACATACAACAACGCCCCCTATAGTTCGTTGCGATCGCGAATTCTGTTTTTAAGCTACATATTAAAATTCATATCCAGATCTTACAATTATAAAATTTTGATGTGTGGTATGTTACCTAAAAGTAATGAAGGTATAAACTATGTGTATATTATTTGAGAATAAAATTTTCAAACAAAGAACATATCATTTTGGAATTCTCCGGACTTATAAATCAGGTAAGTGTTATGATTTTTATAATAAAAAATTTGCTTGTAAATAATTTTTTTTCTTACTTGATGATAGTTCTCTACAGAATGGTTTTTTTACGTCTGATTAAATACTATAAGAATTAAAAAAAAGAAACAATACGAAAGTTTTTATTGAAAAATGAGGAATTTTTAAAATCGTTTTTATCCTAAGAATTCTTTATTTTATGTTTTTTAGTTTTTGAAAAATTAAATGGTATTAAATTATGTGTTTATGTATACTTCTTGCATATTCTAATATTTGAAGTAATATGATTCAGAAAAGTATGGAAGAAAAATTCGGTACTTACGTATTAACCACAGCTACAGATTTGGCAGATTTTTAAGTGCAGCCAATCTACACTTTAAAGTTTTGGAAAAAATCTTAAAATGAAACACTTTGTTTAAAATCAAAGTAGTCAATCGGATTTCGGTGGAAAATGAGCCGATATAGAGTTTAGCATAGATTCAAAACAAACTTTTCCCTCACCTGATTCTATAGCCATTATGAACTCTAATAAATAAGATTCAAAATGAAATAACATTTCCAAAACGGACGTTTACTAAGATAAAGTTTCATGTTATGGACATTGGTAAATTTTCGTTACATTTCACTCATAAAATATTTCGCTCCTAAAAAAATAAAATTGCATCTTGTTTTGTTTTTGGCAAGTCCCAAAGACGCATTTTCGTAACACTAAAAAATGGCGACAAAAAAAAGAATGGTTCTTTTTTTTGTTTTGTTTTGTAAGCATTCTTTATTTTACGTTAAAATTTAAATGGGCCTTTCATGTTATAACCTTAAATTTAGTAAAACTATTTCTCAGGCATAGGGTTTGAACTCTTATAAGAATATACCTATTTTTTTCTCTTTATTTACAAATATTTTTCCGATGTGTTCTGGATGTTCCTTCTCTAAAAAAAAAAGAGATACCATTTTGTTTTCGTTTGCATAAGAAAGAAAACAAACATTTTTCTTTTTTAAATTTAATCAGCCACAATAAAGATGGAACGTTACAATACTACATTAAAGACGTCTCCAGTGTAACTGAATGACTGTTCATATGGAAATCGCAGGGATTCGGCACATACAACAACGCCCCCTATAGTCCGTTGCGATCGCGAATAAATTTAATAAATAAACATCATTCTATTATTTTTATCGTTTGCAGTTTCAAATACTCGTTATGTTAGCAAATTTGGTAGTAGGTAGTTCTCAACTTTTAAATTCAATATGCTCCATTGTTTGCGCCATGTCACGAATTGCAGCAGGTTAAATAATTCCACATATCTTTTAAGAACACAGCTGCTGTCTTTTCGCGCTCAAATACAGTATGAAAGGAATTATAAAATGTCTAAATAATGCTATTCTTTTTACTCTCTTAACTTTCACTTTCCTCATCATTTTTGGAATAGTGCATTTAATATATATTTTTTGCATACGCTGACTCACTAATGATTGAACAAAACTCCATTACATAAGGTCTACAGCAAACTACGCGAAAACTAATGTCTTTTAATGGAAAAAGTATGAAGATAAGTAGACAATCTTTACAAGTTGCTGAATAATATGTTTGGGAAAAACTTAAAGCAAGATGGCGTAATATAGAGTGCTGAAGAAAATGGCGTAAAATAAACTGAATAATGTGATGAAAGGTATAGTAAGTGAGTATGGTTTTAAACATTAGAACTCAAATATTTTTTTTATCAAAAATCTATTGAAATAAGAAGTTGGAAAGTTATAAGATCATTTTAGAAGATTGTTTCATGCTTTTTTCTCTAGAAAAGAATATATATATATTTTTAAATGTTTAAGGTAAATTAGACTTGATTATTTCATAACTTTATAAATGATTTAATTCGAAAATGAAATGCATTTCTCTCTCTCGATATATATATATATATATATATATATATAGTAGTTATTGTCAATGAATGTACAGTAGTAACACAGAAGTGATTAATAAAGTTCAAATAAATAAATAATATTATATAAAATTTTATATAAGATTTTGGAAGGTAATTTTTTAATATTTTTTATGCAACTAAGAAATTTTTACTAATTTCTGGATAGAAGACGCTTATAATTATTAAAAGTGTTTATAGTGTTATATAAAAGGAATAAAAGAAATGAGAAATGAAATTATAAAAAGATAGTAGAGATAATGTAATGATTATTAATATTTTATTTATAAAAAACACTAAGTGGCTTAAATCCCTACGCGCTTCATTCTTCAACTCCTATGGTATCGCATTTGTTTTTATAATTTTGTTTTTTTTTATTAATCTGGGACTTTGTAGGAAAATAAAATTTATACATTTGCCCACATTGTTAATACTTATAGCAAGAATAATTGAAATAATTAAGTACTTGTCCTTTTTATCACCGGATGTGATTTTTACCACCTAATACAGTTGATAAAGATATGTTTCTCATTTTTATAATTGCCGTTATTATGTTTTTTGTTCTCAATTTTGTTTAAAACAGAAATTTTTATGCAAAACAAAACTTATTTAAATATATGCATTTTAATATGTTGTAACTGATGCGCATGATTACGTCATGGCCATAACTCATTTTTTTCCGCCTACCTACTTTTCCGCACTTTAGAATAAAACATCAGGATAAAACTCGTCTGCTGGGACTATTTTTTCAGTGAAATTAACAAGCTTCTATCAATATAATTTCTATCAATGTGATTTCTATCAATCTAATTATATTGATATTAAAATCAAGAAAATCTCGAACATTTGCTCAACAATAAAAGGACTCTACTGTTCACCTCATTTTTTACTCGGATCTTTAAAACCACCCCAATCATATATATGTATTTATGCACAAATCTTAGATCAATTAAATCCTTTATCCAGGATTAAATATTTGGCACGATATTCCTCGTAATCTTAATATTTTATTTTATTTTGTTTTATAACCGACGTTGAACAGCCGACCCAATTCAGAAATTGTGACTATTTATTACTTCATAGCATTGTAATTCTAAACCAGACCCAGAAGATAAAGGATCTCTTGAATCATGATTTTGAGAAACTAGCCTTCGCGGAGAATATTTTTTACGGAACTAACCCACTTTTGCTTTACATGCAAAGGAAAACTACGAAAACCTCCCTCGGTTAGCTCAAAGGCAACGGAATTCTAACCCATAATCCATCTACCATTGAGAATATTTTATGTCAGCATGGAGGACGTCGAGAGCCAGGAGCAGAGTTCATATCAACCAGCCACTGCTGGTATTCGAACCTGTTTCACCTCATTGAAGACGAACACTCTATCCCCTTAACAACCGCGGGCCACTACAAAAATTTCCTTCCAGTATATCCTACGAAACAATGCAAAGATTAATCCAAAATACGATGTTTGAGGAATTTTTTAATATTTTTATTTTAATAACCGTCGTTGAGCAGGCGACCAAATGTTTGGGTTTACGACTACTAATGATCAACTCTATAGCCTTGTAATTTTAAACTCAATCCAGAAGGCAAGGCAACTCCTGGATCAAGTATTGGGAGAAATTTGCCTTCGCGCGGGACTTTTTAATAGAACTAATCCGCATTTGCGTTACATGGAGAGGAAGGCCACGAGAACATCCCACGGTGAGCCTGGAGGCAAAGGGACTCTAACCCATGATCCGTCTACCACTGAGGATATTTCACGTCAGCACTGTCGTTGGTGCAAGCCGGATGCGGATTCGCATCGACCAGCCATCGCTGGGATTCAAACCCAGTTTACCTCATTGAAAGGTGAACGCTCTAGTCCCTGAGTCACTGCGGCTATGTTTGAGGAGTTTAAAAAGAAACTCGTTGTTAGAACAAATCAAATCTAATCTAAGACAAATTATTTTAAGTCTCAAAATGTCGCAAACATAAAATGATGGCTGAGTTTTAATTCGCTACTTGCCGTGGCTGTCAACATTTAATTGATTGAAGTTAGATGTTCAAGAAATTTGAACTTAATTTTAATGCATTTTTCAATCAACCTGCGAAAAGGCGTTCAGCAAAAAGTAAACAATTGGATTTTGGGAAATGTTTCGGAAAGTGTGGTAACCGATTCCGCAATCTTTCTCTTCCGTAACCTGCATTTTGGATAATTTTGAAGCTGTTGTCGTAACTCTCTAGCTTAATTGAGATACAGGGACTCTATGTATTTTATAATATACTATTATCCAGTCAAATCAGTTGAAAGAACTTATCGAGAAACCTGAAACGGTCAATAACAGAGCAGAAAAAACCTGTTGTTACAGATGCTATTTTCATATACTGAAGACAGAACTTCGCCACTAGGTAACACAGATATTCATATTGATAGGTCTACATGAATGTGGTTCGGCTCAAGGTAGTCCCAATTTTATCTAAAATCAATTTAATATAATGAATGTTAAAGATCTCTCTTTAAATTTGTTATTATTAAAATTTTGATTAATTTTTAATTATGTACTTGTTCTAAATATTTACTATTGTATATTAAGGCTTAAAATATTCATAATTTGAAAATAAGTTTACATTTTATCGCTTTTATCAGGGAAATATCGAAGCTCATTTTAGAAAGCTTTAGATGAAGCACATATCATATTTTGGTTGAATTTCCTCCCAAGTTTTTTTTTAAAAAATTTAATATTTTCCATATTTTGAACTTTATAGAGCGTTTGTAAAGTACAAAAATGCCTTGTAATTCTATCTCACAAAATATGATGAAATATGTAACAGATCAAAAACTTAAAAAAATAAAATAAAAAAAACCGCGTGGAGTATTCTTTTAAGTGCATTGATATCAAACCTGGCCTCTTTACTCGATCAATTAATGCATCGTTGAAAAATGTTTCACTCTCATATTTTTGGACTTTTAATACGACGCATATTTCTTGTAATATTTAGACATTTTCATGCTTTTTGGAAACATTTTATTTCCTAGTAGTAATAAAATGTATTAATATCTGGAGAATTAGAAATGCATTCCACAGTTGGGATAAATTCAAGAATATTAGATTTGATTTATTTTCCTTACCATGCGCTTCAAGTTTTCGTTTAATTACTACATTACCTGTTTATTTTTCGCCTTTACACATTGTATATATATATATATATATATATATATATATATATATATATATATATATATATATATAATTATTCTGCAAAGGATAAAAGTTTTCTCAAACTTAGCGATTTCCTAATCTTCCTAATTAATTTCTATTATATAGCCTCGTTTGTTTTCACGTTTTTTTTTCTGAAAAATGGTACTTAAAACTTAACTTTGAAGTATAATAATAATAAAATGAAGAAATAGGTAAAAGGAAAAAAAAAAATTAAAAAATATTACGGTCCATTGAAAATTTTTCATTTAATAGAACAATTATTTTGGAGAACTCTGTAGAAATCGATTCATTGATTTTTATTTTACCTTGATCGTAAACATTATTTTCTAAAGAATTAGGTAGTCTTTGTCAGTAACCTTCTCCTTGAAAGTAATATTCGGCCGTTAGACTAATTAGCATTAATTTATTTTTTTACCAAAATTATTCTGCGTATTTGATGGAAATCTAATTATTTATTGAATGATTTAATTATTGTAGAATTAATTATCTTCAGAGAAAATGAACCCCATATTTTTTTTAAAAAAAAGTCTATCTTTCTAAGTGATTTTATGGGTTTCAAACTATATAACAACGTACATGCATTATGTGTATGCTAGAGGAAAGAACCACCAGTTTGTTGACGCTCACCAACACCCCCAGGATTGTTACGCAATAATTTTCTTTCTTTCTCCCGTGGTTAAAATTATTCACTAATTATTCTGTATGGTTACGCTCATGCTTATCACTTCATATGTTCAAATATTTTCCTTATACTGTTAACATACTTTTTATAAACATAAACTGATTTTCTTAGTAATCACGTATGTGAAAAGCATTTAAAATTAAAGATTTACCGTACTCGTCATAACCCGTACTCGTTGCAACTTCATATAAAATTCTAATTTTAAAAACTACGATTTATTTTATTGTTGCTACGAAAATTTGCTAAATGTCTTCGTCACAAAAATTATTTAGTAATAATACGAAAAGTCATTTCCTAATGATGCTTAATAATTTTGTATGTTTAAAGTGTATAGGTTGATTGGACACAGTTTTACACAAAACTCAAAAAATAAATAATAAAAGTAATAATAAAATAATGATACCAATGAAAGTGAAACGCAACTTACTTACTGGTTAATAATTGTATAATGGTTACCTTTAAGGTTTAGGTATTATATTCGGAATAATATTTAAATTCAAAAGTATATACCTTTAAACTAAGAATAAAAGTTATATTGCTGGTGACCTTTATAACTTTTATTTGTTTTATGCAGTTGGAAATTAAAAAAAATGGCTCTTTAAATGGAAAAATTCGATGGTTATAAAACCATATTTTATTGTTAATTTCATCAAAAGTCATTACAGTAAAAATTATCACACTTTTAGTGTTTCCATAGAGCTAGAAACACGGTAAATGTTACAATTTTCAGGTAGTTTTGATCATACTTTCTTTGCTATTTACTATCATATTATTTTACATGTTTTCAATTAAATTCAAAACATTTAATAAAATTTAATTGATAAAACAAAACGAATTTATAGTCGATGATGTATAGCTTCTTTTGAAAAAAATAGCTGACTCAATAATTTATTAATATTTCAGATTTACTTAAAATTTAACAACTGGTATATCAATTATGCAGTTTAAGAGCATGTTGATTAAAAAATAACTTTTGCACAAAAAGTGCCCTTATAGTTCACGTTTAATATTTAAATATGTACAACTAGCGAAATCCTACATCATGTGAAGTACGTTACATTGTTATACAATTAAATCAGAGAAATTAAATAATTAAATAGTTGTCTCTTATCACCGAATGTGATTTTTACCACCCAATACAGTTGATAAAAATATGTTTCTCATTTTTGTATTCAAGCTAAATATAAACAAACCCACCATTCCAGTAACATCTTGATCGATTATGTTTTTATCCGTTAATTCATTATCTTTCAGTTCACCTCACGTAAACATACAGCTTGTTATTTCATTGAGAATCAATAACTCGGAAACCCACTTTCCATCAAGCATTACTTGATGATCTAATTTTCTGTTATCGGATACAGGTAACCGAATTTCTGGAAGAATTCTTCTTTAGACAGTTTATTCAGATTTTTCCGTCATTTATTTAAAGGCTCTTCTTTTTTTTCATTTTAATTGAATATGTGACCTTAAAAAAAAAAAATAGTTCAGTACATTTGTTCCATGTAATCAAATTCAATTCAATGTAACTTATTTGGGATAATTCAAATTTTTGGTTCAATATAATGTAACTGGTTCACATATTTCACGCGCAGCCAGTTGTAAATCATATTTTAATATTGAAATATATTAAATCATTCTAAAGCAAAAATGCTGTTTTAGGGATCTTTATAGAGATCTAATGTGATAGATAAACATTATTTTTTAAAGAAATGGTTTTTACCACCATCTAATATTTAAGACATTTTATATTGCCCAAAATATGCCAGATTTTCACTTATCTTTCCATAGCTATTATGTCTAGTGTTAAAACTGTATAAGTGTACAGCTATACTGAATATTATTTTTGTTAATGCTATGCAGTCTCCCTGTTGAGATTCAAGGCTACAAGTTGCTACATGAGTAGAAGATTCCTGTAGCATAAATAAATAAATAAATTTCTTTTTTTTTAAAATGTTTGGGAACACATGCTTTAAGGTATTTAAGATCAAAGGTCTAATCAGATCACGTCATGTGTTGAGGTCAAGTAAAGTATCTATGGGTTCTAAATTTTCTTTTAATACAATTAGCAAAAAAACTTGTATGTATGAAAGTTTGCCACTTTTTATTAAACTTTTAGTTCTTTATGTGTCTATAAATTAGACCATTTTCAAATTAAAAAAATAAAAATTGGAAATTTCAACTTGTTTGTATAAAAGTTTGTCACTTTTTATGAAAATTTTAATTTTTTTCAAGTCTAAAACTTAGATAATTTTCAAATTAAAAAAATAAAAATTAGTAGAACTGCTTACTTTATTATAAGTGTTTACTACACCAAATTTCATTAAAATCTATGAAGTTTCGGTCCAAAAGTGATGGATCTAACTTTGAAAACACAAGTGAATTTTTGTAAAAATATTTTCATAAATGACTGAATCAGTTGTAAATCTCAAAAAATTGATGTGGTTTTAAACAATTTTAATTTTTATTTAAAAATTGAACTTAAGTATTAACAGCAAATAATACTATCGACCAGACAGTTCATGTTTTTCATGATTGGCAATTTGTTTATGTGCCTGAACATTTTTTTAAAACTAAAATATCACACTAAGCATTCTTTTTCAAATTCAAAAATTCTTTCTCAAAAATAATTTATCCATCATTTTTTTGTTATTTCCACTCTTTTATTGTATTGAAAATTATAATTTGAACTTAGTAGCTTCTTTAACTTAAAATTTTTCAAATCCAGAGTAATTTATGTAAAATATATAATACTCGTGAACTTCAAATTATTGTAAGAAATACAATTTAATGTTTTTTACTATAGTTTTTAAAACCTTTATTGTTGTTTTACAGAAAAAATCCACCCTATTATTTTTGAAAATTTTTTTGATAAATGAAGTTATCAAAATATATAGTTGTTTATTGAAAGGTAAAAAATAATTTAACTATAAACAATAATATACAATTTAATAATAAACTTATCTTATCCTTAGATTATTGTAATTAAGTGATAATTTGATAACTAACCAAGTATTACTTCTAAGAATTACGAATAGATCTTTCACAATATCCGATTACAAAAATTTAAATAATTATTCACTTAAACTTATAATATATAGTTGTTTATTGAAAGGTAAAAAATAATTTAACTATAAACAATAATATACAATTTAATAATAAACTTATCTTATCCTTAGATTATTGTAATTAAGTGATAATTTGATAACTAACCAAGTATTACTTCTAAGAATTACGAATAGATCTTTCACAATATCCGATTACAAAAATTTAAATAATTATTCACTTAAACTTTTCGATTCAACACTCATTAAAATTGGTTTATGGCATTTTGTAAGAGGAGACTTCTATTATTGCCAGGTAAGTAAACGTAATGTAATTGACTTATTTCTATTCGAGTTATAAAAGCTTTATATTGGTAATAATTCATCATAATTGAAGAACCTCTTAAGAAAATTGATGATCATATTATTTCTACTTAGGTCATTATCTATAAATATCATATGAGTGACTTTGTTTTGTTTAAGGGATCATTTTTGAAGAAACTGCAATCCTATCGAAATCAAGATATTTTTTGATTTCAGGCCTTTAACTGAATTTTGAATACTGGGGTTCAATATTTTACACTTTACAAAGAGATAGTTAGGCTGCTTATTTTCGCTAAAGTACGCTACTTTTTTTTAAAAAGCGTTCTTTCACAATTAGAAAAGGCAAATTTTTAAATGTTTTGTAAAATGGAAATTTCATGGTGCGCATTTGATATAGATAAAACGTCATATGTGTTCATATTTTAGATATATCAACACATTCGCGTTATAATCAAAAACACAGAGTTATAATTAAAACCACTAGAAATTAAACAAGAATTTAAAAATTATTTAAGTTATCAAAGACAAATTTCAAATTATTATTGTGTAATTGTTTAAATAATTTAAAATTTCAAATTTTTTTTAATAAATATTATTAACATTTTATTTTTGAATAAAAATTTTAGTTTATTTATTAAAATAGATACTTTTATGTTAGATAAATTTTAAATTTTTATTCTAATGTTGATTGCGCCACAGAGTGTTGTGAACTATGAAACTCACACTTCACAAAATAGTTGAAAAATAGATTATGTTAATTATAATGCTAAGCTGCATTTTTTTAAAAAATAAAACAAAATATATCAGAAAAAAGCATAGTTTTATAAGATTTAAGAAAATTCGGTGTTTAATTAATAATCCACGAATAGCATGAATTTGAAAAATGTCTACGTTATGGTAAGTTGCCGCAACTAGTTAGACCCGAATCGAATTAGATAAATTTGAGCTCGCATTTTTATTCTTTCTTTCCAGTTTTTGTGAAACATTACGATTAAAATCTATTTAGTTTACTTGAATAATGCAATGAATAAAGTAATTTATTTGGTTTGATTCTTCTTTATTGATTCGATTACATCTTTTGAATATTTTTTATT
Source organism: Parasteatoda lunata (assembly GCA_949128135.1). NCBI lineage: Eukaryota > Metazoa > Arthropoda > Arachnida > Araneae > Theridiidae > Parasteatoda > Parasteatoda lunata. Next base: position 8,959,134 of record OX421973.1, on the reverse strand, counting down.
TTATTTAACTGGCGTATAATTCTTTCGTTACTTTTCCTTTTATTTTGCCTAACTTTTACTTCAGACATACTTCATTTCATTTTACATGTAATGCTTTGAATATACCTCATTTTATTAGTTTTGAGTTATGCGTTGAGTATATTCTGTGTACAAATAGTAAAATGGAAGGTGTATTTACAGGGCAAAAATATGTAAAATTTATCCACTTAAAACCAAATCGAAAAATTTTTTACAATTTTATTTTATTTTAGTAACATCTTGAATAATGCTTATAAATTTATATTCGAGTGATATTTTTTATATTGTGATTTCTTTTATTGTGGAACTTGTACTAGAAATAAATAAATTGCATGTAAAACACAGACACTCGAAATTCCATTTTGTACTGCCGGAAAGAATAACACTGGGAATCAAATTTTTGGTTGCATTTACACAATTACTCGATATTACCTAACTTGGGAGTGAGGAATTTAAATCTCAAATTAGGTTTGCTCTTAAAGCTACTGTTTTTTAATGACATTTTTAGTCTATTTTTTTGTCAAAATGTACAAGTTTAAAAACGTTGTATATAACAGGGGTCACATAAATTCTGTGACAAACTTCTAGGGGAATTATGGCACATCATCAGGATTAAAATTTCATAGGAATCCATGTCCGGACATGTCGTCGTACGCGGCTTGAGACGCTCCCTTATTTTGAACTGCTTCTTTGTGCGCTATTTCAGAATGTGCTTCTGAACTGGTCATAATAAGGCATCGCCCTTAGTCACGTAATACGACATTTCCGGGCATCGGTTCCTAAGCAGCTTTAATCCTGATAATGAGCCCTAATTCCCCTAGAAGTTTTTTCGTAACATTAATGCGGACCTCTGTTATATTTATATATAAAGTTTGCAAACTTATACATTTCGACAAAATATCGTCTAAAAATATTATATAAAAAAATAAAAAAACTGTTGCTTGGGAAGACAAACCGATTGCATATTTGAAATTAGCGAAGTTAAAATATCCAAGATCCGTTAAAAAATCTCATTTAGAAAAAAGAAAAAAAAACTTTGTTTTAGTGAAATTTTTGAATTTTATCTAGTTTTTTTCCATGACACTAACAGAGTCAGGTGTTCATTCTTGAATAAAAGGAAGAATCTAATACAAATCTTACTGCTATCACTTACTAAGTTATGATGCAAAAAAGACGTTAAATTTATTATAAATTACCTGTACGCCTTAAAGTAGCCAGTGATAGATAAATTCCAAAAATGTATACATCCTAAAACATATTCAATCCAATAGATATTTTATTGATTTGATAACAATATAAAGTTCGAGAAAATAGTTTTTAATCCACCAATGAGAGACCTAACTAAATGCTTTCATTTTTACTTGCAAAACTTCCTCCTTCATTAAAGGAAACAGCGCTTGACGGAACTAGATATATCCGTTTAGAAGATGAGTTATGTACTGAAAGAGTCACCCGAAAAATTATTCGATTTCAGAGAAAAGAGTCAAGATTAGTTGATGATGGTTTCTTTATGTTTATTATAAATGTTTATTACGTTTATTTATCTTTAAAAAAAAGGAAAACTGAACACGCGATTAATTGTGTTTTGGGAACACTTAAAATCACTTTGTAAAAAATAGATATTAAAAATAATTTAGCAAACAAGTACATTTTTTTGAAAAATAAATAAATAAAATAAAGATAAAATTGAGGGGACTTTGATAACATTTTGAATATATAAGCTAAATGTGAGAGCATTTAATGTCAAGGTTTCCTAAAAGAGTACGTCATGGATAGAAATGATTCTTTTACTTTTTATTTTTATAGAATTTTGGAATTGAGAGTCATCATTGGAGTGGAGGGATGTTCAGGGCAAATATCTTGATCTAGGAAAAAATATTGTTAAATTTGTTGGGAAATCACATCTTACTCCTTAGAAAGTTTTGCTGCTTTAGCCAAATATTTACACGATGAAAAAGTTTTTTCTATTAGAAATAATAGTCTCTAAAAAAGTATTAATGACCTACGTAGTCGTCGATTATATGCCCTATTTAACTGGGAAGTTTTGGGCATTGTTATTACATTTAAAAACAAGGTAGCGTTATAATATTTGCAGTACATACATTTCAATAGAATCAGAATTTATGTTTGTTTATTTATAAGTATTTTTTTTTGTCAATTATAATATATGAATGCGTGAATTATGTTTTGTTTTAAAGCTGTTTTTTTAATTTTAAACAACGATGTATCATTTCAGGATCAGTAAATTAATATTCTATACTAGTTTAAAGAAAAATTAGCATACGCCATGCTTCATAATTGTTTATTAATATAACGATATTTAGCCAATTAAATTAACTACAATAAATTTAGCTAAAAAAAATAATCAAACATTTACAAATGCTTTTCTTGATATATTATATTTTTGGCAACAATTTATGATACATGTTTAAACATAAACAGACAAAATAATTTTTGTGTTAGCTAATATTCTATACAGCTTTATATTTCATTAGTTGAAGTGCATAACAAGTTTCAAAATAAAAAGAAAATCTGTACAAACAATTTTACACATTCTATATACATTTATAACTAATATTGCACTAATGTTTTTTCTAGTTTTACATTTTGGCCGAGCAAATCTACAAACAAATTGAAAACACACAATTGTAGGTTATTTTCACTTTCTAACAAAGCTTGGAAGATCAGTGAACGGCTTTTCTGCAGTGACATTGACACTGTGCTATGTGGCGCCATCTGTTTTATAATATCAAGACTAAATGAAATAAAAAAGAAGCCTAAGAACTCTGGTTTGGGACCATTAGTAAATGAGCCCCTATTTATTTACAAATGGCCGTCGTCCAGAGATTCTTTCCTTATTCTATTAACCTTATTCTTAGAATGCACAAAAATAGAATCTTCAAATGATTTAAAAATGAATAAGATCAAAAAGAAAAGCTTCCATGCGTATCCAGTGGCAGTAAATCTTGTTCCAAAGATTAAATTTTCAACTTATTTGATATAAATAATTGTATTCATACGTGCACAAAGAAAAGTTGAATCGTAAGAAAACGTGGGCAAGAATGTTATTCTTAATAAAATAAAAGGGTAATTTTTAACTAAACAATATGTGATTAGTTTTTTATTCCATGATTTTTTTATTGAGATTTATAATTTATTTGATGCAAGTGTTTGGTAATTTATTTTTTTCTTCTTCATATAACTACGCATCATTTCGTCAAATGTTGTGTGAAAATTAATCTTCAAAGAAAGTTGTCTAAAATTTAAAGATATTTTGTTAATTTCTTACTTCAGTGATTAATAATTATTATGGGATAAAATGAATGTTTCATTTCCGATAGAGTTTCGATGAAATAGACTTATGCTTAATTTATAATAAAGAAATAAGAGATTAATTAAATTTTGAATTAAATAAAATTTATTTACTTATTACATAATGTTGAATTATTCTTTAACAAACTCTCCCAATACTTATGTACTTTGTTTTTACAAATAATTTTAGTAAATTATATTTTAGTAATTATATTTATTAAGTAAATTATATTTTAAAGTTCTGAAATTTTTTAGGAGTTAAACACGGCTAAAATTTTTAAAATTAATTATTTTATGTGAGATAAATATGATTACACAAACATAAAAAAATTATTTCAATACGTATTAAAACACATATGATTTATTAAAATCTAAATCTAATTTATATTTTAAAAATTGAAATGTTCATAATAATAATTTATTTTCATGTCATAAATATAAAAATTATTGTTGTTTACCCACAAAATACATTAAAATTTAAACTTTATTAAAATTTAATTTAACTCATTAAAAAATGGACATATAATTTTAAATTCATCAAAAATAATTTATAGCGAAAAAAATTTGTTTCATGAAACGTTCTTATTCGTTATTTATTAATTTTCACTCCTTTAATCTTTAATTTAGCTAATATTTTATTCTAAAATGAGAGATTATAGTAACCACGAAAAGTCTAACATAATCTTGAGTTAATTGATTTCTTTATACAATGAATGCTTCATAAGAAATTACTTAAATGCTATGCACAAAAAAAAAAAAAAAAAAAAAAAAAGCAACAACTTATAATTTGTAAAATTAGTGATTGTATAAAGTTTATTGAATAATTTAAATAAAGATAAGTGGTAATATTTTATAAAAAGAAGGAAAAAATTATAGAATTGTTTAAGTATTCTTTTCTATCGAAATTTTTTAAACAAATGCAGTTTATCAACAAGTGAATAAAGTTTCCGATTTAGGTTTTGTGTATTCATTAATTTGTTGCAATATCAGTGTAAAATATTAGTGAGCTGAAATCGTTTGTGAAAGCATTTAAATTCATAACTTCGTTATTAAAATTTAATGCTACCAAACATATAAATTAGATTGAAATTTATGAATTGCTGGGATTACTACAATAAATATAAATTATTACCTTAAATTTTAGTTTCAATTAATCTTAATTAGATTAAAATAAATAAAGATCGCGCTGGGGAAAAATGTTTCGAGATGTATAACATTAATTGTTTCAAAAGTAACTAAGTACTTTAGTTAAAAGAAATTTCTAAATTTGTACGTTTATGCGTTTGTTATAAAATATATGTAGAACTTCATTAAAAAGTAATAAAAGTAATTATTTTAAAATTCAGAATTTGATCTTAGTGAAATTAATTATTGTAAGTGAAATTAATTATTGTAAGTGAAATTAATTATTGTAAGTAAAATTTATTAAATGGAGATTTTGTTTGAACCGATCGTAATTAAAAAAGATAAATTTGGGTTTAAGAAAAAAAAAAGTCTAAAGTTGTTGAATATTGTTTTTTATTTGCATTAAAAAACTAATTATTTCTAAAGTTCAAAAATTTTTTGTTTAAATGTAATTCAAATTATTAGTTTGTTAAAATTTTTTAAATTAAGTTTAATGGTTACAATAAGTTTTCAATAAGTTACAATTAAGTTTAATGGTTACAATGGTTACTCATTAAGTTTAATGGTTACTATATAGCTTACAATGGTTAGAAGGAGATATTTGGATATGTATTCTGCTCCAAATTTTTGTAAATATAATGTGGTAATTAATGAAGGAAATTATGCATTTAATTTCAATTACAAATAATTTTTAATTTTAAAAAATATCTAAATTAACATATTATTGAATAGTTTTTAACTGAAATAGCGTTTAATTTTGTTTCTCGTGAAAATACGTTTAAATGTAAATCAAATTAAAGGTTCGATTTAAAATATTTAATGCTTTATTAAATTAAATGGTTAGATTCAGTAGCTTTATTAATTATAAAAATAATTTTCGGATGTGCAAGCTGCTCCTAAGTTTTTAAAACTGATGTGTAATGTGTAAAACTTTGCAGTTAATTTCAATAACAAATTACTTTTAATTTTAAAGCTATATAAATAAACTTACTGAGATTTTTAAAATGAATCTTTATTCAATTTTTATAACACAACGTGGTTATAACTGTTGCGACAGGTTAACTTTATAGTTATTTTACTTATTTATAATTACAATTAATAACTATAGATAACTTCAAAATTACAGATTTGAATTTTATGTGTCCTATTACAGAACGTTTTTGAACTTAGTAGCTTTAAATTTTTTTTTTTTTTTTTTTTTTTTTTTTTTTTTTTTTTTACAATAGAATACGTTTAAATGTAATTCAAATGTTAGGTTTTTTACAAAATGTTTAATTTTCATTAAATTTAATGGTTACATTGAGTAGTACTATTAATTATGAAAGAGATATTTGGATATGCAATCTGCTTCGAATTTTTTTAAAAATAATCTGGTAATTAATTAAGAAAACTATGCATTTCATTTCAATTACAAGTTGTTTTTCTATATAAATAAGCATACCGAAATTTTTAAAATAGATAAAAATTAAATTTTTCTGACATATCGCGGTTTTAACTGTATATATAACTTCAAAATTATAGATTTGCATTTTATGCATGACATACAGAACATTTTAAAATCATTTAGTTTTGTTTCGTATAGTGTCGTGAGAAAGTAGATTATAAAATATTTTTCCTTTAAATACATTTTTGTGCACATATCAATACTTTGATTTACATTGCGCAATAAATAACACACCTGCTCCAATATGATAAATCTATACATGCAGCATACCAAGTGATTTGCTATCCTACTTTCAGACTTTATATTAACGATGGCACTGGTAATAACACATATGCCTAAAGACATTCACCTAGAACAATTGGGCTTGAGTGTCGGAAAAAGCTAACAGACGCCATCTTGTGGAATAATCCTAGCAAGTGGCTCTAACTTTTCCCTATTGATACGGAACACAGAACTTTGTTTATGTATACGGTACTCGTATTGATCGAACTTGGAAACTAATCTACATGTTTTCAATAACAATATTACAGCGTTGACTGTCCTTGATTATAGGGAAGCCCAAGAATTAATGGAATTAAGTGTGAGACACTCTCTACAAACTCTTGCAGTTGATTCCTATTTAACTTTGATCGTTCGCATTGTCAAAATTAGTTTGTAGACCATGATAGTGTATTGGCAGTCGTAAAACAATTTTAATGATATGATTAGTATTGCCTTTTTCAAAAAGCTGTGCTCTCAAAGTACCAGAGAAAAAAAAAACAAACTTTAAAATAGTCAGTTCCTCTTTGCAACTTCCTTATTTACAATCCTTACAATTTGAAAAATGTTCCAGTGAAATAACACAGTTTGCCCACATTTTGTGCAAAAAGTGTAAAAAGTTTTGTCTGTTTTCGGTTGCTGTCATCATGTTTGTAACAGTTTTGATCATTTACTTAGTTTGAAGCTTTTTTTTTTTAATAGTGATTGCTTCGTAATTATGTTGTCTTCTGGTTAGTATAAGTGCGATAATTAATTATTTCAGGGATCTGTCATTGAGGGATCTGAGTTGAAGGATCTTGAGTCATTGTGTAAAAAGGGAATTAAAACTGTAAAGGAAAGGGGAACGTGCAGCACTTATGAAGCATGATCATCACAGTGAGGCTAAACTGTCCTTATCAGTTTCCGTAGTTTGTTCTCTCGATGGCGTCATGTGAACACTTAATTTAACTTGCTCCACAGTTGTTCCTAAAATGAGTGAAAGAATATGGCAATTATTAATCATTTCAAATTTATTTAATTATGTAAACAACAGATTTTGGCAGGGAGTAATATTAAAAAAAAAAAAAAAACTATAATCAAAAGATCAATATCCCCACACAGTAAGAAATTTTGGATCAAAAGTACTTTGGATGCATTATCCGTAAAATTCATTTTTGTCATAAAATACAATATCCTAATTTTTACAGTAATATTTATTTAATTACAGTGATTTTACGGTATTTATTATTGTAAAAGTTACGGTATATCAGATTTTTTGTTCTGCAACGTGCAAAAAAGGGATTTTTCAGCCAAAAGTATCGGTACCCTGAGAGTGTTGGTACTTTTTGTTATCGTAATTTGATCTGTAATTTTTGACAGTGTGCATTATTCGAGCCAGTAAATTATTTCTCGAATTAAATAAGTTATGAAAGTTATCGTCTTAAAACAATACAAATCATTTAAGTCGAATTAGAGATCTGAATCAAGAATAGATTCAATGAATTAATCAATCATCAAAGTAAGTTGAAAGTAATCAATCCGTTTTCTCAGGTTATTTATATGAGTAATTTCAGTAAAGTATCAAAATGGAAGGAATCAAATGAACCATTTCTCATTCGAATCAATGTTTTGAATATGTTTTCTGATACATACATGAAATCAGTATTTCGAATTAAGTAGTGGGAATTGCGATTCGCATAAAATACATGTACACTAATAAATAAATTTAAGTCAACTGATTTTAAAAAAATAATAAACAAGCGTATTTTAATAATCTTTCAATGTTTATAACAGTACGTGGCAAAGTTACTAATATTTTATGAGTTTATTATGTATTTTAGAAAATTTTAAGGAGTCATATAATATTAGAATACCATATTGAAATTTTAAATATTTTTTGAGCTAGGCCTGATAATTTTTTAAAATTATTTCTTTTGATATTTATAAATATATGTTCAATGAATGTTTAAAAATTAACTGAAAGATAAATAGCATTTCTCAGAAAATGTAATCACTGACTTGTTAGCCTTTGCGTACGCTGAAGTTGTCTCAGTTTCCTCGGGCAATCAACTATGTTACGAAGTTTTTATTCTTTCCTTTTAAGTTAGTGATTTATCAGATCTTAATAAAGTTTTTCCCTTTTCTATACTTAAATAGCTCTTCATTACATCTATAGTGTAAATTTTTTCGAGTTCAGTTTTAAAAGAGGAATTTTTTTTTAATATCGGGGATTACGGAGCACCTCTTTCATTTATTTTCGATTATACAAATTGTGATTAACATTAAATTTTTTTTTCTGGCAACATCAATAACAAAGTAATGCACAGAAGAAATCAAAGAATCCCATTTCTAAATTGTATGCCTTACTTTTATGTTGGCTGAGATGCCAGCAGTATTAACATCCTTTTTCCATAAGTATATCTTATTAGTTCCTCTGTTAGTGAAACGCATCCTTTTGAAAAAACGAGTATGCAGTTATTGTTTAGCATAATGACGAGAGAGTTCCCGAGGAAGTTAAAGTGTTTCTCATTGTTATGCAAAAACACGACAGGAAATAAAATTCTAAACAACTGAGTATCCCGATAATATACAAACAATACCGGAACGTCAACAGTCAAGTTCGTCTATGACTTCAGGGAGGACAGCAAGATTTCCGGTAAGGTTTTTTTTTTTTTTTTTTTTTTTTTTTTTTTTTGGGATAGATGCTGAATAAGTAAAGTTATCGCTGAAAATCAATAACAAAAATTTGTTCTCCTGCCTAACCATTTTTTTAATATATATATATTTAGTTAGGAGAATGCCCTGGTGTTCTGACTTAGTCATATTTTCATTATTAACAATATCATTAACCAGGGAATGAAGATAAAGCAAATCATTCCTAACAAAGTTGATTCCAGGCCAAATCACGCTGGACGCCGCCCAAATAGTAAAAATAACTGCCTTGTTTGGTAGTAAAAGATAGCTCGTATTTTTCATGCATAATAGAATAGAAAAGATGAAATATTAGGCAACAATGACTAGTTTTTATATAAAGGATACTTTCAGCGAAATAACTTATGTTTACTCTCGATGTTACTTTTAAATGTAAAAGCAGAGAAAAAGGAATTAAACAAGAAAAAAAAAATCGTGCTTATTTTAGTGAAGAAATCGTTCACAAAATTTCAAGCACGTTTTTTAAACTCTATTAATTTGAATATTTAAATATTTTATGGCAGTAATGGTTCAATAATGACGAGAAAAATACTTTGAATTAAAAAAAAAAAATATTTTAAAAAGTGAAGTTTTATTAAACAATTCAAGGATGTTATAATCAGTAAATGTAAATTTCGGTCACATCTTCGATTTGTAATGTAAATACATTTAAAAATAAAAACTTAAAACAAGGAAGTCACAGTTATTTCTTTTACATTTATAGAGTAAATCATTAAAAACAGCTTTTTTTTTCTTCCGATTTTCATACCATATTTGGTAGGATAAAAAACATAATCCTGAAAGCAAGAAGATAGTCTTATTTATAAAAGGTTTCTCTTTCTAAACATTCCGGATTTTAAAAGCCAGTATTCTTGGTTTTGACGGTAAGAAATAAGTCGTGGTGTTATATTTATTGCCAAATTAACACAAAAATCATGATGAGAAATGATAAAGGAAAAATCGGAATTGTCATTTAACTTAAGAAAATAAATCTCAAACTGAAAAGAAAAGACTACAAAAAATTCAGTAAATGAAAAATAAACACTGCCAAGTAGAAATAAATTACTCTGAAAGATATTTTGTTATGTTCTTAAATTTAATGCCAGATATTGAAGATTAGAGTCAGTATATACAAGTGAAATTGAGCATGTTCTAATTTTGTGTTGCAGAATACTTGAGACACTACTCAAATTTCAACTCGGTGGTTTAAATATTTAACAATTCATAAGATTATATATCTATCAACTTAAAAATATTCACATTTTTATTGCATTTCTGAAAAATACTTAGGAACGCGAAAAAAGTCTTCAAACGCATGTAATTAAACATTTAACAATTCATAAGATTATATATCCATCAACTAAAAACTATTCTAATTTTTATTGCATTTCTGAAAAATACTTAGGAACGCGCAAAAAGTTTTCAAACGCATGTCATTAAATATTTAACAATTCATAAGATTATATATCCAGCAACTAAAAAATATTCTAATTTTTATTGCATTTCTGAAAAATACTTAAGAACGTGCAAAAAGTCTTCAAACGCATGTCATTAAATATTTAACAATTCATAAGATTATATATCCATCAACTAAAAAATATTCTAATTTTTATTGTATTTCTGAAAAATACTTAGGAACGTGCAAAAAGTCTTCAAACGTATGTCATTAAATATTTAACAATTCATAAGATTATTTATCCATCAACTAAAAATATTCAAATTTTTATTGCGTTTCTGAAAAATACTTAGAAACGCGCAAAACGTCTTCAAACGCATGAAATTAAATATTTAACAATTCATAAGATTATATATCCATCAACTAAAAAATATTCTAATTTTTATTGCATTTCTGAAAAATACTTAGGAGCGTGCAAAAAGTCTTCAAACGCATGTTAAATATTAGAAGAAAAAGTAAAAAAACAAAATAAATTCATTATTCAATAAAAAAAAAAGCATTTTACAATAATTATGGAGAAATTTTTTTAAAAATACTTTAGGTTTAGAAGAAAAAAAAACTTTAAAATAATAGAACTATGTTTGCAAGCATATCACTATATTTTTCAAGAGAAAGTATATCATTATAATTGCCCAATGCTCTTCATACCAATAATTATGTTTTTACATGGCGCTCGCAAAAGTAAACTATCTGCATTTATTTAAGACAATTAAAAAATTTTGGTGAACATAAATATCTACATAATTGACTTAACATAACTTTACTTAAGTATATTTAAAAGCGATCAACGCAGTAAAGTTTTCAAAAAAAAAAAAAAAAAAAAAAAAAAAAAAAAAAAAAAAAGAAACAAAAATTAAAGATTGCTTTTTTTGATAGTTTATACTTTAAAGATTATTGTATCAATCTTTACATAATTTGTCTAAATTATGTAAGAAAAAGAATTATTGGAACTATCATTATAAATAGTTAAAACTGCTGGAGCAATTTGAAATAAATGTAGGCACGGCAGCCAAAGAATATACTCAAAATGAAGATGATAGCAGAATTTCGGCTTCTACTCTAAAATCATATGCGGCGTCAAATGACTGTATATCGATAAGAAAAAGAGCTAGACTTGCATTTGAGACTGCTGAAAAGGATGGGGAAGAAGCATCTTTTGGATCTGGTATTTATGCATTATAGTTAGTTGCAAAATTTTACATACTTAGATAGAAACTATCTTTCTTTTACTTTCTGTATCTCTAACTAGTACAGTTTTAATTGATTTATTTCAAATTTTGACACTATGTTCGCATTAACTATAGTTTTAGTTGCATGTAGGGGTGCAGGGATTTTTTAATCGGGTTGATTGCTGGGTTAAAAAATTATTTTTTAAAAATCCTACTTTTAATAAAAACTACATTTATGTAATATAAAAAAATCAAAACGGAATCAAATTTGGATACTTTTTTCAACTTATGAGTACAATAAGTTATGGATAATTTACACATAAGTTATACACATTGCATTGTATAAGCGCTAATTGGTTTGAATATTTGTTTTTGTAACATGATAAAAAGAATTTTAAATGTGAACAATAAGATTTAAAAAAAATATATTTTAAGTTAAGTTAATCCCAATCGTTGAAAAATTTATTAAAGAATCTTTCTTTTTACAGGCTTGTATTGTGTACTTTTCCCTTAATTAGGATTAAGTGAAGTAGTATGATAGAAAATAAACTATGTTGATGAACAAAAAATATTAATATGACTAGCTTTTTTTTTTTTTACCAGGAAGTCATATTTGTTAAATTATATGCTGACGAATCCCTGAAAAAATAATAGAAACGACGGTAATATTTATTGCAAATGGCAATAGTTCAGAGAAAAGAAAATGTCAAAGTTGTTACGCATTTCGCTCGTATTTCATGCATATAGCATAAAAAAACTTAAAAGTAATATCATACAATACACTTCTTTTTTTGGTAAATGATGTAACTTTAATCATTTTAACAAGTACGAAAAGCTAGTTTTCTGAGAAATGTTATCAAATTGAGCAAATTAGAGGCAAAAAAGTCACATGTTCTCGTAGATGGTATCATCTAGAATTACCAATAAAATGTAACTCAATTGTAATGTGAGATTTAAAAGCAATCAACAAGGAGGACATTTTTCTCGAAAGAAAAAAAATTAAATTGGCGTTGCTTAGAGAGACGAAAGAATGAGTTTCATTTGCTCTTAAAGGCAGTGTCTTTTGAATGTCCTGGAAAAGTAAGCGTAAATTGGAAACTTTTATTATGTCGCTTTGTTCTTAAAGATGGTTCAAATAATGATCGAGAGAATACAATTCTTTAAATTCTGATAAAACAAGAGTTAGGTTGCCTTTAAGACAAAATTAAATCGACTTTCTCGTTTGCAGTGGTCATTGGAAGCAGAAGTAGAAAACAAAAGATATCCATTTCTTCTTCCTAACTCTTTTGTCATTAAAGTTGTAATAGTCTCAAAGAAAAGAGATAAAATTCAAAACAAGAAAAAAAGATTAAGTAAAGTAAAAAAAAAAAAAAGAAAATCTGGAAAACTCCAGGGAAGCGTAACAGAGGAGAAAAATAAACTGAAATCTGTATTTGCTCATTAAAAGTGTTAGGCGTGTACCATGAAGTATTTAATGGGTACATCTGAAAGAAAATAAACACCGGCTTTTATCTCGTTTAAAACCCTGCTAAATAAACTTTTAGGCGTTTTCCCGCTATTTCCTTTTCTTCGCTTCATGGCATTTTGAATGTGACAAAACTGGAAAGGGAAAAAACCAGGAAAAAAGTTTTTTTTCTCTTATTCGATGAATCCAGATTATTTTTTCCTCTTCCTGGAAATATTTCTCGGCACCAGCACGATAATCATGCGAAATATGCCGCTTTTTTAATCATGCATATAATGAGTCCAATGAGTATTTTTTTTATGAAGCACTGATTATCGATAGCAACGGTCTGTAGGAAGTGGGAAAAACCGCGATTACAAATGAGGAGGATTTATGCTGTGTTTTTATCAATGTAGTCTTTTTAAATATGCAAGGGAAACCGAAAAAAAGTGCTTGTACCTTAATGAAATCAAATAAAAAAATTTTTCCTCCATATTTTTTGACGTCTCTCGCCTTTGATTCTAGAAGGAGAATAATTTTTTTAAGAAAAAAAACATTTGATAGTTTTTTCCGCTTATAGTTTGATAACTCTTATCTGTTTTCAAAGTTTGAAATCTTTCAATCAATTAAGTTTCTCTTTTAGAAAATTAATTTCATTAAACATGGGCTAAAAGCATATTTTTTATATGCTAGTTTAATTTATAATACAATGAAATCACGTAACTTGTGATGAAAAAAAAAAAAAAAACTATAGATTCGATAAAGGAAAAAAAGATATTTTTGAAGCATTATTATTAATATTCTTCTATTTATTTAAAAATTGATTATAAAAACTTTAAATTGTAAAAAAAAAACCCATGGGAAAATATAGACAAAGGCTTGCATCATAGATTCCAGACAAAAAACCAGAAAAGAATAATAAAACCTTAAATTACGAATTACCTGTAATTTTACAATGTTGCAAATATAGAATCAAGCTGTAAAATAAGCAGCATTACCCATAAAATATCCACTACTACGCAAAAGATCCCTAGTAAAAGAATGGATACCGTCGGTAAAATGAAATTCGAGGTAAACAATTCGCTAGAAGTTCGAGAATAACGACATGATTATAGTAACGTGATCAGTATTACGCACAGGCCACCTTTACTTCCCACAAAAGCTGTTATCTATCGATCCTATGCTGGATGGGCCTTAAGTTGCCATAGAGTAGTCAGAAACACGGTAAATTTCGCCATATTTTGGTAGGTTTCTTTAGCCCACACTTGTTTTCTCAATGCATGGATATTGTAGCTAGAGCCTGCAGAGCTTAGTGAAAAACCAGCGTTCTCTTTTCGAAATTTAATAGAAAAAATTCGACTTATATGATTATATTTGTGATGTTAATTAAGAATCCGTCTAGACAGAAACGTAAAGGTATTGTTAAAAATATCGAAGCTGTTCAACTAGAGAGTGATTTGTGAAAAAAAGAAAGGGAAATGCATTTTGATCGAGAACGCTATACAGAAACATAATTGCTAATCTGTTTGGTAATAAATTAGATGATTTTAAGAAGATTATACAACCTACCACAAATCTTCAGACACTTGCCTTTTATTGAGAGAGAGTCATGTATACTATTGTATAATGGCCAGATATACCAATACAAACGGGCCCTCAAGATCAGACGATATAACTCTATTGAACTTTTTTTTTCTGCATTTACGGGATGTTATTGGTTTACTCCATTAAACCACAAACATTCAATAACATTAAAACAAATAATATCCGTGTAGTTTTTTTCTGTTGAATTAATGCAGATTTATGGGGAAAAATATCCAAAAATAGAAGATTCAAAATTGGATAAGAAAATACATTTATTATTTTATGTTTCTCCATTCCTTCAATATACATTACAAATATTAGTGTTTTGCTTAATATATTTTATTTTCAAATTTTTTTTACGAAATAGCAAAAATTATTATTTTTTCAAAACAATTTTTCTTGAAAAAATAATAATTTTTGTTATTTCTAAAGGAGCCTAAACTCATCAAAGAATTACACGCCATTATAGTTTGCGTATGGTCAGTGTAAAAAATGCCCATTGAACGGGAAGATGGTTCCATCTGTCCAATATACAAGGTTGGACTGTAAGAACTATTAGAGGAATTACTCTCTTTAACACATCATATAAGCTATTGACAAACATCCTGGCAGAAAGATTTGTTACTTATACTAGCAGAGTACTTAGAAAATACCAGTGTGGATTTCAAAAAGGCAGATTAACGACAGATCAAATACACAGCGTTAGACAAATACTTGAGAAGACCAGAGAATATAACACAGATACCTTTCATCTCTTTATGACTTTAGAACAACTTACGATAGTATCAATAGAGAGAAATTGTATTAGGTAATGTAAGAGTTGGAATCCCTAAGAAATTGGTTAACCTCACAAAAATGACACTTAATAGAGTATAGTAGAGATCAGATGCTTTCTATACTGAAACAGGTTGACTCTTTGTCATGCCATCTGTTTAATATAGCACTAGAGAAAGCGATTAGAGACTCTGGTATACAAACGCAGAACACCGTTTTTATTAAATTACTGCTAGCATTTGCGGATGATATCGATATCGTGGGAAGAACTAGGTCAGATATAGTAGAGACTTTCTGTGAACTCGAGGCAGCAGCGAAAAAACATAGGATTGTCAGTAAACGAGGAAAAAACTAAATTCTTGGCAATAACAAACAGAATCACAAATCTACAACCGCCGAAAATTAATGAGCATGAGTTTGAACAAGTATCTTAATTTAAATATTTAAGCACAATAGTAAATAATAATAATGACATAAAAACTGAAGTTAAAAATCGAATCAACATGGCTCACAGGATAGAGACGCCTTTTTAAATCTAAATACATAAGTTGTGAAACAAAAATACAGTTGTACACGACACTAGGGAGACTAATAGTTTTATATGGGTGCGAATGTATGAAAATAAGCAAAGATGGAGAGAAACTGATGACTTTAGACTGAAAAATATAAAGAAAAATTTTTGGTCTAGGAAGAGAAAATAGAATCTGGAGAATTCGTTACAACCATGAATTACAATCAAAATACAAAGAACCTAACATACTAAAAATGATCAAGGTTTCCAAATAGGGTGAACAGGACGTGCATTCCGATACAGCGATGAAAATCCTGTTAACAAATAACCTTCCTGATACCAGAGGGAAAAAGAAAAAGAGGAAGACCTGGAAGAAGATGGGTAGATGGTAGAGAAGTGGTTAAAGGACTTGGGAGTTAACAAAAGGAGAAATATAGCATCGAAGAGATCTAGAGAGGGCCTTGACTGAGACTTCTGAGACGGCCTTGTCTTGTAGCTCCATACCTACGTGAAAGTGCATAAGAAGAAGAAGAATACTTCCTCTTGTGCTATCCTAACATTGCAATACCGTTCCCTTAGTGTTTCGTAAATGTAACTTTTTTGAAATAAAATATAGTAATGTTATAATGAAATATAGTTGTTTTTTTAAAATTATTTTGGTATAACTATTATTTACTTTGCTCTAAAGAAAACTTTTTTTTGCCTTATAGAAACATTGAAAATATTATTTTTGATACATCGTAATATTTAATTACATCTCTCAAGGAAATTTTACTCTATGAATTTTATTACTTTTTCACATTTATAGAAAATATGAAACTAGTTATTGAAATAGATAAAATCAGTAACGGATATAGCATTTAAAAATCTATTTTTATAATTGATATTTGTTCGTATTACCTTTTCCGTTTCCTTGGTTGACGGAAGTGCCACAGGTGCTACTAGTGGGAGCCCTTTTGTAAGTGGCACTATTCATGGTGAGTTTGCGTACATTCTTGTCAGGGTGGAAGATGATTATATAGACTTTTGGAGAAAAGAGACAAAAAAGTGCCACGTACGCACTAAGGGACGTTGATACGCATAATGTGGTTATTTGCACCTGTACAGAAAGAAAAATAATCAATTAGAAATTATCTAGATAATTACTGAGTACATTGAAAAAAATTCTTTATCAAATAACAATAAACAAAAACCGGCACTCAGTTTATGGTACTTTGTACCGTAAAATCCATTTTACCGGAACATGTTATAGAACAAAAATAAGGTAAAATATTTTACGGTAAAAATGGATTTCATGATAAAATTTAATCTTACGGTAAAATCCATTTTACCGGAACATGTTATAGAACAAAAATACTGAAAATATTTTTCGGTAAAAATGGATTTTACGGATGCACTTAAATTGTCGGTAATGAACACAGTAATTTGATACAATATGATTTGATTTTGCAGTGTATATTAATGGGAAATTATTTCAATGTTCTCCAATAGTTTCTTTCTATACATTGTTAGAAATTTCTCGGTTAAATAACAACATATTTAATTGTTATCTTACCATATTGAAACAAAACAGATAAATGATCATACATAAAATAGTATTCAAACTGTTAACTTTGAGACATACCGTTTATTATCTGCTTTCATCTAATAAGGTTAAACAACCAGAATTTTATCGCAACAGCTAGGCCCGCATACTAAAGCCACTTTGCGGATGGGTACATATTATAGCCCAGCGAGCAATTCTGCCATTCTCATGACCCACAAGACAGGAGCTCAAGTCCCGGCGCTGACACTACAATATTTCCACATTTCCCTTTAACATTTTGGAACTCTTATATATATATATATATATATATATATATATATATATATATATATATATATATATATATATATATATATATATATATATATATAATATATATATATATATATATATATATATATATATATATACATATATATATATATATTAATATAACTTTATTTATATTGAATTTTTCTTTTCTATAATAAAAATCAATCAGTTGCCACATTTACGTAATCTGCGTTCTTTGTTAAACTATTATATAAAATATTTTTAGTGTAAATTTTACCTAACATAGATTTTAAATTTATTTGGAAAAGTTTAACATTTGTCTCTTAATTCGTTGATTTAAGAAAAAAATTACTTTTAAAAACCCTTTTTATTGCTTAGGTAAAATGTTTTATCTTTTTAATTAAGAATGATAAACATTAATTTAGCAAAATATTACACATATTATCATAAATTATGTCTGAATTGCAAGCAAAGTTTGAAAAATATGAAATAATATGTTTTTGAAAAAAATAAAAATAGTTGTTGCATAAAAATGTACAGCGAAATTTTATGATAGATATAACGAGCCATACAATGGACAAAATTTTCAGTTTTTAATGATTTGCTTAAAAGTTTTCTAATTGATTTTTTAGGATGTTTTTATTTATAAATTATACGGAAAAGGGCAATGCGTTTGGACGATAATTTTCAAAGCACTCTGCTTCGTTAATAAATCATACTTTGCATTTGTTTCCAGATAATCATTTATTCTAAAATATCAATGTAAATTCTATGATAAATGAAACCTTAAGAGCCATGTTTTTATTTTCGCATCATTATTTTCCGGAATATTTAGGAAAAATATTGAAAACTTGAATGATAAAAAAACATTATTTCCGTAAATAAAATAATAAATCAAAACTGCGAATATAAAATTTTGATGTACTTAGTAATGATTACAAATTAAAAATTGAAATATAAGATTAGAAAGAAAATTGGAAAGGTTAACGCAGTTAAAAAGAAAAAAAATTGTTTTGATAAAAAATATTTTTTAAGCACGTTTTTAGGCTCAATATCAATAAACTACAAACCACTACATTATCTGAAAACAAAACTTAATTTTAATTTAATTAAAGGGAATTAGATTCATCTTGTTCAAAATCAAAAAACTTATTCGTATTTGCAATCGTAAATATGGTATATTTTGCACAAAAATACGTATTTTTTCAAAACCATTCGAACAAGAATGTTATCTTGGAAATATAACAATTTATCGCTAAGATTTGTTTTTGTTTATTTAGCTGATAACTATATAAGTTACAGATCATATCGTAATTTCTTTCTTACCGCGTTTATATCAACTTTCCTTCGTGCATGTCTGTTCGGGTGAAATTTTGTAATCGATTTTAAACTAACTTCCCTTAAACTGACTTTCACATGTCAGTTGAAAAGTTTTGTGTACAGTGAGTGAAAAAATTGAGATTTTGGAAGTGAGTACAAAGAAAATAAAAAAAAAATAAAAATAATATTTTTAAAAGTCACGTTTATGTAGTAGAGAATAATAATTAAAAAATAAAAATTTGAAAAACGAAAAACATGGGGCGCATGAAACACATAACAGTACATATACACATTTTCTTACTCATACACATGCACAACCACATCCACATACACATGCATATACATAAACATATTCCACATCCACATTCAGATACAATTACAGATATACATGCACATATTCTCATGAGCACCCATACTGTTACTGTTATGTATTTCTGGCGCCCAACGTTTTTCGTTTTTCAAATTTTTGTTTTTTAATTATTATTCTCTATTACAAAAACGTGGTTTTTAAAAATATTATTTTTATTCATTGTAAAATTCAAACATTTAAATTTTTTGCAGAATATTGTATATTTTTTTATGTAGAAGCTTATAGCTTATAAACGATCAGCTGACGTCATAGGTCGCATGTGTGGATATCTGCGATCTACTTCTTCTCTTCTTCTTGAAGTGCAAGTACCTAATTAAGTTTTTATTTCTATAAAAATACAAAATTATCTATTACATATGTTACCGGAAAAGTATGAAACGCCGGCATTGTATAGAATGTCTAGGCATTGTATAGAATGCCTGACGTTTTTAGGCAAAGTATGAAATGTAAGAAGTATTACCTACTTTGCATAGGCATTGTATACAATGCCTAGGCATTCTATAGAATGCCAAATGCTGTTTAGGCAAAGTATGAAATAAAAGTCCTGATGAGGTTATTATGTAAATGATGTGCATGCTACTGTGAATCACCGAAATCGGTGGTTACCGGTGAATGTTGACAATCACATAGTCGCTTTGGTGAATGTCCGAAATATTTATTACATCTGATTAGACATTAATTTATTCGTGGATATAATTACATTTATTCGATATTTTAATACTTACTGACGATAGATTAGAAGAAACATCAGTGTTTGGAGTATCGGGCAAATATATACCGGGTAGTGGCACTTGAGCTTAAAAAAACATCAGTGTAGGGTATACCGGGCAAATGTATACCGGGCAATGGCACATGACCTTAAAAAAACATCAGTGTAGGGTATACCGGGCAAATGTATACCGGGAAGTGGCACTTAACTAGACCTAGTATATATTTCGGACATTTACCAAAGGTCTAGTTATACTAGGTCTAGTTAAGTGCCATTGCCCGGTATACCCTACACTGATGTTTTTTTAAGGTCAAGTGCCATTGCCCGGTATACCCTACACTGATGTTTTTTTAAGGTTCAGTGCCACTGCCCGGTATATACTACACTGATGTTTTTTTAAGGTTTAGTGCCACTGCCCGGTATACCCTACACTGCTGTTTTGTTAAGGTCAAGTGCCACTGCCCGATATACATTTGCCCAATACTCCAAACACCGATGTTTATTCTAATCTATCGTCAGTAAGTATTAAAATATCGAAAAAATGTAATCCATCGTCAGTAAGTATTAAATTATCGAATAAATGTATTTTTATCCACGAATAAATTAATATCAAATCGGAAGTAATAAATATTTCGGACATTCACCAAAGCGACTATATGATTGTCAACATTCACCGGTGAAAGTCAACAACCACCGATTTCGGTCATTTACAGTAGCATGCACATCATTTACATAATAACCTCATCAGGACGTTTATTT
The DNA here is from genome assembly GCA_949128135.1 of Parasteatoda lunata. Classification (NCBI taxonomy): domain Eukaryota; kingdom Metazoa; phylum Arthropoda; class Arachnida; order Araneae; family Theridiidae; genus Parasteatoda; species Parasteatoda lunata. The sequence continues at coordinate 8,938,392 of OX421973.1, read as the reverse complement.
CATACTTTGCCTAAATAGCATTTGGCATTCTATAGAATGCCTAGGCAATGTGTGAAATATAAATCATTTCATACTTTGCCGGCTAATTTTAGGCATTCTATACAATGCCGGTTTTCATACTTTGCCGGTAACATATATAATTCTCTTACGTGGCTCCCAAATTTTGGCTGTATTTCTTTTCCGCCGGTGGCAACGTTAGAAAATCGACCAATGATTGCATCTAGAAATGTCACATGTCAAATCTAGCTGAGGTGGCTCAACATATAGCGCTTTTAAAAACGGAAACAATAATCAGAGTTAGCATTATCAGGTTGTTCAATTCAGCTGCGGCAAAAATAAAAATAAACAACTTAAAAGATAAAAATGCTGTTGCCAGCCATAGAATTTTTTGAAAGTTAACTTAGCAACATAATTCAAAATTATGATACCTGAGCGCTTGACGTAACAAATCCTTCAATTCTATAAGTGTTGTATCGCCAAATGCCCAAATTAACAATTGCAATTTCAAATTAATATTGAAATGTACAGGTTTAGAATTTTCTACAGTGAAAAGTTTTCGGAATTTCAGTATTGAAAAAAGTATACAAAAGCTAGACGTTAAGAGCATATCAAATGAGCGAGCAAAGCGAGCATTGGATTGCGAAGCAATCCGAAATGAACTGCGAAAGCAGTTCCGGGGGTTGGTGAGCGCCAGCGAGCAGGGGGCAAAGCCTCCTAGTTTTAAATAAAAACCTTATAACTAAAAATTTGACACTACTTAAATTATTACTTAAGACAGCCTTACAAAATAATGACTCTAGTGTTGCCAATACATAGAGAAATAAACGAGTTTATGGTGGCACATAGGGGAAATATATATATTATTGATATATTTTTTATGATTATTGTAACACTATTCATGAGTTATTGTAAGAATATTAATTTATTATTTTAATGATATTAATTTATTTACAATATTAATGCATAGTTTTAATGCAACTAATTGAAATTTGAAAGAGGATACTGATGCACTTGGTAATATCAAAAATCTCTACAATGGAAAGGATAGGAAACGAATATGGAGCACTCAACTGTATTATATAGCTTTATATCAACGACTTGCTTGCATATAACATAATATAGCTATAACCCTACCATTAAATGACAAGAAACTGTAATAAAAGTCCTTTTGAGTGTGAAATATGATTATTTACTTGAGGAAGTATAGATCAGATGATGGCATGGCAAATATTGATGCAAGGTTGCATTTTGTGACTAGAAATGTTAATCGCTCTACTGCCGTATTTAATAATATTATCATTCTATCTCTACCTTTACTGAGAAGAGTTTAATTAACCTTATCCATATTCATAATTACTAGAAACCTGCTCGGTTGGAGAAAGGCGCCGGGACTTTGTGAAGGCATCAATTCTAAATGGATAAACTGAGCTAGACAGAATTGATGGACCGTTTATATAATTAAACAATTGAGGTATCCTCTGTTCCCCAAACATTAAGCTAGAAGTTATGGCATTATTAAATTTTCTTTAACAGTTTCGATTTAGTCGCCAAATGACATTGAATGGCGGCTTCGTTTTAATATTCTGAAGAGGTCAGGGAGTCGGGAAAAATCCATTTCGGTCGTCTAATTGGTTGTGGGGGAAAAAAAGAAAATATTGTGAAATTTTGAAGTTAATTTTCTCCAGCATTTTTGGGAATGGTTTGTGAATTTTTTAAAGGGAAATTTTGTTTGAAAAAAGACGCTGTGTGATGAGAAAAGAAATGAAAGTTTTGATTGAATTTTTAATAAGAATTCTCTAATTAAGAAACAAGGCCGCAGGGAGCTTATTGAAACTCATGATTACTAAACTTAACTTCATTTTTTTATGATACTTAGTTTATTTAAAAATGCTGCAACAGTGCCGATGGACGCTGAATAAAAATGAATATATATTTTATTTTTAATATGTTCGACTTATGCGCTCTTGAGTAAGTTAGTAATGAGAGTTTGTCTCACATCTTTATCCCCATCTTATAAGGGATGAATATTTTAGAGAAAATTGTATGATTGTATCAGTAGCATATAACTTTGTAGCAAAGATAAAGCTTTAAACAATTTTCTTTCCTTTACAAAGAATATTTTTATTGCAAACATAAATAATAAAGTAACAAAAACACTAAAAGCATGATTTTAAACTTACAGCATAATTTTACGAATGTTTCTAAATTATTTGAATACTGTGTATCTCAGCAATAATGATATACATTTTAAAACTTGAAAAAAAAACATACCATTAGTGAAGCAAGCAAAAATATAGAATACTAATAAAGAATTAAAGGAATATTTAAATAATGTTAAGCATTAATTACATGAACAAAAAAGTAAAAATTTAAAAATAAACTTTCAAAACTTTAAACATGTAGATTTCTGAGAAATGATAAATTAAATAACGTCATATTTAAGAAAAAACATAACGTCCATTGTAATAAAATAGTTGAATTTGTGAAATATGAAAAACCATATCAAAATGTGTTTATAATATTTTGCGATGATTTTATAGAGTTAATATGTATCGAAGTTTAGAAAATGCATGCATTCTAGAATGATGAATGAAAGAGAGAATTTTTATGTCATTTTAAGTAAACTAAGGTAGTTTCTGGGCACTTGATGTTTTGATATTTGTTTCAAATTAAAAAAAATAAATAAAGTACTGTTCTTTCTTTGTTTAAGATAATGTTAAAATTTTATTGTTTAAGATAATGTTAAAATTTTATTGTTAAGAAAATGTTTCAAGTTTAAGACACTGGGGCTAGGTTAAGGAAACTAGATCTTGTAAAGACATTATAACTAACCTCCATAAAAGTAGTAATTGATCGGTATTTTTTTTTTTTTGAAAGACAATATTTCACTAAGTGTGCAATGTGCTCAAAACAAATGGAATGTTTGATCTGTTGATCAGAGCTTTATACACTACTCAGAGAAAAAAATTCTAATAAAATAGCGGTAGTGAATGGTAATGACATTTCTGGTTAAACAAAAACCATAATTCTGGTATTTAAATCTAAAATGCACGATATTTAAATCATTTATTTGTGATATCAGAGGGTAACGGCTTCCCGAAAAATCTGGTTTTAAAAATTATAATTCCTTTTACCACACATTTAGTGAAAAATATAAAACTGAAAAGCATAATCAACCGAATAAATGGTTTTCATGCCATGCTCTAAGATATCGTGATAAAATTACCAAATTTTTTCCCACTTGGCCAACTTTTATCGGGTGTTACAAAAACATATTTTATTGTTAATTTTACTATAATCATTAACATAGTGCTTTAGAAAGAATTATCTAGATTTTTGGTGTTCCCATAGAGCCAGAAACTCAGTAAATATTATCATATTTTGCTAGTTTTGACCATAATGTTTTTCACAGTGTCACACTTCATCGTTATTTTTCAAAGGGTTTTCCGAAGTTTCTTTAATTTGTTATTAATGACTACAAATTGGGAAACGATAAAATGTATCGTCTTTAAAAAAAGATCCTTTTTCGACAGATTTGAATTTTTGATTGATCCATCAGCCACAAACCAGAAAATATGGTCGGAACAGTTCAGTCTGGAAATCAGCCAAAAGTTTATGAGTTACATTTTATGTCAGCCGAATGAGTTCCCATTTCAAAAATTCATTTTCTTCATTTATAATTTAGTATCAAAATTAAGTCATTTTTTTGGAAAAATAAAACAAAACAAAACAAGAGGTGTAGAAGCAGAACTTTTGTGGGGAAAAGAAATATTTTTCGAAGAAATTTTTTTTTCTACACTATTAATATTATCAAAATACACAGAAAAATTCGATAGATTGCTTAAACATAACTGAAAATATACTCTTAATAATATTCTGTGCTACTTGAAATAATTTTCCGTTTGTAGCATGGTTTTTATTTAACATTATTCTACTGCATTCCTAAATTCGTTAAGAAAATTTTAAAGTTAGTGTTATAATTATCGATTTCATTTTAAATTAAAAGAATAATAAACAATTCTCATTTTTAAAAAAAGACTTGCTTTTTGCAACAAAACTTTTAAAAGAGTAACATGGTCGTTTTTAACATAAATTCTGCTAGCTGTATGAAAAAAAATTAACATTTGATTGGAAAGTTTTTTAGTATCTGATTTCTTTGTTTTACTCAAATTATTTTATGAAAGAAAATATCAAACAGAAGAAATGTTATTTTAGGCAGGGAAAACACACCGTTTTAGTGCTGATTGCTAGAAATATAAAGTAGTTTATGCGAGGAAAAAAAAAAGAAATGCCTGAAATGAAATATTGTTTTATTTATAAAAATACAAAAATACGTTGAATGAGATTAAACTGAAATGTTGGAGCAGAAAGTAGATGGAAGTTATCTTCTCAATCTTTGGAAAGCGTTTTCTTTCTTTTTATAAGTCATTCTAATTTTACATCTTGAGATAAAAGCAAACACTCATTTTGATCAAAATGGCGTTTCTTTTGTCTTCTGAAAACATCTGGAAAACATCTCAAAATAAGATCCCCTTTTCTTTTATAGAATGTGGATATGCCTTCTCTGTTGGCTGGATAGAAAACTGGGCTTTCAATTTATAGCCAAACTGAAATGTGCTCAAGTATTTTTTCACGCAGACTTTTTGTGACTTCAAATCTTTTTCATGAGATCCGGAATCTTCAATTTCTTTTCTTCTTGTTTTCATTTGTAGAAAATACCCCCGATTGTCCGAAATAGTCCAATTGGAGGGTTAAATTTGTAGAATATATTTTTATTTTATTCTTTTCATAAGTTCGGCTCTAACTGTTTTTCTCCAAGAGTGATAGTTCTCGCTTATACTCTGTTAGAAATTCTGGATAAAATTACGGTTCATCCTCCGCAGAATCCGTTTTTTCGTAAAATCCATTGCTGGACTAAAATACTACAACGTAATTCTTACAGAAATACTTACTTAGAGTGATTCAGCTATTTTACGGTACTTAAAAATTACGGAATATCAGTTTTTTTTATCCGTAATATGTTCCGGTAAAAATGAACTCTACGGATAAAAAGTACCAGCATCCTGAGTGCTTTTTACTGTAACATGATCTGGAATTTTTTACAGTTTACCAACTTGAAATAATCAATATATAGAGTAAAATGTATAAAGCCTTTGGAGCATATAGCGTCGCATGCTTAAGTAAACAGAATTAGATGCAACGGTTTTAAAGTTATACTCTTAAGCAAAACTGTCCAAAATCTGCTACATCAAACGCAACAAAACGGGTTTCATCTCGACGTAGCGAACCTAGGAACTTTTATTTGTTTTTACACAATTTTTCTTTTTTAAATAACACCATCTGTTTCATATTGTTTCAAAAATTTTTTTATTTGCTCTCTGTCAATCTAAGTGTTTATATTTTTTAGAATTACAAGAACCCCTTTAGTTTTAATGAGATGTCTGACAAGCATTAAGAGAAAATTTAAGAACTCATTGTATCAGTCTATTTGTTACATATTAATCTATTCTATTAAAATATAAAAACTGCATTAAATTAACAGAGAAAATTTAAAACAAAAAATATCTTACTCCGCTAGACTAAGTCCAGTTTATAACCCACTAATGAATGGATATCCCAATATCTCGCTTTACGCAGCTTTACTTTTTCTGCCATCATTTGAAACATACTCTCCGTGTTTTATCAGTGTTACGCAGTTCATTATACTGTTTGAAAAACAATTTGAGACGCAATTCTTATTATTTTTATGTTGAATATTAACACAAGTCAAAAAAGTGTATTTCTACACAAGACGAAATATTTAAAATAGAGCATTTAAAAAATTCGAATTCTGCACTGTAAAAATAAAAAAAAATCTGGTACATTTATAGAAAAAAAGCTCTCTGCTGGGGTGCTAGTATAAAACTGTTTATTTCGCAGAAAAATACTGTTATTTAAAAACAGATGGATGTTTAGCAAGCAGATAAATAATGTTATCTTAGAAAATATATTCAGTTATTTTAACAGAAAAACTCTGTTATTTTTTAAAAAAGAAGAAACTCCACAAAATAAATATGCTAGCATTTAGATCGGTGCAACCTGAGAGCAGAATTCACAAAACTAGTCAACACCGCGATTGAAACCGGGTCATCTTTTTGGGAGGCGAGCGTTCTGTCCCTTCAGCCACAGAAGGTCTAGTGTTTCGTTATGAAGAAAATTTCAAACTGTTCCTATCCTAAAAGACTTATTGAAATCATATTTAAGTGTCAAAGTGTTTTGAACTATATTGGCTCATATTTTTATAAATGTCTGGTAATTAAACTTACCGAAAACTTCAAAAAATATAATGGTTTATACTCCGTCATCTTTCCACTCGTTACATCTTTTTTATTTAAAGCTAAATATTTTAGGATATGTATAAAGATAAACATTGTTTTTGAGTGGTTTATTTGCAATATTCGTAAAAAACTAAAATACAATAGCCGTAAGCCATCATAAAGTATGGGCAAATTTAAGTATTTACTTACATGTTTAAAACAAGCTTAAATAGAACTACCGATAAGCTTTAGCTGAAAAACCACAACCGATTTAAATTTCCCTATTCTACTATCCTAAACATTTATTTAGGCATTTAAAATAAGCTTTCTTAGAATTACCAATAAATCACGTACCGAATAATTGCAACCGATTAAACTATCCTTAAGCCAGTGCCTAAAAGACGTTTAATCGGACAAGCATCCCTTGAATGAATTATAATGTGATACATTTCTGAAAGTCGACGCATCTGTCACTTTGTGCACACATTGTGTACACAATTTAAATGAATATCAGTAAAAAATTTGCAATATTAATTTATAAATAATACGAAAACATAATCAAATAATAAAAAAAAACATAATCAAATAAATAACAATAAAATGGAAGCATAATAATATCATAAATAACAAATAAAATTTAAAATGGCATAAATATTTAGAAAATATTGCCCGGAGAAAAAAATCCTGACAAAATTATCTTACTGTATGGTAATGACATTTCTGGACAAAAAAACAACAAAATAATTCTGGTAATATAAATAACATAAACGGTAATTAAAACATTTATTCGGCAATTTTACCATTTATATGGTGACGGTTTACCGAAAATTCTGGTCTTGAGAATACAGTTATTATTACCACACATTTAATAAAAAAATACTTAACTGGAAAGCAAATTTCACCGATAAATGGCTTTTATGTCATGCTTTAAGGTATCACGATAAAATTAAAAAATTTTACCTCTTTTACCAAATTTTATCAAATTACAAAACCATATTTTATAGTTGATTTTACCAAAATCATTAGCAAAGCCCTTCGAGGAAATTATCAAAGTTTTTGGTATTTCCATAGAGCCAGAAACACGGTAAGTTTTACCATATTTTGGTAATTTTACGGCACTTTTTTTTCAGTATGCGAACTTTTTTCCCAGTTTATCATTCAATTCTGCTGTCGAACAATTACTGATGTATTTGTTGAAGCAACAGTTATTAATTTACTTAAATAAATTTAAATGAGTGATTTAACATTTTAGAATTAAAAATACTAGAAATTATTCATTTGAGAATATTGATATATAGGTTAAAATAACATTTTCCATAACATATAATGATTTAAATGGCATTATTTGAGGATTCAGATACTTTTATGATTGTTCTTTAAACAAGATGGCGTCGAGGTTACAAAAAGCAAGATTCATTAAAATTAGTTATATTTGTACTTGCGCGCTGATGGACATTCAATACATCTGTGAGACTGATCTGAGTTTAATCAATTTGTGAGATGGTTGGCGAAGTTGGCTTTCAATCAGCTCAAAACTGTCCCCACAGTCCCAAGTTCAATGAAAAATGATAATTTTAACGTCAAGGGAGTTTATTGTAACTTACAAAATTTTTGGTTTGGAATAATAATAATAAAAAAAACTGGAAGGCATGAAAATGAAATAAAATTAAGATTTGTCAAAATTATATAAATTATTTCATGAATAATTTTATTATCAGTTTTACTTCATAAATAAATAAAACCAATAATTTTTTTTTTATAGGGATTGAATTTTATATCAGTATTATAGTTTCGGTAAATATACCTATTAATGAGTGAAACTAATGAAGCCGAATTTTGAACGAAACCTGGACAAAAATCATTATAATGTACTCAGTTTAAACTCTTTGGATGTAGTTGAACTGCAATACCATTCAAATTTACCATAACTTATATACAGTGCCAAATTGAACTATATTAATGTTCATGATTACACGATGCGTTAAGTTCAACGTAACATGATTAAATTTATTTTTAATTAAAGTTGCAGAAAATTTGCATGAAATAATAATACATACCTGTATATAGTGTCAGCATACTATAATTTTTAAATTTCGTTTACATCCGGAATACTTCAGTTTTTTGATATGTTAATTAAGCAATAAAAATTAAAAATACTCATTTGCATTATTAGTATTTAATATGGACTAAAGAATCTAAGTATAATTACTTTACTTTATTTTAATACTATTCATATTTAATCTATTCATATTTAATCATAATTTTAATACTTTAATCATAATTTTAATGCTAATAATGATTTTAATACTTTCTATCTATTCATAAACATCTACTTTTATGTGAAATTAATAATTGCAAACACCAATAATAAAATATCTTTTATTATGTAACATAAAATGACGAGTTTTTAACAATCAGTGCTTTCCTTGTTAGTGACAGGTAGCATTATTAAAACGTGAGTAAATCCAACACTCATGCATATGATTGTTACAAATTCGATATTTTTCGATCGATATATCCATATCGATATTCTTACACTTCAATTAGTTTCATAAGCATTTTAAAGAATTATTCTACCGTTATGTATTTTCACTTCAAAACAGAGTAACTCCTATATTTTTAAACTACAAAACGGACAAGCTGTATTTCACAACTAAATTAACTTACTTTCCTAAATTTATGCACATGTATTGAATATTTTAATCTAGCGAAAACGTGTTCAATTACTAAAACTCAATGATGAAGCGTCGCTGAAATTTTATTTCTGCTAATGATGGGAAACAAGCAGATGGCAAGTTTAAGTCCAACGAGGACGTTCTACCACAACTAAATTGGTTAATGGTTTCTCTTGTCGTGAGTTTGCGGGAAACAATCAGGAAGGCAAACAATTAGAGCCTACGTCCGGTAATTGGTTCCAGGTTGGTTAAATCAGTGGAAGTATATTTTTTCCCGAGAGTAACCGTTTTCTGGAGGGGGAACTTGGATAATTACGTCAAGTTTACAACCAAAGTGATGTGTGATCGGATATTAAGTTAGAAATAAGTGGATGCCTGTCACGTGTAGTTGTGACACTCCACAGTTTATAAAGTAATATTTCAGATTGTAATTAGAAATCGAATGACGATGTTACCGCTTTGGTTTTATAAACGAGATAATAATTGACAATTAATCATTATGAATTATTTCAATCTGATTTAAATTATATTGTACAACACTTGAAATTAGAGTTTTTACATCTCGATTCAGTTATTTAAATTTAAATGAATAAAGTAAGTATAAAAGATTCACTAAATAAAAAAAAAACGCTTTTAAAATCGAGTATAAAATAGTTACTATATTATGCATAAATGTATAAAATGTTTGATTTATTGATTCATAAATATATGTTTAGGAATTAGCATATGATTTATTGTTCAGGAATTAGCATGCGATTTAAATCGTAAAAATAAAAGTATACATGAAGATCACAATCATTTACTTACATTCGTCTAAAAAGTTCAAAACAAAACTAGCAATTTTTGTCGGTGAGGAAAAATATAACTTTACCTAAAATTTTCCAATTATTTTCCCATTAGTAACTATGACTATGTGCTTGAAGACAGTTTGATTTTTACTAACTCTGTTTCAAATTTCTACTAAATGCTGCAAACAGAATTCATCGTTATGCCGTTAAAAGAAGGATTACCATTTAAAGAAATTTCTATTAGCTAAAATAGTAAAATTTCATTCAAATGGAATTCTATTGAGTCGGATGACAATTTTAGTTTCAATGATTTCCTGATATTTTCTACTGTGTAATAATTTATTAATATACATTATTCTTTAAGCTGGGATCATTCTTATACCATTGTTATGCGAACTAAATGATTCTATATATTTACATTCAAACTTAAAGTAGGGACATAGATAATTCTTCTGAGGATCGAACACAATTTGATACCGACCCCAAATGACATTGAAGACACTTCGAAACGCATACAAAAGAAACCACCACACCAGAAAAGCTACCTTTAAATTCCTGACGTTTATGGGAAATTGAGATTCACCATATTTTTTTTTCTACACACAGCAGCCACTATTCTTTTGGATCGATGGCCATTCTGTCAGAGGGAGTACAACGGACCACTGCTTCCTTTGACTAAAACTTCCCCTTCATTCCCACACGGGGAGAAAAGAAGAGAATAAAAATAAGAAGAGGTGAAAGAAATAAAAAGAAAGAAATATTAGAAGCTGTCGGCGTATCCTTTTTAGGTAGGAGACGGAAGAGCCATATTGATCAGTTTAACACACTTCGATGACCCTTTTCGTGGCACTTTTCTTTTCCACATCTTTCTCGGTTTCTTTTATGAAATGTGGGTTTGAAGGGTAGATTAGCAATTATATGAAGGAATTACGTGGGAAATGGAACATTTTAGGATTTATTTCTAAATTTTTACACTGCAGTAAATTCAAGCCTTTTTGAAAACGATTCAAAAGTTTTCATGATCAAGTAACTCATATCATATCATATCATATCATATCATATCATATCATATCATATCATATCATATCATATCATATCATATCATATCATATCATATCATATCATATCATATCATATCATATCATATCATATCATATCATATCATATCGTATTCTACATAGCATAGTTTTATGTTTATTTAGTCATATATAAAATTTTAAAATATTTTCTAAATATATTTAAAATTTAATTTTAATAACAATACTTCTTCTATTGTTAATCTATTGTTGCGTTTTTATTAAAAGGAAAATATGTTACATAATATTAAACATAAAAATACAGAAATTTTTTTAATATATTGTTATGGTTCATTTAAAACATAAGTTACTAAGTTAAATTAAATTAAATATAATATTAATTTAATAAAGTGAACCTTGAAACTATTAATCTATAATAAATTAAACTTTAATTTATATAATAAATAAACTAACTAGGTTATGATTATTTAAAATGTAAGTTAAAATAACAAAACCCAAGTTTATTTACTAAGTATTAATCCTATTCTTAAATACTTATAACACTAGATTTACTTCTCAAGTTCAGGGAAAACACGGTAGTTTATGAAAGTTATTAAGATCCGCTTAAGAAAATTTGAATAGAAAGTTTTGATAGAAGTTCACATTGAGAAATAGATTTTTAGTTACAAAGATACATTTCTGAAAAGTTTTTGATTCTCTGAATAGTTTTATGTTGTTGAGCTTTTCGGAGATGAGCTTTCAGAAGTTTCGATCGAAATTCTAATCTATTCAATGACAAATTATGCATTGGAAACCAATGAATTCTAACCACTTTCTCCACTTACTTAACCATTAGACTAGACTCGCATAAAAGCATCAACAGAAAACTTCAATACATGTATTTAAATGAAAGGTTGATTTTTTAGAAATTATTCATGCTAGAGCCTATATCATTTCTTTCATTTTGAAGTAAGCCTATCTCGTCTTGTGATTAAAAACTAGGATTTTGCATTAATGCATGTCAAAGTTTTGAGCTCACTAAAAACATTGGATCTTTAGTTATAATAATGAATATTACTACAGAAAAGTAATACAATTCTTTTCTGTAATTCTTTATAGATTTTATTAAGATAGTCATTTTTATAGATTTTCGTTAGTGATGCACCCTTGTGATGCTTTCTGATGAGATTGGATCTCATTTTGTCTCTTGTTAAGTGCAAAATACTTATTGTGATATTGCTTTTCACATATTTCCTTCTTTCATTTTAAGGTTTAATTTATCTATTATATTATTTCAAGTTTAATTTTATATCTGTTTTAATTATTTCAAATAATTGGCTTCAGTTAATGTGATGACTGCGTAATTTATTGAGTAATACCCGCTTTGAGTTATTGCGTTACAAGTTTTATGTTATTAATACTTGTGTATTTCTCTTATACACATTATAAAATGTTTATTATTTATTTGAGTAATAGTTAATATTATTCACTAAGTTTTTTCATATTTAATTTAATTACTGTTTAATTTATTTTATAAATTTTCACAAGTTTTAAGGTGATAATTATAAAATATTTTTTATTTATTTATTCCCTTTCAAACGTTTTTATTCTTTCGTTTCCGATTTCCAAGGAAAATTTTTTATTCCTTTTACCTTTGTGTTGCCTTGAGGGACTGATGACATATTCTATCTAAAACTCCAGATGCACAGAATTCCTTTGCCCAGGGCCACTGTCTCATGTCTGATTGAATGCTTGAGAACGTAAACGTTATAGAATGTCTAGGGCCCCTTGGCCAGCCTATTATCTCATTGGTAGCAAGCGAATTTGGTCAGCAAAATATTCGTTTTGGGCAGCTCATTTGGGCACGGGACATTTTATGCTGAAAGATTTTATTTGTGTTAGCTAAAGTAAGGGCCTAGTTTGTTCTGGTGTTAAAATGTTTGAGTCATTCTAAATTCGGCTTGACGGGGTCGCTGTTACTTGTTTTTTTTTCTTCCCTGCCAAGTAAGATGGAAGTGACAGTAGATTAATAAGAAACAGTGTTGACTACAGATTAATAAGATGATATGAATACGTGTTTTGAATTCATATATATTTCTTGTATAATATTTCCTAATTTTTTAACACATTTATTTTCTACGTTTTTTTAAAATGCTTTTAATTTTACAAAAAATATTGATCGAGTGAAAAATTGCAAGAAATTTTTTTTTGAATAATAATTTCCTCATTTTTAAAAGGAGTCAGTTGCATTAGTCACAACTTTTACAGAATTTCGGTATGAATACTAAATTTATTTTATTTAATTATGAGCTTAATTGAATGACGCTTCATTAAAGCTCATTTTCTAGTTATAAGTTTTTTAATACTAGTTTTACTCTCTTTTAGACCAATTATCTTCAGATATAAGTTTCTGTACTTCTACTCAAAATATCACATTTTTAACGTCGAAAATATCCATACAATTATAATCTATGTGTTCAATTTAAATCTTCAATTAAAAATATGGTTGTTATCTAAATGAGAGGAAAGGTTTAGCACGAAGAAAATCATACATGATTTGCCTCTGAAGTAATGTTTTTGTAATGTTCGAAGTAATGTAGTCGATTATGAAACATGTATTGATCTGATTAGTAAAACATATCAAAAAGTCGGAAACTCGATTCCTCTTTCGACTGCTAGTGAGGTTTTTCAGTCGTCAAAACCACCATTTTTCCGAAATGTTTTAGAGGCTTGGAGAATTGAGATCCCTTGATTTTGCCAACTGTCCCAAAAAAATGTCCTTTTATGAGAGTTTTCAAGTTCTCGACAATTAGAATTCTATTGAAAACATTTTATTTTATTTTATCTTTTAGCGGTCGTTGCACAGCCGACCCAATTTCGGGTCTACGACTACTAATTTACAACTCCGTAGCTTTGCAATTTTGAACCCAATCCAGAAGACAAGGGAACTCCCGGCTCAAGTATTGGAAGAAATATGCTTTCGTGGAGGACTTTTTAATGGAACTAACCAGCATTTACATGGAGAGGAAGACCACGAAAATCTCCCTCGGTTAGCCTGACGGCAAGGGGATTCTCTTTCATGATACGTCTACCACTGAGGATATTTTACGACATTACTGTGGTTGGTACAAGGCGGATGCGGAATTTTTAACTATCAGCCATCGCTGGGCTTCAAACCTAGTACACCTCATTGGAAGGCGAACGCTCTATCCCCTGAGCTATCATTGCTATTCTCTATTGAAATCATGTCAGAATTCAAAGGGCGGTAGGGAGACTATTGTCATCTCAGAATAAATCGGAAAATGGATCATAATGAATGGAGAATGGAATCGCCCATTGTCACAATGAAGTTTAAAACCATTTTCGATTTTAGGTTATGACGATTTGGAATGTTAATTGCTATTGGCATTTAATAAGCAGTTGAATAACGATCTGACTTCGAGAATTTTCTAACACGTGTCATATATTTATCAATGGGGATCATTTATGCTTTTCTAGAGCGAGCTTAATCGCTTGCCTCTTCATGGCCTTTAAAAAGTCCCTCGTGTTATTGGAAGACTTAATGTTCCGATAAAAGCCTTAAATTTCTTGCCAAATATTGATGTCGTTACAACTGGATAAAATGATTGGAAATATGATCTGTTGATGACTTTTTAACGAGGCAAACACAGCTGATGCATTTGTATTCACCTAACATCTACAGGTTTACTATCTTATAAAACTCTATAGATAAATTTCACTTTCTGTATTGGATGATCCTATTCAAAAATGTATTTTAAATATGTCAGATAAAAATGTCGATTACAAAATATCATGCTCAGTTTTTTTTTTTTTCAATTCGTAAATTCATTTCTCAAAAATGACTAGCTGTGGAAGAATAATTGAAATCAAGGTAATTTCGAAGAGGTTTTTGCATAATAAGATTCGTGTATTATAACATTTATTAGATTTTCAAAAAAAATATACGGAAAACACTTCAAAAATCATTTTCATATAGTTTTTTTTTATCAACTTGATAATTAAATGGTAATATGCTTTTTTACGCAACTTAAAAAAGAGATTTTTCACATTTGCATCTTTGGTTAAGAAGTTATCGTTTTTATAAATGATAGACAGCATATTATTTTATTTTACATCCAGCGTCGAACAGCTGATCCACTTCTGAGTTGTTCACAACTACTAACGTTCGATTCCGTAGCTTTGTAATTTTCAACCCAATCCAGAAGAGAAGGGAACACCTAGATCAAGCATTAGAACAAACTAGTTTTCGTGACTGACTTTGTGATATAACCGCATTTGCGTTGCATAAGGAGGAAAACCTCCCACGGTTAGTCCGACGGCAAGAAGATTCTAACTCATGAGCCATCTACATTTTACGTTAGCACTGAGCCCGGAGCAGAGCTCGTACCAATCAACCACTGCAAGCATTCGAGCTTGGGTCCCCTTATTGGGAAGCGTGCTCTCTATTCCCTGAGTCTCCGTGACTCAGACCCAATAAAAAGTTAATTTTGTAAATTAAGCAAATTTATTTTTAATTAAAAATATATAATTCGCTCTTTTTTGAAACAAATTGACATTGCTGAGGGTTAAATATATTTTAGTTACAACTAATAAATTTACTTAAATTAAAACTCCAAAATATTTTCTTTGTTAAGATGTTTTTTTTTTTTTTTTAAATATATAAAGCTGCTAGTTTTTAATAATCACAAAATAAAAATAGAAAATATACCTAACTTTTACTATTAAATAAACTTTTAGCAAAAATATATCCTCAAAGAAGCCTGAAAATGATAAAATAAGATTGTTTCATACGAAAAAAATGCAATGTCAAATAACTTTAAGTTATTAAATAATATAATTAAAGAGAAGAAAAAGCAATTATTTAAGCTTCTCGATTAAAGAATGTTTACAATTTTACAGCGATGCAATTAAGTTTGTAAAAAATGATTCATATTAACAACATTCTATTATTTTTATGAATTTTAATAATCGATTATACCCAGACATTTGCCATCATTAATAATTGTATCATCGTAGTTTCATTAAACTCTCTCGCTCGAAACTTTCAAGTTAAAAATGCAGCTATCTTTCGAATTTCCCCTCAATTCATTTTCAGATCGGATATATTCTTTTCAATTTTGAGGGAAAGCTATCAATTACCCGAGCACTTCGTATAAGGTGAATGTTAGTGAATAGAGAAGCTTACTATTTTCAGAAGTGACAGAGGAGTTGATTTATGATGAGGTTTCTCACCAGGTTGAGAAAGGTTTCTACCCTTCATAATGGTAGGTGAAT
Source organism: Parasteatoda lunata (assembly GCA_949128135.1). Taxonomy (NCBI): domain Eukaryota; kingdom Metazoa; phylum Arthropoda; class Arachnida; order Araneae; family Theridiidae; genus Parasteatoda; species Parasteatoda lunata. The sequence continues at coordinate 8,922,322 of OX421973.1, read as the reverse complement.
GCAGGAGCAAGGATTTGTCAACATTCTTGACAGAATTTTCAGGAATAACTAATAACAAACTCTGTGTCCATAAAAGTTTCTATTTTAAGAACTTTTAAGAAATAGTCTTATAAAGAATAGAATTTTGGAAGAAAAGATGTTCAGTGCATTAGTATGACAATGCTTAAAATATGTTAGGAATATAACTCTATAATGGTTTGATGTATCAAATATCTACTGCTCTGGAGGCCATAACAGTAGGCTGTCAATTTACCATAGTGCAAGAAAAATGCTTTTTTTTAGGTATGCTGATATTCCAAACAATCAAATTTATATAAATGGCGAATTTCGAAGATTTCTTAAAAAAATAAAAATTACGAAAGCATTGTAGAGTATAGCATTTAATTAATACAAGAGTAGGTGAATAAACACAAACTTGAACGCTGTATATATATATATGGGTAATTCTCACGAAATATGATAATTCACAGTCCCTTGCTCCAAGATCTAATACTATAATACTAAAAGAACTTTTTAAAAAAAAAAATTATAAATAGCATTGCTGTTAGCATTTTAAAATAACTTTGCACTAGCATTGACTGTTTTGTATAGTTAAAAAATTTAATTGAACTTCAAAATGTCATTTTCCTGGCATGTCTCAAACAATGTTTCCAATAATAAATAGCTTCAAAACTTCCTATAAATTTTTCAACATCTAATTTTTTTTTTAAATCTCAACCGGTGTAAGCATTTCTAGAATATACGCAGAGGGTATTATTTACAAAAACTTCGTTTAAATTCATTTTTTCTGTCAATAATTTGTTTGTCCCATGAAAATCTGTCATTTTCCTGGCTACTTTTATTTAGTGGTTTATAACCAAAATAGATAGAGCCAGCAATCAAAATCTTATGTTAATAGATTAATTACATACCCTTCTATATGAACATGTCTTGTTGCATGAATTAAGAACCAATTTTTTGGTTCAAAATCTATTTCAAAATTGAAGTACTTTGTACAACTAAATAAGATTCTTTTCACAACACTTAAATATTTACTTTATTATCTTCATTTATAAAGAAAACAGCCGGCAAAGAATTCTGTTAGGTTAAAAAAACATTTCGCTAAAAAAAGAACGAATTCTAAAAGAAATAAAAATAAACAACTTAAAAAATAAAAATGCTATTGCCAGTTATAGAATTTTTTGAAAGTTAACTTAGCAACATAAATCAAAATGACATAGAAGCGCAACTAGATCAAAATTAAGATCCCTGAGCGCTTGACGTAACAAATTCTTCAATTCTATAAGTGTTGCATAGCCAAATGCCCAAATTAACAATTGTGTTTTTAAAGAAATTCTCTCTCTCTCTCTCTCTCTCTCTCTACTATTCAGACTACTATTTCATATTGTTTTACAACACATGGCTTTAGCACTCTGGTGGGAAAAACTTTAAAACAAAACTTACAACAGTTACTTTTCTCAACAACTGAAATTTAGAATAGTGTGATTAAGAAAAATATGTAAACTGTTTGCAATTTCAAATTAATATTGAAATGTACAGGTTTAGAATTTTCTACAGTGAAAAGTTTTCGGAACTTCAGTATTCAAAAAAGTATACAAAAGCTAGCAAAGCGAGCCAATGAGCCAATGTATCCAATGAGCGAGCAAAGCGAGCATTGGATTGCGAAGCAATCCGAAATGAATTGCGAAAGCAGTTCCGGGGGTTGGTGAGCGCCAGCGAGCAGGGGGCAAAGCCTCCTAGTTTTAAATAAAAACCTTATAACTAAAAATTTAACACTACTTAAATTATTACTTAAGAAAGCCTTACAAAATAATAACTCTAGTGTTGCCAATACATAGAGAAATAAACGAGTTTATGGTGGCACATAGGGGAAATATATATATATATATATATATATATATATATATATATATATATATATATATATATATATATATATATATATATATATATATATATATCCATCACCAAAGAATGAAAAGAAAATTAGGTTCTCGTTTTTCCCTTAACCTTGATGGAATTTTATTACGTACGCAAATTTCTCAATTAAGAGAATGGCTGTTTTGAAAAAGATCGACATGATCTAAATATTGGTGTTTATATGTTTTGTTTGTACCACAAGAAACAATCAGTAAATTCCAATAGCACAAACAAAATATATGTTTTTACCGAGATTTTTATTAAAAAATGAACTTGTATTCTTGTTTCTTCAGAGCGAACTTTGTAAATTAATGGGACAGAAGGAAAAAAAAGAAGGAGGAGAAATATTAGTTAAGCTTATTTATTTTTCTCCTTTTAAGCTAATTTTTTCTTCACTAACAAATATATATGTTCACGAATATATATGGTAACGTTATACACGTGTTATTACTCACATATTTATTTAATAGTATTCAATAACTAAGTGGTTAAAAATAATAAAAAAAGAACTTTTTGCAAAAAATACATTAATTACTAAATTTACAATTAGAGTAATTACAATTAGAGTAAATTTACAATTAGAGTAATAATTAATGTATACAAACAGTACATGCACTCTATTAAATATTAAAAAAAAAAAAAAAACTCTAAAGACTTCTGAAAATTCTCTTAAGAAACTCAATCTACAAAAGATCAGTTCGATTTCCGTTCAACAGTATTTTTTAAAACTTTAAATATCACATATTAAAATAACAGAACGGTACTATAATTTAGAGCATTAGAAGAATACACAACTTTCTTAGAGCAATATTAGTTACAGTTTTACATTCCCGAATCACAAGTAATAACTCAACGAAAATCGACAGCTTAATTAATGTAACATATACATTCGTTTGAGATTCGTTTAGATGGAAATAAATTTCACTGTAAAGTTTTCGGAAACTATTTTATTTTAATGCCTTGAATAAGAACCTTTTGTTTTGAATGCTTAAAGGATAATATAGTGACTACACATCGAGAACATGCTTGGCTGGCAAATTTGGTTTTCTGGTCATGAATTAAGACTATAAAATTGTTATAAATGCTTTATTACAGTGGAAGTCATTTAATATTTTCTGCTACTATTAACAACTCTAAGTTAATATCTACGTGGATATATCACGATGACTATTATTAGTTTTATTCTAACAGCTCAAAATTATTCTTATAGCTTAAAATATCTGATTCTCCTAGGTATGTAATTTCTTATTCAATAAGAATGCTAGAAATTCATGATATTGCTTGGGAGCTAGTCGGAATAGATTCAAAACTTCTATAGATAGACGTGAGTAGAATGGTACTTTTTTACTATATATATATATATATATATATATATATATATATATATATATATATATAGTATATATATAAAATTTTATAACCCTCTTAGAACAAACTGATCCAAATTTTTTGAGTTTACGAGTACTAATGTTCAACTCCGTAGCTTGTAATTTTGAACCAAATCCAGAAGACAAGGGAACTCCTAGATAAAGTATTGAGAGAAATTTACTTTTCTGGAGGACTCTTTGATAAAACTAACCAGTATTTGTGTAACATAGAGCAGAAAACTTCCCAAGGGACCTCTAACCTATCTTACCACTGAGAATATTCCATGTCAACACTGTGGTCGGTGCGAGCCGAGTGCGAATTTTGTTTTGCCAGATATCGCTGGGACTCGAACTCGGTGAACCTCATTTGGAGGAGAGAGCTCTATCCCCTGAGCCACCGTGACTCAATTATTATTGTCCAATTCTATAAAGCTAAGGATAAAAGAATTATTGTCGTAGTATTACATATAATCTGCATCTAACTATAACAGGACACGTCTTTAATAGCATTAATGTATTAAATGCACATTATCATGTTTCTTTACGAGGTTTAATCTGAAAAATGTTCAAGGTTAAAAAAAAAGTAGATTTAAATTTTATTTTCTAATTATCTCTGACGAGTCACCTTCGAAGATGACATTGACTTGCAACGGAATCAAGTTTACGTCATGAGGTTAGAAACAATTGCTTAGGAATCTGCACAGAACAACCACTTAATTTTAACCATCTGTCAATTTTTGTAACAGATTGCTATTGCATTATAGCTTTGCCACAATGTAGAAAAAGAGCTGGTGTATAATAAAAAAAATATTTTCTGGGTATGAATTCGAAATTTTATTTCGCTTGCATGGTAGAGTGATTAAGAGATCATACCTAAACATCGTTGTTGACCAAATATGCTGATGATTTATCTAAATGTCTTCCAGATAGTGTCGCAATAAATCATCAGAGTAGCGTGACATCATTTAATATAACTTTAAACAGGGTAATACGTCCAGCACACTAGTGTAAAATATTGGTTTCAGACTTTACTTTAGATTTTGCAGTGTTTGCCAAGACATTCTTTATATTTCAATTCTAAAAAGCATTTGTGGGATGAAATCAAAAGAGCGTTTCGTAATATATTCACAACCATCGAGCTTCACTCTATTAAAAAGTCTTATGCTGGCCTTCGCTTTCCAATGAGGTGAACCGGGTTCTAATCTCAGCTATTACTGGTCGATTCGAATTCCGCATCCATCTTGCACTGACCACAGTGCAGAGTAAAATATCTTCAGAGCTAGATGGTTGGGTCGGTCATGGGTTAGGGTCCCTTTGCCGTCAGGCTAACCACGGGAGCCTTTCGTGTTTTTCCTCGCCACGAACGCACGTGTGGGCTAGTCCCATCAAAAAGTCTTCCACGAAGGCAAATTTTCCCCAATACTTGTTCCAGGAGTTCCTTTGTATTCTAGATTGGTTTCAAAATTACAAGACTACGAAGTGGGACATTCGTAGTCCTAAACCCAAAAAATTGGGACGGCTGTTCAATGACGGTTATAAAATATAAAAAAAAATTTTGAACTACTAAAATGTTTTCAAGATACTTAGTCAAATTTTACTACCAATAATAGTAACTTTAAAGGAAAAAAAATTGCTATCATTAGAGCATTTATACATATGAACAGGCAAATTTTAACTTTATAAGTTGAAATACATTTACCAATCTCTTAGAAATAAATATTAAACTAAAAAATATTTCAAGTAATAACATTAAAATTATAATGAATTACTCAGTTAGGAAAATTGAAATGGTTAAAGTTAGCTTGAATTTTAAAAGTGACTGATATATATATATATATATATATATATATATATATATATATATATATATATATATATATATATATATATATATAAACTTTATAAGAAAAGTGAAGAAATTTCTATAAGAAGACATACAAATTCTTTTCCTTATATAATATGAAATAATCATATTTAATACTTTATATTTGACATTGTATACAATGCATAAGAAATGCGTAAATGTTTATACATTTTAAACTTTTCTGGGTGATTTTTAACATTGTATAAAAGCCGAATTTCTAACTTTTCCATCAACAAGTATACCAGTCAATTATTTATTTACCTATATAAGATTAATAGAATAAATAGTGATATGTTATTACTTACCTCAAAAGAATTTCCTGTTCCAAAGTATATAGGTACAAAAGCGAGCCATATAATACAGGTTGTGTACATTGTAAATCCGATGAACTTTGATTCATTAAAGTTCTCTGGTATTTTTCTGGTCTTGACGGCATATACCGTGCAAATGGTTATCAGCAACATATTATAGATGAGCGACACAAGAAAAGATGAGTCCCGGATGCTGCATTTCAGAATCACTTGATTCCTCTTCCCATCCGGGTAATATTGCCGGATACCCGGAGGTTCTAGCAAAAACCACACCGCTGTTCCTATCACCTGGACGGATATTAGCACCGAGGCGATGGCCAGCTGGGACTTGGGACTAATAAAGCTGGGTCTCCGGGCCGATCGCCGGGCGCTCTCGAAAATTCTCGAGATTCGGTTAGTTTTGGTGAGCAGAGAGGCATATATTATGGCGAATGAGAACCCTATGCCGAATCGTTGGAAGCCGCAAGTGATGGGAGTTGGCTTGGCGAGCATCACAAATGTCATTAAGTAACACAGCATGATACCAGTCAGCAACAGGTAGCTCAGTTCTCGACCTGCTGCTTTCACGATTGGGGTGTCATTGTTGCGGAAGAACACCACCATAACCCAAAATGTGAGCATCATTCCGAAAGTGGCTATGGCCATAGGAACTATGGCGAAGAGGGAATCGAAACGCATGTGTTGCTGAACCAGATCATAGCAGCTCTGCTTGTGTTCATATGGCCACCGACCATGGCCGCAATCCATGCATGTGAATTCATCCAGCACGTACTCCCAGGGATCGCAGCGATGACATATCCAGCAACAGACGTCACCTGCTTGTGTTATTTTGATTTCACCAGTGCCACAAGGAAGAGAGCATACTGACGATGTTAGCTTTCCTGCCGGCCACTTAACATCATTGAGGTCCATATGTAAACCATCGAACCATTTACCGACGACTTTATAATAGTATGAACTAGTGTTTTCATTGTACTGGTAATTGTAGATGGTATAGCGTCCCAAGCCATCTCCTTGACGATCGAACTTGACCTGGTTCCCTCCAAGATCTGAAAAAAATATCAGAGTCAATTAGGTTTAATTGGTAGAAGATGATTGCATCAATTTACTAAAGAGCTGTTCACTTCCGCCCCCAACACCAATTAATTATTCTTTAAGTGAAACTTTTTACCTGAGGGTGAAATACATTTATTCGTTTCCGGCTTTTAGTATTTAGATGACGTTCATTCAACTTTCGATAATACTATTCAAAAGAAACAACTCAAAAAGTTTAATAGTTTTAAATATAGATATAATGCGATCTTGTTAGTTAAAGTTCTCAAAGTGACACTTGGCAATCAATTAAATATTAATAATTCATTGCCCTTATTCAGTTCACATGTTATTCAAGTCTATATGATTGCTACTTAAATTCTTTTTCCAATTAAATGCTTGTTTTCCTGCTTATGAGTTTCATAGTTTATACACTTCTGGTGAATATTGTTATCAGCTTGCCATTAAAAGTGAAAAAATACAGGCCAAATTAGTTTTATTAAGTGCGTTAGTTATTAAAAATAAGCCAACAGTTGAATTGCTGCATGCCGAAAGAGCTTCAGTCCTGCTTACTATTTTTCGAAAAAGCTAAAAAGCGAGAATGTTGTTATAGTAACCAATATATTGTTATCACGCGAACATTTTTGTTGTTAACAAAAACATAGCATATTTTACTAACATACTTTTTTCTTTGACTGATTCAGATTTTGACCCCTAAAATATAAGGGCTAACATTCTTTAATTAAATGTTAAAAATTGCATACCTTACAATTGAAAATTTTTTCCGACTATTTTTAAAAAAAACTAATAAAAAATAACAAATATTTGCTGATTTTTTTTTTTTTTTTTTGCAAAGTATTATCTTATGAGAAACTAATTTTGTAATTAGGTGAATAGTTTTTTCAATTCACTTAAAAATTTCTTGAGAAATGGAGAAAAACGCAAAAAATAACATTAAAACAAAGGGGGGTGGGGCTACCTGCTATATTTTGAGTGTCAGAAATCCTAATTCGCCAAAAAAAAAGTTATGTTTATTCAGAGAAAGTACGGTTTTGTGTCTAATTTCGTAACTTAAAACACCGTTTGCACTATTTAAACAGAATGTTAAAGGTAACTTCTTCGAACCATTTAGATTAAGTTCTGAAACGGAAAGATACAATCATTGAATCAAAAATTATTCAGGGTGATCCGCACATTGTACAGGGACTTATAAGTATTTATGAGGTTTAGTATTACCTTTTGGATAGAGGACCTTTTTCAAAAAGAAAGGAGTTGTTAAAATCTATGAATGTTTTTATTTCTATTTCCATGGATATTTTTTTTAAAAAACTAAGTTACGTTTTTTAAATTTCATTAAGAAAGACTTTATATTTTATTATTAACTTTCTGCTTATGAGCTCTTCACGTTTCATAAGCGTTACGCTCATCCCCGGTTTTGAAAGAAAAGTTTTTTTAGTTGTAAGATAGACTGTGTAGCAGCTTTGTTTATAGTATTACCTCTATATAAGTATCTTACCTATATAAATACACTGTATTATTTATTATATTTATCAATTGCATCTTATTTTATAAATTTGGTATTTCAAGAATTTTTAATAATTAGCAATGTGCATTATATGTTGGCTAGATTTTATATGAAAAAATTGTGGCATTATTTTACAATTTTATAATGATACAGAAATATTTTTATGTTATTTACCGTCATGTAAAACACGTTTAATCGTTCTATTATATTTGGTTGGATAATTGAATATGACAACAGTTGAACTAGTTAAGTAAAAGAGTTCTTTCAAAATATTAAATTTACGAAATAATCGATTTGAAAAATAATAAAAGTAAATATTTTACTTAAAAAATAGAACTGCTTTAAAATATTAAGGTCGTGTATAATTCTAAACTTCAAAATTCTGAAAAAAAAAACTGCAAAATTCTTATTATAAATTACGAAAATAGAGGAAAAACAATAAATTATAAAATTGATAATACTACTTTAAAAAGACTTTTTAAAGTATCAATAGCAATATAAGAAGTCTTTTATTAACCTTGATCACGCATTTAAGCTTGAAATATTTTTCGATACTTTAAATATGAATTATTATATTTGAATCATTATTTAAAAAAGAAGCATATTCTGTCAAGGATATTTAACAATTATTTTAAAATAAAATAAATAATTTTAAATAAAATTATGATTTGAAATAAAATAATTTTATATTTAAAAATAGAAATAATTAATTAAAAATAAATAATTTTATAATTATATTTCTTATAATAATATTAACAAAAAAGTTATTAAATTTTAAGTCCTTAAATGTTAATTACGTGTTATGAGTACATTTAACTATGCAAAATTTATGTATTTTTCATGTGTATCAAAATTATATTCACATTTATTAATATATATTTGCACATATTTTTTTATTGCGAGTAATTAATTTCATATTATCTGTCGTTTTAAAAGTTCGGCTTTCATCCTTAAATTGTTATCTGTGGATAGTAAATCGTTGTAATCAATTACATCCATTAAGACGTGATTTAAAAAATTCTGTTGCTAACATCATATTTATAGATTAATGGTGCTAAAAATAGATTCATCAGCATTTTGTTAATGCGTGTCTTTCGGTTCAAAAAAGAAAATTTTACACGCATTAATCTTCTCTCCATTATAGCTGCGGAAAAATAAAAGAGTTAATATTTTTTAACGATTGTAAAGATGTTTAAAATTCAGCTTAAAGTGCTAGTTTCTGAAAATTTTGCATTGATTTTAAAATCACCTTTTGCTTTAATTTGTTATATGTTTTTGATATTGTATAGAAGCTAAACTTTGTTTTTTTATCATTTTTTTCAAAACAGTAAATTTTTTTGAATAAGAAAAGTTATACAAATATTGAATTATTAAACATTCATCTAAAATATAGTAGAGAATTTGATAAAAATGTCAAAATGGGTTAAATTATCAAAATTGAATAACTTAATATAATAGAATTGAATAATTTCATTTCATCATTGTGCTTAATTTGTTTACTATATTTTTTAAATTGTAAACTTCACCATTTCTTAAAAATAGACTCAACAATATTGATACACTTTGCTTAAAATCATAATATTTTATATTTTTTATGAAATAAAAATCTTCTATTTCTTTGTAATAAATTTTATTTTACATCTGAGTTATGTTAGAAAACATAGGAGCGGCATAATTTTTTATAAACAGATTTAACAGCATAAAAAAATTTATATTATAAATACCGACGTTCTATTTATAATTTTAAGGAATACTTCTTCTCACATGTATTTAATTTTATATTTAAGTTATGTTTGAAAGAATCATAAATGTCATTCTTTCATAATGAGTGATGTAACAATATTAAATATTTTTACACTAAATAATGAAACCCTACATTTATTTATATTTAATGTGTCTTAAATAGTTTTTATAACGGTTTTATGTTATGCTTGAATAACATGGACGTCAAAATTTATTTCCTTCTTTTTAAAGTATGAAAAATAATATCTAAACAGTTTAATTTGAATCATATTGATTTCTAATCTTTGTTTCTCTTCATTCGCAGAGAAACATTTTCAGAATATTTGCATACTTAACGGCATAATATTACTTTTTACGACATTAAACAGACGAAAAGTAAAAGGTAGGTAAAAATTAATACACAAAAGAAAATAAGAAAAGTGCCTTTAAAGAAGAAAAAAAGATAACATTGACATAAATAAAGATATCGTGATGCTCTTAAGAAAACGGCAGTTGTTTCTTACTTTTTTCATTCATTGTTTGTAAATATCTTAAAAAAAGTTGGGAGTATTAAACAGCAATATTGCAACATTATAAATTTCAAGATATTAACAAACATAACATTTTAAAATATATTGTAGATTTAAAACAATCTTACTATCTATATTTTAAGTAAGTATGAAAGTTATCTATGATATATCACAAACGAAATTGTCTTCAATATTTAATAATATTTATAAGATAAAGAAAATCCTGGAGCTATTTTGAATTGACTCTTTTAATAACATAATTTAAAATAGCAGTGAATTGCCTGAACGTCTGAGAATTTTATATGAAATGATATTAATATTTGCTTATATTACTTTACTTAGTGGTATTTTGCATTTTAAATATATATATATATATATATATATATATATATATATATATGCTATAAATATATATATATATATATATATATATATATATATATATATATATATATATATATATATATATATATATATATATATATATATATATATATATATATATATATATATATATATATATATATATATATATATATATATATATATATATTTATTGGCTTTATAAATTATATTTAAATTGGTTTTTTATTATACTTGTTTAAACAGTCTATTTGATGTTCATGTAACTATTATTTGTGTAAAATGTAGTTTTTATATAATTCTTTGACTTATAACATTTGTAAATGGTTTTTTTTTTGTGGAAATATATTTATTGAAGGGGAACAATATAAATGAAAAACTCAATAATTGAAACACTTTTACTACGCAACTCACAAAGTATTCAGACGAGTAAAAATATGAGCTGATTAAACTGCCCAAATTAATACACTGTAAAAGTTCCAGATCAAATTACGGTAAAAAATTCCGGCACTATGGATGCATCATATGTAAAATTCATTTTATCGTAATTTTTACAAAAATATTTATTTAATTAGAGTGATTAAGTGATTTTACGGAAATTATTACTATAAATATACATTAGGTACATTAGAACAATATATTAGATTTTGTTGTTCCGAAGCATGTTCCAGCAAAAATGGATTTTAAGATAAAAAGTACCGGCACCCTGGGTACTAGAAATTTTCACAGCAGTTAGATCAGAAATGTTTTTTACAGTGCATGCATCACTAATATCTTTTTGAAGCTGTCTATATTTATAGAAAATAACAACAGGAAAATTCCTGATGTTCTAATTCCAGGATATCATCAATATACTCTATTTTTTCGAATGGTTTTTCCATTTTTATCAGAACCTTGCAGAGAGTAGTGCTTGAAATCTGAAATTTTCCAACACAATGCACATTCTATATGAACCGTTTTGTCTCTTGAGTTATTTATCGATTTCAGATAAAGATAGATGATTCGAAAGGTGCAGTCAGCAGAATTTAGAGATAGTTCGTAAAGTCATACGAGAAATTCTGAGAATGGATTGATGGTCTCAATTTTCAATCGCTAAGCAATACGTATCGAGAATCTATAATGAGAAAATCTGAATAGTTTATTTTTTTTCCTTAATGGAAGCAGACATTTTAAAACAATATTTAGAGACACTTATTATAATAGTAGTTTAATGTTTTTGGCATAAATGTTTTGGTATAAATGTCGTAGCTGAAGGTATGGCATTTCAACAAAAACGTATTCTTGTTACAGTTCTGAACATTTTACTATAATATATAAAAGAAAGATAAAGAAAAATTATTAAATTTTAAATAAAAAAGAAATATTAAAGTCATTTATTACTTTGTTATTTTTGCTTGCAATTGCAAAATCTGATTTGGTGCCAATTGCTGCACTTCTGAAAATCTGATCACCTTATTTGAATAAAAAGGTATAAATGATTACGTTATGCATTGAGAAAAAAAAGTATGAACAAAACTACGCGATTTTAGTAAAATTCATTGTGTTTCTGTACCTATGGGAACACCAAAAAGTTATGTAATTTTTACCGAATGAATTTGATAAAACTAACATTAAAAAAATTGGTTTTATAATCTGTGATAAAATTTGGTACTTTTATTATGTTATAGCATGCCAGATATTTTACCAGTATTTTTTCACTGTCTTAAAGAAGAAGAAACTAAAAAGTAGTTTATTACTCCATAATTTACACTAATGTGATCCGAAACCAGAATTACAGACAAATGCTACATATTTTAATGTTTGATTACATCAACAAAAGGAAGATTAAGAAAAACTATTACATAATGAAAAAGAAAAAATATGATTTGCTTACAAATTTAACACATTTGATGTCATTTATTTCTTTAATAAAAAATATTTTGTAGAACGAGATACTTTTACTAATTTCAATCTCAAACAATTCACCACGAAACCTTTATATTAATTAATTTTTTAAAAGTTTCAAGAAAATTTAAAGTAGATATTTAAAGATGAATTAAAGAAGCAAACACTGCTTCGAATAAATATAATTTTTTTTCTTCAATACATTAAACTAAAATGGAATATTAGAGAATGGTTTTGTCTTCTCTTTTGCGACTTGTTTTCATTGTTCTAGTGAAGCCCTAGTGACATTAGTGTTGTCCATTCGGACCATTTCATCAACTAATTAAAACTATGGTTATTAAAATTGACTCGATTTAAAATTGGTTCTGTGCTTTCAAATAAATCCTACTGAATAGTTAGTTTTAAATGTATTTAAACGTTCAAAATGTCTTTCTTGGTATAGTGAAACGCCCTATTACAAATTTTTTAACTCAAATATATAAATATTTATTCTCCAATAAGGCTTAGATTGAAATGAATTTCATTTTGACTTTAGATATACCTTTCTGAGTTGTAATAAAAGACTATATAATACAAAACAAAACAATTTTTTAAAAACAAAGCAAAATAAATCATTATTGTTCAAAAACGAAATAACTTCGCAATTCCAGATGTAAACAAAAATGCGGGGAAATGTCTTGAATGTCATGAATTAAAATAATATTAAAAATGATTTTTTAGACAAATTCGTTAACATTTTTCTCACTCGATCCCCTCTCCGTTATAATATGACTGTATATAAGCTTAGTGTTCTAACTTTAACCTTCTTCAGAATAAATTAAATAAATACGATGCAATCCCAAAAATAGAAACGGAATTTAATCTTGGGAATACTTCCGTTAAGATGAAATCAATAGGTGATGTCATCAAAAACTGATGAAGAATGTAATTGGCGGCAACCACAACCGACTTAGCTATTCTGAAAGTTGCCATCACGCTGCGAATGAATTTCTTTTAAGGATGGAAGAAGTGGTTCGAGAGTAACAAATGATGTATATAAATTGTAATCAAATCAAATAAGGCCGGCTATAAGTAAAGAATGATTCTTGGCATAAAGGAAAGGTAGCCTGAGTAGAAACACTTAACGGATGTTTGATTTTGAAGTGCATTTTTATGACTTGAATGTAAATTATGAAGAAGCTAACTTTAATGCATTTAAGAACGAGCAATTATTGTGTCTTTATGTCTTTTCAATTTTGGAATGCGTATAACTTGAAATAATTTCATTTAATTTCGTTTTTGAAATGATTTCATTAAATTAAAAATTCTAAATTTTCATAAATTGTTTGTCATTTTGGAGTCCAATGTCTACATTGTAGAAAATTCCGAATCAAATTCGGGTGAAAAGCACCGGCACTCAGGGTGTCGATACTTACCGTAAAAACACTCTTTCACTTAAAGTTAAATATATATTTCTTTAAAAATTGTTGTATAATATTTTGCGGAAAAAATGGATTTTATGGATGATGCACCAAAAGTGACTATACTTTATATTGTAATTTGATCCGGAATTTTTTACAGTGTCGTTAATTTTTTTCTTACCGTTCCAATTGTCTGTTGTATGTTATCTCTGCAGAAAGCTATAGTAAATTTATAGATACGATACTGTTTACTAGGGTGAAGCGAAAAAAAGTTTTCGATAATTGAAAAACACTACCTCCTAAAAGTTGCATATGAACTAGTACATCATTCCTGAATTCTTACAGAATTTTTATGCACAATCTTCATTTCCCCCAAAAGTTTTAAAATTTTTCAAAAAACAACCAATTTTTGTAAATGTTTCAAATTTTCAAAACTTGTCAAATAAAAGCAAATTGAATGAAATCTTGTGAATTTTTGCAGAATTTTTCGGATATTTTTTCACTCTCTGCAACAGATAGAAAAATTATAAAATTTTGCAAAAATTACAAAATTTTAAAAATTATCCAATTTTTAAAATTGTCGGAAGAGAATAAAATACCTCACAAATGTTGTGAGAGTACTAAAATATTACTTATGAGTTGTTTTGAAATATTTCTGGTTCATTCTTCTCTTTACTCAGTAACTGACACTGGGGGTTATTTTTTTTAGCTTTTTCCATATTAATAATACTATTGTGAGGCTTATAAAACTACAACCAGCAGTAAACAAGTGAGAGAAAACTAAAGAGAACACCATAGCTTCAGAAAAGTAGCATTGATGGCTGATTTATGTTTGATATTTTATAAAATCACATTACGTTGATTATAAAATCACATTGCAAAAGAAGCTAATTCCATTAAGTGGGTCGATGAATCTAAGCTTCTTGTGCGTACTCAAAAAAGTTGCTTAGAATAGTTAGATATCTAACATACGAAAGTTTCTCAGGGTTTAAGGACATCAAATTTGGTGGATGTTCATCGGCAGAAACTGCTTGGCTTATATTCATTAAATATTTTTGACTGTACTGAGATCAAATTTATCATATTCCTTCATTTCTGTAAGAATTCGAACGAACTTATTAGTGATCGGTGCTTGCAGTTGATCAAAAACTTGTCCATTGGTCTGGAAAATCCTTGAGGACTCACTGTACGACCGTCCAAGTAATTCGTAATAAGCCTTAGTGATAGCACATTTGAGTAAAACTCGATAACCATTGAAGATCTTTTTCGAGCTCCTTTTAAGCAGACAAATAAGACCTAATTCCATACATTTATAGTTCCGTCGCAAACAACTACAATGAGTTAAGAAGCATTATTTGCTTCGCTAATTAGAAAATTCAAACTAGATTCCTTTATATCTGACACTGAAAGAGTTAATGGAAAGATGTGACCAAGTTAAATAGTTTATAGCTTTTGAATAATTGATATACATATTGTTCTATTTTAGATCTGCGATGCGAATGACTATCATTTGCCTTTTATGCAAGTAAATGCCTTGAAGTTTGATTTCTTATTCTGCTACTTAATTCTGCAGATTCAGTTTAAGTTTTCTTTGCTTTCATTGTATTCTAGATCCGCCTACTATGATCGATGGTCTTTGTTTTTCATAATTTCATCTTTCATTTTTTTCTTTGTATTTTCCCCGATTTTTCTCTCTGTAATGCTACAGAGTCGGCAGCACGAGGTCTATCCGAAATTCCATATCTAGCACACGTTCCAGTAAATGTTCCACGATTTATTCTGGTTTGGGGTATGACTGAGGTTGAAGGTGATGGAGAGCCCGAGACTTTTGGTACTTCTTTGACAGGGAATTCAAAGTTTCCACAATGAGCTTCTTTTGTAACTAAAATGTCTTGATTTAGCTCGTTTTCTTAAAATTTGGAAACTTATGCTTCGTCTAAAGCAAGATTCTTTTTTTATATCTATCCATCGTTTAATTAACTGTCACAGACTTGCAACTTAATAGAACCTATACCCATTCATATTACAGTTTGCTAGTCAGGAAAAAATGTCGAACTTCCTTACTTTTTGACAGCTGCGATGTTCGTGATAAAAGCTTGCACGCAGTTATGTCAAAAAATTGTCCCGTTTCTTTTGCGAAAACATCAATTTTGATCCTGCTTCTTTTTTGTGGTTGCACAATTTTAAAATTATCAAAACCTTCTTCTGTTCACTTTTTATCATAATAAATCTTACAAATAAATTTGTCGTCTCAACAGACTTTTACCCAGTGGGAACAAGTTTTCTCAGTGAAAGTTACGAAATAAATCTTCAATCACACCAGATTTTAATATTTCACGTTGGTTGAATTCGGATTTGTTTCAGGATTGAATTTGATCAGTTATCGCAGGAATTCGAACCTGGGTCACTTTATTCGGATGTACGCGCTCTGTCGCCTGAACCACTGCGACTCATCAATTTTACTAGGAAGAAAAAGTGATAGTGAGAATTTCGTTTCAATACTATGTCAATGTGGCAATAAAGTCAAATTGCAGTTTTATTTGTACAATGTTCATAACCATAAAGTAATTTCTAAAATGTAAGAGCAAGTATAGAAAATAGTCGTAAAATGATTGTAGAAAAGTAGAGTCATATTACGGCATGCAAAACTGCATAACTAAAACTAGAACTTCAATTGACGGTTTTAAACCATTTGTGATTAGGGTAAAAAACGGAGATAAGCTATTTTTTCAACAAACAGCTTTAAACCAGTAAATATACGGGGAAATTCTGAAAAAACAATGGGAATTTTTGCATTGGATTGCATCCTACTACTATTGAAACTACTTTTCTCTTTACTTTTTATCAGAGCTGTATAATAATTTTTATTAGATATTATTTAGATTATTATAAGCATTAAATGCTGTTGCGTTTATTACTAGAGCATGAGTACTTTAAACAATGAAACAGACTAAAAAGTTTAAGTTGATCTTATGGGGCTAATATGTAATTCAGCAAGACACGAAATTAAATTATTTAAATTAATGGTTAAATTGTTATCGAATAGAGGATAATCATTGGCAAATTAAATTCATCTATATTTTTGGAATGAAACATACCTTCTAAAATCCCTTAAAGCATATTAATTGCGCGTGAGTTGATTAAAAGAACATTTAAACACATTTAGGCTTAGTTACTCCTCAAGCATAATCTTTAACTCAAAACGATCTGTCCGTTTCTGCAATAAATCGAAAGGGGGTGAATATATACATTTTGTATTCTAAAAGCGGAAATAATTGATGGAAATTCTGGCGAAATCTATTATTCTCCTGGACTTGCAAGTCCGTCATGACCGGAAGGGAGCCTTATAAATGGTTGAGAGCTTTTACTAATGACAGACGCT
This sequence comes from Parasteatoda lunata, assembly GCA_949128135.1. NCBI lineage: Eukaryota > Metazoa > Arthropoda > Arachnida > Araneae > Theridiidae > Parasteatoda > Parasteatoda lunata. The sequence continues at coordinate 8,905,022 of OX421973.1, read as the reverse complement.
TGTGGAGCATGCAATGAACTTCATGGACACGGAACAAGGCGCAGAACTGAAGTAATCATCCTTTCTGCCCCTGCTATAACGGTCACAAGTCATTAACATAATCAGCAATCAAACGTTATAAGGGCTTTTAGGGGACTTCCTTCTCACTCTATTTGACTACGTTTCTATATGACGAGAGAGTTCCCGTAGGCCGGATTTTGTGACAAGACTTAGCTGCATTTGAAGTCACCTTGACAGCTGCATAACTGAGAGATCGCTTCATTGTTTTTAGGTTGAGTGATTGATTGAAATTGAAGTGGCACATTATAACTTAGCAAAATATAGTTACTCGCAATATGAAGCATTGTAAGAGTTCTTTGACAAAATCTGTTAAAAACGAAACACATTGTTTTTAGGTTGAGTGATTGATTGTAATTGAAGTAACATATTATAATTTAGCGAAATATAGTTGCTCGTAATATTAAGCACTGTAAGAATTCTTCGACAAAATCTCTGTTAAAAATGAAACACACTTTTTCATTTGTGACTTTGAGAGAATATTTAATTATTCAAAGATGTGTTCATTTCATAACTCTGTGTGTCCAATGATTGTTAAATCATTTCATTCAAGTCTCTGCTATTGAAATGCTTATTGATCGTCTAGCAAATTTCGGTAATCTAAATCAAATGTCAGGTTTAACTACAATATATTGCCAAGAATCTATCGTGCCTAATTTTAACATATACACATATACATGATTACTGCAATGAAACCAGTAAAATTGAACACCTGTTTAATGTGACCTCAATGATAAAGAACATAATTTATCCTACATAATAAATGAAAGCAAAATTTCTGTAACCTATACACTTGTCTATCTTGTATGCTGACCGCTGAAATAAATCAAAATCACATAACTGAATTGCGTCTTTATTTGTGGGATAATACTGTCAAATTTATGTACATTTTGCCTAACCTGTAATATTTGAATTTTACCAAGAGTCAATATTTCGCTGCAGCAAGATTTTTCGAATGTGATACACAATAAACCATACAATTATTTACTGAACTCATATCACAAAAGAGAAAATTTTGATTCCCATAAAAGAAATCAATGAAATATTACATCTCAGTTTTCATGAAACAAATTACTCGAGTATGACTATTAGCATAAACCGTCAATAACACTCGCAATGATAAATCATTAGTTCTTCTAGATATCGATTAAGTTCCAACTGTTTTGACCTATAGTAAAAATCGAATTTTCAAACACGGGGACATTAAAGTAATATGTCTTTTATTACAGGCCATTAGGATGGTGGGACTGTAAAAAACCCATAATGCTTCCTTTGTCAGTTTACGATTAGGAATAGGCCGTTTCGGTCAATCGATTAAGTCGTAATGGGAAAAAGTTGATCAATCGTAGTTTTCCTTCAAGCCACTCCTGTTGGAGATCCGATTGTTTCAATTTTATTAGAAAATAGACCTTAGAGAAAGGGATTACACTCGGAACCACCTTTAATTTTATTAGAAAATAGAACTTAGAAAGGAATTACATATGTTTACGAGTTTTGGTTTCTTTTTACTTGAATATGATTTGATGTAAGGGACAGATAGCTTTACATTAATAGACTTTTATTAGTTTTTCTAATTTTGTGACTAGAAAATCGTGACAGTCGCAATTATGAAAGATGAATCTCATAATTTTAACCAAATAAACGTATAAATGAAAGAATAGAAAATTTATAGTTAATGTACCTTATGAAGATATAGCAATACAGTTAAATAGGAAGAAACTTTATTGTTAAAATTCATACGTGGGAAAATCTATAAAATATGACAATAAATCTTTTTGAGCATCGAGGAAGGGGCCCACAATAAATATTGCCCAGAGACCCTTAAAACCATTGTTCAGCCTTGGATGTAATATCTTCATCTTCCGCTGCACTGCAGCTTAGTGGGTCCAGCATAGACACGCGCCAAGGAAGGGCACCAGACCATGTAGTACCCGTCTTTACTCCTCGAATAGAGCTTATCGAAATGAAACAGTGTTACTTATCGCACTAAATCCTTATTGCTTGTTAGGGTATGAATCTTTAATAAACTTATAATAAGTTGGTTTAAAAATAATTTTTATATCTATAATCACCAATAAATATGTATAGCTTAAAAACAAGAGAAGATTAGAGAGTTGACATAGTAAAACAAATGTATCTACTCAGATGCTCAACAAGATATTCAACAAGAAGCCAATATGGTAGGTCCTTCTTGTAAAATGTGATTCAAAGTTTGTCAGCTACAACACAGAACTAGTTTAAACAAAACCAATACCTGGTTTTACCCAAATAACCAATTTCACTCCATTTCCACCTAGCTATACTATGTGAACTTATTATAATATGTTCACATTATTTAACTAGGATAATATAACATATTTAACACATATAATATGTGAAAGGATAAAAAATATGTAGTGATCTGGTATAGGTGAACTGGTATAGGTATAGGTTAACGTATCATATGAAGGAACAGAAATGAATTTTACTGTACTTATGCAGAAAGGTTATAGTTAATATATCATATAAAGAAACAAAAAGTTTGAGTTAATGTTGTATTTGAAGGGGTTAAGTTTAGACTGAATCGGCGTTAGGCAACTTTGCAAAGGCATTAAATCAGTTTTTCCCCTTTGGTATTTTGAGAATAACTTAATTCGTTGAAGAACCGAGATGAGAAATGTTTTTTTATTATTTTTTTAACTAATGTTAATTTACGTGAAGTGGGAAAGCATAATATAGTAAAAGGATATACCATTAAAAACTCTAAATAGGTTAAAAATAGTCAAGTAAGTTTTTTTTATGACTTTTTCATCTTATGATACGACAACCTTTCTTTAAAGGATGTTTATTACTCCCTTCTACACTGAAATAATTTATTTACTTTTGAGAAAAAGGAAAAAAGAGAAACATGCATAGATAAAAGTATTCACCAAAAATTTAAAAAAAATCATTCAAAATTAATATTGTGAACACAAGGCTTGATTAATGCAAATAATTTGATAAAAAAAAAAAATTAAAGTTAGATAACCATTTAGGATTTGGTCAATTCTGAAACACAACTACATGTTTTGCATAACTTTTTATACGTTTCAATATACTAATTTAGGTAACTATGCGCTAACTTTAATTACCTACGCTGTAGATCTAGATAAATGCAAAGAAAGCGAAAATTATGTTGGTATGTGAAACAAAATATTAATTAGTTTTATCAAAATAGAGGATTCATTGCATGAAATTATTGAAAATTTCTATACTCGCCGGCGAAGAAAAGACATTTTTAATTTAATATATTTTTAAAAGCTTGCATGAAACGTGTTTTTTCAGTGGAAAGATATGAAATGTTTTTATATTTTCATTTTAATGTTTAAAACTAGGATTTTTACGTAGCTCACTTATATACTATGTACAGTACACCCCCCCCCCAAAAAAAAAAAATCCCCCACTTTGAATAACATTTGATTTAATGATAGGATCATCACGTTCTAGCACTCAATCTTAATAGTTTGAGGGGGTGATTTCAAATATGTGAATTAAATAGAGCATACGATGTTTGAAGTTTCAAAATCAGGCAAAAAAAGTACTTTCTTTGCATAAGCACACCTTTTTTTAACAACAGATTCAGATTTCTGACCCCCAAAATATAGGGGGTTGCCGCAATCAGAGAAATAGGGTCACCATAGTTTGGCCTATCTGAAGTTTGGATCCCTTAATGTTAACTTTATTACTTGCATATTTTGCCATATTTTGAGAACTTTTTAAGCAAATTGGAAATTTTTTGCACACATTTATTTTTCTTCTACTCAAAACCTCATCGTAGTGCATTGTGGGATATTGTTAGCTAGAATCACGAAACTAGGCGGAAGACTAGATGATCGAAAATAAATTGACGAAGTAAGCTGAATGTCCTGTATAGTGGTCACGGAGTTGCTTGGTACCAGGAGGATCCCGGGTTCGAGTCCCGCTTTACATGGGTATAATTCATCCCTCTGTTCTATGTCTTTCTCGTGTTATTAAGCTGACTATGTTCCAGTTATAGGGTGCCCTCGATAAATTTATTTTCAGTAAAGTTGGATATTTTAGGCACTATAGTTTATATTTTTGGGGGAAAAATAGAACGACTAAATATTTCTTTAGTATTAATGAAATGCGTTTCCTCGAAGAAGTGACGATATTTATTTGGCCACTTTGACGAAATGTTCAGTCGGAGCATGTACCAGAAAAGGGAAACGAAAAAAGCGTTGTGAAATTTGGGTATCTCTCTTTTACAGTGTAATATTGTGTAGTCAGTTTTGAGAAGTATTTATCTGACCAATAAGATTCAAAGATGGTATCCTTATAAAAGCAGATCGATGATATGGCTCATTTTGCTCCATCATTTCTATAGTGAACTTATTATTAATAAATTTTCATAAAATGTTTTTAACTGACAAGATAAACGCTATAAAAATAAGCACTATCTCAATTGCTTTTCCAAATGGCTTGTAATATTTTAATTAATATTTATTCATCTGTTCATAATTTTCTATGATAATCTGAAACTTCAAAAAGTGTTACGCTCTGTTAACTTTAAAAAAGGAAAATGGATCTCTAGAGGAAAATTTAATTAAGACTTTGGAAGTCGCAGATGCGACAAGCTCGATAATGCGTGAGTTAGTGCCGGCAAAAAATACTCTACTAAAGCCTCATATTGTTGTTGTGCTAAGGGATTACAAGGTTTAGGAGAACTTAATTGTTTCTCAAGTAATCTTTTTATTCGTTAGGGATACATTTTGTTTACTCTTTTTCCTGGTTTTCTATTTATATTCCTGTTCTTAGAGATAAGATAAAGTTACAAATATTTTTAATTTAAATATTTGATCAGTAGCGTGATATGTTTATCGTTCCTCCTTCATTGTGTTTTCTCTGAAAAGATTCCTCAGTTGAAAACATTTTTTACCGCACATCTTGTTAAACTTTATTTTGTTGAAACTAATCACAATGTTGGTAACCGATAATTTTTTAAAAATTTTTTATTGTAGTAAATCTCATACGTGAAGTTATCTTTCGTTGTTTGCTTACTTTATAGAAAATATTGGTGCGTGTTGAACTACGATTTTGTTAAAATTTACTATAATCTTAATTATGTGTTATTATTAGGCCATATTATTAAGACCTTAAAGGACATGTTATTTAAAGTCTATATTGTTATGACCCTATATTACGCAGAGAAATAAAGTATGGTCAAAACTACTAGAATGTGGTAAAATATACAGTGTTTTTTGGCTCTAAGAAAATACTATAAAGCTCAGTAATTTTTAGTGAAATGTTTTGGGAATGATTTTGGTAAAATTAGCAATAAAATATGGTTTTATAGTGTGTGATTAAATTTGATAAATGTAGTAAATTTGGCAATTTTATCACAATACCTTAGAACTTGGTATAAAAAACCATTTTGATAAAAATTTACATTTCAATTTTATATTTTTTATCAAATTTTTGATAATAAGAATTTTGGGTAAAATTGGGGTAATAAGAGCTATAATTTCGAAAAATAGAATTTTCGGTAAACTATTACAATATGAAAGGAATAATTACCAAATGAAAGGTTTAAATATCGTATATATTAGGTTTTATTAACTAGAATTATGCTGTTTTTTACCACATATGTCCTTAACATACAGTTACATATCCTTAACATACCAAATTTTTTTCTTCGAACACTGATCTTCTTATATTTAATTTTAAGACAATACAGTAAAACTATTACAAAAAAGGATTTCTGTCAACACTTTAAACTTGATATGGGAAATTTACACAATATTGACGTGTCAGCGTGGAGTCGTCGTCCTGGAAGGCCGGAGATTCAGTGTTCGATCCTCAGAAATCTAGGGAAATATAAAACTCCTAAATAAGATTTTATTTATTATTTATGTTTCTTCTAGAAGTTTCTAGAATGTTCTAATATATCATTTCCTGTTCTTATCATTTCCTGTTCCTATCATTTCCTGTTATTATTCCTATAAAAGATTGGGTGTTTCAAGCCGAACGCCCAGTTACTTTCTTCACTGTACTTTGTAGCTGTTGAATAAAGCTCTCCGACTTTCTAGACTAAGTCCTATTTATTCTACGTGACAACATTGTGATCTACGCTACTTAGAACTGTTATAGCATGAATATAATAATATGTAAATTTAATGCAACTTTAATAATGTAACAAATTAAAGAATATTAACGTGTTATTTAATTCGTTATCTTATTACTTCATATTATCCTTAAAATTGAGTTGAATTACCGTATAACTTAAAATTTAAATGATGTTTCAGCAATTTTTCACGATATTATAGTCCACACTACTGATATATTACACTGACGAGCAAATTGTTTTGATTTTATTTATACAAATACTTGATCTTGCCGAATTCGAGAGTGGGAATTTTAAATCTAAAATTCTTCTGTTCTTACAGCAACAGTTTTTTTTTTTTTATAAAATAAGATTTTTTAGTCTATTTTTTTTGACGAAGTGTGCAAGTTTAAAGATATTATATGTAAGGGGTTGCATAAATGTTGTGACTTCGAAGAAAGTTGGAATATATCAACAGAATTAGAACTGCCTAGTAACCCGATCCAAGAAATGTCATACGTCGCTGGAGCGTACTTACCATATTGTGATAGTCAACCATTTAAATCCTTCGAAAAAGGCATGCTCATTCAAATAATGTGCGTTTTCGTGTTAATTTTAGAAATTTAGGTTAGCCTTGAAGGTATTTTGTAATTGAAGGTTAGCACAAACTAATTACCATATTTGTATCAACACTTTAAACTATCATTATCAGTTTTTAGAACGTAAAAATCCGATCATTAAAGTATAAGTTATTTAGAATGATGTCCTTTTTTAAATTTCATAATATTGAATCAATTACTTAATAAATTTAAAATATGATTTTTCTGCCATTAACGAAAAACATCAGAAAATTGAATTTATATGAGGTTATTAATGGAAAATTGTGTTATTAAACAATTTATTAATCATTTTAAAAAATCATTTTATCATTAATATCCTTTATGGCAGAGAACGCAAAAGAAGTAAACCACAATGATCTCTTTAGAAAAACATTTAAATTCTATTCAGTTCACTCTTTATACTAAGTTCAATATATTTTTTATTTTAAAGCACACTTGCGCAAAAATAGCTTCAGCGTTCAACCGTAATATTGTTCTCTTGAACCCGAATAACATGCCATCATAACATAAATATTGTTTACAAGATGCTTTAGCAACGTATTCAAGAGAACTATGTTACAGTCAAACTGAACTAAGTACGGAAAAAAATTCTGGTAAATTATCATACAATATGGTGATGACATTTCAGGTAAAAAAAAACGATTCTGGTTAAGAGAAACAATTTATAAGGTACTTAAACCATACATTTTTTAATTTGTCCGCTTATAATTTAACAGTTTATTGGAAATTCTGATTTTTACAGAATTTAATTCAAAACTGAAAAGTAAATTTAGCCCAATAAATGGTTTTCATATCTTTTTAAATTATTTATGGTATCATGAATAAACTACCAAATTTTTCCACATTTACTAACTTTTGATGACGCATTACAGAACCATATGTTACTAAAATCATTGTTAAAACGCTACGGAAAAAATTAGCGAGCTTTTTGTTATTCCCATAGATCCAGCAACAAGGTAAATTTTACCATATTCTGGTAGTTTCGACCATATTTTTTTCTCAGTGTGTTAATAAACCATGTAATCATGAGCTAAAATTTTTAATGTAGTGTAATTAATATAAAAAAGGATTGAAGAATTAGTTTTTATGATAATAGGTTTAATTAGACTCTGTGTTAAGGTTGCAATATATTAGGGTTCAAAGCTTTCCAAAATTTCTAACAATGTAACATTTTATAAATGCATCCCTAATCGAATTACCAAATCTGCTTTTAGACTCCAGCAGCTATTTTTATAAAAACTTTGTTTTTTAAATTATTCATCATTATGTAAAAATAATCAAAAGTTTAGAGTTTTATAGTAAAATCAATGCATTTGCAAATGAAATGGATTAACTATAGAAAAAGAATGTGGCAACACATTCATAGATTCTGTGTTGCATTATTACTATAATATTAAAATTTTCTACAATCTTCATAAGATACGAAGTAGAACCATGATATCGAATAAATAAAACATTGAGTTTTGATTACCCAATATTTTAGTTTTTTAAAGGTATAGTTTTGAAAACAATTACAAGTTTTGAAAGGTGGTTTAGTTTTACACCTTATTAAAATAATAACAAGTTGTTTCAGTGTTATTTTTCAAGATATTGATATTATGATTCAAATTTCAACTAATTTTTTGATGGGTTAATATTTTATAATTAGCCTTTTTTACTATCACAAAGTAAAAATTAATATTAAACTTCTTTATTTGTTTTAAAATAAGTTTCAATTACATTTACAAATTTGTATTGCTTAAAAAATGCGATTCAAAAGTATCAAAGACTTCATCAATATCAATTTATAATGTTCTGAATAGATTTGAATTTCAAAGGTTTCATTGAATAAAATACTTCCTATTTTTTCTCTACCCTCAGCCAAAATTGTCGATTCAAAGAAAACATATTTTTGAAAAGAGAGCTCGGAAATTGTCTTAGCAGTGAGGAAAAAGGAATCACTACAAAGTAGTTCTTTCACCCGAAGAATACCCACGATTCTACTAAATCCCATAGGTGGCGCTAGTATCTTCATTCTATTCAGGGATGTTTCCTGCTTTCAAAAATGGACATTTAAGGGGGGGGGATTTCGGTTGTAAAAGGTCAAAGGTAATCATATACTGATAGGGGAAGAGTTTATTCGAAAATGCATCAGGTCTGAAAGTCACAGCCTAAATCCGGATTTAGGCGGTAAAAAAAATTGATTGGAAGAAGATCTGATGACGCGGAACTGAAATGAAATGATTTTTCTTCATTTTTTTTTCCCGGGAGAAAAATTCTTCTTAAGTCATCGGGTAGTTCGAAAATCTTTTTTGAGTTAAGTGTGAGTCGCGAAACTTTTCCGATAAAGAATAATAAAGAAAAGATTATCTACGGAACTTTAATATAAATTCGTTTTTCTGAGGGTTATGTAAAGTCTGATCTTTGACTGCAAATCAGAGATAATGAATTTCTGCGTGTAGTGCGAGATTGGACATATAAAAGAAAATTTTCATTCTACATAAACTTTAATAAAAATATTTATCCCTTTGAAACTCAATTTGAAATATTTGAAACAGTGCATGGTGTTATTTTTTCGATAATTTAATATAAATATTCATAAAACGAATTTACGATCATTCAGCGCATGTATCAAAATTTATTATACATGGTGAAAAATAAATATAGGTAAAACTACCAGAATATGGGAAAATTTACCATGTTTTTGGGAACGCCAAATAGCTCAATTTTTTTGTCGCAATGTTTTGTTGAAGATTTTGGTAAAATTTTTAATAAAATATGGTTTTATAATATGTGATAAAATTTGGTAATTCTATCATTTTACCTTCGATCAAGTCATAAAAGACATTTATTCGGCTAAATTAAATTTTCAGATTTGTATTTTTTACTAAATGTGTGGTAATAAGAACTATAACATTTAAAACCTGATTTTTTGGTAAACTATTACCATATGAATAGAATAATTACCAAATAAATGGATTGAATACTGTAAATATTGGTTTTTATTACCCTAATTACGGTTTTTTTAAACCAGAAATGTCCTTACCATACAGTACGATAATTTTTCAGAATTTTTTTTCTTTGTGATAGAATGAATTTTAGTACGTATAAACTCGCTCAAATTTGATAGCTTTTTTCGTTCTTGTATGCGTTCTTATACCTCGCGTTCTTTGCCTTTATGAAATGCATCAATATGAGTCAAAAAGTATTAATTATTATTATTTATTATCGTTAATTATTTTAAATACTCTATAAGTCTTGCAAAAGTTACAAAAAAGAGTTATACTTTCGGGGATTTGAAGTTGCGAGTACAATCTTGTGTAGGCGTCAAAAATATTTTGTTAGGAGATATAGCTTTATGTTATGTTTCTCAAAACAATTAATACAATTCTTAAGACAATACTAATTCAGTAAAATTCAATAAAAAGTCCGTTATACCAATTCATAGAAGCAGATTAAATCGTCGTTATAGTGAACTTGACGTTATAAGCTAATACATATATTTAATGTTAAAATAGCCCTAAAAATACTAAACAGTGTAACAGATATAATTTCCTATTAATGTGCACAACTATTTTGATGTAAAAGACTGCTTTCTCAATTGCTTATGTTGGGTCAAGAGAAGATAGCTTTTGCTTACAGATTGTCAACTGAATTACGTAGCTCTGGGAAAAACAAAAATAGAATATGAATGTTTGAGCAAAAAGTTTCTAACGCGTAGTAGGTTTTTACAAGAGAAATTCCAATACCTTTTGACGTCATTGAGTAAATGTTGATTTTAATAGTTAGTTGTTAAGAAAGGAAATAAGAATCAATAAAAGACGTTATTTTTATAGGGCATTGCTGGAGTGATATTTCCAAAAATCGAGGAAGATATTTTCTTTTATTAGAAAGAAGATAATTTAGCCGGCTGTCGCCATTACACAGCCGTGTATGGGATTAAACTTGTAAGAAAGAAACGATGCTAGTTTTTTTTAGTTTTGTACAGTGGCACCAAAAATCAATAAAAAATGGTTGTCATTTTTCTGTAATATTGTTCACTTAAGCAGCAGAAAAATATATTCCCTAAAACATTTTTTGTCATATCAATGGAAAGGTAGTAATTTTTAAGTTGTTATAAACATACACTTTTTCAATCTTGAGTGTTACCAATTTGACACTGCCTTTGAAGTGTGTCGTAACAGTAGAGTTCTCGTAATATGCCGTGCTCTTTATAACTACTGTAAGGCTGTAGCGACTTTATAACGACTGTATTTGTCGATTACAACAACAAAATGCAAAGAATATGTCGTTTACAATAACAAAATACAATAAAGTCAAACATATAACATCATCAGCTTGTGGTCAACATAATAAACAACAAAAGTATAAAAAAAAAAAGAAAAAGAAAGAAAGAGAAATGAAAAGCACATTTTTGTAACATTTTTAATCAAAAAAGTACAAGAAACATTTCAAAGCTGAAATGTCTGCTTTTGTTTAAATACTAAGTAAATCTTTTATCTAGGTTTCGATGTAGTTCATTTACGTAGCACTAGAGCTGCACACTGAGCTACTGGTCACAATCTGGGAAGCATCCCTTACCTACCATCACAATTTTGATCCTCTGATGGTGATGGCACCCCTTCTTCTGACGATCGCCGTGTGAGGTCGAGCACTTCACGGTAGAACAGTTTACTAGGACCAATACCGGATACTCTCGTACGCGACCGCAGACTGATCCAAGGGGTCACTCACCTGCCCACTGACCGCATTCAGTTTTGTTTGAATTTGGTGATCTGCTGGGAACCATGTCTTAACGATCAATCCACTAATATGGGTTTTGGAAACACATAAAAAGTTTTAGTGATGTAAAAAGTATTTTACTATTGCGTAAGAGTAAGAGACAAACTATTATATAAGAAAGTAAATAATAAACAAATATTTAACATCATTCCATCCAAGTTCATTTCTGTTATTAAATGAATATTCTTCATTAATACATTTTTTACTATTGCACTGTTTCATTGGTATGCGAACTTAAATCTTCCGTACTCCTCAGCGAAGATAATTCAGTACGCAATGAGAGATACAATAACGAAAGTTTCATATTTCAATATCAATGAATTAAAGGATTCTTAAAACAATTGGATATTTAGTAAATAAAGATTACAAATCTAGTTTTCTAGTTTTCAATCATGAAAACATTTATAAAGCGCATGAAAAAACCGAGAATTTTTTGTTTTGTTAAAAAAAAAAGATGTACCAAAAGAATAAGAATTTGTCTTTTAAAAAACATGAAGAAAAAAATTGAAAAAAATGAAAAAACATCTTATTATGTGTCTTGAAGTTTCTATCGTTTCTATTGCTGAAGTTATTTTTTTAACTACAATTAAACTAAAAGAACTCAAACTATTAAAGTTTTTTATTTAAAAAAAATAGTTTTTACTTTGTGATTGTAGCCACTTTTAATGAAATTGGAAATTGCTTAATGTTTAAAATTTTACACTCGATCAAAATAGTTGTTATTTCTTTTTAAAATATGAGTTAACGCATTGTGTTCGGTAATCTTAACGAAACATGTTTGTTTGTGAAATACTTTAACAAAAAAGAAAAAAAACTTGATTCTTTAAGTGTTAGAATGGAAACATTTTTTTATGTTCGCATGACAAATCATATTTCTAAGTTTTCAAGTTCTGAAAGATTGTCAATTTAGTGCAACACTTAAAAAAGTTCCCTCTTGACGATTGAAACATGAACTCCAAAATTCCGTAGTGATTTTCTTCGCCAAACATTTGCCAAACCACTTTCATTGTACTCTTAAAAATTAGATAGCCCATGGTAAATTTTGCATCGATCGTAAAACAAACTACAATTGGTTTCTCAAGCCTTTATTTAATTTGTAAGATGGTGAGAGATTGTCAAAGTGCTCTCGTTTCTACGTAATGTTATTCCCTTGGTATTTGCATTATTATGAAGTAACGTTACTCTAATCTGGTTTTATTCATTTTCATTACAGAAATTAGATTCCTAATTATTGATTCTAGGGAAATAATGCCAAAAAGTTTCTTATTTTTAAAGGTTTAGTTTCAGACAGTTTGTATTTTCCAGCATATTAAACCAAAAACGTGTTTGAAGAAATATAACTGGCTTGTAAGATTTGTATAATACTTTAATAATGAGGTTAATTTTTTCTTAAAAGAATACAGGAAACTTTTTTAGTTCTTACTAACCTAAGTTTTATCTGGAGAATGGAATGTAATTGATTTGAGATTCTATAATTATTCTACGCAGATTTATTTAAACTTAAATTAGTTCTTACTAACCTAAGTTTTATCTGGAGAATGGAATGTAATTGATTTGAGATTCGATAATTATTCTACGCAGATTTATTTAAACTTAAATTAATTCAATGATTTAATCGGTATCGATATTAATATCGAGGTACTGAATTGGATTAAGATAAAATATTCTATAACAACATATTTCTTACACATCGTTAATCAATTCTACTAATCGATATTGGCTCTTTAGTTTCAGTGCCAAACAACTAAAGTTGAAAAACCAAAAATTTATAAAAGAGTTGAGAGATGCATTATAAGATTGAACAAAAATCTTTGGACAAAATACAGAATTAAGAGAAATTCGTTGAAATATAACATGTTTGTTTATCAAAAATAAATTTTAATCGTCATAATTTATGATTAACAATGTCAAAGAGCTATTTTATTGGAATAAAATAAAAGTTTCTTCATCAGCTTCAACTGCTAAAATAAACATTTATTTTGTTGATATTTTAAAAATTGTTCAAACAATTTTTCATTCATTTATTTGAATAGCAGTAATTGAGTAATGTAGGATGAATGGAGTAAGCAATGAAAACTATATCAAATTATATTTTATACGAAAATAAATAAAGTATGAGGCATATTACATTTAAGTAGTTCAATAAGGCTTTAGATGAAAGTTTAAAAATTATATTCTGCATTGAGTAAAATAAATTTACATAATGTATTAAACGAATTGATTTGTTCAGATGATGAATTTTACAGATGACGCAGGTTAAAATAATAATTTTAATTGAGGCACACCTTAATTTTCTTCAGATTATGTTTAATTCCTTAAATTGAAAATAAAACTGTAAACATAAGTGTTAAATTTTAAACTTTCAACTTATTCATTGCATTTATTTATTATTATTTTTTTAAAAAATCTCCGTTATAATCATTTCTAACTTTAATTAAATTTCTCTTCTGTTGAGATATCAATTTCTTTATAATTTTTTAAACATATCACGTTGAAAAAAAAGGTAATGTCAAAACTAACAGAATATGGTAAAGGCACATCATGACATATACATTTCCCCAGCTTAAAAGTTTTTAAGATGCAGTGAAATAAGCAAAAAGTGAAATTAAAATAACTGATGCTATTGGGACTATAATTTCCAAATTGCAACCCTTTGTATCATTGAAGTTAGAATTATGTCAGGATTTTTCATTGCGGTGACAATTACATGAAGCATCCAAACTCTCCCTGGACTGGGCATATAACTATGGAGTGAGAAGATGGTACTTCTTCAAGATAACATACAAGAAAAAATTTACTTCAGATAGACGATAAATGGTACCGACTTATTTCATTCTACTACCCTGTTATTTCATTCCGGACACAACAGAGGAAAATCAGGATATCATATTAATTGTCTCATGTGAAAGTCTTTCATAAATGTTTTATGAGTTTATTTGTATTAAACACACCAGAAGAAACATTACTAAAATTTTTGCAATAATTTCCTATTAAATACATTAAACTGAACTACAGTTAAATGTTGCATCGAATTGTAAAACGAATGACTTTTATTATCTTTATTGTTTTTAAACCATTATTGTTAATTAAGATGGATAAATTAATTAAAACTATTTTATGTATTACAAAATATTTTTTTTACGTTCAAATGAAATTTAGATATAATATGAATTTAACCCATAGCATGTTTTAAAAAAAGTTATAAATGAATGGAACTATAAATAACAACAAAGTTGAGTCAATGCTTAGAGTAAAATCTCTAATGTAGTAAAATCTCTAATCTCTAAGTTAGATGCTTGGTTAAAACTGATCTATCTCAAATTTAGATTTTAGAGGGAGAAAAAAATATAAAACAATATTTTCGCAGTTTGCCTGATGACTGAGGGATTTCAATTTTCAATTTCAGTCGATGCATGTCGTGAAAACATATAACTAAGGAACAGTGGAGTTGTGCAATTTGGGACAGGATTCAAAATGTATCGTCTATGAGTCACAAAGTAAGTTATCCATCCTGTGTATCACGTAGCATCATAAATATCCAAAAAAAAAAAAAAAAAAATAAAAAACTACTGCGAGCATTGCATTTTGTTAGTTTTAATCAAATTGAATTTTAATTTAAGAACTTGAGAAAACTTAAGAATCTACACTTTTTTAAATGTTATTATTTCAAATTATGATTTTTTTCGTATAGTTTCTAGTATATACTTTAAGAGTTTTTCGATATTTAATTAGGGGATAGTGCAATGCACAGAACATTATAGGTTATTCTGAATAATTTTGAAATGTAACGTATTATATATTGCCCTAAATCTTGCAGTTAAAAAGGCTATTACAACTAGAAATAATTCTGCCTTGACAGTTTACACTCTCTAGAAAATAAAACAGGGTACCATAATTGGCCAATTTAAAAGAAATAACTAGGATCGCATGTCTTATCGACGCTTTCAAGTGCTTCGAGAGAAAATTTATGAACTCTCTCACAAATGGCAGCGTTTTCATCAATTTTTCTATTTAACGCAAATCATCTTTTAAGCATAACGGGGGAAATATATCAAAAGTCCCGCAACGACACACTGCAGAGGCTCATCAGTTTTAAATTTAACCTTTTTCAGCAGCAATAACTCTCCTAAAACACGTTATTGATTTATTTCCTAGCTTGCATCGATAATGGAGAAATGTGTCGCTCTTTAAAGAAGAAGTCGAGTCTATGCCAGTTCACTTCAAGAGATTATTCTTCCATCTTGCCATTTCAAACAAAGCAGTTCTTTTTCTAATGTTCCTTCCATTCCTTTATGGGTCCTGGTGATTAAAAGAGAACGATTGTTTGAGTTTTGGCTCATCGACCACCAGGGCGTCTCTGGTGACTTAGTAAGGCTGATCTGTTGCCAGAAATAGCAACCTCTAAATTCGTTAATTGATGGTTTAAGGCTCTAGCTTTTGCGCTTTGTCAGACAAGCTTTTATTGGAAGTAAGTGCTGCTTTTCTCGGCCTCCTATTGGTTGGAATTACAGGAGATTATGTTTGACAGGGGGAGAAACTTTGTGAGTTGTGGTCGGTGTGAGAAGAATTCTTACGACTAATTCACTGCGAAAGTTGCTTTGCTTTTTCTTTTGGTAATGTATTCGATTTTTAGTACCTATCTACTGACATGAAGAATTACGGCTACTTTCTAAGACAATAATGACAATCATCAATCCTAATACTTTGACAAAAACATTATTAAGGGAATATTTAACAAAAATTAATAATATATCAATTAATAATTTTCGTTAATATGAAAATAATTCGTCTCACACAATTAAAAAGAATTCACGACTTATTCACTGCGTAAGTTGCTTTGCTTTTTTTTTATAATTTATTCAATTTTTTGTAATGTAGTATTCGATTTTTTAGTGCTTAGCTACTGGCTTGAAGAATTACGGCGTTTTTCTAAGACAATAATTACAATCATCAATCATAATGCTTTGATAAAAATATTAATAAAGAAATATTTAACGAAAATTATTAATTAATGATTTTCGTTAATTTGAAAATAATTCTTCTCACACAAGTAAAAAGAATTCTTACGACTAATTCACTGTGAAATTTGGGATTCTTTTTTTGTAATGTATTCGGTTTTTAGTATAGTCAAAAATACCCAAATGTGATAAAATTTACTGTTTTTCTGCCTCTATGAGAACACGAAAAATTTCGGGAATTTTTACCGAAGCGCTTTGTTTCTGAGTTTGGAAAAAAAATAAAAATAAAATATGTTTTTATAAGAGTGGATAAAATGAGGTGAAATTTATTAATTTTTTCATGACACCCCAGTGCATGGTATGAAACCCATTTATTCAGTCAAATTTACTTTTCAGTTTTCTATTTTTTACCAAGTAAGTGGTAATAAGAAATATAGTTTTGAAAACTAGAATTTCCAGTATACCGTTGCCATATGAACAGAAAAATTGCTTAATTAATGGTTCTAATACCGCTAAACTGTTTTTATTAATCAGAATTATGTTTTTTATTTTTAAATTTTGTTTAAAAACTTTTTTTACTAGAAAGGTCATGTACTATACAGTTTGGTAATTTACCAGAATTTAAATTTTCCGTGTTCGCCAAAAAGAATTGCGACGACTAAAACAACAGCAATTAAAATTATAAATCATAAAACATTTTAAAAAATATCAATAATGCAATATTTAATGAAAATTAACAATATAAGGTGTAAAAAAGCATTATTATGACTAATTTACCGCTAAACCTTCCTTACTTATGTTTGTTATGCATTCGGTTTGCAGTGCTTTAGCTACCGAAGTGTACAAATGCGCGTGTATAATTACAAATTTTAACTAAAAAATATTCAGAGAAGTGATAAAATATATAATGAAAATTATTAATCAACAAGGGAGAATTGAACCAAAAGGTACTTCAATAAATATTAGGTCACATTTCTCTGTTTTTATATTTATGTCCGCTACGTAGTAAGTACTAGTATGTCTTTCATTATATACACGTTAATACTGGTACATAATAATCTATGCTTCCCCACACAAATAATATTTCTTCTCAAACATGTTGTCTTCTTAAACATTTTTCTCATAGTGATTTACCCATAGTGAAAAAGTACATTAATTATAATAATGAAAAAGGTCCTTTGTACAATGCGGTCGTGCAAAATTAATTATTTACATCAATAAAAATTCTGAGAAAACAATCATTTTATTTGTAAAACAAGAAAAAGCCCATCAGTTTTCTGTGAATTATGCTTAACAAAAGAGAAAACGCTTAATAATAAAACTACAAATAGATATTTTAATAAAAAGTAATTTATTACATTACGTAATGCAAACATTGAGCTCTACCTTTGGACTGCCATCCGCTCCTTCATTAAATATTATTTCTTTTTTTTTTTTTACTGAAAAAGAAGAACTCCGAATAAAATGTAATTTACCCCCACCCCCCAAAAAAAACAACAACAACAACAACAACACAATATAACAATAAAATTGCGAGCAAATATTTTATAAATAGTATTTACGTTAGATTATGTAATACTGCCTAGCAACGTATTTTTGCATCATTAAAACCTTAAAAAAATAAATTGCCCTTTTTTACATAAAATAATAAACACAAATTTTTTAGTAAATTTGATTTACCTAATATAAAAAATATAGCAATAAAATCACAATTAAGCAGTTCAATAAATGTTGGTTTCATTATATAATATTGCCGTGTGTCAGTACCTAATTTTTGCATTATTAAATGCTTCTTAATAAAGATATACTATTTTTTTTACCAATGATTTATGATTAAATATGATTCATAAATTTGAAAAAAAAGTATGAAATAAAATTACAAGTAGATACTTATGTAAGTTACATTATGTAGCGTGCTGAGTAACTGTAGAGCTTTTTTCCCATCAATAAATGTTTCTTAGAAAATATATATTGCATTTTTACTTAAAAGACAACCAATGGTTTCTTATTAAATATGATTTACAAATTTGAAAAATAAAATAAAACCATAAGTATATATTTATGTAGGTTATATTACATAACGTTGCCGTGTAACAGTAGAGTTTTTTTTCGCATCAATAAATGTTTCTGAAGAAATATGTTGTCTTTTAAGGGGAGAAAATGCATCAAGACGCTGAAATTGATGACATTCTCTCCTAGAATATGGTGCAGTCACGCCATCCGAAGTAAAAGTAAAACTCGGAGCAAGAAACTACCCGTTATACGAAAATTGGATAGCAGATAGACTTGACCCAATTTATCACTTACTATTTTTCTTTATTTATTGTCTTCATCCTGAGTTTTAGAATCCTTCTCTTTATCTTTGACTCAATTCTCTCTTCGATTATTTTACTCTAGAATTCTTATCGATAAATTTCTATCCTGCAGGAAACATAACTTAGAAAAAATGGCCGAGAAAAAGAACCATAAGTGTTTGGTGTTTTTTTTATTTTTATTTTTTAAAAGTAAGTACATATCGGGAACTAAACTTTTTGGAATTCCTTTAAAAAGGAAAGTGAACAAAGATAAAGTTTCTTTAGTTATAGTTTTGGTTTTAAAAATATCTTTACGGTGAAAAGAACATTTTATATAAACATTGATTCTTTTTAAAATGTACAGATTTTCACAAATTTGTTTCCTTAAGTATTTTGGATTAAATCTGCAAATTATTGATATATAAAATTTATGTTAGATTTCACCATGAATCTAAACTTGATACAATTATTTCATGTTAGTTAAGCCATGAGAAATACATAAAATGAAAAAGAACTGTCGCTTTAAAGAATATCGCAATTATTTTCTAGTTATCATATAAATACAGAATTTTTTTTATGTTGTTGCATTACGTTAATTTCCCAAATTATTATGGCCAGATGACACGCATTTTTTTACTTTTTTTTTTTTACTTTCAAAATGCTGTTAGATTTTTAATTTATCACTTCTTTCACGTTTTTGTCTTTGCATATTAAGTGCATGTTGATAGCTTCATAACCATCAAAAACTTTCTACGTTGCTATCAAAATTATTTACGATGTTTATCTTAAAGCATTAGAAGTTTGTAAATGACAAAGATGATTTAAATCAGGTAGTTTTGATCTTTCTGACAACCCTTATATATATTGGGATCAGTATCGAAAAAAAAAAAAAATGAATTGGGGTGAGATGTATTACTTTTCTTACTATATTCACCCGACATTGTGGCATCGGATTTTTATCTATTGTGATCATTAAGAGATTAAAGTGACAAAAAGTTTGAAAACTTGAATAAATTATTAAATGCCCTCTCCAGATATTTTGCTTAAAAGCTAATACAAGCTAAATAGTGCTGATGCTAAGAGTAATTACATCATTGATGAAAAAAACAGAAATTATAATCATAAAATTTGATCTGTTTGAACTTTAATTAAACGAAATGTTTTTATGTACTTCTAAAATTATTAGATGTTTTTTTTTTGAAATTTTTTAAAAAAAATTATTATGATTAATTAACCCTTTGATGCAAAATTTTTATTCAAAATATTTTTCACTTTTTATATTTTTAAATTCACTAGAAATAAATAAAATAAATAAAAATATTAGATTTAGCAATTTTATTATTTATGGCTATGAAATACAGCATGAAACATAAGTGTTTTTTTCTGCCTAAAAATTAAATCTTTCAAACACGGCTCTCTTCCAAACAATAATTTTTAAAATTTGCACTTACTTTTAGTTATTTAGATCTAAAAGAAGCAGTTATTCATTATTGAAATTACTTCAGTTTACAGAATCAAATATTGATAAAATTTCGAATATGAATGGAAAAAAAAAAAAATACTAACTACTTTTTTTGGATTTTATATTTAAGCACAAATATAATTCCAGTAATCAAAAAAGTAACTATTAGACAGTTTTTTAAACTAAAAAATACCGAACTATATTTTTTGAATATAATTGGGTCTTCAGAAGATTTTTTTTTAAAAAAGAGACACCAGTGTGTCACCTGCGTAAAAGGGTTAAGAATTTCAAACCTTTTTTTTTCCTCCACATATTCTTTTCCTCATCACTCTCTACAACAAAATTAAAAATATGTTACTTTCTTAAAAAAAATGTAAATAGCTTTTTCATGCTTTTGTTTTCTGCAAAATAGGAATAAAACTACTATCGTCAAAATCGCGTTAGATGAGGATCTTTTGAAAAATGTTTTTGTCGTCCATTACTGCTCCCTCTCCCCTATTTCACTTTGTTTGGGGGATTTCAAATAATGAATAAAGTTCTTTTATTTTACTGAAATAGATTGATTAAACTGTTCATTAGGAACAAAAGTGAAAAATTCTTGGCATTGTTTTGTTGGGAATGCATTTAATTCTAAAGATTATGTTTTTTTTTTTTTTTTTTTTTTTTTTTTTTTTTTTTTTTTTTTGTTCCTCATCTTTATTTGGAATTTTTCCGTTGAGTTATCATGATACTTCAACAAATTGAATTCTTCTTTTACGATCCGATAAAAAATTAATCACTCAATTACGTATAATCACTCGGTTAACTGTACGATTAGTTTAATATCCTCATTACTTACTTTGACTTTTTTTAAATAAAGACATTTTTTTAACTATTATTTTTATTAATAAATACCTTGTATTTTGTTTTATGGTCTTTATTGTGAAATGTTTTTTTCTTCAAACTAATTAAACGTAATTGTTAAATAAACACAATAAAGTAATTCATGATGATTAGTAACTACATTACCAATTTTTTAAGATGTTAATGTATCGGTGAATAAGAACCAGGGGCTATTATTGCAATGAAAAAAAAATTCTTTGCCTAATAGTTTTTATTGTTAAAAAATATTCTTTTCTTCAAAATAATTAAGTTTAACAGTTAAATAAAGTAAATACGAATTAAATAAAATAATTCATTATGATTATTAACTATAACACAGAGTTTTAAACAGCAAAAAAAAATCAGACTATGCATTACTGATTTGAAAAAGCTCTTCTGAAATAAGAACATCAATGCAGTATTACTGCTAAATATTTTGGGAATATAATCTACTTAAATTTAATAATTTTTTAATTCTGAAGAATTTTTAATAAAACTGCTTAAAGTAATTTTCTGATTAAGAAAAAAGAAAAAGTTTGCATTTATAAAAAGTCAAAATTTTGAGCGAAAGAAAATAAATCTTTTAATAGCTATAAATTTAAAAAATGATTGTTTAAAATGATTTAACGTCACAGTTTCATATTTTACATTATTACGCTCAACCTTTAACGTTACCTTTTAGGTTTATTTATTATATAAAAAAAAGAAATTAGACTATAAAAAAAGTAAGACTTTCGAAGGCAAAGAATAATATTTTCCTATAATTTGTAATAAATAAGATTATTTTTATTTTCAACCTGTATTTATTAAATATCTGATAGAAAATCGATTTTATATATGATTTCTTTTGAATGTCACTATTTAGAAATAGTGTATGTGTAAACTTGTTTTGTAAATAAAATTATACTTTTAAAATATTTTTCTACATAAATTCAATTTTATATTTTGCCTTATGTTTTGCATCTATCAAGGTTTAATTTACAATACTGGGTAAGTATCATCTGCATATTTTTTATTTTAATGAAAATAATTTTGGTAACAAAAGTTATTTTTATTTTCTTTGTGAAAAAAGAAGTTCCTTTAAATCCTATCTGTATTGAAAATCGTTTGGACATTATCTTGACAGGGCGACCTCAGACCGAGTCAAAAATTTGATTCAAAAGTGCTTTAAAATTTAAATTAAAAGAGTACAATAGATATGTCCGTCATCAAGAATTATTAAATCATTTGTTATAAAAAACAAAAGTTGCCGTGATGGTTCATTTGATAGAGCGTTCGCCTTCCGATGAGATGAACCGGGTTCGAATCCTGGTCGATACGAATTCCGCATCCGGCTAGCACCGACAAAAGTGCAGACGTGAAATATCCTCAGTGGTAGACGGATCATGGGTTAGAGTCCCCTTGCCCTCAGGCTAACCGGGGGGAGGGGAGGTTTTCCTCTCCATGTAACGCAAATACATGTTAGTTTCATCACAAAGTCCTCCATAAAGGCACAATTTCCATCAATACTTCATCCTGGAGTTTCCTGGTCTTCTGGATTGGGTGCAAAATTACAAGTCTACGGCGATGAACATTAGTAGTTCTGAACCCGAAAATTGGGTCGGTTGTTCAACGACAGTTATAAAATAGAAAATAAAAATATTTAAACAAAAAATTAAATATATGTTTTTAAAAAAATGTTTTAAGGGTGGTGTATTGGGCACCTTTATAATTTTTTTTAAAATACATTGTTTAAACAAGCTCGCAAATCTAATTTTTTAAAAGGTTTAAAATTTAAAAAAAAATTAAAAAATTTTCAAAAGGTCTCATTTTTGAAAAGGTTTGAAATTTAATAAAATTGATGTTTCTAATTTTTATATTACTCAAAATAATATGCTTCAAAATAAAAATTGTTTGGTTAATTTCATATAGAAATTTTCATACTTTTATTTGGCATCATCAATATATGCTATTAATGAAATTTTGAGCATTTTTTTAAATTAAAATATTGTATTTATGCTATTATTTTTAAAAAAATATAAATTAAATTCTGAAACTGCCTTAATTTTTTAAAAAGAGAAATTAAAATAAAGTAATAAGGAAAAATAATATTGCATTTTTATAACAGTTATCGTTATAAAATTTTGATATATATCGTTAAAAAATAAAAATAAAATAAAAAAAAAATAAAAAATAAAAAATAAAAATAAAATAAAGAATAAATATAAAATAAAAAATAAAAATAAAATAAATAAAAAAAAAACATGTCTTTAACCTTCTAGTTTAGCGTTAGTTTCGGCTTTTTCCGAACTTACAGTTCCGAACTTATAGGCTATTCCGAACTTATACTTCCTCTTCGCCAAAAATGTCTCCTTTCATCAAGGTTTTCCCCATTTTATTCAATGGAAGAGTTGTGAATAGCAGGGAAATTTCCATACAATTTTACTCAGGGGCTCAACGCTTGGAGGGTTATAGTTTCAGCACTCATGTATGTGGGGAAAAACGAAATTAAATATTATTTCATGCATTTATTGAGATAAAAATTGATTTATATATATATATATATATATATATATATATATATATATATATATATATATATATATATATATATATATATATATATATTATCGGCAAAGTTTAAAATCTGGCATTCTATAGAATGCCTCATGAGAAATCGGCAAACTATAAAATACATCTCCTATTTGTCATACTGTCATTCAAGCCTGCCATGTTGGAACAAGTAGGTCAATTTCTTATTTTTTATATGCAAATTTTGTTTCCCTTAATAAAAAAGGCATAAATTATGTTTTGTACAACTTACATTTTTTTACTCATTTTGAATAAATTTTTTTGAATTGCACTCTCATTATTTTTTCAGAATAAAATTTTTATTTTTGAGAAATGCACATCATTTACATGATAACCTCATCAGGACTTTTTTTTTCATACTTTGCCTAAATAGAATTTGCCATTCTATAGAATGCCTAGGTATTATATACAATACCTAGGGAAAGTATGTAATCCGGCGTTACCGGCGTTATATACAATGCCTAGGCATTCTGTAGAATACCGGCGTTTCATACTTTGCCGGTAAGATATATAATAGCATATTCTTATAATACCAAAAAAAGTTGATGACTTCAAAAGTTGTGTTACATACCCCTTTAATATATTCCAGATACTATTACGGTATGCGCATCCACTTTATTTTATAACGCAATCAATAAATATGTTATTTTTCGCTAGGTTCTTTAAAATATATGAGAAAAATAGAATTATTCAGAAAATGAAATAGAAAGACATTTTTTTGCAACAAAAAATTTTTTAAATATTATCTAACCACATAAATTCTCATTAAATATAAATCCAAATTATGATTTTAATACCTTTATTTTCATTTTCTTATATTTTTATTCATGTTCCCATGCATTTTAAGAGAGAGAAAATGTAAATGAATATGAATCCATGAATTAATAGTATTTACAGTAAAAAGAGTATTTCAACAAAATTAGGATAAAATACACCAACGAGTGACCGAAGTGAAAAGAAATTCGAAAGACAATTTTGTGGGGTTGGTAAGGGCAGAATTTGCTTAAACTTAATTATTAAGAGGGACCACTCCGAATTATTCAGTTAAAAATTTAATATTTATCGAAAATTTACCCGTTTTGAATGGCAACCGAATATCGAATTCTTCTAAATATTTAATTAAAAAGTTATTAGATTAAATTTTAAATGATAACAGTAGATATGTGGATATTTTAATACATTTTATAGATAGAAGTTACTTATTTGAGTATTTAAATGAGCTGAAATCATCAAGGATAGTTTCAAGGTAGTTAGTAATCATGGGAAGTTTCAATTTTTAATTAATGAGTAATTACTAAATTTAAAAAAAATGAAACTAAGCTGAAACGTTAAAGCTCTCAAGGACTCAAGAATAAATTCTTTTCCCTAAAAGTCTTTGAAGAAATGATATGACACTTTAATTCATCTTCCGAGTGAAATTTTAATCCTTTTTTTCATTAAAAGAAAACAAAAATTTAAAAAATGTTTTTTTAAAAAAGATGTCCAAATTGATTAATCAGAAGAAAAAACAAGATTCATAATACTCTTAAAATTTTTGTAAATTTTCGTAAAAATGATTTTTTAAAATTTTTTAAAAAATTAATTTTGATTAGGTTGATTTGAATATACGTAATTTGAAAATCAAATCTCTGTCTTAAATAGAAAACAAGTAAGAGAACACGTGTTAAATCAGATACTTAAGTACAAGGAATGTGTTTATTTAAATATCTAGTTTTTTGCTATGTATTGAAATTATATAAGACAACAAAAATAGAAATCGCTAGGAGCATACAAGCTTTCTACTGGAATAAATAGAATATCGAACATTTTTCTATAAACAAACTGCTACTCTATTCGAAGTTGAACTTGGAGTATTTCGTTATTTTCAATAAGTATTTCATCATGGAAAGATGTAATTTTGGACGAAACGCTTCGTTTCCACTGAACAACAGGATAATGCAGGGGTTAGAGCTTCAAAGGATCAATCAGGTTTTGCGGGTTCAATCCCTGGCAATGACAAGACTTTTTTTAAATTTCTTAATTAATTGTATAATCGATAAATTGGATAAAGCCCATTGCTTTTTACGAAATTAGTATCCTCAAATTTATAAGAACTCTTTAACGTCAAAACTGTTTTGTTAAAAATGGAAACATTTTTGAATATTGAGTATACATTTTTCTGCAGCGTTTCAGAAGAAAAGCATTGGCTACTCTGTAAGAAACGATATTTAAATATCACGCTTTAGACGAAACTGTTTCCTGGTAAATGTTTTGGGCAAAAATTTTGTTTAAGTGACGAAATAACTATCGTCACTTCGTTTCTTTGTCAAAATTAAAGAAATATTTCATGGTTCTATTTTTTTTTTCAAAATAAACAAATAAAATAAATAAATAAGTAAAAACATTGTAGTGCCTAATATATCGAAGTTTTCTAATCATCACTTTATTGTGGGCATCATACCCGGAGATGATGCCAGGGGGAATCATCCACTGTCACCCCAAGAACAAAAGGACAGATAGAAAAGAGAGATAAATTACAGGAATGCCGGAAGCGGGATTCGAATGTGGGATCTCCCTGGCCACCACACACACCGGCTTATTTATTTTCGATCACTTAACACTTTTATTTCCATAATCTAGTCCCTTATTTTAGTTTTGTTATTCTATTTAACAATCTCACCCAATACACTACGATGAGTGTTTGAGTTGAGGAAATATTTTCATCATATATTTAAGAGTTCGCGTTTCGTCACTAAGCACGTAATTTCACGACGAAATGATTGTCAAAATTAGAGAAATACAGCTCAAGGATTGCTGAATCTTTAAAAATGAGAATATCTTTTCTGAGAGGGTACAACACTGATACAAAGAACTGGAAAATTCCGAGATTTGTCTGTATACTGTGGGAACAATGATTGAAATTTCAGTTTATACTATATCATTTGGGAAGTAATTAATTTAGAAAAAAAAACTGAGGGGAAATGACACCAATGGGAGTTAGTTATAATAAATTGTTAAAAAATTATTTAGGACTTGTTTATATTTGAGACTATTTTATATTCTTTGTCATGTCAATGAAGCATAAACAGTTACTAAGTTGATAACTTGAGATCACTTTGATGATATATTTTGGAAATTGGTCTACTTATTGTTTTAGCTTCTTTGGTATTTGACCTTAGAGAAAAATTTAGTACGTGATAAATTTAAAAAAAAAATGATTAATCAAACGAGGTTTAATGCATTTGGTCATATCATCCTAACAACTATTTGAGTTTTTGTTGATAAAAAAGAATTTATACTTCTTTAAAACTTTTATCATGTATTAAATACATAAAAGAGTTTATATAGCAGGTAATAAACACAAAAAATTTAGAGCAGAAAGAATTTATGATAAAAATGCATAAAATTATGTTTTTAAACAACTGGATTAAAAGAAATGAGTTGTCACAAATTTTAAAAATTTACTATCATAATTAATAAATTTATTTTTACTATTTTTCACTTTCTTTTTTAACCTTCATGTCATGGATAGAATTTCATATTAAAAATTTCATGACAGGAAAAATATTTATGAAATGTAAATAAAATGCAACAATAAACATAACTTTGTTACTTAAATTGATTAATGTAACTTTCTTTACGAAAAGTTTTTTTTTTTATAAAAAAACTAAGGTTTTTTAATAAGTAAAATATTTGGAATTACAAAGCAAAAAGAATTCTAATTCTTTTTTGAATCTTTAGGAGATTAAATGAAGCTATAGTCGATTTGGGAAAATAATAATTTTATTTTTTTATTAACGTTTAGTCTCCTTTTTTCTATAATGACACTAAATATTTTTCTTTTTTCTTTTTCTTTTTCGTAAATACGCACTTCAGACATTGCGTGAGCAAAGCTTTTTACTTAGAAAATTAGTACCTTAGGTTCATATGTTTTCAAGAATATTTTAAAAGCAAGCACTTCTACAAAAAAATATTCTTCCTAAAACAAAATTTACTACTACTCCCATTTTTCTTTCGATTTTAAAACTCGTTATTTGATAAAAAAACAATTTTTTTAAGGAATCGATTTCTTATTTTTCTTCTCAAGAACAAATGTTTTTACCGAAAAATCCGATAACCATTTCAAATCTTTCCTATAATTTAAGTAAAAGTAATTTTTTGCTGCTGTCTAAAAATAGACTTATTGTTCTCTTTCTGTATTAAATCTATTAAAAGGTTGAAAAAACTTTGTTTATATATAGTTATTGTGCCCAGTTGATGAAAGAGTAGAAAATATGAAGCAAAATTATAATTCTATGACTGAATTTGAATTCGCAATGTCAATTTCAGAAATTTTTTTTTTCTATTCTCCCCCATATATTGACATTCGTCTTTAGGGTTTCGGAAGGTCATGTGTTTACCACTCTTTAGAAGGCACTCTATTGAGTGTACCAACGTTACTTCCACCATAAGAAGGAAAGATAGTGCAGAGAGAAAAAAAGAATGCTTCAAACTAAGTTTCGAGTCTGGATCTCTCTGACATGAGGTCAGCTCACTAACCGATAGACTTCTTTGGAAACTTATTATTTTGGTAAATTACATATTTGATATCAGCTGTCTAATTAAAATTAAACTTTAAAGTAAATAACACATGTATTTCTTTAAATTGTACTTTATAGATAATCTTGTAAATAATATTCAAATTTTTAAATAATATATAAATATTACGGTTTTCATTTGAGTGCGTAAGAAAAGTGTTGTGTTGTTACTAATGCCACTTGCCAAATACCAGCAAGCCTGTTTGGTGATATAATATAATATAATATAATATAATATAATATAATATAATATAATATAATATAATATAATATAATATAATATAATATAATATAATATAATATAATATAATATAATATAATATAATATAATATAATATAATATAATATAATATAATATAATATAATATAATATAATATAATATAATATAATTATATAATGTAATGTAATATAATATAATAAGTACTATTTTATTAAAAAACATCTTGGAGAATTTTAAGGGCTAACAATAACAGAAATTTTATTTCAAACAACTGTTTCTTCCAGGTTTTTAACAACTTAAAACAAGAAAAAAAAGGGACTGTCTTAAATTCTCTTAAATTTTCGAGGAATGTTTAAGTCTATCGAATTTTCTTTTATTCTTGAGTCTGATTTTCTAGTCTATTCAAGATATTTTAGAAGCTTCAAAGGAATGAGTTCGCCTGAAAGTTGAATAATGAACTCGGAATGTTCTCAATGTTTTATTTCTGTCTGGAGACAATTACTGCAAAAGAGGACTTTAATGGATCTATCGACTGAATTTCTTTCTTCTTTGTGATGAAAAACTATCTTTTGACAGTTTTCCAGACACAGTATTTGGATCGAAGATCGATAAGTTTTTACTCCTTACTCATGGAATTTGGATTTTATAGAAATAAAATCATTCACTCAGTTAAAGTAAAAAAGAAATGGAACTTAAATTATCTGTTCAAAAATAGCATAATTGGAAAAAGATGTCTTCAGTATTTTAAAGATGTTTTTAATGTTTGAAATAATAATAAGTTGACTTTTTATTAATGGTTCATTTCTTTTTATTTAAGTTACTTCGTCAAAAAAAAATTCGAAATTTGAATTGAGTTTTGAAATTGTAAAAATAAAGAGTTTTAGTAGAGTTCTCTTACATGTTCTTTTCATAGTATGCGTCACGTTTACCAACGTATGTTCTTCGTAAATTCAGAAGAAAGCTAAGAGAGTTTAGCAGAAACTGCAATGCGCATAGCATACATCGTGGAAACTGCGCTGCTCATTGCATACTTTGAAGTAACTGTGCTGCTCATATCATATTTGCGGTAAAAGTAGAATATGTCAATGCAGCGTCCATGGGCTTTATCTCTTTATTGAAGGAAAAATGACGTATAGTATTATGTCATTTTTGTTTGTATTATTAAAACTTAATGACATATTGTATTATTAAAACTTAATGACATATTGTATTATTAAAACTTAATTTATCATTTTAAACTAATCATGGATGGAAAAAACTATACTTGGTGGCCTTAAAGCTGTTTTAAGGCGACAAAATTTTAAATTTCTAAGTCATGTTAATGTAAAAAAATCATTAATAAAATTGTTAAGATCCCTAAGATCGGCTCTAGAACTACCTTAGGCGAAAATATAAGAGAAAATCCTTTTTTTTTAAAGTTTATATTTTAATATATTTTTACGATTATATTTTTTTTTATCATTTTTTGATCATACGATTATATATTTTTTAAAATTTTTGATCATTTCAACAAATAAGAATCTATTTTTAAAAATTTATTTATTCCAAAAAACATGTTTTTTTCAACATAGATAAAACAACATAGCTGTTGTATGATTCCAGCACACTAAAAAAAATTTCGTCACACAGGTTACCGTTACATTTTACCGTGAAATTTTTTCGGAACAAAAAATCAGTTACACCGTGATTTTTACAGGAATATTTTTTATGAAATCCCTGTATCACTGCAAATATGTAAATATTAATTAAAAATTACGGTATAAATTTTCATGATAAATATGGATTTTATGGTGAAATGGATTTTACAGATGCTGCACTAAGGGTGCCAGTATTTTTAGCTGTAATTTGACCCGCTATTTTTTTACAGTGTAACACAAAAAATTTACTTATTACATATGTCAATTAATTACATAAAGGTGTCATTAACATGTCAGATACTATTTCTGATATCTTTTAATACTATTTTACTTTTTGACAAAAAGGTTAGATTTAAAAGAAAGTAATTTTCTAAACACTGATGTGACATTTTATTTGCATTGATAAAATATCGAAAAATATCAAATATGAAAAAAAAACGAAAATCAAGAACTGTTTAAAAAACAATTGAATAAATGGGAATTACTTATGTTTTATTTCTCTTATTGGCTTTTGGAGACCAATCTGATTAATCTATTATTGTTGTTACTCAATAAAGATTCTTAATCGCTGCTTGTACAGGATTTAATTTATCGTAATTCTTAAGTAACAAAAACGTATTACAAACGTATAATAATTATTAAACTTTATTTCGTATTCTTAAAATCGTACAAGGAAGCACTCTGTGACTCCTGCAATACTTTTGAAAATCTGGAACATATTTTAATAAACTGCAGTAAATTTCAAGACCTTCGACAAAAATTTTTTCCTGAACATTTAAATTACATCCGACTTAAATTATTTTGGAAGCAGAAGAAAGTCAAACAGGGAATTATTGAAATAATGGAACGCCTTTTCCTTACAAGGGAACTTGACTAGACGGCGTCAACAAATGTGGGCTGTACAATTAACGAGCTCTATATTTCATGTAATGCATTAATTGTGTCTCACTGTTAACAATTTTCTGTATGCTAATAGTATTTTCATTATTATTATTATAATTCTTTTTTTTTAATATTTTTTTATTTATTTATTTATTTATTTACTTATTTATTTAAACTTCGCAAATACTGTATTTGTGTTCTTTAGAAATGATTTTCGAATTTTTGATTAACTTATGGTTCAAAATTTTGTAAAATTTTCCAACTATTCATGTTTTGAGTTTCCTCTTGTTTGAGGATTTTTCTTTACGGCTACCTCGCCGTAACTCTTCTTTTTGAAATTGTATCTGTTTTTAGTTTGTTAATTTTAAGATTTCCCTAAATTCTTTGAGGCCTTCTGGAGTTGCCATGAATCGCCACCAAGCCTACCTTTTTGAATCCTCTTTCTTACTGAGATGTCACGTGCGTGCACTTAGAGTCTACAGTATTCTCCGGATGCCCCCTGACGGGGGCGGGACGGGGTTAAGCTTTGATTCTTAATATCGTAGAACATGTCAACAAAACTAATAGAACACAATAATTTATCTCTCTGCTTGTTGCCAGATCTCCTTACGCTACTCGAGTTAATAATACAAGTTCCAACATAATCTGCTTATGCTAACCTCAGTAAATACAAGTTCCAACATACTCCCACCTTTTGTATTGCATTCAAGCTTAGACACAATACAAAACTTACAATTCACTAACCACAAATGTAAATTAGCAAGTAAACATATTAATAAACACTCTATGAAAAACAGGTGATTTGAAGTCAGTTATCCTAGCTTAAATATATGCAGTCTACAAGTCCAAACGTTGGCATGGAACTATTTTTCGACATCTACGAGTCAGTTTCACAGGTCGGGAAACCTCTGTCATAGGAATGAAAGTCGCAGCATTAGGATTGAGAGGTCTTGGGATAGGAGTTGTTGAAGACTTTAAAGACTGTCAGATGGAAACTCACCGACAGACATTTCGAGTGGATACAGTCTCTGCAATGGTCTCACGAGGTAGCCATTAGCAACTCGTAATTTCGCTACTCTTCGTATTCCGTCCTTGCCAGGAAACAGCTCTACAACACAACCCAATGGCCAGTTCAGTCTCTTTGTGCCCTCACATCCAATAAGAACTATTTCTCCTACAGAAATTTCCTTCTGCTTTGACCCAGATTTTGGGTTTCGTACAAGTTCACCTAAATATTCCTTCTGGAAGCGTTTTCGTAAATTTTCACGTAAACTTTGTAGATACCTTACTCTTTTTAGTAAATGCTTGGAGTTGACAATGTCTATGTCATGCGTTTCTGATCCTCTTATGTCTTGTATGAAATGAGCTGGTGTTATTGGTGTCATTTCATTCGGATCATCTGAAAGGTAGGTGAGCGGTCTCCCATTGATGACACTTTCAGCTTCGCACAATAACGTGAGCATTTCTTCGTACGTCACGCAAGCCCTTCCCAAGCACTTTCGTAAAACTTCTTTGATACTACGGACCATTCTCTCCCACCATCCACCATACCATGGTGCGGTAGGTGGGCTAAAATGCCATTTGATGTTCTGCAAGGCAAATTGAGATTGCAGTTCTTCCCGTTCTTCGCAGGTATCCACACTCGTGACTAAGTTGTCAACATAAAATCCTTCTTTCAGACGATTGATAGTTTTTTCTAGGTTTTTTGTTTGGAATTCCTGAGACTCTAGATGGAAGTTAATCGTGGAGTTCAGAAGAAATGGGCTTGACGAAACACCAAAGACAACACGGCAATGTCTGTAGATTTTCAGCTTAATATGCTCCTTGTCTTCCCACCAAAGGAACCTAACGTAGTCTTTATCTTCGGGAGCCAAAGACAGTTGCAGAAATGCCTGCTTGATGTCTGCAGTCACTCCAATGGCACCACTACGGAATTTACTTATTAGATGAGGTATTTGATGTAACAGGCTAGGTCCTGTGCTCAGGCATTCATTTAACGAGGCATACCCCGGACGTTTGTATGATGCGTCAAAGACCGGTCTGATCTTAGTAGTAGAACTTGACAATTTTATAACAGGATGATGTGGTAGGTAATGAAAAGCTCTAGAACTTGATATTTTGCTTCCCGTCACTTCCTCTATGATGTTGTCATCCTTCCATTGCTTTATACAGCTCATAGTTATTGTCTTTCAAAAGACGCTTAGTGACCGTACGTAGTCTTGCTTCAGCCTGATCGTATCTCTCATACAGGGGAGGATGTCCTGTTAGCCATGGAAGTGCTACCTCATACCTCTCACCAGATTTCTGAATTGTCTCTTTGAAAAAAATTACGGTTTCTTCGTCTAGCTCCTTAGTTGTTTTTCTTTCAGTGGGATCTGTGATACCCAAGGACTCTAAGTCCCATAGCTTGTGTGCTTCCGAAAGATGCATACTTAAGGATACCATATTTATACTGCTTTTCTTTCCTTGGCCTAAAACGCTCCATCCGAGCTTCGTCTTTATGGCTGTGACTCCCGACGGCAAAAATTCTATTCTTCCTGTCAATATTCCTCCTAGAAAATCAGCACCAATCAGCATCTCAATTGGGGGAATCTCTGGACCAATATCGGTAAGCTCAATACCCCGAGATTTCAATTCTCGTATCAGATTTGGGTCACGTATGCGAGGTAAAGATGAACAAATCTTGGGTTGATCCAAAACTAATATGTTGTATGAAAAAGTTCTATTGATGTTCTCAACAGTGATGTCGTAGCGACCATGTCTGCCTTCAGAAGTTTGCGTACCTCCAAATAATCCTTGGGACAATAACTCTGTTCCTGAAGGATTTAATCGTAACTCTTCAACTACATTTTTGGTTAAGTATGATCGCTGTGATCCGTCATCCAGTAGAGCTCTAACGTAACGTTCTTGATTTCCATTTCTTTAACGTAGCAATAATGTTTTCAAGTATATTACCCTTTGAGGCATAAGTTCCGTAAATAACGTAGACGTATTCATTTCCACTCTTGATTCATCGGGAATTTGAACCTTATTTTCTTTAGGCAGTTCTGGACACAAAATTACGTAGTGTCGCCTTCCTCACACCAGACAGTGAACGCTACTGCGACAATTTTTTGCCAAGTGTCCAATCTTCAAGCATACCTAGCAACAGCGTTTACGTAGAACAATTGATTTTCTTTCTTCTGGCTTCATAGACAGGGACAGTGATGACGTATTTCATGACGTCAAACCCCGCCTCCTTTCAAACTCGTTCCAAACATTTTTTCGAACGAACCATTTATATGGCATTTCTTATGTGAATTTAAGACGGCAAGATTTTTAATTTATTATTGAAATAAATAAATTTATATAGCGCTTCTAAGAAACTTATTCCTAATTTAAGTAGTTTTCTTTATACGGGGTATCAGTAGATTTTACGAGTTAAGTGTATTAAATGCTATTAGCGTCAATATTTGCTTTAAGCGTCAATATTTTTAACTCTTGTTTCATGTTTATAATAATGTCTTATTTTATTTAGAATTTGTTACTTATTCTATACCTACATCTAATTTTTTTTCTTTAGTTTTGGAACTGCATGCATTGTTTTACAACGTTCTAAAATTAATTTTTAATCTGTAATTAGATTATATTTATCAATACTAATGTCTGTTTTTTTAATTATGTCTGATGATTAAATTTGTAGTTATTGTAAACTTTGTTTGCTTAAGATTTTCTGATTATTGCTGCTAATTCTCATAAGCCTTAGTTTTTAACTACTAAATAGGAATAAATTATGTAACTAACTTATTTAATACGCATACATATGGTTAAATCTGCACAGAGTTTTAGTTTAAACTCAGATTTATTTTGGCTTGACATTTTTTCTTGTTTATATTTGCCAACATCATCATTAATTAGTTTTTAACAGTAGTTTTACGCATTAATTTTTTGAGAAAATTCAGATACCTTATTATTAGATAATTAGTATTAGATTATTTCTTAACGTAACTAGTGTAGTGCTATGTTAATGTGTAGTGTTATGATAGTGCAGTGTATGATAGTGCAGGGTCAATACTATGTTTAGTTTCCAGAATTTTAATATATAGAATAGCTAAATTAAAGCAAATTTAAGAATTTATGAGAATTTATTTTATTTAATTAAGATTTTTAATTAAAGAAAAGCATTAGAAAGCTTTAAATTTCCTATATTTTTGTTTTAATTTCAAGTTCTATATTTTGTTTAGACGACAAGATAGGGAGCCATCAATAAGCTCATTTATCATCAATTTGTCTTAAAATCTCAGATTCCTATTTTATTCGATAAGAAAGTGAAACATGAATTATTTTAGAATTCTTTAAAACATACTTATCCCATACATAAACTTTTATTTAACATTCATATTTATTAATCTTTGTATTCAGATAGGTGTTTAAATTTTACTTATTTAATAATATTAATTTCAAATAAATATAATTCAAATTTTTAAGAAATCTTTTTATTTAGTAACTTAACTCTTTTTTAATTAATGTATGTATACATATTTAGTTATACAGCTTTTATATTTGGCAAATGTTACTGTTATCACTTTTTATGGAATAAAATTTGCCTTTGACAGTCTAAATCAAAATTTTTTAAATTACCTTCATAGTAATATTTTATTTGTTACAGTGCTTATGTTGAACGTAACATTCAAGTCACCATTATCCAAATTTATTTTTAATTTCATAATAACTGCAGTTTAATTGGTTGTAAATATATTTTAAGACCTGTCAACTCTCAAACTTTTGTTTAAGTTTTATATAATTTTTTTTTACTTCCTATCATTTTACTAAATTTACCAATAAATTTGAGCTAATTTAAAAACGTGAATCTTAAATGTTTTATAATTTTCACTAATTTATCTAACTTTAATCACGCTCCTTACATAACTTTTTAATTTTTTTTAAAATTTTCATAATTATTTACAATTAATAACTTGTTTCAATGTTATAAAGAAATTCATTTAATATAATATACATATTTTAAGAAAAATTAAGCATAAATTAGAAATAACATTTTCCAAATAACAAAATTCACAAATTTCCGATTTCCAGATTATAAATAGAATTTATATGTTAAATATTAAATACAAATTCTCCCAATCATATATACAAAAAGTTAGCTTCTACAGCATTCTCTCCTCTTTCAATCAATTTAGGTTCATCAGAGAAAAACTTAACGATATGGAAGAGCTTAATTACACTTTTTCTTGCCATTTCAGTGGTTAAATTCGACTCAATATTAATATATTCAAAGATATAGTTGACCCACTTTTAACTACATGAGAAACGCCATAGTGTTTGCTCCGTTAAGAACAATGTTTGGAACGAGGAGAGCTAGTGACGTCGTTGATGACGTAGGACTAACCCTGTCTATTGAGGCAGCCCTATGACAGTCTTGACTGGCATGCCTTTTCTGACAAAAAATGCACTCAATCTTACTGGACTTTTCAAAGGAAGATGTTAAAGTCATTGCTGTTGGTTCTTCTTTGCTAGAAGATTCCTTTTTACTTTTTGAAGGCTGTCCAAAAGCCTTTTCGGCTAATGCTCGATGCTCTTCCCCTTCTACCTCGCGACGAAGAAAGGACATCAACTTTTCTAACAATTTCTCTTTCGTAAGTTGAGCTGTCTCTTCATCCTGCACCTCAGTTTTTAATGAAAATCTATCCCAAGCCTTTAATACATCACTTGGAAGACACGATTCAACAACTGGGTATAACATGGCAGCATAGTTTTGAGTAGTTACGCCCAATGTTTCTAGAGCTCTCAAAGATGAACCGAGCTTATCGTACAATTCAGAAAGCTTAATGTTGGCTCGGTTGTTTACCAGAGTTAAAAGATCCCTTATAAACACGTCTATTAATAAATCACGTCTGCCAAACCTTGACTTGAGATGCTTGATAACCTTAACGTAATTGTTCTTAGAAGGTGGATAGCTTTCTACAATACTGCGAGCTTTTGAACTCGGCTTCAAAGATGAAAGAAGATATTGAAATTTAGCTTCCTCTCGTATACTTGCATCTTCGTCAATGCGACTAAATTGTGCCCAAAAGGCAACCCAAGTACGTGGCACTAGGTCGTATTCTTTTAATTCTATCTTTGGAAGTCTCAACTTCCCAACTGGCTCTGTATCAGATAGTACAGAATGACTCTTATTTACTAGCAAGTAGTCTTCGTATTCAGTTTTTATTTCGATAAAGCGCTCTCTATAAGTTTCAATTTCATCATTGTCCTTATCTGATTGATCACTTAATTCTGATATTTGACCATCAACTATGAATAAACGCTCGGCTTTATCTGCTAACTTATTAAAAATTGAGGAAAGCTCCTTACCCTCGACTTTTTCTTCTTTCTTTTTCGTATCAAACTTATTACAAGTCGTGGTGAATATTCTTCGTAAATTTGTTCTTTCGTTCCGAAATTTCTCAATCTTGTCGTTTCCTAATGCAATCTCTGCATCTTTCGCTTTCGCTTCGTCGTCAGACATTTTAGTTCGTTCAAAATCAACGGACGCCACTTGTTGTTACTCAATAAAGATTCTTAATCGCTGCTTGTACAGGATTTAATTTATCGTAATTCTTAAGTAACAAAAACGTAATACAAACGTATAATAATTATTAAACTTTATTTCATATTCTTAATATCGTAGAACATGTCAACAAAACTAATAGAACACAATAATTTATCTCTCTGCTTGTTGCCAGATCTCCTTACGCTACTCGAGTTAATAATACAAGTTCCAACATAATCTGCTTATGCTAACCTCAGTAAATACAAGTTCCAACAATTATATATAATTCTCTTAAGTGGCTCCCAAATTTTGGCGGTATTTCTTTTCCGCCGGTAGCAACGTTTGCTTTGTTTTGTTTACGTTTTGAAAACACCAAAGCATTCTGCCTTTTAATGATGTGTTTCTGATCTAATATATATAATTCTCTTACGTGGCTCCAAAATTTTGGCTCAAGTACTTTGTACAACTAAATAAGATTCTTTTCACAACACTTAAATATATACTTTATTTTCTTCATTTATAGAGAAAACAGTCGGCAAAGAATTCTGTTAGGTTAAAAAACATTTCGCTACAGAAAGAACGAATTCTAAAAGAAATAAAAATAAACAACTTAAAAAATAAAAATGCTGTTGCCAGCCATAGAATGTTTTGAAAGTTAACTTAGCAACATAAATCAAAATGACATAAAAGCGCAACTAGATCAAAATTATGATACTTGAGCGTTTGACGTAACAAATCTTTCTATTCTAAAAGTGTTGTATCGCCAAATGCCTAAATTAACAATTGTAATTTCAAATTAATATTGAAATGTACAGGTTTAGAATTTTCTACAGTGAAAAGTTTTCGGAACTTCAGTATTCAAAAAAGTATACAAAAGCTAGACGTTAAGAACGTATCCAATGAG
This sequence comes from Parasteatoda lunata, assembly GCA_949128135.1. Lineage (NCBI taxonomy): Eukaryota > Metazoa > Arthropoda > Arachnida > Araneae > Theridiidae > Parasteatoda > Parasteatoda lunata. The sequence goes on along the minus strand of OX421973.1, from coordinate 8,866,630 downwards.
CGAGCAAGGCGAGCATTGGATTGCGAAGCAATCCGAAATGAATTGCGAAAGAAGTTCCGGGGGTTGGCGAGCGCCAGCGAGCAGGGGGCGAAGCCTCTTAGTAATAAGAATAAATGATCATAGAAAATTCATTTGAGAACGAGTAGATTTTTTACCGAGAAGACCTATTAAACGGAAACAATATTACATACTCTAATATTTTTGCCGCAAGTTTGAGACTTTTTCTAACTTGTATTAATGAATCAAAAATATATACTGAAAATGAAATTTTTTTTCTTCTCATTTTAAAAAGTTAGTACTCGAAATAAATTTAAAAAAAGTTTAATTACACAATTTATTATATTTGTTAAAAATATTTTTCGTTCCAGATTTTGGAGACTATCATTTCAGTGCGTAAAAGATATAGATGAAAGCATTTTGAGGACAAAGAGAGTTTTAGGATAAAATCAGAAAAATCTCCCTCAGAACGTGCCTGTATATGTTGATGAATCACCTGTTTCATAGAAGATAAAAATCTTGCTATCTGGGCCTTACAAGAATTGCTGGCGATCGTCCAGAAGAAAATGAAACTATCTGGGATAAAAGCTGTTGCCAAAGACTTGTTGTTCATGTTAAATTTCTTATTGGTTTTCAACTGTTAGACGTAAATATAGAAATAACACATTTTGGTTTATTAAAGAAAATAAGTGCTTTAAAAGTTATTGAAAGTTTAGTTTAAATACTTGCTGATGTTTTGTTGTTATGCTATCTTTTACTTTGAATTTTATTTTCATTTTTCTATAAAACTACTTCCCTAAAAAGTTAATATTTGGCAAAATTCTGAATAAAAATTATTACTTTTTGCAAATATTTTAAAACGTTTCTATTCAGTAATCAGTATTGTTTATTGCATGATTTATTTTAAATTTTTAAAATGCTTAAAACGTATTATCCAAAAAACCTTATTTCTGTTTAGAATCAATATTTTTTTCGGTTATTATAATTTTTACGTATGCAACTTTACATTTACTTAATATAAATTGAGCTTTTCAAACAATGTAATCAATTTGATATTTTAATAAGCGCCTCCATTATACATTTTTTCCAAATGATGATAAATAATTATTTTTCCATGTTTATTTTTATTAAGATTCAAATAACGTATATATCGGTAAATTAATAACATTAAACTCATTTTGAAGTTTATAATTTAAAGTACGTAATGAATTAAAATTATAAGTGATAAAAGTAATTTTGCACTTATAAAGTACTTTATAATATTGAATTAAACAAAAAGTCTTTAAACTTTTCTATAATATTGCATCTATTTTCAAACATATTTAAACTTATTTTAACATATTTTAAATACACATCAATTGAATTATAAAATAATTGGAATAATATATCTGAAATAAAAATTAAGGCATAGTATGGCAAAATTTCTGAACTCATACGAGCAAAATTGTTTCGTTTATAAAATGTAACTGTATAAAGAATGAGTTCCCAACAGGCTTAGAGTTTATTTTACTATGAGAAGAAAAAAAAATGGCATAAAGCTAATTCATATCATCGAGCATATATTCATAATCTTACTTCGAACAATTCGCAAAAATATATTAAAAACAAATTAATTGAATTCAAAGCATTCAATGATGAGTAAGCAAATTCCACGCTTGAGTTGACGAGAATGATCAAAACGAAATTCAATTGGAACGAAACTCTCTTATTATTAAAACTTAAACGTCGTATTAGATTTGATTCGTTCTGAAACTTTTAGAGAAGAAAAAAAATTAATTTAGAAACTTGGAAGAACGAGTTATTTTTTATTTCCTCAAATTCCTTTCAAAATAATTCCTATTCAGATGGAAAAAGAATATTCAGAGAATGAAAAATATTCAGATTTGTTTTGGAAAAAGAATCAATGTTTTCCTCTCAATACCATCTTCCAGCCTTCTCACACCCTTCATCTACGTCAGACTAGTGGGTAACTACTCAACCAACCAGAAAGAAGATCTGAGAGATTATGCAAATTTAAATCTCAATAGAATGAAGGAAAATAGTACATGTTAGTGGAGTTTTCCTTACGTACAACTGTTATTTCAGTCTCTCTTGATATCATGAAGTGGAACATTTTTACATCGATCGATGCTGATTTTCTTCAGATTCCAGTTTTAGATTTTCTTCATGGTGAAAAAAAAGGGGGGATCTTGAAATGCTCTCTCGAAATGATGCAACTGTTGTTCTTTTGTTCTATACTTATTTGAAAGAAATAAATATCTTGAACAATATACATGTAGTTTAGATTTTTGAAATAGGAGGGTTCTCTTTTGAGTTTTCTACTTATTTGTTGTCATTGTACGGAACGTATTATAATTGCATGAATTAATAAAAACTTCTTTTTTAATTTGCCTTTATAAAAATTTAAGATGATTTCAAAGTCTATTTGAGGATGTTTTGAGGCATTAACGTTAATCTGATTTCTACTTGAAGGTGACTTCATAAATAATCTTAAAAAATCAACCTCTTAAATCTTATAATATAGGTTTATAAAGTTATTTTATTCACATTTGATGTTGTCTTAAGCAACCAGTTTAAAGAGGTTGTTTTTGAGGTGGACAGGTTACTTTTTTGCATTTTAAGCAAGCTTCTTCAGATAGTTTAAAGTACTTAAGATGTTTTTAAAGTTAATTTAAGGACAGTTTGAGGTATTAAGGTTAATGTGAGGTTGATTTGAAGTTGAATTCATGAGCAAGCTTAAAAAAATCAGCCTCTAAAAGCTTATAATCAAGGTGAATGAAGTTATTTTGTTAACACTTGATGTAGTCTTAAACAACCAGGTTAGAAAGGTTGTTTTTGAGGTGCACAGGTTACATTTTTGCATTTTAAGCAAGTAAATATATTTGTTATATGAATAATTTTACCCGTTTATTTGTTATATGAATAATTTTTTACATAATTACTGCTATATATAAGGTTGAATTTATAAATTGTAAATGAGGTTGAAATTGAAATTTACGGATGAGGTTATTTTTGGTGCAAATTATAACCTTATTTTCTATCTAACCTTATTTTCTATCTAAGGTCTTTTACACCTGCTAACCTCAAAAACACCTCATTTTTTGTAAGGGATTGCCTTTCATCTTTTATCAGTCTGTGAATTAATATGTTAATGTATAATTTAAAAATATTCCGCTGTTTTCTTTTCAACTATTTAAAGTTTTATTTTATATAAGCAAATGAATTTTTGGTAATGCATTTTAGTTGCATGTGATTACACTTAACAAATGTCTATTCTTAATGATGTCAAACAATGATTAATTATTACAAATCAATCTCTTAGTGTCACGAAAGGGGACATTTTTACACCCATTGATAACGATATTTTTATTGAAAAATATCATTATCGATCAGTGAGAGGAGATCGAAAAAGAAAAGATCTCATTATGTCCTTGCAAAGGATGCAATTGTTATTTGTTGTTCAAAATAATTGAAAAAAATTACCTCGATAAATACGTAAGCACTTCAGATTTTTAAAATAAGAAGTTTCATTTTTCAGTTGAATGCAAATTTTTTTTCATTGCATGGAAAGTTTCATAAATGCACAAAAAACAATAACTAAGTAAGTGAAAACCAAAGTAAACGATAACAAATGTTGCATTCATTCTGTTAATTATTATTATGTTAATAATTATTATTGCATTCTGTTCATTATTATATTAAAGTATAGTTTAAAAATATTTTTCTATTTTCTTCCCAACTACATATTTTAAGTTATCTTTTATTAACAAAAAATATGTCTGCTTACTTAAGGAGTTTTAGTTTACTGCGATAACTTTTAATTAATGTCTATTCGTAATGTTGTAAAAAGATGTCTGTTTTTAACAAATCAGTGTATTAATATTATGAACTAAAATATTTTTATTGATCGATAGACAATAAACGACTTTTTTTACATTTATTGCTTTTGGTTTACTTGATAGGGGAAAAAACGTCAGTATAAAACATGAATAATGAAAACTTATATATACCGATTTATAATTAGAAAAGGTAAAAATGGAAAAGAAAAAAAAAAAAAAAAAAAAAAAAAAACACTCGTTAACCAACGGAATACTAACTGAGATAATTTATTAGATTGATTGCATTGCATCTACATTGCACGTAATGATTTTTGCGCTTACAGATTAAAAATCAATATTTTTCAAATACGCTTAGTTTCATATTTGCCATACAGTAACTTAATCTTTCTCGTACCTTTGTTTTTTTATGTGAATATTTTTTTGCATCTTTATATCTCATATTTTTATACACTAACGCATATGGTCAATTTATCAAGCTGTATAGTTTATGATCAATTTTATGCAATAAATTTTATATATATATATATATATGTATACACTCAAGAGCCAAAACATTATGACCACCCCTAAATTTTGCAATGAACTCTCCTGGATGACGTGGAAGGCACGTGATCAGGTGGAAGTAGTATTTAACTGTTGCTGGAGAGTTTGAAGAATCATTCTTTCACTTACTTCTGTGTATGATGGGAAAGGCTGCGGATCTTAGCGACCTTGATAGAGAGCAGATTGTAATGGCTCGAAGGCTCGGAACAAGTATTTCCGAAACTGCACGACTCGAGGGTTGTTCGCGATCTACAGTTGTTAGTACTTATGCAAAGTGGATGAATGACGGTGAAACCAGCAGTAGACGACATGGTGTTAGGCGTCCACACGCTATCAAAGAAAAAGGTCGTCGGAGATTGTCTCGCTTGGTAAAGCAAAACCGGAGCCAGACAGTGGCTCAGCTGACAGCCCAATACAATGCAGGGTCAAGTAGAATAGTATCAGGGCACACTGTTCTGCGGACACTGTAGGATATGGGGCTACGCAGCAAACGTCCTACTCGTGTGCCTTTACTGACCAAGCGTCATCGGCAACTAGGCCTGCGCTGGGCCCGGGAACATCGCGACTGGTCCATGGATCAGTGGGAGAGAGTTGTCTCGTCAGATGAATCACGGTTTTTTCATTCATCACGGTGTTGGCCGAATCAGGATACGCCGTCTTCCAGGCGAACAGTTGCTCCCTCATTGTACAGTAGGCCATACACAGGCCGGTGGTGGCGGTATAATGCTTTGGGGGACGTTCTCTTTGGCGTCTCTGGGACCCGTGGTAGTGGTAGAGCAGACTATGAATGCTACAGGGTATCTGAACATTGCGGACCAGTTGCACCCTTACATGGCCTCTGTTTTCTCCAGCTGGAAATGAAATTTTCCAACAGGATAACGCCCCGTGTAACAATGTAAAAATGTAATGGATTGGTTGCAGGAACATGATGCTGAATTCCAGTTAATGTCCTGGTCGCCGAACTCACCGGATCTCAATCCGATAGAGCACATTTGGGATGTCATGGAACGGCAGCTCAGAGTTCAAAGACTACTAAGTCGCAATATCTCGGATTTGCGTGACCGTTGCGTAAACATCTGGTACAATCTGTCTCCGGCCATCTACCAAGGACTTGTGACATCCATGCCAAGGTGGGTTGCAGCTGTGTTGCGGGCTAAAGGTGGCCCAACTCGTTATTAAGAGGTAGTCATAATGTTTTGGCTCTTGAGTGTATGTATCATATATATATATATATATATATATATATATATATATATATATATATATATATATATATATATATATATATATATATATATATATATATATATATATATATATATATATATATATATATATATATATATATTGGTATTGGTAATTGAATTAATAATGAATGTTAAATGTAACATGGGTATCTTTCTAATATCAAACTTCTACCAGCATTGATAGTTTGGCATTTTAAGAATATCACTCAATTTTTAATTACACCAAGCATATTTTTATACATCAACCTTTTATCATTTTTATTCTATTACGCGAATATTCATGTAAATCGTTTTGAAATATTATAAGGTGGATATTTTTGCTTGAAATACAGTAGTTTATGACAAATTGCATTGAGCGTACGAGTGCTCTGGGAATTTTTATTTTTTTTTAAGATTTTAAATTAAGCTTATTGGCTTTAATAAACTACTTCCAATTTAATTTTAGTGATTTCTATTTTAATTTTTGTCCCAAGTTTTAAACCAAGCACAATTATGTGTTAAATATTAAATATGTTATTAAAAAATTTATATTTTTGTAAATTATATGAAAAAATTAATTAAATAATTTTAATAATTTAAAAGTAGTACAAATGTTTATGCTTGAAAATAGTAATATTAGAGAAAAGGTTATTTATGTGAAATACATTAATTCTTTAAAAGACAGCCATATATACTATCTTATTTTAGGTTATATTTAGGATTTGTTGTACTTTGAAAGAGTTGAAAAAAAAACTTTATATCGTACAAAACACTAATCAGTAATCATTTCAAAATTTCAAGTTGTTTAGTGAGACAAGAAGGGACTAGTATATTTGAAGTAATGAAAGATTGAAAATACCTTCAGTAATTAATAGCTAAAATTTACGTTGAAAAATAGTCTTCTAAACATTTAGCTACAAACATTTTTAAAGTTTTGATTAATTTTCGCAAAACACGCGAAAGATGCAAACTCTACATATAAGGGAATCGTGGAAGTATGACGGATGTTTAAAGTTGAATATAAGAGCGCTTTATACTCGTTGCATAAACATTCAATGATTAATAATTTTACAAAGTTTGAAGGTACTTAAAAATGTTTCTTGCAAGACTTGTTAAATAAAATTAAATGAATGACACCTGAAATATGCGAAGTTATTTGTTAGAATAACTATTACTTCTTCAAAATAAAATAGTTTTTTTAAGTAGTTAGAGCAAGAAGGAAAATTTATGTTATTTTATTTTCTTAAAAGATAAAACAATATTCCCAGGCAGCAGATAACCATCAATTTTACTTCAAAAATACTTATATTTTGAAAAAGCAGTGATAGTCTCAACAGTTAATTCTCTAGGATATCGTTAGTGCATTTTCAAATAGACATGTATGGTGATGCACCATGAAACATATTTTGGATGATGGTCTGAAAAAAGTCTGGATCAATGGCGACAACAGGTATTTCTGCTGATATGAGCTGACCAATTTGTCATGGTGTGATTTTTTCAATAAGCCAAATCATGTGGCAATTCTCTTTTTTGCCATTCAATAGAATGCATCAAACACCATGTCTCTCCAAAAACATGACGCTTCGCAATAAAACCAAGTAGAGAGCTTAATATTTGTTTTAACTCACGTGCGGTAATGCATCATGAAGATGCGATGATGTTTGCCTAGGTTACAAAAGCTCTTTAATTTTAGCTCAAGCAGGATTGAATGTGAATATAATAAATAACTCTGACTGCCCATATGCGCACCGATACTTGTAGCACCGAATAAGGCCATTTGGAAAGACATATATTTGCCAAGAAAAGTTTCTATTGATTTGCTTGACCCGATAACAACGTTGATAATGGCTCGGCTGGCGACGTTAAATCTGGTAGTTTCATTTTGCCTCCAGAACTGCAAATTCCAGCTGTTTCATTCTTAACTTTGAGAGCACTACAAAACATGTATAATTGATCCATTTTTCCTATGATGACGCTTGGGTGAAGACTATAGTTGGTTGTCGGATCATAGTGAAATGCACTGAGATTCAAATCAAAGTATTGGTGCTTGATGTACGAAGTACGAAGTGCGTTCTTGATTGATTTTCATTCTTGCATCCCGTTGCTCCGATGTTTCCGACGTACGGGCTTGAGTAGTGCGTTCTCGATTGGATTTCATTCTTGCTTGTCATTGCTCTGATGTTTCCGACGAACGGGCTTGAGTAGTGCGTAGTTGATTTGTTAACAGTCTTCTTTCCCGTTACTCTGATGTTTCCAACGAACGGGCTTGAGTAGTGTGTAGTTGATTCGTTAACAGTTATCTTTCCCGTTGCTCTGATGTTTTCAACGAACGGGCAGGAGTAGTGCGTAGTTGATTCGTTAACAGTCTTCTTTCCCGTTGCTCTGATGTTTCCAACGAACGGGCTTGAGTAGTGCGTAGTTGATTTGTTAACAGTCTTCTTTCCTGTTCCTCAGAAATTTCTAAGGAACTGGCTAAAGCATTGTGTTCTCGATTAGTTTTAAGTCTTTTTTCCCGTTGCTTCGATGTTTCTGAAACACGGGTAGTTATCTTTTTGCGTGCTTGAGATGTTGATCGACTAAGATCGATTCGTTTAGGCTGCATATTTTTGCAAATATTCTCTTTCAAAAAAAAAGAAATGTAAAAGTTGACAGTGGTCGCAAATTTGCTAAATCGAAAATTCACATATATATTTTAAATAATAAAAAAAAGCAATAAAAATGAAATAAACTAAATAAGAAATATAATAATGATAAAATTTAAAACAAAAATCTATTTTTTAAATGAAAGAAATGAAATGAATGTGAATTCGAAAACTTTGTAATATCTAATAGTTTTCAAATGACAACTGTCAGCAATGAAACCTTCAAAAACTATATTTAATTGTGATAACCTAAAATTGCATGCTAAACATAAATAATTATTGAAAACGTGCAATTTGAATGAAATTTGCTTTCGCCTTTATTTTTATTAAACAATTTTCACAATTCGCGATCGCAACACTCGAGTACGCCATCTAGTGGGAGACTGTAAATATCGGGCATTAGTTCCCACATAACCATTGGCAATGACGGATGCCATTTTCTTAGCAGCAAATAGAAAGCAAAATTTCCATAAGGAAAGGTAAAACTTCTTGAAAAACTAATCAGAACATGCCAAACATTGAAGCAGAACACGCCAAGCATTTGAAGAACAACTTCTCAATAATTTTTACCTTTCTATTACCAACAACATGACATGATTTCATGATCACTTGCTGTTACGGATGTGTGTATTGCGGTAAAATAATTTTTCTGTCTTCAATTCATTAAAGTTAAAATGAAGTCAACATTGCTTTCGTCATTCCAATGAATAGATGTGTTCCAATGAATTCCATACAGAACTGTAATAGTTAAATTATATTCTTCTTCTTCATAGAATAGTATATATTTCTGCATCTACAGAATTCATTTCAGAAAACAACAATAAAGAATAATCCGAATTACTTGAAAAAGTATTTTTTGTGCTGATTATAAAGAAATTTTTTATCGTTTTCTTGGTAAGTGTTTTTTAGTTTTGAAAGAATTTCAACTAGAATTCAGCTATTCTGTTTTTAAGCTACATATTAAAATTCATATCGAGATCTTACAATTATAAAATTTTGATGTGTAGTATGTTACCTAAAAGTAATGAAGGGATAAACTATGTATATATTATTTGAGAATAAAGTTTTCAAACAAAGAACATATCATTTTGGAATTCTCCGGACTTATAAATCAGGTAAGTATTATGATTTTTATAATAAAAAATTTGCTTGTAAATATTTTTTTTTCTTACTTGGTGATCGTTCTCTACAAAATGGTTTTTTTACGTCTGATTTAATACTATAAGAATTAAAAAAAAGAAACAATACGAAAGTTTTTATTGAAAAATGAGGAATTTTTAAAATCGTTTTTATCCTAAGAATTCTTTATTTTACGCTTTTTAGTTTATAATTTTTTGATAAAATTGTTGTATACTTTTTTTGAAAAATTAAATGGTATTAAATTATGTGTTTATGTATACTTCTTGCATATTCTAATATTTGAAGTAATATGATTCAGAAAAGTATGGAAGAAAAACTCGGTATTTACGTATTAACCACAGCTACAGATTTGGCAGATTTTTAGTGCCGCCAATCTACACTTAAAATTTTTGGAAAAAATCTTAAAATGAAACACTTTGTTTAAAATCAAAGTAGTCGATCGGATTTCGGTGGAAAATGGGCCGATATAGAGTTTAGCATAGATTCAAAACAAACTTTTCTCTCACCTGATTCAATAGCCATTATGAACTCTAATAAATAAGATTCAAAATGAAATAACATTTCCAAAACGGACGTTTACTAAGATAAAGTTTCATGTTATGGACTTTGGTACATTTTTGTTATATTTCACGCCATAAAATATTTCGCTCCTAAAAAAATAAAATTGCATCTTATTTTGTTTTTGGCAAGTCCCAAAGACGCATTTTCGTAACACTAAAAAATGGCGACAAAAAAAGAATGGTTCTTTTTTTGTTTCGTAAACATTCTTTATTTTACGTTAAAATTTAAATGGGCCTTTCATGTTATACCATTAAATTTAGTAAAACTATTTCTCAGGCATTAGGTTTGAATTCTTATAAGAATATACCTATTTTTTTCTCTTTATTTACAAATATTTTTCCGATGTGTTCTGGATGTTCCTTCTCTAAAAAAAAAAGAGATACAATTTGTTTTTTCGTTTGCATAAGAAAGAAAGCAAACATTTTTCTTTTTTAAATTTAATCAGCCACAATAAAGATGGAACGTTACAATGCTACATGCTACATTAAAGACGTCTCCAGTGTACCTGAATGACTGTTCATATGGAAATCGCAGGGATTCGGCACATACAACAACGCCCCCTATAGTTCGTTGCGATAGCGAATACTAAATCCGTGATACGACCAATAATTACTAAATCTATTCTCGTTGATTTTACGTGCTTGTGCTCACCTGACATAAAGAAACTTGCGCGAATTATAATTAAATATTAAAGTTTATTTAATTTGCTTTTCTAAATGAATAGAGCTATAAGATAGAAAATATCATTGTTGTTATCTTCTATCTATTTGAAAACTGAATTGTTTATAGCAAAATTTAAAACAATGGCTAACTTTTAACCAATCAGAAAATTCCATTTTGATTTTCGCTGATACCGCAGGAACGGTTTGTCGCAGACTGTTCTAATGTCGACAGTGACCTTCCTCGTGCTTTGAACTATCTGTATGCCAAGTTTCATAGCTTTCTGTCGGATGGTATAGGAGTCTATAAAGGACAGACAGACACACATTCATTTTTATATACATTGATTCGTAAAATTTACATAAAACTGAAACGTCAAATTATAGTAAAAAATGGTTATCCGAAAAAAGTAAAATTTACGCAACATTTTACGTAAGCAAATTCGTTTCGCTTATCACTTTTTACTCGGTCCACAATCACTTTTTACTAGGTAGAAATATGTAAGTTATTTTTACATAATATTTACATCAACAATACAAGAAAATTTACGTCAGTTGAAACGTCAAATTATAGCAAAATGCTTACCTCATAAACTGAAAGTTAACGTAAAATTTTACGTTAGAATATTTTACCAATCACTTTGTACAAGGTAAGAAAGAGTGAGTTATTTTTACACATTATTTACGTCAACAGTACATCATAATATACGTAAGTTGAAACATCAAAATACAGAAAAAAGTGGTTATTAAAAAAATGAAAAAAGAAGAAAAAGAGAATTCGGGTAAAAAAATTTTAACCGAAATTTAAATGGTAAATTGCTTTGCCAATAATACTTTACGTATACAGATAGCATATCTATAGCATATGCAGAATCATTTTCACTAAATCTAAATTGTAAATATTCTTTCGTCAATATTTCGTAAAATATACCAATGTTACCGAAGCAATGTTACCGAAAGGTAGTTTGTAAAATCCATTCTGTTAATATTACGTAAAATATACGAAAGCGTTTTTACTAAAGATCTCAATGGTAATATCATTCCATCAATACTATGTAAAATTTACGTATAAAGCGTATTGACTTTGCCAATGTCCCAAAAATTTACGTTTAATTTACGTATCATGCTACGTGGGATGAAAATTGCTTGTATTATTGTTCATCGATTCATTGTTGTTGTGGCTTATCTTCCAATGCCTGACGAAGTCAGACAAAGTCCATCAGACCGTTGACCCTAAGAAAATCTATTCATTGTTATTCAACGATATTATATTTTTCATCGGTAAAAATAAGCAATTAGACAATCATAATTTTAAAAAAATTTAAATTGGCTTAATTTAAATTGGCATCATTTTCTTATAAATCTGGAGTCATTTTAAACCATCTGAAATGTCACGAAATATAGCGTATACATTTCTTCGATAAAACGAATAAGCAATTAGACAAGTATAATAAGAAAAAGATAACTAACTAAATATCATAGTGGTTCCTTAAATTTGGAATCATTTTGAACCTTTTCATTAAATTTGTAGTAATATATAAAAATTTTGATACATACTGAGACACAATATCGTGAAAATTTGCTTGAACTTTATACCGATTGAACTATATTACTGTACTAGATATTACACTTATAAGATATCATAACTAAACTTGATAAGATACAATATTCATTTTAATACCTCAATAAGGTTGCAATATATATATATATATATATTGGTTTAAAGTGTTATATTAGGGTATAACTTTGAATCAATGAGAATATTTTTAACATTAAGTTTATAAGAGTTTAGTCAAAATGTATTACTGGATGAGAAAGTCAATTAGAAGTGAATATTTTAATGAAGAGAACCATTTTTGTAAATATCTATTAAAAAATATAAATTGAAACTTACCCATGAATGACACGTTTAGAATATAATCTAGATACAGTTTGCTTCCATCTAAAGTTCTCATTTCATTGCAATAAAATTCACCTTTTGGCTCACACAAGTCTCGCCAAACATTATCTAACGCGTGAGCAAAAGCGTACACAGCATCCACCACAAACTGAACCTTCGACTCCTGCATGAAGCCAACGCTCTCTTCCAATCTTAAATTGGGAGAGCAAACTACCACACTTGAGTTCGAATCTGGTTTTACATTTTTGGGAAGTGTGCACGCAAAAACACTTTCCCAATACTCCTCAAACCACGGATTTCTTTGATTAGTCATTGGAGTCAAATTTTTCATATAGTCATTAAATTCTGATATTTCAGTCGATTTTAGTTCTACAGTAATGGCACCTTCTGCAGCAGGTTCTAATCCTTCTACTAGTTTTTCTTGTTTGCCCCAACCATCACTAGCGACCCAAGTGAAATAATGTTTTTGGGCCCTCATTGCAGCTCGTAACATACCAGCGGCATCTTCGGCTCTGGCGAAAAGTACTACACCCCTTGCACTCATTTTTTGCAGAAGATTTTGATAAATGGAATCAAAGACTTCTTCTGTAGCTGAGTGAGGAACTTTTTCATTTAAAGCTATGCAAATGTTACGACTTCTGGCTTCTTTTTGGAACGCTGTCATGCCTGAATCACCATACTGTCCTTCTGATGAAACTAATGACACATATGACCAGTTGAATCTTTGTACAAGGTCTACTAGAGCTATGGCTTGGAAGGTATCTGGAGGTACTGTACGTGCAAAAAAGTCGTACCTAAATAAAAAAAAGAAAGAAAGATGCTATTTTATTTTAATTTAAAATAATTGTACTCTCAACTGCACGCATTTCTTTATCAAAATAGATTGTTTTCTTATGATTATGTTAAAAGAATCAAGCACAACTTAAGAGTTTAGTTTAATGAATGAGGCGTTTTTAAAGTGTGCGTCACGTGAAAGGCGTGCATCTTAGTGAATTCAATACTCATCAATACTGTTGAATCAGGATCACTTAAATGAAAATTAAGTCTTAATAATCTTTTCACTCACACAATTTTCAAATAACATTTATTAGTTGTAAAAAAGAATATATAAAGAATAGTAAATTGAGGCTAAATTTTAAATTTAATTTAGCATGAATTTATTTTTTAATATAAATTATAATCAATACTTGTGTTTGGAGGAGTGAAGTCAAATACGCTTGTTCGAATCTCACTACATACATGCGCAAAATATCATATTTTTCGTTAAATTATCTATTAGAATGCTTTACTATGGCATATAATTATTTATGAATTTTAAAATTCATAAACATTTGAATGCAGATGCATGGATATGATATCATTTACAGTTTTAAAAAAAGCACAAACTATTTTCTCTATGATCATGCAAAAATTTATAAAATGGTAATTCTGTCATGCAGATTTGGAGTAACTGGTGACAAAATATTGTTTAAAAATTTAAGAGATAGTAATTGATTTTTTTGTAAAAATATATTACCTCGTTTTATCACTAAGCGAAGTACCAGTGGAAGCAGGAGATATTTGTGGTATCTTAAATAACCTTAGCAGATTAGCCACCTGCAGAGACACTTCACTGTAAGATCCTCCCACAACACCAGTAATGGGCTTGGTCGAGAATTTAATGGTGGGCGCTGACCCGTCCTCACACTCGTATGTTGTGACATCCACAGTGTTTATGGAGGCCCGGATGAACTCCAGAGATTGATTCAAGGCATAACTATCACTGGAACACGTATCCAGAATGATGGCCCCAAGTTTGATGTCTTTCAGGATCGTGGGATCCCTGTTAATCTTCTCCAAGGCAAACAGCATAGCTTCCAGGCGCTGAACACCCCTGTCCTTGAAGATGGCTCCACATTTGGTCTTGACACCTTTTTGGTGGACGGGAAAAAGGCCCCCCAGCATTACGTCTCCTTCTAGGATGGCCTTCTTGCCATGTATGATTCCGAGGCACAATAGAATGAGGCTGGCAATTCCGATGAGGTGGCCAGTTGGGATCTTTCTGTTAGAACCGCCACCTCTGAAGGAGGTTGTGGGTGTCGTCATCGCTGGGTGAGGTGGAGGAGCGGGTCTTGGCTAAATCGAAGGAGGGATATCCTTCTGGATTTGGATACTTTATTAAGGTTTGAAGGTGGCATGGGGTTGAATTCAGATTGGTAACTCTGGTGACTTCAAACTAGAAAAATGAAGAACACAACGGGTTGAAATTACAACACATATATGAAAGACAACATATTTTAAAAGAAATACATGGAGAGATTCTTTTAAAGCTGTTGACTTTTAATATTAAATTTTAAGAAAACACTGTATCAGCATTTATAATTATTATAATCACTGTATTTTATAATTGACTGATATTTTATTAATTAAATGTAATATTTATAATTTTTATAATCGATACATCTTATATTTAATCATTAATACGGTGGAATAAAACTTCAAATCTTACACAACTTACAAAATTGCAGAGTAGTTTACGAAAAATTGTCTTGAATTTCTTATTTTATTTAACAAAAGTTCATATATGAAAAATAGGAAGTAATTTTGAAAACGCTCTGTAACGTTTGCACGAAAGTTACGAACTTAAAAGTCTTAGTTTAGTACAAAAAAGCATATTGAGCCACATTTTGGATATAAAATTATTCTTTTCTTGTTTTTTTAAATAATAATTTTTAACCCTTGCGGGCGTATGCTTACTTTTAATACCCAGTACTTTTTTACAGTTCCAGTCATGTCTAATGTCAGCCACTTCAGCAAATAATAGTATTTTATTGAACAATTCTGCTCAATGAAGTTGATAAGTTTAAAATAATATTTAACTAATTGTGTGGAGCCGCGATGACTTAGGGCATAGAGCGTTCGCCTTCCAATTAGGTGAACCGGGTTCGTATCCCAGTGGATACGAATTCCGCATCCGGGTTCCACCGACTACAGTGTTGACGTAAAATATCCTCAGTGGTAGACGGATCATGGGGAGCTTTTCGTGGTCTTCCTCTCCATGTAACGCAAATGTGGGTTAGTTCCATCAAAAAGTCCTCCACGGAGGAAAATTTTGCTCAATACTTGATGCAAGAGTTCCCTTGTCTTCTGGATTGGGTTCAAAATGACAAGGCTACGGAGTTGAGCATTAGTAGTCGTAAACCTTAATTCAGTTCGGCTGTTCGAGGACGGTTATAATAACTATTTGTGTATTGGTGTAATATTTCTCTTTCTTATAAAATAATATTTTTTTCACTACCATGAATACAACAAAAATTAATTCCGATTAGTATGACAAACAATGCATAACTGTAATACGATCACAAATTCAAGATCTGAACAAATAATATAAATTAATATAAAATTAATTTATATTATAATTAATATAAAATTAATTATAAACTTAAAATTAATATAACTTAAAATTAATATAACTTAAAATTAATATAAATTTTTTTTTAACTTTAAAGTTTTACTTTGGAATAAACCGAGGCATTTATATTCATTTTTTGATTACAAATTATTCTTGTTTTAAATTAAATGAAATAAAAAAAACACATTTTTTGAACAAATGATTCTTGTGTTCTAATAACACTATTTTAAAAGCTGAGCGTAATTTTTCAAAATATGAATGCGCAATCTTCTAATGCTTTGACAATAACGAACAACAGCATTTGGTAGCAATCTTTTTGCGAATTGAAAAAGTACTTACTAGATACAGGAAATTAAAAAAAGAAAGATGATACAGGATACAGGAAATTCAACGGCTACTCAGATTACTCGTAAAAAACTCTTTCTAATGAAACACTTATTCGAATATCTACGTTTTATAAATGAAAATTAAATTTACTATAAAATAACTAATAAACTGGATTTTATTAATATAATAAGACAGCCTTGCTATTAGTTAAAATAAAATGTTGGAACTAAGACTGCACACGGAAGTAAAATAATTTTGATAGGAAATGAAACTATACAAGATGGTTCATAAGAAAATTCAAAAAGGAAGTCGAGTTAATACATCAAATGCGCTAAAATATTATTTTAAGACATTTACAAATGAGGAAATTTTTATATCTGCGTTTTCTTTTATTCAGAATATGTTATAAATTGTAGCTATATTTCACTTTAGAACACTTTTGTTAATTTATTGAATCATTTAAAATTACTATGCATTAAATTAATTACAAATTGAATAATATTTCAATGAAAAATAGCATTTAGTTTGAAAATAAAAATGACTTTTAAGTAAATTACATATTTTATCAGCATCCATTTAGAGTTCAATTTTTAGAAAAATTTTACTCCGTTATATTTTTAAAGAGAAATATGCTCGGATTAATTTAAAAAATACGTACTAAATATTAGTATTAAAGAATTTCAACTCAAATGTTAGAATATGCGGGGAAATTGCATCTCTAGTGGTAGAATTCTCTGAAGACAATAATTTTATCGTTTTCTTTTATTAAATATTATTAAATGTTTGAATCTCGTTATAATCGTTTGGTTATTTGTTTTATTCATGGAGAAGTGTCTAGTTTCCACCATAGAATTAGATGCAGCATGAAATGTTACAACATGTAAAAGTATGCATTTTTTTCAAAGAGAGTCAAAATGGATACAATTTCTAGTCAAATTTGTTTATCACTTTACTGCTTTTAGGAGCCAATTGACTATTAATTGTACAATGAATTAATAGTCTTCTCCTTTAAATTTTAATTGAATTTTTGAAATCTTAGATAATTTTTTGGTTAATACTTCTCTAATTCCATAAAGTATTTGGATGTTCATTCATCAAAGGATGTCGAATGTTAATGAAGAAAAAGTAAGCACAAATTTTAGCACTAAATTGTGATTTGACTTAAATATTTTAAATTTCTTTTTATGTTTCTTATTTATAAATTTGTTTTTACGCCTAGTATAATGTTTGACGTGCATTATTATTAAATATAAATTCAGAAAGGCACTGGTTTTTAAAATCATTTCAAAAATTTTTATTGTAAATTTTTCTATTCTTGGTTCGTTGCAATTTACAATATAACAGAATTAAAAAAAAAGAAATATGTAGGAGTAATTAAGAACACTAAATTGTAGAATGCTTGTTATTCCACAGAATTCCACAACATGTTCTCTAATTCCACAGAGCCATTAAACATCGCCTAAAATGCTTCGTGTTATGTCTTATAAAACAAAAAGCAAAACTCTTATAAAATAATTTTTTAAAAAATAATTAAAAAGTTTTTTTAAAGTATTATTTTTCTTCTCTGAAAGTGTTATAGTGTTGTTGTCAACTGAACGGCAGATCAAAATTTTTATAGGCAATTAATTGATTTTCTTCAGTGATACTAATATGTGAGTGATTCAAATTTAAATTTATAAGACATTCCCATGTCAGTGGTTCAGCGTATCAACTGCAAATTCCTGCCGATCCTTGAAATTGGATTCAATTAAAAAAAATTATAAAATGGCTTTTTTAAAATGAAATTTTTTTTCTCCTGTAACCAACCTTGAACAGCAGACCCAATTTTTGGGTTTACGACTATTAATGTTCAACTACGTAGGCTTTGTAATTTTGAACCCAATCCAGAACACAAGGGAACTCCTGGATGAGGTATTGAGAGAAATTTGTTTTAGTGGAGGACTGTTTGGTGGAACTAACCCGCATTATACCCACAGAGGATATTTTACATCCGCACTGTGGTCGGTGCAAGCCGGGTGCGGAATTCCTATCGACCAGCGATCGTTGGGATTCGAACGCGGTTCACCTCATTGTACGGCGAACACTCTGTCCCCTGAGCCACCTCGGCCCACATAGTAGCTTTTCCAAAATAATATTTATTATATTTAGATTTTGTCCCCTTCTGTGATTCTGTTCTCAGTTTCCAGCACGAATTTGTTCAATTTTCACTAAATGTTTGTTATCGTGACCAGATTTAAAACTAATTTTATCTCCTTTTCCATATTTTTCCAAATTCAAAAGCTAACTTTAGCATTTTTCAATAAATAAATAAATAAATAAATAAATAAATAAATAAATAAATGAATAAATAAATAAATAAATAAATAAATAAATAAATAAATAAATAAATAAATAAATAAATAAATAAATAAATAAATAAATAAATAAATAAATAAATAAATAAATAAATAAAAAAGCTTAGTTTCTTTTGGTGGCGAAATCTTAAAGTGAAAGCATTATTTTTCAAAATTCTTTACGAAAACATTTACTGAATTACAGTTTTTTAACAAACAGTAAGTTGAATTGAACAAAAGCTAGAAGCAATTTTACTGCGATAAACATGTACAATATTGCGTAATTTATGAAAGCAGTTCACCAATTTTGATGTAAAAAGATAAAGAAAAAAGATAATAAACGGAAAATGTTCTAGGGCACCTCGAGGCCGTGTTTACGCAAAAGCAAAACCTCTTGTGGGTTTCTTACAGAAAATTTAAATATCACGTTTGATTACACTCTAACATATTTAATTAAATATTCGTTAAATCTAAAAAAAACCATTTTGAGTAAATTAAACTATAAAATGCTTTAACTTACTATTTAATTAAAATATTTCATTAAATATAACATTTAAAGTTCGTTGTGATAAGTTCCATTGTTCTTAATTAATTTAAATAAAAATGGCACATTACAAAAACATAGCTTCGTAATTTTTGCCAACTCATTCATATCAGATTGGTTTAAAAAGAGAAATGAAGGATTATAAATTGAGATATTTAATGTAATCATTAAACGATTTAAAAATGAATAAAAGGCATCAAAAAATTAGATTCTAAACTATGTATGTAAAAAAAGGAAAAATAAAGACTTTTTCCTACATCATAATGACGTACAGAACGGAAACTGCACCGTATCATATCCAAGAAATGAAACTGGGTCGTAAGGGGAATAAGGAAAGCAGTCATTTCAAAGATATGTGCAAAGGCGTTTGGATATACCATCATTTGATAACTCCCACTTGATTACGCCCCGTTTCGCATATTGCTGGGAACATAACCATGGAATGTGTTTCGCTAGATCGATAAACTGTATTTCAAATACTCAGTTCAACAGAGGAGGATAATTTGCTTTGTATCGAAATAAATTATCTATCTCCATTTTTCTTTTCGGATAAAAACTAAATTGGTAAAGCGATGTAAAATGAGAGAAATTAAAAAAAAAAAAAATTTGTTCTTAAAATGGAAATTTCATGGGGATTTGCTTTTCATTAATAATATGAAGAGAGGAGTCTTTATTTGAATTATTTTGCATCCATGCATATTGGTCATTTTTTATCATTTTGTCATATTGCCCAACCAGTTTTCTTGTCACATTATTTAAGTTTTAATTTTATTTATTATTTTTAGATTGAGAATTGTAGTGATTATAAAAATCAATTTAAAAATAAGCAGTAAAGTATAATATTGTAATGCAAAGTTTATTAATTAAAGAGTATACTTTTTATTTTATAAACATTCTTGAACAGGCGACCCAATTTTGAGTTAACGACTATCAATGTTCAACTTCGTAGCTTTCGAATTTTGAACCCAGTTCAGAAAGCAACGAAACTCCTGGATCAAGTATTGGGAGAAATTTGCCTTCGTGGAGGACTTTTCTTGATGGAACTAACCCGTATTTACGTTACATGGAAAGGAAAGCCATAAAAACCTCCCATGGTTAGACAGACGGCTAGGGGACTATATCCATGATCCGTCTACTACTGAGGATATTTTGCGCCAGCATTGTGGTAGGTACGAGCCGGGTGCGAGGTTCGTGAGAACCAAGTCATCGCTGGGAATCGAACTCGGGACACCACATTGGGAGGCGAGTGTTCTATAATATTTTACTAATCGGAATTAAAATGCACACTGTAAGAAATTCCGGATCAAATTGCGTTAAAAAGTACCAGCAATCAAGAAGCCTGTACTATTTACCGTAAAATTTCGAATTAAATAAATATTATTGTATAAATTATGGTATAAAATTTGACGATAAAAGGGGATTTTACTTCAAAATGTAATTTGCGGATGTTATAGTGAGGGTGCCATCACTTTTTATCGTAATTTGATCCGTTATTTTTTCCAGTGGCAATATATTTTCATCACGTATTTCGCGATTTAATTTTTCTTTAAAGTTAGTTTGCACATAACTTACTGATATGAAATGAGAAAATAATACATTTTATAAAAAAAAATGCCTAGGTCTAATATAATTTACTTTTATTTTGTGTGTAAGATTTTGTAGTCAGGTTTTGTTTTGTCGTTTAAAAATTACTATTTTAGAGAAACTTACTCTGAAAAATGCTCTTGCCATTGAACTGAAAACTTGACATCAATGAGAGATAGTTGGAAAGCGTTTTACTACATGCACAGAACGTTAAAGTTATCGAATTTTTGTTATTCCTTAATAATACAATTTTTTCTTTCAAAATAAATAAATAAAGAAGATTATAAATATTCTTAAAGTTGTGTAGAATGCTTAATTGAATAATGATTCTCGAAACACTTTATCTTGTACACTTACTTAAAAATTATCGAAATGTTTTTAAGAAACTGTAAATAAAAAATATTATAAATTAAAAGATTTTAAATCCAAAAAAAAAATATTTATTTTTCAAATAAACATACGATTTCAAATCTCGACGAATATAAATTTTGTTCAAAATATCGAAAGCACAGAAGTTGGATTTAAAATTATGTTTTCACTGATTCAACGTAAAACTTTATTTCCTAGTTTCGAAAACCGTGCTTTGTTCAAACTTTTAGAGGAAAGTTTCTAATCTCGGAACCTCACTTTAAAATGTTTGGATCCCTTATTTGTTTAAGCAACAAAGCACGTCTCAAACGACGGGATCTTAGTTCACCATTCCGGTTTTAAACTTCGATGGCAGAATTGAAAGTAACGTATTTGTGGTCTGGATGGAATCTATGATCAGATTTTGGATTCGGCCACAACATATTCAGTCTAAGAGTCTCCGATGCTTTCCTGAGATAACCACAACCGTGACCTGGGTACTATCTCGAACAAGGGTTGGCAGGAGGTATTGATCCGAATACAAAGGGTGGGTGGTTTTGTTTCATCCTTACACCCTCAGTCAAATTCAGTTCTTACCTTATACTCTTTAAGCAAAGGATTAAGTGTCGAAATAGGCATTTCCTTTCGTTCCTTTTCCCTTTATTTTTGTTCTTATTCCAACCTTTTCCTGTTGAATGTCCTAGCTAGTTGCCATTAAACCTTTCAAAAAAGTTCTTCGAATGTTTTTCCCTTGAACCTACCCATTCTTTACAGAATCTGTTGCGAAAAAAAAAAAACAAAAAGAAGAACAAAACAAAAAAGGAAAAATGTCCCGAAAATGGCTGACACACGCCAAAAAAGCAAGCGATATATAAAAAGCAAACGATATAAAAAAAAAGCAAACGATCTTTTTGAGAGAGGGAAAGAACATTTTTCGAAAAACAAAATGAAGCCATTTTTCCCTTTTACTATGTTTATATGTTTATTTCCTCTTATGAATAAAACTAGATTTTCTAAGCTTGAAATAAAAATATCAAACTAAAGAAAACGCTCCAGACAATTTATGTGCGAGTATAGTGACAGAGCCATGAATTTTTCGATTCTTTTAAAATGAATTTATATATTGAGTGGCGACGATAAAGCTGACACAGGAACTGAGATTTCGCTAGGAAATTTGATAGAAAGTATTGCGCTCATTTTAACAAATAAAATTTTCACAAAGGAGAAATTTCGTTTTCTCTATCTCGTAAGTTATTTTCATAACTTATAATAAAACAACCTTTTATGCAAGTATAAGTGACAAAATTGTTTAGATGAAGAGAAGTATCACTTGCTGTATTTTATTACAAAATATGTAGATGTGTGTATTTTATTTGGAAAAACCGAGCGTGTTATAAATATTATACAATGTGTTCCGTAATAATCAGCTTTGCTATATGTTTTTAAATTGACCTTGCTGCATAATCTTAAAATCCATTAATAAATGAATTATGAAACTATGTAGAATAGAAAATAAGGATAGAAAATCAATCAATGCAATTGAAAAAACAACTCTTTCCAAACTCTTACAATCATTCTAAAGAATGAGAAGAGCAAAAAATTCATGAAAAATTGGTTTATTTACCTAGGAAGGTTAGAATTCATTCTTCTTTGGTTAATTACCGCTTTTCAAATAATACATCATCAAATAGATTATTTTAATCCCCCAATTTCTATTATTAACATCAATAAAGATTGATCAAAATTTGAAACGTTTTTGTTCCTACACTTAGAAACACTATCATAACTATCAGAATATGGCAAAATGTACTATGTTTCTATGGGAATACCAAAAAGATTGGTAATTTTTACCCAAGCCGTAATGATTTTGGCAAATTATAAATAAAATATGGTTTTATAATAAGTGATATAATGTAGTTTTACCGTTAAATTCATTTTCGCCATAAAATTTTATGGAACAAAACATCCGACCATAATTTAATATCATAATAAGGAACTAAATTGTTGACACAAGATTAATCACTTTTCCTGATATAGTCGCAAAACTTTAAATTTTACATCTTATACTATAAATAATATGACCAACTTAAAAGTTTAATAGTTTCCTTAATGGCTGGTTGCGATTGACCGTTTCGCAACGCTGCATAATTATTTACTCCCTTAATTTATCTACAATAAACCTGTAAAGTCTTAAAAATTGAAAAATTAGTGATTTTTCTATGAAATGTTTACAACGTAGGAAAATTATTGAAATTATTACCGTATTGTAATGCTGAAAGCTTAATAATTGCTGTTTAATAATGCTGTTTGATAATCCTATAGTAATAAGCGTGTGGTGAACAACTCATGAAGCCACTTAGCTATTTCCAGTTGGGTACATACTTTTGCAGAGAGGACTTACCTGTCATGATCAGCTGATTAGGCGTTTGTATCTTAGCGTTGGCATCATAATATTTTCTCCATTCCTACAGCACATGAAGAGTTTCCAGTATTCTCATTTGGAGACCCTGGATTATTGTAATCTGAAACTCTTACCCACGCATAGATGACAGCACTATATAGCAGCTTAACACAAAAATGTATGGCCTTTCCTAGAAAGGTTGAGATCTCACAGATAGCATCAGACTGCTTCTGGTTATTTTGTTAATTTTTGCAGGCTATTTCTGCTTATTACTGGTTATTTCTGTTGGTTTCGTCCAGTGGAGGAAAAATCTAACAAATTCTTCTTCCTACATAGAAATATTTGACTCGATTTAGCTGGTTAACTGAAAGGAAGTAACCTCTTTCAAATAAATTAAACTGTTCACCAAAAACATTGATTTTACCCCTTCAGTCAGAATACGCTATTGCTTCAAGATGTTCTCCTCAAGCGAAATATGCTCTGTAGCTTCAATATATTCTCTTCATCAAAATAATCTCTATAGCTTCAAGATATTACCTGCAGGCGGAATATGCCCTTTAGTATCAAAATATTCTCGTCAGTCAGAATATGCTCCATAGCTTTTAGATTTTTTCTTCAGTCCTTTCTATCATTTCTTACCAGTTTAAAAAGAATTAAACTTAACTTCTTTTCCTTTTAAAAGTTCCTTTCAATCAGAGGGTACTGATATAAAGCTTTTTTTTTTAACCAACCTAATATATACCAGAAGTACTCGAAACCGAAAAGTAAATTGCTTTTCGAATGTAATTTGAAAGTTACTTTCATTTCAACAACGGAGTGGGATCAACCACAATTGTTTTGTTGCTACAATGACGCAAGTGGAGTCACAAAAGAACTACTCTATTACTCTTTTTAACAAAACATTCTTTTTCTCTTCTTGATGACAAGGGAAGAAATCAAAGACATTACTGTTTCCAAACGTTCCATCTAATAAAGCGACGTTTGTCACAAATCTTAAGATACGGGCTTTCTGAAATTCCTTCTTTTGGGTGACAACTTGCCACCATTAAGTATGACTGATTCTCTTGTGAGAGTTACAGGTTGTCCTTCTTGTTTTTTTCGTTTTACTTTTAAAGCGAACACATTTAAGTGATTCTTAAAACTGAATCCTTAATAGAAGAAGAAAGAGATAGATTGAGATTTCATAGTTTTCAATGAAGTAAAAGAGATGGATAACAACAGTAGATTTCTTTGTTTCTTTGTTTTTGAAGTAAGTTTGTTTTGATGTAAGTTTTAAGTGAGAACTCGTGAAGAGGAATGATATTGTTTTGAGTAACTTTATATAAATTTTTTCTTTTACTGCAACGCTTTGTTAAAACTTCTCCCATATACCCATTGCGTTCATTTAGCTGTTACTACGGAAACGCTCGAAAGGGTAACGAAATTAAGAGAAAATTCTTTATTTTCTAACTCACGATAAACAGAGTCTTTTTGTATCTTTATCTGCAGGTTTTAAAATGTTTAAACTTGCTTCTAACTTCCAATTTTTGATAAATAAATTTACAAAAACCTTGAGTGTGTTACAGATTATATATATATATATATATATATAATATATATATATATATATATATATATATATATATGTATATATATATATATATATATATATATATATATATATATATATATATATATATATATATATATATATATATATATATATATATGTATATATATATATATATAATACTATAATATATAATACTATAATATATTTACTATAATATATAATATATTTTTTATATTATAACCATCGTTGAATAGCCGACCCAATCTTATGGGCTTACACTACTAATGTTCAACTCCGTATCCGTAGCCTTGCAATTTTGAACCCAATTCAGTAGACAAGGGAACTCTTGGATCGTGTATTGGGAGAAATTTGCCTTCGTGGAGGACTTTGTGATGGAGCTAACCCTCATTTGCATTACATGGAGAGGAAGACCACGAGAACCTCTCACGATTAGCCTGACGGCAAGGGGACTCTAACCCATGATCAGTCTACCACTGAGGATATTTCACGTCAGCACTGTGGTCGGTGCAAGACGGATGAGGAATTCGTATCGACAAGCAATCGCTTGGATTCGAACCCGTTTCACCTCATTGGAAGGCTAACGCTCTATCCCCTGAGCCATCGCGGCTCAATATATAATATATATATATAACTATTCTAACAATTTTGTTAAAACTTCTGTCATATATCGGCGGAATTCTATTGTGCCCATTTAGTTGTTGCAACGGAAACGCATAAAAGTGTAACGGAATTAAGAGAAAATGGTTTATTTCCAAACTCAAAAAGATAAACGGAACCAGTACTTTATCTGTAGGATTTAAAATATTTAAATTTTCTTTTAATTTTTGATAAATAAATTTACTAATATCTTGTGTGCGTTGCAGGTTGTTTTTTTCATTTCAAATAAACACTTTTAAGTGATTCTTAAACATTAGTACAAAAGAGATAGGTTGAAATTTCTGATATTTTACAATGTAGAAGAGTTTGATAACTAGCGGATATTTCTTCCTTTCTTTTTCTCATTTTTAAAAGTTTCCTTTGATGCAAGTTATAAGTTACAATTCAACAAATGAAGTTAAGTTGAGTTATAGTTGCGTATGTCTTTTCTTCTACTCAAACACTTTGTTGCAATTTTTCTCATACATACATCAAAAAGTTTCATTGTACACATGTAGTTGCTATTTTTAAAATGTTCCCAAGGTTAATGGAATTAAGAAAAAATGATTTGTTTTTCTACTCAAAGAGATGAACAAACTTGGTTTGAATCTTTATCAATGGATTTAAAATTATTTACACTCACTTTTAATTTTTTAAACGTAAATTAACCATGATTTTGTGAAAGTTACATGACTTTCTCTTCTATTTCAAGCAAACAAATTTATATGGCTCTTAAAACTAAATCTTTAATAGAATAAAGAAGTGGTTGATTGAAATTTCTTAGTTTTCATGGAAGTAAAAAAAACGTAGATTTTTTTCATTTTTAAATAAAAGTTTTTTCATATTTAATTTTTAAAAGAGAACTATTGACTCAAAGGTTTATTAGGTTTAACTGTAATTATTTGTATTTTTCTTTTGCTGAAAGACTAAATTTAAGCTCCTAAACATATAATGCATTATGACCATTTAACTGTTACTTTGGATATTCTCTAAAGTGTATGGGAATTGAGAAAATTAAAAAATAGATGGAATCTATTTGTATCGTTTCAATCTACTTTAATTTAAACGCAGTTAATTGTAACTTTTATTACGAATATTTTTAAAAAAATGCAAGCTTTCGCTGACATGAGTAAAATTTTAGTTTTGTCGCAGATAAAATAATTGTAAATTTTTAAAAGAGTAATTTGAACATTCAAACAGATTTAAAAATTAAAAGAAATTTTATTTCTGAAAAAAATATCAGTAAGATTTATAAAAAGTTTCAGCCTAGTATTTAAAATTCTTCAATGTAAATTTAATCACTAGAAAACTAAGTGCTCTAGTTTTTTTTATTTATTTTAGCATGATAATTTTCTTTAAACTTAAAAAAAAAAACTTTTCTATCAATCTTACTGTTTTTGTTTTCGTTAATTTTTATGTTAGTAATTTTTTTAAAAACACAATCAGCCTTAAAATAAAAGCTTCGTTTAACTTTCTAGTTATTTTGAAAATTAATCAAGTGTATATTTAATAACAACTGGAACAGCTCATTGTTTCAATTCAAACTGCTTAATTAAGTTTTCTCTTATAATCTATTTTTTTCCAGTTAAATTGTTATACTTATATTTGATTTATTTTGTTTTAATTGAATTATGGAAAATTCTATTTTTAAATTTCAACATAAATTTGATTGCTAAATAAATAATGTTTCTCAGTTAGCTACAACCACACAAATAACAACACACGTTTTCTTTCAGCATGGATTAACTGAGAACAACCAGTGAAATTATATTTAATAGGAAGACATCAGTTGCCATTTATTCTCTTAACTCTTTAATTAATTAAAAGCTCCTTTTACGTTTCCACTGTAAGACTTAGCTTAATATGGGTATTTTAATGACTAAATACCCGTAGAAACATTCCCTGTTTCTAAAATTGGTAAACTCTTCCATTTGATGATTATAAAGGACTGTTTGAAGCGGTAAATATCATGAAGATCGCATTGATCTAACGAAGGAAAATTCTGCGAAGGGCCGAGAGTAATTTAATTGCAACGGAGTAATAGGAAGTTTAACAGGAACCATGGGGATTATTAAAGGTATTGCTTCATTAGCCTTTGCAATTAATGTTTTAAAGGCTGTAAACACGGACCGCTATCAGTTAGCATCACTAGCATGATAAATGTGCTTTTATTTCAAATAAATTGCCTGCTTATCTTAAATATAGATAGAGTACATTTATATTATGTTCATGATATGTTTTTGAAAAAAAACTCCATCCAAACTTTGAAGTACTTTATAAAAATTTATATTTATAAATAATTGTATTTTAGGTTATTAATGTATGTTTATTTAAAATTTTGCATTATGAACGACAAATTGTATGTTAAATATCTTTTTGAAATGAATAAAACCTAACGAAGCTATCAAAAAAGGGAAACAAATGCTTCATTTTAAATATTTAGAAGAACTAGGTTTAAATTAAAATAGGACAGAACAAAGCTTGGCAGAAACTAAGCAATGATGCAATAAATTGATAATAAAAGGAGAATAAAATGAAAATAACCGAAAGAAATTTCCAAACGTTTGAAACTAAGAACAGAATTGAAACTAACAGAATTTTATCGCTTAAATTATTAATAATTACTAAAAGTTAAATGCAGAAAATCTTCAGTTCTTTTTTGTTGAAATTTTAGAATATTTGGAAACAGAAAAATATCTACCTATTTTTATTTAATCACATTTACATTTAATTTACTACTAATAGATTAATTTTTTTAAAGTTAACAGTTAATTAATAGGTATTACATTTAAACTTAACACTCTTTGAATTAATCTTTTTGAAACTTTAATTTTATGTTTGTGTTTTTCTAAATTAACACTTTGAAGCATATTTTCTAACACTGCATTCTTTTAACTGCCGTGTTGAAAAAAGTTTCATGACACGTTCGATATTTTTATCTGTCAATTCATTTCTTTTCCAGAACAACAGTTCCATATTTAACCTTTTATGGTTAACCATTAAAATAAACGTTTTAGAATTTCATCAAAGAATTAATTTTCTAATTTAAAAATACGACAAAAACTAAATAAAGAAAAACTATCTGTTGAAATTACCGTATTGTATGGTAATGACATTTCTGGATAATAATAAAACTATAATTCTGGTCAATAAAGCCAAAATATACGGTATATAAACCATTCACTTGATAATTTTTCTGTTCATATGATAATGATCATAGGAAACTCTGTTTTTCAAAATAATAGTTCTTATTGCCATACATTTAGTAGAAAATACAAAACTGAAAATCAAATTTAATCGAATAAATGGTTTTTATGCCTTGGTCTAAGGTATCGTGGTTAAATTACCAAATTATATTAAATATTATATGCATAATATATTATTAATTTTACTAAAAGTCATTACCAAAATAATTTGGTAAAAATTACTAGGCTTTTTGGTTTTTCCATACAGTCCCAAGCACGTCAATTTTTACAATATTCTGGTAGTTTTAACAATAGTTATTTTCTCAGTGTAATTTCTTTCTAACATTATGAAAAGCAACTTCAAGTCACTTTCATTGCTAAGAAAACTATTTAAAATTACTTCCCAAATTACTTTTGATCCGAATAAATATTTCGGAACATATGATGCAAGTTTAGATTTGGATGTTAGGTATACATGGAAAGCTGGATCGATGTGTGTTTATCACAAAATTATTTCTTGAAAATGCATTATATTTTCATTTGAAGTTTTGACATTCTTTTATTTAAAAGCATAATAAATGGTTTGATATTCCATTACTTAAATTTATATTTAAATTGAAATGCAATTTTTAAGTCACAGTCCTTTACAATTGTTTTAGGACTCGGTATTCTGTACACTTAAAACTTATTACAGATATATTCAGAAAAAAGTTTAAAAAAAGTTTGGACTAGAATTGAATCTAAAATGTGCAGACAAGAAGTTAAAATGTTAAAAGTTTTTCTCTTAGAATTCTCGTTAAAATGGAGAAGAGAATCAAAAGAATTCAGGATTCAATTATGTAAATGAGAAGTTTCCCGCATCTGTTGCTCGATTTTGAAACGATGCTGAATCATTTTACTTTGAAATATCGTGAACAAAGGGAAAAAAGAAGAAGGGTAAAGAATATACGATAAAATTATAAGCGAATTAATGTTAACATTTTTAAAGTATTTTCGTTTAAAGAAAGGTAAATTCAATTAGCAGTATGAATCTTAGACGATAAGAAGAAATTTGGTATTTTAGATCTTGGCAAAATAATTAATAGAACAACGGTATAGAAAAATCAATTATAGAGTATAGGTTTCAGAATTTTTTAATGAAAAGAAACTAATTAAATTTTACATTTTTTTGTTGTTGCAAGAAAGCAAATTGTATTCTAAGAAAAGTAATTAAGTGAATGTTTATTTAGAAGGAGTAAAGCTTTAAAGAGAAAGTTATTGTTGCATTAGCAAAATTTTTCATAACGTATGCAGATGAAAGTGAAATATATGTTATGAAAAAGTGTAAGTTGGAATTTTCCTTCATTATTAAAACTTATTTTAAGAAAGATACAAAGATTATCGTACTGCATGGTGATGACCTTTCTGGGAAAAAAATAATTCTGGTTAATAAAAATAAAATATACGGTATTTAAACCATTAATTTGGTAATTTTTCCACTTATATGGTAATAGTTTACTGGAAGTTCTTGTTTTCAATATTATAGTTCTTATCACTACTCATTATTTAATAACAAACACAAAATTAAAACCAAATAAATTGTTTTTAGGTTATGCACTAAGGTATCATGATTTAATTTTTAAATTGCACCACAGTTACCAAATTTTATCTTACTAAAATCATATTTTATTATTAATTTTAATACAATCATTACCGAAGCGTTTTGGAGATAATTATGTAGTTTTTCAGTGTTCCCATAGAGTTACAAAACATGATAAATTTTACTCTATTCTGGTAGTTTTAACTATACATGTTTTTAGTGTACGCATGTCTTTATATTAATTTCCTTTTAAAAATCAATTTATTACTTTTGTCTTAAAATATACTTCTTGAATTAAATACTTTTCTGATTGACTAAGTATTTTTTGTGTTGTAATTTAATATTGTATTAATATTGTTAAGCTTTAAAATTTTCGTGAAAACATTTTTGATATAATTAAAAAATTTATTTGAAGCAATATTCATTACCCATCTACAAACCTAATTAAAAAAACTAATGACTTTTTACCTAAAACTTCACAAGCCAAAACTCGCATAAAAGTTTATTACGTGAACTTTGCTCCATTTAATAGCTATAGGAATTTATTAGTAGGCTATTTGGTGACTTCAGCCAGTACTTTTCCTCCATAAAATCTAGAAACACTTTATTTCAATTTTCGTCTTTTATGAGTCCATTTATTATTCAAATATTTGTCCAGAAACGTAATAAATTTTATTTTTCTGTTATTTAAAGAAATTTATGTCTCAGAAATCTTTGGTAAAAGTAAAGAAGAGTTTATATTTTTTGAATGCAAATGAATTTAGCGTAAGTGCTTGCTTTTCATGGAAAGAAGTAAGACCAGTGGGAAATAAATTTGGTTTCTGCCAAAAATATTTATCTACTTACTTAGTAGCTATCTCGTATGTTTTCGGAAAAATATGAATATCTAATATTTCATCTTATTTTGTAAGAATTTAATGTATTTTGAAAAGGAGACTAAATTGAAAATTTGAGTCTTTTGGTTTTTAAGCTTGTTCAGAATGTATTAAAAAATATTACGCGAAAGATTTACAATTTCTATTTAAACTTATATGATTAATATTTAAATTTTATAATCGTAAAGAGTTGTTTTGTAATTCTCTGCAAAGTAAATCGCATTCTATTGCAATTATATTTGTCATGATTATAGTTTATTGCCCACAGATCAAGTCAAATGCGAAATTTGATGTAAGGTCAATTTTAATTAGGTGTGGGAAATTATAAAATATTACTATAATATTTTGTATTGGCTAACAATGTTTATCTCATTAATTACTAAGAAAGGAATTTCTTAACATCACAGCACATTCAAAAGATTTTTTATAATTTACGATGTTTTTTTTTATAACAGAAGGAATTACTGAATGCTAAGTAGCAATTTAAAAACATCGATATATGTTATGTTTAAGAATAACGTAATGACATAAAATGTTGCATATTGTATGATTCATTCCTTAAATAATCGCTTAATCACTTAAAAAATTGATTTGCAAATAGCATCCCGATGTTTCGATACATTTTGAAACTAATTTTCGCAAATTCACTATAAAATGTCGCATAACATGTTCTTTAATTACGATACGATAGCAACATTTATCACCAAATACCGCTACTATGATTTCTTTGTTTTCTTTTATATATCTGATACGATACTCTCTTTTTAAACAGAAATCGTAAGGTCTTTAACACACTGAAATGGTGGCACAAAAACTCAAAAACGATAAAACTTAAGATAAAATATTCAATTTTATAAACTCAAAATATCTGGCCTCAAAATTTTAAAGTTAACGATAACTTTATAGTTACAATACTGATGCACGGTTCTCATACTTTTTTAAGGAGCACATGAATCCTGTTAAAATGCATATGTTTACCTTTATATAAAATTCTGATCAAAATAATGATCAAGACCCAACTGCGAAGCATTATAATTGATGTTGAAAACATCATTAACTTCAAAAAATATGAAGAGGGAAAAAAAAGTCGACATGTTTTAAGCTTTCAAAAATAAGCGCGAATTCTCATGATCCGCCAGGCGTGAATGACTTGTGACGCCTTAGCGTGAGATTAAAGCATAGGTTCTTAGATTGAAAAAATAATAATTAGTCACTACTTTATAAAAAGCAGTACAATTGTTTTACTGCTAGCCTTAATAACATTTTTAAAGACATAAAGAATTCCTTACAATATTGAGACAATTGAAATTTCAAAAGTTGAAAATGGAATGTCCCCAAGCACCAGGTATCAAAATTAAATAGTTACAAGCACATAGAAAATGTTTTTAAAATCTTATCGGCTAACTGGCTAGAGTTTTGAGACTCGAGAAAAATTAGCAATTACTCACAGCGAGTGCTAATTTAAAGAAGAATTTTAAGGACTTATAAAAATTAAACAAAATAGTTTAGTATACTATCGGAAAACAATCTAAGTGGTATTATAAAGAAAGAGGAAAAAATATAATGAAATAATTAGTTGAATAGTTCTGTGAATCACACGTAGACATTAAAAATTTATTTTCAAATCTGATGCTAGGATGAGACGCTTAAAAATTACGGAAACGTATTCGACAGCTCTTTATGTTCAGTTTATTTATATTCCCTGTAGTGATTTATTAAACATCAACACTATTTTACATAATATATGTTGAAATCTAAAGAAACAGTAAAAAAAGGCAATCAATAATTTATCCTCATTTTTCGAAAACATAATATGCTTAGTAATCAAATCAACATCAAATAATAGTTTTAAGCAGCAGAATGTTTTTAATTTCTAAACAAGAGTTTTTTCTCAGCTAGCAGGCAATAACTCTAAGTTTTCTTTGATTAGAAACTTGACAATAATTTGTAAAGCAATTTTTCTTTAAAGGAAAATCTAAATTAAAGTACTAAAAAATTGGTTAGTATATTAATAAAAAAACAATATACGTGGTAACGTAAGGAATAAGACTTTTAAAAATGTTAAAATCTAATTAAATGGTTGGTAAAATAGATCGGCAAAACACGCGAGGAAAAATAATTAACAAATTTTATTTCAAGATTATAACGATGTAGGGTTGAGAAATTTCAAGATTCTTAAAAATGTTTACTGCGTATTAGTATTATAATTATAAAACATAAATTAAAAAAATTGATAAATATTTTATTCTAAACCTATGCATACATATATATATATATATATTATTGTAATTGAATCAATTATTGAAAAAACAAACTAAAAGATAACCACAAACGGGTGTATAATCACATTCTGTCCGAAGCACTTTTCACGAAACTTGGACATTTGGTGCATAAAGCGTCTTTTATTCAATAAAAGGTTTTATTAAATTTTCTTTACTAAATTAGGAATAAATATTTAGACGACTGAAAAACAAACATCGTATTTTATAATTTAAAGAAAAGGATTAGCAACTGGTTATTTAGCGAAAAAAAAATACGAATGAAATTTTACGCTATGCGCATGTAAGTCAAGTTCCTCTTGTAAAAATAACCACATTTAAATATTAATCGCCTCATTTAAATATTTCTTCATTGTCACCAAATTATTTTTCTGAAAAAATTCAAATTTAATTTTTCTCGGCTTCTACTAAATAAAACCAGTTGAAACTTTAGATTTTTCAATAGAAAAGTATGCAGGTTAATATGGTATAAATAATTTATACCTCATTATTCAAAATTTTTTCATCCTCAAATAAATTAAATTATAAAAAGTAATAAGTAATTATTATAAATAATTTTTTGCATGAAATTATCTTTAGGTAAACGGGTTTTACAAATGAGTGAAATTTTTTTTTGAATTGCTTAATTAGTTTAAAAAATATAACTAAAAACGAAAAAAGTGAAATTAACGTTAAAGAGTCTGAACTTTGGATCGCTCTCCCGACCAAAGTATGGGGACCGTAGTTCCCAGATTATATATATATATATATATATATATATATATATATATATATATATATATATATATATATATATATATATATATATATATATATATATATATATATATATATATATATATATATATATATATATATATATATAGTTTTTTCTTCTTCTTTTTTTTTTTTTTGTTTTTTTGTTTAGAGAAAGCATGTTTTAGTGTTCGATTTCGTAACTTAGAAGTTAGCTGCTCTATTATACCTACTTTTAAACGCAAGAAATATTTTTAGAGTTGGAATTTTATGATTAAAAAGTTAGAAGAATATTTTTTTTAGACTAGGTATATTTATTTATTATTTATGCATACAAGATAAGAAACTACTGAGTTATTCACGAGAAGGGGGAGTGCCTGTCTTGGCAGTAACCGTGACGGCAATTTGTCTGATTTTATTAAAATATGAAAGCTATTTCCGTTTTCCAGCAACGTATTTAACTGCCGTATTTAAACGTATCTAAAATGAGCTAATGCTTATATAAGTAGAATTTGACAATATAAGGAGTATATATATATTTAGAATTATACTATGCACTAATAAATTTTTAAAAAAATTGTTTCTTTCTCATTTTATATTGAGAAAAAAAAGTATGATCAAAATTACTAGAATGTGGTAAAATTTATCGTGTTTTTAGCTCCATGGGAAAACCAAAAAGCTCGGTAAATTTTACCAAAGTGCGTTGCAATGTATTTCATTGCACAGCCATGTCTTGAAATTTTTTTATTAATTTATTCTGTTATAAAATATTTTAAATTGTTACGTCATGTTTCATTATGCAAAATCACTCAGTATTAGTGCGAAAATAAATAACTCTATGCAGCAAGAATTACTATTTTTTATTTTTTGTTGCAACTGAAACCTTTTTTTTAAAAAAAACTCTGTTTACCTTTAAAAATGCGCTTTTTTATTTTAAATGCTAAAGAAAAAAAATTTGCCGTATTTAAGAACATTTATCCTTTAATATTTTCTTTGAGTGTATTTTTGTTACGTTATCCTACGTTTCCCAAGAGGATGACCAAAGAACCAAGAATCTTGCTTCGCTGTTCTAGTATTTTTTTATATTTATTTTTTTTAAATAAAACAAAGAAAAGTTACAACATTTGTGAATAAATCATGACTGGTGGAAAACAAGCAATTTGTTTTATAGAAAAAAATTTACAGTTAATATTTTTTTATTATCTAAAAAAATAAAACTCAAAAGTTTACTAACCAAGCTTAGTTTTTTCCTGTATACTAAGTATTGGGTACCTAAGTATTATATTTTGGGACTAATGCATATTAGCATGTATAAGTATCAAAATTAGTGAAACATCATTCACGACAAGAATAATATGGCGAATTTTCAGTTTTCCTAAATGAATCAGTATCGTTTCTTCCTTCATTTTATTTTTTGGGTATAGTTTATTTTTTATTTAAATTACTACTTATTACTAAAATTAACCAAGCATCATTGGCGTCAATAATAGCATGGCAATTATTTACGTTTTTCATGAACGGATTAATACTATCTCATCTTAAGCTTGATTTTTTGTATAGAAACTATCATTTTTTTATTTCAATTACAATTGATTTTAAACTATCAAGTGTTTAGAAATATATGGTTATGTGGTTTGAGATAACTTCAGAAATATTTATTTGATGACGCAGTCCACCTATGCCTTCGCATTCATATTTATGATTCATGCATAACAGATAAAGAATAATTAAATATTAAAGAACGAGCTAGAAATTATACACAGACATACAGACAAACTCTTCATTTTATTTTTATACTAGCCGCTTAAGGCGGCCAGCTGTCCGCCACGCTAAAGGTTTTAATAAATAAAGTTTCTTAAAACATAGCAGGAAATCTGAAGATTAGTGAACAATTCTTCTTCCGCATTCTTCAGATGTTACTTGAGCCCTAGCACTGCTAGTAGAGACACGATCCTCTTCCAATCTTCTTTGACGTTTCTCAGGTGTTTCTCGGACCCTAGCACTGCTAATTGAGACACGATCCTCTTCTAATCTTCTTTGACGTTTCTCTGATACTTCTTGGGCTCTAGAATTGCTTGTCGAAATTCGGTCATGTTCCATCCTTCTTTGACGTTCCACAGACGTTTCTTAGGCTCTTCTTCTTCTTTGAGAATCTCTTAATATCTTTTTCTTTGACAAAATACAAACTTTTTTGGAAGGCGGTTCTGCCATGTCAGTAATCAGGTTTTTAAGAAGTCAACGAATACTTTAAAACAACAATTACTATGAAAGGAAATCATGAAACTTCAATATTAAAATCTAAGTGCTTACCTGCAAACTGAAACTTTCCGAAAATAACTAATTACTTTTAATAAAAACTCTTAAAATAAAGAATAGAAAAACCAAAGAGATCCAAGGTAAGAGTGATCGTTCCTTCAAAAACAATTAAATTCCTATTTTATATATTATATAGCTACAACGCTTAAGGAAAAAAAAAACTAAAATGCTAAATACATGAAAAGAACACGAAAACGAATTAATTTTTTATGGTATCAATTTCTATTTCTATATAATTTTTTATGGTATCAATTTCTATTTCTATATCGCTACAAAAATTATCGTCTTCGCTTAAGAAAAAAAAAATAGAGCTTGGAAAGAAGAAGAAAAACTTATTATAACAATCATGAACAGCGACAAATATATCAAAGCGAAGCGTTCTATTTACGTATCGAATATGTTGCCTCATTTTTAATACAAAAGTTAAACTTTTCTCCCCTTTGATAAATGTAAACTAATGCGAACCTTACAATTAAATTATTAATTCCTTCGTATATTATTGGTTTAAGTTGTCGAAAATTAATATTTCAATTGTAAGGTTCGCATTAGCATACATTTACAAGAGTGGAGAAAAGTATATGCATTTTTTAATAGTTTTTTGAATATGGTTCTTTGAAGACGAAAAAGCATAGATTTTCTTACAAAATGACTGATAACTAAAAAACTAATCCAAATTTTTGAAAAAGATAATACTTCTTTATTATGTCAAAACACAATGTGCCGAGTTTCGTGCCTGGGCGAGACTTCTGGGGCGATATATTGTGATTACAAACACACACACAGCCGCGTTTATTATTATGTATAGATGTATAGATATACAATGGTATGCTGTAAAATTTAAGACACATCTTATAGTACGAAATATTTTTTGATAATTCATTCTGTGAAAGGCATATTCATATCTTATAAGTGTCTTCAGAATAATTTTAATTTCTTTTTTAAATTCAACGAGCTATGAAAAACCACGAAAAAGTAAATGAAACTTTTCTGCATATTTTCCTATTTTTCAGATTCTAACTTCCTTCTCATATTTCGAAAGTCAGAACTCCGAATATGCCGAGAAAAGGATATGTCTATTTAGAAAGAAATATTTCTTTATCTAATTTCATAAATTGAAGCATTGTTTACAATAATTAAACGACATGAACAAAGTCTATCTTTATTAGGGCTGAATTTGAGCATCCGATCTCCCGAATCCCGATTTTGAGAACAAAAATTATTCAGATATTCTCTGCAAATCGTAAAACAAAAAATAGTTTTACATGATTACTTTAAATTCAAGGATAATTTTCCTCTTAACAAATTTATGTTCTGTTTCTCAATGAAGAAAACCACTATAGGGAAAAACAGATTTTTTTTAGATTAAATATTATTTTTATTCTCAGAAAAATATATACTGAAACGCTTTTGAATGGGAAAAGTGCGACACATGTAGCACCTAGATAGAATTGCCGTACTAAAAGTTTTGAATCATTTTATTTAAACAATAAGCAGTTCTAATGACCTTTATCGAAATAATTTCGAATGAAATTCGTTTTTAAAATTGCTTATACAACGAATTAGTTTTTTATAAAGATTTTCAGCACATGGGAGATCATCTTTTTTGTATTTATTAGTATTTATTTAATATGTGATAGGTTATTGGTGAAATAATAAATTAATAAAGAGTCCAATGTAATAAAATGTCTAATCTTTCTAATCTCAGTAACTATTCGTACTCATCTTAGTTCAGAATTCACATAACTATGCAGTATGATTGTAAAATATATCAAAAATATAATTTGCTTAAATTAGTGAATTTATTAATTTTGCTTCTAAATGTAGCTTTGATATTAATTAAATATGAAAACAAATTATTGTATGTCAGATTGTTTATGAAATATTTCTGTTTGAATTCAATTACTAAAACTATTAATTATTAAAATTATTTATGTAAAAAAAACTTATATATATTTAGAATTTAAAATTGAATTATAAATTGTCTTAAATATGTTATGTAAAATTCTATCCAATTCCTAACTTATTTACAAGTTTCATGTTAAAATAATAATAATATGTTATAAAAATGTAAACACAAGCATAAATGCAGCTTTTCCATCGAATTTATTAGTTCTTTAATATATTCAAATTTGTTCTTATTTAATTTATTATTTTTTTAAAAACTTTTTTTTATTTTTAAGAGAAAAAATTATTTTTATAAATCACTTTAATAAAAAAAAAAAAAAAATCAGTGCAGGTATTTTCTAAGATTTTTAATGAAAGCTTAATTTTAAGAAGTTTTTTTTATTTATTTTTTTCAAATTATGTAATCTCCTGCTCAGAATTTCAGCAGAAAAAGTGTTGTCGCTTTCAAAAAAAGAGTAAATTATTAATTAACTGAAACAAGATCATTAATATTTCTTCTTTTCGAAGTAACGCTGCAACAGTCCATAAAAAATGGTTCTATAAAAAGAGAGATGTGAATACGTCGAATTTTTTTTCTTCAAATATCATCTTAATACATTTTTTATTGTTCTGTGGTTTAATAACACAAACTAATAAGGTTTTCCTTCAACTATTATTCATTTATTAAATTTCGTGAATTTCAAAATATTTCAGTTGCTTAGATTTGAATAAGAATATAATAGTTTTAGTAATTCAGATTATTACGGACTTTAATATTTTTATTTTCACAATAACGCACACTTTTTTTAAAGGTTAGGATTTTTCTATATTTTTATCACAACTGCTGCAATGGAAGTTTTTTTCCACTGCAGCAATTTTGAAGAATTTTTATTTAAAAAAATCTAGAAGATCTCAAGCAAAAATTAAGAGGATTGCATTATTGGCGTGCCTGCAAAATTTTCAAAACTCAGAATACCATATTCTTTTATAATTTTGCCGATATCGCATAACAGGATGAAAGCGCGATATTCAGGGTGCTTCATAAATTACCGAAGATTTAAATTAACTAAAAAATAAAATGAGATTGAAATATTTACGATTTTCTATGTGTTTTCTAAGAAATTAGATTTTTTTCTCTCACTAGGTTTCAAAATCAGTTGTAAATGACGTTACTGGATGGCACTGTTGACTTGAAAAATTTAAAAACTATAAAACAATGTTTGTTGCTGCATCTCAGACGATTCCAAATAAAACATTTTTATGCTATATTATGCCATTTGTATGTACTTAAAGCCCTGGATACTTAGATAAAGTAGCAATACGCTTTTCCTTACAACCTTTGAGACACTTTCGATTTTAATTGGCTGCCGCTGATCACATGGGTAAACTGCCGACATTTTGTTGACTGGCTTGAACGGTGAAGTATGATTGTGACCGATCAAGTAGTATTTTTAATTTCGCTTTTCTTTTAACTTTCATTGTTGCATACTTTTAAATTTATAATGACTAGTTGTTGCGCATTTGGGTGTAACAAATAAAACAATTTTAGGCATCAAATTATATCTTTTACCTGTTGGAGATCAGAATAAATAAAAAACGGAAAATATGATGCATAGTTTTTTGCATTGTTTTTTAGTGATGCATAGAAGTTATTTTATTTATCAATTTGCTACAAATTTTACACTATATTATTTATTAACTATGAAGAGCAAATATGTTTTACTTTTTCTTCAAATAGAGGTTTAACAAATTCAATTACATTATCACATTCATTGCATATTCACTGAAAGAAAAAAAAAAACAAAAAAAACAGACCACCAATATTGTTCTTAACTTAAATATTTTTTCGTTAAAAAGCTTTAATAATAAATTTAAATAGCATTTAAATATTTGAGTGTTTTGCTGTCAGAATTTATGATAAACTAGCGTAATATATTCAAATTTTTTAAATGAATAATTTGAAATGTCTACAATTTACTAGCATGATCTAACTCTTATTTAAATTCTTGGTTTCTTTACTTTAAATTATTTTAGGTATTTCATACATAATAGTAAAATTTTGCAACAGTGCAAAATAAATTTGTTATATTCAATATTTTAAAATTTGAATGAAAATTCTTAATTTATTAATTTTTGAGCGAATCAGAATTCAGCTATTGTGTTATTAAATGCGACAAAGCTCCCATTTACTAATTACTGGCTGTTTTATCACATGCCTTAATTTTAAACTATTAAAAAACTGATATTATTTTGACTATATATAACCATATTTAACTCCTTGAACTTCATGAAAAATCGACAAAAAAAAATTTCAAAGAGTTAAGGAAAAAAAAAAATTATAGCATATTATGAAAGATGAAATGCGAAAGTTTTAACTTTTAACTAAGGCATTATTTTCCCAGAATAGAATAAAAACAAAATGCATAATTTTAGAAAGAAAAAAAAAAGAATGAAAAGAAAAGATAGTAAATAATTAAATTGTCTTTAAGAATATGAAGATATTAATCAATAAAAAGTCGCAATTAAGAATAGAAGCTCAGTATTTCTATATTGGAAATTGTGGTCACAAGAGAGTTGCAGTCATCAAGATGGCGGCATGTTGCTACTTTATACTAGTATCCTACATCTGTTGAGATAAATTTTCAGGTTATTTTTTTTTAAATTTTTCATTCATTAAATCATTTATTTATATATTTTTAGTTGTCTTTTTTTGCTTAAATTCAAAATTTAGAAAATATTTAGAATTTTTAAAGTGTTTTTTTTTTTTTTCGTAAATTAAACTAAATGTGTAACATGAATTATTTTCAGACATTATATGTAAGATGTGTAAAACATTTGTTTTTGTTAATCTGTATCCTGTGAATACTGCTACTGTTCATTCAAATTATTCCAAGAAATTTGTGATGAGGAATAGCAAAATTTTCATCGATATTTTAATGCAGACATTTTTACGACTTTCAAGAAAACTTTAATAAAATGAAGTCACTTAGTTGAAGGATAATCAAATTTTCTCAAAAAAAAAAATTTTTTTTTTGTTGAGGTTTACCTAAGAAAATATACTCTTCATTCATCAAGTATAAAATTATTCAAATTTTATACGAGAACACAAGATTTCTGGAAAAAGCGCTAGTCTAAGACTTCCTGATTTATTATTGAATAATGTTCCCAATTTATAAGAAAAAAAGTTTTAAAACAAATAATGGTACTCGTAGTTTATTGGAATAAGTTTCACTTCTCAGTATATGTTTTATTTGCTCAGATATTTTAAATTATGCAAGTAACTTCGCTAGATGAAAAAGCCGGTATAAATTTGCTTCAAAAAAACTTTTCAATCCTAAGGGTTTCATTTATCTTCTTGCTCATATTTGATTTTGTTTCTTCATCACACACGGAGAAAAAATCTGGTAAGATTACTGAGCATTTCTGGTAAAAAGCACATAGTTCTCTTTTTTTAAACTAAAATTCACTGTATTTAAACCACTCATTTTGTATTTTTTTTGTTCATACGGAAAAGGTTTACCAAAAATTCTGTTTTTCGAAATTATAGTTCTTATTAAAACACATATAGTAAAAAATACAAAATTGAAAAGAATTACAAAACTAAATACATTGAATTGATAAATTGAAAATACAAAACTGAATTGAATGGAATGAATTGAGTCATGATAATATTATCAAATTTTATGACACGAACCAAATTTTGTCACATCTTATGAAACCGTATTGTATTGTTAATTTTACCAAAATCATTAGCAAAGCGCTTCAATAAAAATGACCGAGTTTTTATTTTGGTGCTTTCATATGGTCAGAAACACGGTAAATGTTACCATATTTTGGTAGTTTTGACAACACTTTTTTCATAATGT
Source organism: Parasteatoda lunata (assembly GCA_949128135.1). NCBI lineage: Eukaryota > Metazoa > Arthropoda > Arachnida > Araneae > Theridiidae > Parasteatoda > Parasteatoda lunata. Next base: position 8,824,267 of record OX421973.1, on the reverse strand, counting down.
ATATTTGTTTCGCATTCTTTTTTTTACTGCTTGAATATGTCACTCAGGCAAGTAAATAAGATCATGTGTACATGTTCATGAAAATGTGGTAGTTCGTATTTTTAGTACAACATGCAAAATAAAATTATATTTTTAATAAGAGCAGTGACACTTTGAACTGGAATTATTTTAAAAATATTAACTCTTTATTGTTTTCGTATTTTAGAACGTTATTTTTCATAAATAGGGTGAAGAAATATATTTATATTCCAAAACAGTAAACTTCATTGCAAAATGTTTGAGATTCAAAATTTTAATAATATCTTATAATGGGATTGTAGTGTAGACTTTTTTTTCAAAAAAAAAGTTTGACTTTTATCCAGGTTTTTATCATAGAATTGATTTTTATTACATGTTAGAACTGGTTAAATTGAAATTGACATAAAGTTAGTTCTTTTATATAACCTTCTGTTTTTTAGTGACACTTAAGTTTAAAAAAATATAAGTAAAAAATATTTATTTAAATGTGTTGTTTGAAAAATAAAATGTAATAAATAACTTTTAAGAAAATTAACATGTAATTTTTAAAACAAAATATATAAAATTAAATAAATAAGTATGTTGAATAAAATATTTGAAATATTGTATAAAAAAAATCAGTGAAAATTACCAAATCAGTTAAAAATTAATTTAAATAAATTTATTCAATTTAATAATTAATTTATGACATTTAATAAATTAATGTAACTTAATATAACAAAACGTAATAAAATGTCATAAATATATTTTCATTAAATTATAAATACAATTTTGTCTAATTATAAAATTTTATAACATAAGTTTATTACTTTAAAACACATTATATAAAATATATATTAAAATCATATATTAAAAACAAAGATATAATAATTATCGTTTAATTTGGCAACAACAAACCATAAACATTGTTTTTACAGAAAAATCGTTGACACTTTAATATTTAAATTAAACTTTCATAATTTTTTTGTTAACTTTGAAAGGTTTCATCAGCTTCAAAAGTGATAAGGCAAAAATTTCTAAATATATTTAAATTAAAAAAGATCATTATTTCGAGTTAATGCTAATACCCGTATTTAGAAAGTTCATTAAAAAGAAAATTTCATTAATATGAGAGCACTTAGTTTAAGTAGAGTTTTGCTTTAAAGTTTTGTCTATGAAAAGCACAATGACGGCACGTGTAATTAACGAACGTTGTTGAGATGTTGCCAAAAGACTAGGAATTAAAACAATTAGCTTTTTTTTATATTCCACAACATTTGCCACTTGTTTGTCTAAGGAGTGTTATAATTGAGAAGCTCGTTATATTCCAATTTCAGAGACGCATTATGTCTGCGTTTTTTTTTTCTTCTTTCTTTTGCTAAAATGCTTACATAACTACTTTGCATAACTACTTCAAAAAGGTAAAATCACTTATGTTACTAGCTTCAGATATTTAGTTAAAGGATTAATGATTAAAACTATGTCGCAGCTCATTTTATTTTCATTTTATAACCGTCGTTAAACAGTCGACCCGATTATGCGGTAATAGGACTACTAATATTTAACTCCGTATTATTGTAATTTTGAACCCTGTCCAGAAGACGAGGGAATTCCTGGATCAAGTATTGGGAAAAATTTGCTTTCTTGGAGGACATTTTAAATGGAACTAACCCGCATTTGCGTTACATTGCAAGGGGAGTAACGAATACCTCCCACGGTCCGTGGACTCTAACCCATGATCCACTGAGGAGAGTTTTATGTCATCACTGTGGTCAGTGTAAGCTAGATTCGTATCAACCAGGCATCTTTGGGATTCGAACCCGGTACACCTCATTGGAAAGCGAATGTTCGATCCCCTGAGCCATCACGGCTCTCACAGATCTTTTATAAAAAACCGCCATTTTGTGAACCAAATAATAATTAAGTAGTTTCTAAGACAAAACACTATAATACTCCTAGTGGTTTTCTCAGGCATTTTAACTACTTTAGTTTTGTGAATCAAATCCTTGCTATTAAATTAAATGACCCATTTTTCATAATTCAACATACATTTAAGCAAAAAAAAAAATAATAATAAAAAAAAAAACCCGAACTAAATTGCTCGTATCCACATTTAAAAAAGAACATTACCCTTTATTGTTTAAAATTAATTAATTTTTACCAATGGATCAATGGATTTGAAAAAGAAAAGGAAAGTGTAGAACATCATTATCATTTTTATTTTCTTATAAAATATAAGAAATTGAAACTATACATAATTTAAAGATTTTAACCTTTTCTAACACATTTTTGGCGTATTAACCTATTTAGGACCACTATTTTAAAAGCATAACAATCCTCTAAATTTAAAAGTTACTTTTTTCTAAATGTCCTATTATTTTTTCTTAGTAACCACTATTCAAGCAACATTAGACTTAAGCATAGTTTATAAATAGTGAGTAGCTTATAAATAGTGAGTGCACTATCGTTCAATCGCAATTGTTAATTTGGTCTAAGATTAAAATCTAGAATTTCCGGAATCATAAAAAGCAGAGTTCAATTTAAATTTTTTACTGGTGAACGTGGGAGCTCGAGGACAAATTTTTACAGATAATCAACTATAGCAAAAACATTTCTTCCACAAGATAAAACAAAACATACTGATTGACGATTTATGTTGGGTCCAAAATTTTTAGGGTTTTATTGGATTGAAATTTACATGAATCGGAGATAATTCGCATTAATCGGATGAGTGGGTAATTTTTTTTTTATTTCAAAAAAATTATTTTCGACTAAGGTTGTTTCAATAAAAATGCCTGAGTATAATGATAAAGTCCATGAAATAAAAACAAATCCACTTTCAAACGTGTAAAATGATGTGAAGAAAATTTCTATTATATGGTTTATTTATTCCATGCAATTTAGACACGTTAAATTAACTTTCAAATGACTTTAATACTAATTTAGTGACGTAACACACAAGTCACGTTGATCGTTGATTTCATCTGACATAACGAATAAAAAATAATTAAATATCTCCATGTTAATACGACGGAATGTTTCCTTGTAGAGCTGTCAAACCAATCCACGAACACTTTATTAAAGGCAATTAAGGAAAATTATCCACAAAAAAAAAAAAAAAAAACTATAATATATTCCGATTCATGGAAATCATACTGCACTAGAAAGCTGGAAGATGAAAGTTTCGAACATTTCAAAGTGAACCATAGGTTCAATTTTGTCGATCCAAAAACTGGAACGCACACGCAAAAAATAGAGAGACTTTGGGGCAGCGTGCTCTAAATGGCGAAATAAAAAATACAGAGGAACGGCAAGCCAATATCCCGGGAATACCCATATGAAAAAATTTTAAGCGGCATAAAAATGTTTATGCCTCTAAAGTTAAGAAAAAAAAAAGAAAGAAAAAAAAAGCATTTGAACCATTTATTAACTGTTTTTTTTTTATGTGCATGCTGTGTGTTTTGGCCAATAAAGTCTGCTTCGTGTGATTTGTTCCGGCTACTGTGTGCTGTCGCCAAGAAGTTCGCTTGGCGAGATTTGCGCCGGTATAATGGAAAAGTACCCAATAAACTCCTTTTTAAATTAATGAGAGCTATAAGCAAACTTCACCGTCGCTATCGTTAAAATCATCTACAGTTTCATTTATATTAATGACATTAGCTCTAAAGCCTATGAGAAAATATCTCTTTTCTTCGATCTAATAAAAATTTCTGAACGATTTTTAAGATCGGATGCTAAAACTGTCCCTTTCATGGACTGTTTCATGAATGGTGTGATTCATGATTTCAAGACACTAGCACAAACTGCTCTAGAGTTTTGAGTGACACACACGCCATTCATTTTATTATAATAGAAAAAAAAAACATTTTTCTCAACATTTGATGAATTAAAATGATTTTCAATGAACGAAAGTAAGAGGTAAAGAAGGCTGTGATGTAGCAATTTAGCTCTTTTAATAAAAACCAATAGTAAATTCATTTCAATTCTCAAAATTTTTATTTTGGTAATTTAAATTACTTAAAATCATGGGACAACAAAAGTGCAAGTCTCTTTGAAACATATATATATTGAAATAAACATCTTCTATTCTATTCTATTCTATTCTATTCTATTCTATTCTTTCTTATTTCGTTCTATAGCACCGCATATTTTACCCTAAATTATAATGTTTAAGGGGAACCCACCCTGAATATTTAAAAAATTCGAAAAAAAAATTTATTGCATTTTTCGAATCTTTGTACCCTTCCTAATGTCTGTCTAAAACGATTTCTCGGTACCTAACTTCGTTTGGAAGTTATTCCGGAAAATAGAAGTCGTCGCTAAGCAGGTAGAAAGGCCCGTTCCACCGGATCAGGAGGGGCGACATTCTTTTTGGGTCTCATCCATTCTGTTGGCTGTATATCGAGACTTATTGTAGGCATTTCATTTATCGACCATTATATATATGAAATTAAACGTTTTCCCCTACCATAAGTCAAATTTTTAAACGCGTTTTTCTCAAAACCCTGTTTTTTGACCTTGTTTAACGTTTTTCTCATGATCTATACAACGAAATAAGCTGTTCTTTATTTTAAATTACGTAAAAATATATTCTTTAGAATGTATACTTTCTATAGCATAGAATTTTTTTGATATTTTTATATTTCGATTTTATATTACTATTTTAATGAATATTTTTTTAATGAAAAACTTAACTTTTTTTTAAGTACCGCCATTCTGGTAATTTTGCGAATATCAAAAAAAACGCTATGCTCCTTTTTAAATAATGTCTTTATGTTTTAGAAAATCTAAATAAAATCGTATTCCTATGTTTCAGGACCATGAAATCCATGAAGCCAGTGAGTTGCTACTTTTTGATGACCAGCCACCAACTTATTTTTTATTATTTTGTAAAAGAAATTTTTTTTAAAATAGACTTAAATTGTATCTAAATAACATAAAAAAAAACAAGGAGTCTCTGCATTGTCTCTATTTCTTAAAAGAAAAACGTTAATATTTTACCATCTCAGGGTGGGGTTCCCCCTTAAAGCATCTAAATTGCTAAAAAATAAAAAAAAACATAATTAATCTTTAATTTGCAGAATCTATCTACACATTTATGCTAATAATAATTATGAAAAATACTGTTTCCAATTCCTCAAAAGCGTAAGTTTTATAAAAAGAAAATGATGAAAAGAAAATATTAGATAATTCTCAGTATTGCTCACAGCTATAAAAACACCATTTAAAAAAATTATTAGTTTAAAACTTCTTAAACTAAATTCGAAAAAGAACTCACCGAATAGCTACATTTTGATGCATTTATTCAGTAGTATATGCAAAATGTAGCATTGAAGTTGAAACGTGACTTTGACCGTGTTGGCAACAAGGTGTCTAACGGGGAATACTAACACTTTTTATAGCTCATTTTTGTTCCCAGTTGGGTACTTTTTTGAATCCTTATGCATAGAAATTTCTTGTTTATTTTCTTCGTGAATGCAGAAAAGCCCGCTTTACTATTCAAAAATTGAACGAATTCAATCTTAGAAGCTTTCGTTGACGATTAAGAACGGTACCATGCAGCGTTTTTTAAAAACCTTTTCTCGTACATTTATAAAAGGATAAATTTAAGAGAAATTTCGCAAAAATTTAAATTTAACTCATTGTTCATAAAGAAAAAAAAATCACTCCCCAATCAGTCTTAATTGTTTTTTTTTACTTGATTGGTTACGAAATAACTAGAGACACCACTCCTTGCTCGTTCCAAATATAAACGGAGAAAAAGAATTCTTGTAAAATTACCGATAATGACATTTCTGGTAAAATAGTCATACTTCTGGTAATAAAAACTAAACTATATGGTATTTAAACTACTCACTTGATAGTGTTTTCATTCATACGGTAACGGTTGACAAGAAATCAAAATTGTAGTTTTTTTTTACAGTTTCCTTTTCTTATAGTTCATTTATTAAAAAATACAAAACTGAGAATTAAATTTCATCAAATAAATGCATTTTATGCCATACTGCAAGGTATCATGATATAAAATTAACAAATTTTACCAAATTTTATCACACATATGAAAACCATATTTTATTGTTAATTTTACCAAAATCATTGCCAAAGCGCTTCATTAAAAATACCACTTAGATTTTTTGTGTTCCAATAGAGCCAGAAACACGGTTAATTTTACCATATTCTGGTAACTTTAACTATACTTTTTTTTCTCCGCGTAGTAATTAAAAAATTTCCAATAAAGCTTTCAAAATGTATTTTTTGTATTAATACAGATTTTGTTCCACAGATAAAGTTATTAATTATATTGGGATAAACTTTAAATCTAATTGCTTTTCATAGTTACTATTGCAATGAAATCCCCATTTTTTTAATAATTCATAGTTAGTTTGTTTTGTTACCATAAAAATCTTTAAAAATTTTTCTTATAAAGAATATTTACCAATGGCGCGAAAAGTTAATTCTTAATAAATGCTTCATTGCAGTTTTAAACTGCTATTTTGGGTTCATTATTTTATTTGCATATACCTATTAGAAACTAAATAAAGTAGAATGGGAAATAACTTTTAAACTAAATGTCATAAAAATCCTAAACTATTTTAATTTAAGTTCTGGATGAATAGAAATGCAAATTATTTTAAAATAAATTGTTAATACTTAAAAGAAAAAAAAACATAGTTTATGTTTTAAAAAAGTGGAGCGAAGCTACCTTTGACATTTCAGGGATAAACTTCATTTAGTAAATTCAAATCACTGTTTTCTCAGTGAAATTGGTTAAAAAAAATTTTGGCAATAAATTGATTTAATATCTAGCAATGTGTACAGTGTTAAAAATGTAAGTAATTTTTATATTAAAATAAATTATTTTTAAAGTGTACTCTGCTTTAATAAAAAATTTTTCTTTGCCTTGTTGCTGATCTACTAGAAGTTTTAATCTCCCTATGGGGTAAAGAAGCAGGCCCCAACTTGGGGAGTAAGTGCTTTTTAAAGTATGTATCATCTTCTCGCTGTACTGTTATTGCGACTTGGGTGAAACTCTAGTGGTGATCTGCAAATTTTTTCCTCTTAAACTTGAAATTTTTTTTGAATAATTTATATATGCGTAGCTAAAGTGAAATAAAAATATTTTTGTGCATTGTTTCCTTAAGAAACTAATTGTATAAAAATATTTGATTTAAATGGGAGTAATACATGTACCTTCTTTATGAGCAAAAATTTTTTTTCATCCAAAATCTTACCATGACGTACAGTTTTGTCAAACCTATTTGGAAAATCTACAAAATTACAAGAATTGAAAGTGCCAACTTGTCAGTGCTAAATTTAAAAGCACTATCACTTCATCGGTGCAATATAAGTTCAAGAACTGGCTTAATTTTTGACTATAAGATTTTATACCTCGATATGCATGAAAATTAAAATAACTCTAAATTTTTACTTATGTCAATTCTAAAATTAAAAATAATAACAATGGAAATAAAATTTATTTTTCAGCTAGATATATGCATTATAAAATTTTAATAAAATTTTTCATTCTAAAATTACGTTAAAATAACCGGCAGCAGTATGTCCATCCAATTAACTGTAAACTTTAGAGTAAAAAACATTTTTTAACTTTACGGTTTAGAATCCATTTACAACTCGCATAGTTATAAAACCATGAAAAAAAAAGTATTCGGTTTTTTAACCATTTGCAACTAGCATAGTTTCAAAATCGTAAAAAAAATAAATATAACTGGACATTGGTGCTAGACTTTTCGTTAAATAATAGACATAAGAGTTGGGTTGTGGTTGTATTGTGTTTTATCAAATGAACCATGGAACGTGGTTTAATTAGTTTATCTGGCCTATCTTTCACGTGTCATAAGAGATGGGAAATACTAGGCTTTTTGTGTTAAGCAGCTTTATGGTGTTGTTATCTACATGTGAATTAGGGTATCAAATTTTAATAGCCCAGGGTCACTAAATTGACTGTGTGGGACGCTGGAAATTCTTTATGAGTGTCAACGCTGGGACTCGAACAATCGTTCTGTCAGTCATGAGATTGACAAATCATTCCTCTCGGCCATAATATGTACCCAGCTTCAAAGGACTAAGGGGCTTCATTAGGTGAGCCAAGAGCAGAACACACAGTTAATACCATATTATTTATGGATATTTAAGTCTTGAGTGAATGTGGAAAAATAACAATTAAATAATTTGTTATGCAATAATTTTTTCCGAGAAGTTTCCAACAGTGTGGGGAAAAATATTAAAGTTTTTTTTAATTGTTTTTGTCCTATTTTATGTAAAAGCAAAGCGAGACATGAATTTAGATAAGATATAAAAAATTGAGCTTAATTAAGTTTACAGATTTTCGTCTGTATGCTTTAAAGAAGAAAAAATGCTCTCGAGCAAACAGCAGGAAGTTTTAATATTCAAAGCATGCTTCAGTTAATTTGAAGAAATTTGTTTAACATATTTGCTTTTTGAAATAAAGCTTAGTGAATTAGAATAAGACCTAGATGAAGGTTTGTTCAATTTTACATGCATGGAATTAAAAAGTTTTTTTTTATTTTGAAGTTTAATTTAAAAAATGGTAACCATTCTATAGAAATAAATTATAACATTCAAACTGTGGTTTTGGTTAGATTTTATTATTTATAGTAGTTCAAAATATATTTTCGCAACATAATTGTATAAATATATTACCAAAATATTTGTTAAATTAATCAAAAGTAATCGTAATGCAAATCATCAAATAGTATCTTGAAATAATTGACTCATAGTAAACGTTTCTATTGAAATTTATATTAAAAATAATTATTGTAATGTTAAAAAAGCATTTTTTTTTATTATTTAAATAGAAGTTTACATTATTACTAGGAGGCTTCGCCCCCTGCTCGCTGGCGCCCGCCATCTCCCGGAACTGCGTTCGCAGTTCATTTCGAAATGCTTCGCAATCCGGTGCTCGCTTTGCTCGTTCATTGGATACGTTCTTTACGTCTAGCTTTTGTATACTTTTTTGAACACTGAATTTCCGAAAACTTTTCACTGTAGAAAATTCTAAACCTGTACGTTTCAATATTTTAAAGTCTTTATTTAAAGTCTTTATTTACAATTTTAAAGTCTTTACCACCAGAGGGCTAAAGCCATGTGTTGTAAAACAATATGAAATAGTAGTCTGCCACTGAAAGCCGGATGTAAAGCATCGGCTTTGATGAAGATAATTTTGTAGTTTTAATTCTCTGAAGGGCGCCACCCTAATAATATGGAATTTGTAAAATAAATGTATATATTTTTGATTGTTGATGAAGCCCATCATTTTGCGTTATCATCAGCGTTCAGAAGCAGAACAACTATAAGTTTTTTATTTTATCACAAAAATATAAAATTTTTAAAAAACAAAGAAAAGAGTAAGAAAATGAGTATAGTCATAGAAAAAGTTAAAATTATAATATAGTATTTGTCAGTTAAAATAAATCTTTTTGTTTAAGTCATTGTTAACAATTCAAATTTCTCCGAGGCAGTTCTAAACCTTAATTTTGTTGATGTTTTTCTACAGTTGTTTCATTAGAACGTCGTGCTCGTTCTGTAGCATTTCAAATTGTTCTCCGATGATATTGCTCTTCTGGAGTTTCATTAGAGCGGCTCTCTCTTCTTCGTAGATTGTTATATACCGTACGTAGATTATCAAGATTCATAATTTAACTCTAATAAAATTTAACTTAAAATAAAACAAAATATTAACTTAAAATATGAAATAATAAAACAGCATTTAACTCATAACTAATAATATAACAAAGCGTGGAATAGTAAAGCGCTCAACTCAAAATAAAATAGCAATAGCATAACACTTCTCATTTCTGCCTATGAAAAGGAACTATTTCAGAACTCAAAACCAACCAAACGTTTTTTTCTCGGCGACAATCGGAGATGTGGCACACCCATATTCGGTTAGAATTCGGTGAGAATCGAAGACAAATGCTATTGTGTTTATGTAATAAGTTCGCAACTTCTTAATTATGTGGATAAATACGAAAAACAGTTTAGAGATTTTATTTTATTTTATAACCGTCGTTGAACAGCCGACCCAATTTCATGGGTTTACGACTACTAAACGTCTACAGTTAAAAACAAAACGTGGAATAGTAAAGCGCTCAACTCAAAATAAAATAGCAATAGTTTTACGTCAAGCGCTCAGGTTTCATAATTTTGATCTAGCTCGACTTGTATGTCATTTTGATTTATGTTGCTAAGTTAACTTTCAATAATTTATATGGCTGGCAACAGCATTTTTATTTTTTAAGTTGTTTATTTTTATTTATTTTAGAATTCGTTTTTTTTTTTTTTTTTTTTTTTTTTTTTTTAGCGAAATGTTTTTAACCTAACAGAATTCTTTGCCGACTGTTCTCTCTATATATGAAGAAAATAAAGTAAATATTTGGGTGTTGTGAAAAGAATCTTATTTAATTGTACAAAGTATTTCAAATAGCATAACACTTCTCATTTCTGCCAATAAAAAGGAACTATTTCAGAACTCAAAACCAACCAACCGTTTTTTTCTCGGCGACAATCGGAGATGTGGCAGACGCATATTCGGTTAGATTCGGTGAGAATTGAAGATAAATGCTATTGTGTTTATGTAATGAGTTCACAACTTCTTAATTATGTGGATAAATACGAAAAAAAAGTTTAGAGATTTGTACAAAAAGCCTACAATTAAAAACAAAACGCCTACAATTAAAAATGAAAACTGTTGCCAACGCGAGAAAAGAAATATCATCGGTTTTATTGATACATACGTACGTTTTAGCGTTTTATATAATATAGATTTAACTATGTTTTAGAAAACCTACACTCAGATCTGGTTTATTGGTTTTAAAATTATTTTTCTAAAGAGACAAATATTTATTATTTTATTAGTAGTTAAAGGAAAAATACTTATTAATATTTAAAATGTAATTGCGGTGTTAGTGTTCAGGTTATTAAAAAAAAAAAAAAAGAAATTCTATCGAAAATATAAAAAAGCCAGTTGTTATAACACATACTGCAACATCACATTTAAAAAGAAAGAAGCCCAGGTAATTTTTAAATAATAATAAACAATCATTGTTGAATAATTAATTTTTAATCAAGTATTCATTAAAAATTATACCTTTATATATATATTGAAGCAAATTCAGTTATTTAAAATTCGTAGTTCATCATACCAAACGGCCGGGATAGCCTGGTTGGTAGGGAGCTGATTTCACGTTCGTGGGAACGAGAATTCGAATCCAGCCGGCCGAAGACTTTCCATGTAGTAATTGACTACTGATGCACGCTAAATATATCCGGTTACAAAGTCCTCCATGTTCCCATAGCAAATTCTGGGGTTATTGAAATGAAGATTGATCATTCTCCGGTTCAGATTAAAATTACTATCTGTAGATGAATGAAAGTGTGTATGAATGTTTCCGCCCTATGAACGGATGTGACGTATGGGTGAGGCAGAAATTGAATTCATTGCCATAGATGGAACTTCTAAAAGACAAGAACAATTGCACACGAAGTGCCTTAATGGTCTACGACGAACAACAACATAAATTTAAGCAATTTATTTCCGAATCACATTTTAATAATTAATTAGTGCCTGCGCCATTTGGGAATATAGTTCAAAAAAGACTATAAGATATCATTGGAATTTTTTTTCAATATAGTTTCAATATAGTTGTTCAATATAGTTTTCAATATAGTTGTTCAATATAGTCACGAATTTTAATTTCTATATAAGCGTGGTAGTAGAATTTACGGAGTTAATCAGTACAGACTTCATAAATTGAAATTTGGCTGCGACCCCTACGCAATCCTTCACACACTAATATGATAGTAAAATGACTTAATCTAACATAGATAAAGCTAACTTGGCATATGTAAGTTAATAAATATTCTACAGTCTGCAAAATAAAAAAAAGACCACCCTGAATAACTTTTTATCGAATAATAGGAAATCTTCCCATGCAAGATTAACCTCAATAATGATGATTCGAGGATATTACCTCAAATAGTCTAATTAAATAATGCAGATGGTATTTTAAGTTACAAAATCAGACACAAAAAAGTACTTTCTATGAATAAACATGAATTTTTTTTAACGGATTCGGATTTCTGACACACAAAATATAAAGGGAAGCAGCAGTCTGAAAAATATGATAAAAATAGTTTCCTCAGGAGACTGGTCCAAAGTTTGGACCCCTTATTGTTAATTTTACTTTTTGTGCATCTCGCCGCATATCGAGAATTTTTTTAAAACTATTTGAAAATTTGTTGCACACAATTATAATATTCATCTATTCAAAGATAATTCCATGTAAGATATAACTTTATTGTAAATAATTTTTAGTTTTTATTACTTTATTTAATAACAGTAAGACATTTTCAATTGCAAAGTAGAAAATTTTTGCATTATTTTAAAGAATGCAATTTTAAATTTCAAAATACAAAATTTAAGCTAAATCAGCCGAAAAGTTCCTAAGATGTCAAATTTTGAAAAATTCGTATTTTCGCAAATTGTATGCAGAAAAGTTCGAACAGTTAAGCAATTTTATAAAAATTTTTATGTGATAATTCTTGAAAAAATGAAATCAATTTTAATACAGCGAAATAAAAAAATAAATAAAAATAAAAATAATAACCAAATAAAAAATATTTATTTGTTTAATTGTTTTATTAATTTCCAGTAAAAAAAAAGTTTTCAATACCAATTTGCTCTATTTAAATATCCTCTAAGTAATTTCTTTGTTTCAGAGTGTACATTTTTTGAAGAGTTGAAGGAATAATTGTTAATTTCGGAGGGGATAATTCTCGCTTGCTGCTCTTACATCAATTATTTTTTCTGGTTAGACTACAAAAGGGAAAAATTGTGTCCTTTTCTTTCATCAAGTATGATAGAATAATCTTTTCCTTTACTTCGCACTTCAATTTATTTTATTATTATTTTTTTTTTTTGCTTTATCTCAGCAATTTAGCCATTTCTCTCATCTCTTGGTCAGACCAGCTAACTTTTCCAACATTCTTCCGAATCATTTAACTCGTTCACGCCGACGTGACCCACTAGTGGCCCCCGCTAGATTGTCTCATCGGGCGGAGCACCGGAGTAAAAACTGGTAACAAATAAATTTCATTTTTTATTTTTTTCCTGGAATAATAAAAATCCATAACTACCAATTGTTTTTAACGGATGCAATTTTTATATTGAATTGCTTCTTCGCCCTTTTAAATTTCCTTACAGTGAATTGTTATTGTTGAGAATAGATTAACTCCTCCCGAATATTACCTAATATTGAAATAGTTCTTCCACCAGTATTTTCTCTTTTCCGTCCTCCTTTCAGGCCTGAACACCCGGCGGGAACATGTTAAAGAGGTATCGGAATATCTATTTTAACATTTGATGTAAAACTATGTTATCCCCCACAGAATATAAATAATTAAAAAATATGCATAAAATGTCGGAAAAGTGTTGTCTTTGACAAAATTTTTAAAATTTAGCAGACTTAATTCTTTTCACTACTTTAATGCGGAGAAGTAGAGTTTCACTGTTGACAGCTCTCTCCTTCCCCGATCTGAAATTAAAAATAATCTGCAGATTATTTTTGTGGCAATTTGCCGCGCTTCTTGCCGAGCTGATAGGTTTCAAGTGGTTCCAACAACTTCCCAGTGGATTTTGTCACTCACAAATAAAAATGTTTGTTATTAAATACCGTTTATTAGGCTCACAGTTGATGCCGTACTGGAAGTTTTCAGCTACCAAGAGTATAAATAGTTCCAAGAGTTCCCAGTGGACCTTATCTCTCACAACAAGTAAACATTTTTGTAAAAAAATATAGTTTGGTATATTTATATTTAGCATATTGCGTTTATCTTTAATTAATTTTATTTTAACTTATTCAGGCTACATAAAAAATAAAAAATTTAAATTTCGTGGATATCCCAATTCAATCAACTAAAAGTGGAGACGAAAAGAATTCAAAATGTCCATGAAGTAATATGCTGGTCCAAGATAAAACTAATGTTACTGTTTTAATTCTTTAGACCGAGTTTCCTTATTTTAAATTTTTTTAAAAGTACATTACAGAGCTTATTCATAAAAACCTATGTAAATAATCAATTATTTTTCTCAATTTCTTCAGATTTTTCCCACGGGTTTTTCGAATTAGTACCTTCTGCATAAAGAAATAAAAAGTTAAAATTGATCAGACGTACAAATATTTTCTTATAAACGAAATATTATTGAAAAACTGCTACATGGGAACTATATATATTTTTTTAAATTTGTAGATATTCGTTTCCCTGCATTGTTACAAAATCCTCTCTTTTGGTATCGTAATTTAACTAATATTCTAATGTAATTAAGTTTATTTAATTATTTCTGTAATTTGACTGATTCCATTGCATTTTATACTAGCTATAGATGTTTGCAAGATTCATTACGTTTCCAGTCTCACCCTGTTTTCGAGTAACACTTCATTGGGGGGGGGGGAGAAAGATACTCATCCCTTTAATACGAGTATTTCCTCTCCGCTTTCTTGACTGTGAGAAAAGTCCTAACTAAAGGTTTTCAAATAAATTTTGGCTAGATGACTTTAAAAATGACTAACAAGTCGTACATTTCTCCTTTAATGTTTGAGAATTATTATAATCTGAATGGGACCTAACTCCTAATCGAAGCTGATTGCTTATTACTTTTAAGAGATGATTAAGAGATGAAGGATACCCAAAATGACTTTCTGCAGTGATGGGAGAGAAATGAGCATGAAAAAAATTATTAGAATCACACTGTCAGAAATGGATACTCAAATTTCATGGAACGTTTTTTGGTTCGGATGAAATAGTTTCCTGGTACGAGCGAACATTTCGTCAAAGTGACGAAATAACTATAGTCACTTTTTCGAGGGAGCGAATTTCGTCAGTTGTAAAGAAATATTTCATCCTTTTTTTTTTTTTTTTCCAGACGAAAAGAGAATAGTAGTGCTCTATGTATCTAACCTTTATTTTACAATCACTTAACAACCGCAATGTCATCTAAACAATACAAGAAGGACAGATACAATAGAGAGATAAATTACTCCTATGCCCGAACCGGGACTCAACCTACCCCAAGATCTTCCTAAAATGACTCAACTCCTTGACCTCTCTATAGAGGCTTGGCTCATTTCGTAATTTTTAATTTTATTTTTGATCGTTTAGTCTTGATTCTAGCTTTGTCATTCTAGTTTATAATTTCCCTTAATACACTGCGATGAAGTTCCGAAACGAGGAAACATTTTCGTCATTTATTTGAGAGTTCGCGCTTCGTCACAAATCACGTGATTTCGTGATGATATGATTCTCAAAATTAACGAAATTCAGCTCAAGGATTTTTGAATTATCAAAAATAAGAGTTTAGTTTCTGAGAGCGCATTATGGTGGCTGTATAACGTTTGTTACCTTGAATTTTTTTTTTTTAAATATCCACTTCTTTTTTATTCTCTCATAGTACAGTTTAGTTCTGTAAGTTAGTATAAAATTTACTAGTTATTTTTTACTTCTGACATTTTTAAATTCACTACTTTATATTAGTTCTTTTTTTATATTGAAATCTTACATTTAGTCCCTAATTTTACTCACTAATGTATACAATCTGCGTAACTTTTTAAAATGGTTTAATACTCAATTTTATGTTTAGAAATAAAACGCTTTCTCCTATTTTGAAATACTATATTTCTCTCTATATATTCTAATATATTAAAAGAAAATCCTAACTTTATCCGCTTTTTAAAGCCGTTTTATGACTTTTTTGTCAAAAAAAATCTCTTGAAATATTTTTCTCGTGCGAGAAATTCTAAATTTCATTCGAACTTTCAGAAAGAATTTTACTTGTTTGACACTTCTACTAGGGGTGGCATGAGTAAAGCTGCAGAAGATAAGAGATCTGAAGTCTGCATTGAGATGGAACATTCTGCTTTAAACTCAGTGCCACAACTTTTGTGTCGACAGTTTCCTATGGAGATGAATATGCAAATAAATCGTTGCTAGGCAACCAGTTTCTCAGATGAGAAGTTGAGTGCGCAGAACCGGTCAAAAATGGCTCTTTTCATGCAAATGAAATACAAAGATTTCTTCTTTTTTAAAACCATTAGTGAACATTCGAAATTCCCATTAAATAACACCACCAGCATGGTCTTAAATGCTTTTACAAAATGCATCCACTAGGAAAAGTTTACTTACATACATTTTCTGGTTTAGAAGAATAGTATTTTTTGAGCCAATCTAAAATCGAAAATGACTTTCATCACGCCATCAGCGGTCAATTTATTTTTAGTGAAAGCAGACGATTCTCAGTAACTGTTCGATTAGATTGATTTGCTCTACTTTCAGGAGAAAATAAAATTTGTGGAATAAAATAAGGTTCATTTCCTTATCCTTTTTACTGGTTTGAAGTACTTTAATATATATATATATATATATATATATATATATATATATATATATATATATATATATATATATATATATATATATATATTTATTTATATTATTAGGAACGGGATTGTGTTCGAGGCACAAAGTTTCTGAAATTCAAGATACATTTTATAACTATATCCGGTAATTGCGTCTTATTGGTTTGAAAGAAAAACCAGTCAATTAAATTATCTCGGTTGAATAACTGCTGGGCTCAAGTGCCAAGGATTCACTTGTTCCGGACATACCTCAATTAGAGCAGCTGCTTTAGTCAGTCTGATGGCACTCTTAATCAGTTGCCTGCAGGGTGAAAAAAAAGCTTGCCTTGTTCAAGTCCAATCAGCGGTCCACCTTCAGCCCAAGTGACCACAAAAAAGCCAGAAGTCATGATCAAAGGTTCGTTCTTTGAACCAATATAATCCAATACATTTTCCGTCCAGATAAAGTTTTATTTGCTTTTATCTTTCATTGACCAGTGATCTGTGAGAGTCTTTCTTTGTTCTTGGTGTCGCATAGATTTCTTTTTTTTTTTTTCTCCTAGAAGTCAGTTCTCTTCCAAATAACCTTCAATGCATTTCGATATTTTCTTCACAAGACGAAATAGTCTTCTCTTGGCTGTTTTTATTGGCTATCTTTGCTTACTTTGGCGACACTTGTTTGTATTCATTATTTCAGAGTCAAACTAAATCTATTTTTGAGACTGGAGCATTGCTTGGCTAGAATCCACAGGGGAATGGTCATGTTATCGAAACAGTTTATTACTAATATGTAACATTCGTGAAACAGATGATTAGACGATATTGTTAATTTTTTTTACCTGATTAGTTTCCTTTAATATTTTTTACTTTTAATGCATGTAGAGATATTTTTTATGCTTACTTTCTCCTGTACGAGAATTATTTAAATTATTTAGAATCTTAAAAATTGCCTGGAATATTATTTTCCGAAAGGAAAAATGTGTGATAGCATCAGAAAAATACAATGCTAGAAATTTCATTCTAAAACAACCAGTAGCAGTCTGTCCATTAAATTAACCGTAAAGTTTACGATAAAGACAATTTTTTATCTTTACGGTTTTGAAACCGTTTACAACTTGTATGGTTAAAAAACCATGAATACAAAACTGTACAATGTTTTTACCTTTACAAACAGCATGGTTTCAAAACCGTAAAAAAATAATTGGTCATTGGAGCTAAGCTTTTCATTAGGAAATGGGCATTGGAGTTAGGTGTTGGTTGAGTTGTGTTTTATCATATAAACCGTGGGATGCTTTTTAATTAGTTTAAGTGGTTTTTTCACCTACGGTAAGAAATGGAAAATATCAGACTTTTTTTGTGTTCATCAGCCATATGGTGCTGCCATCTATGAAAGAATCAGAGTATTGAATTTTTACAGTTTGGACTGACAAATTGAGGAATTCATGGTACTAGAAACTCTTCATGCGAACGAAATGGAGGAAATATTGTGGTATCAACGTTGGGATTCGTACCTTCTTTCTGTAGGTCATAAGATTAACAGATTAGCCATCTCACCCTTTATAAAATTCTGGTTGTTTAACAGTATTAGGAGAAAGTAGTAAATAAATGTTTTTTTCTCACAGTTAACACAGCTCGAAAACCATCTTATTTATAGTTGTTTAACAGTTTTGTTGTAATATGGTCAAATTACAATTAAATAATCTTTTAACCATTTTTGCCATCTGTTAACTGTTAATTATATGTTAACCAACAGTGCAGCATCAATAGTGGCAATTCTCTTCAGATAATTAAGTGGTGGTAGGTACGAGGTACTGCAGACTGCGCTTTTCTGAATAAATATTTTATATGAGAGAATTTAAAATAAATTTAAATCGAACTAAGAATGATACGCTCAATGTAGGACAAAGAGGAGTAGTACAATTTTCAGTGGCTGAAAGTATTTTATCATTCCTTTACTCTTGTCAGAATAAGTGCTATACAGATGTCATGGGTGATAACTCTTCGACTTTTTCTAAACATTTTATCAGCAGCAACACTAATTTATAAGAGATCGTAGCTTCATGTAAAACCTAGGAATTTATGTTCTGAATGCATTATTTTTAGTATGACTTTACATTCACTTTAAACTCTCTCACTTGAAATGCCTAATAAGTTATAAGTAGAGCCCGGATTTTGATGACCTAAAAAATCCCAATTAATGCCCTTAAAAAGTGCAAAAAATGCCCTTTAAAAGTGCAAAAAATGCCCTTAAAATGCGAAAATCGCGCTAAAAACGCCTTATGACATGACTTAAATATAGTAAAAATATTGAACTAAAACAATTATTTACTTTTTTAAATTATTATTAGTCATTTCAAAAAATATAAAGCAATACAATACTTGTTCTACGTTCATTAAAGTTTGAAAAATATGTTTTATATACTAAAATAACAAAAAAAAAAAGGAAAATATATTGATTCCAAAACATTTTCATTTTGTATAGAAACTTTAATGAATATAACAACTTCCATCTCATAATATTACTAAATATCAGAATTACATTGGATTATTATTTTTTTTTTAATATTTTGAAATATAAACAAGCTTTCTTGTCTGAAAGTTAATTTTTATACCTGAAGAAGCTTCTTTCAACGTCTACTGATGTTATTAGTGTGTACTTGAAAAAGACGGTCTCACTTACTGACAATTCTTCTTCAATTTGAAAAGATGTTGCTTCACCTGTTAATATCCTAGAGATTTTCTTCATTGTTTGGAAGCCAGTGTAATAATGAAAAATGATAAAAAATAATAAAAATTGGAAAAAATTAACAAAAATTTAAAAAATGCTTTAAAATGCAAAATATGCCCCAAAATTTAAAGAAAAATGCCCTATAAATCTAAAAAAATGCTCTATAGGATAAAAAATATCCAAAAATGCAAAAAAATGCAAATGTCATCAAAATCCGGGCCTTAGTTATAAGCAATTAATGATAGTTTTCTTTTGTATTAATTTATATCCCTGATAGACCGCTCTGTCATCTCTGATGTATTTCTAATTCCGTCACGTGTACTTTTAATTTGGTGAAAATACAATATAACATCACCAATTTTTATTTCTTTGAAATTGTTATTCCCGCCCTCCTTCCTAAAAAAACTTTTGAATATATATTTTTTTAAACTATTGTTTTCGGCTTCAAACTTAAAATTTGGAACACCTTGTTAAATTTGATTAAATCTAGGCCATTAAGTGTCAGTATCGTCTGCTTGATTTACTAACGAATCATCTCTAGCTATAATTTTAGCAGTTTTGTTTAAAAAGGGGACGTATTTTTATCCAAAGGCAACAAGTAATATATAAAGGAATACAATATCAAGCAAAAATGGAATTCTGCTCTCTGTAGATTTAGTTATGAATATAAATATTTCTTTTTCAAAAATGCCTTCTAGGATTATTATATGAATGGATTGATACCTCAGTTATTAATGATTTAATTCCATTTTACAACTTAAGATCAATTTACATTTATACTTATCATAGAAAGTACCCTTTTTCATGCATCCTAAATGTCTATATGAATTTTATGTATTTTAATTAATTCAAATTAACTGATCTTGCTTACACAAAATAAGACGGAAAATTTCAAAGTAGAAGAGAAATTGGTATATTTTTTTTAAAAAAAATCACTAAATTAAGAATCACTAAATATATTTATACTTTTCCGATAAAAATTATAATATTTTGACTGATTCCCATAGATATGAGTTTAATATAATAACATCGTTTAAAAACTAAAAATTAGCTTAAATGGGTTTTGTTAAATTTTCTCCACTTTTTAAAATAAATAAATCCCACAAAATCAAAAAAGTCTGACTATCGAATTATTAAGTCAGAATTTTTTTAAAAACTTAAGAACCCTTAAGTTAAAATGTTAAGTGATTCACGAAGTTCAGAAACACTCCTAACAATAATACATCTTTTGCGACAGAATGAATACAAAAATATTTTAAAAATATATTCTACTTGAATGGCAACAGCTGTCCATGCGCCCCCTTAAATATCTCAGTCGCATCGTAACTAGTGTTGTTTTTTTCTTAGAATGCCTGACGACTTCCATCCTAAGGATTCAACGATCCAAGGATCCAGCCTTCAGATAATTCCCATTTAATCATTAATTTTCGAGTTATTGTTTTCTTCTTTACCGTTTTAACACCCTCGAGTTAATTGCTACGTTAATTCTTGATAAATGTGAAGCAAACTAGACTGTCACCTCTCGGCTGATTTTGTGAGGGAAGTTCTGAAGTGGAAAACAACCCTCAGGGGAAGAAGTTTAAGCATGGCAGATTTTCCTAATTAGTCCATTATCTGCACTAGATGTTTTTTCTCGCATTTAAATGAAGGTGATGGCGCTATTGAGGTATAAAATAAAAGTTTTTCATTGCATATATTTGGTTTTATGGCTGAAATTTTTAATTGCTTGACTCCCGGGTATCTTCTTAGATTTGAAGCAATGGGTTTCTTTATATGCCTGCAGGCATTCAAAGTTTTTGTCAAATAAAAATATTTTTCTTTTGTTTTGAAAGTTTAAAATAGGGAATAAAATAAAAAAAAAAATTTCTGTTTGAGTATTTTTCTTTTCATCTCAGATATATTAATTAGTAAAAAACGAATGAAAAGGCTTGGTATCATATGCAAGAGATGTTTACTCCTTTTTATGTTAATATTTTGTTTTTCAATTTGATAGTTTTGGATTGCTTTACCATTCCTAACTTTTACAGATCGAGTTGAATAAATTCTAAAAAAAGGAGAAAATATATTCATTTTAAAGATTTAATGTTTATTTTATTTTTTTAAATCTTATTCCCTATTTATTTAAGAATAAAAGAGTTGAATCTAAAAAAAAGGTCTTATGAGATTAAATTTTAAATAGATGTTTTTATACATTTTCCCATTTGTTATGTAAGGGCATACATAACAAAAAGCAGCGATTTTACTTGATTAAAAGTTTCCTTCGCTTCAAAAATATATTAATAAAAAATAACAGTCGATATGTTTCATGCGTGAATGATCATTTACAAAGGGCTAGTTTTGAAAATGGGCGCTTGTTTTTGAGCACTTGAAACGCGTCGACTGTCATTTCCTATCAACATATTTTTGAAACGAATGAAGTTTTTAACCTAGTAATATGTTACTGCCTCAGTTTCTTGAGATTGTTAATTTAATAACGATATTGCCTTTTCCTTACAAGGGAACTTGACTAAACGGCGTCAACAAATGTGGGCTGTACAAAATGTCAACAAATGTGGGTATATACTTCATGTAATGCATTAATTGTGTCTCACTGTTAACAATTTTCTGTATGTTTATAATTTTTTTTTCTTCCTTTTTTATGATTATTTTCTTATGATTATTTTATATATTTATTTATTTATTTACTCATTTATTCAACCTTCGCAAATATTGTTTTTGTGTTCTCTAGAAATGATTTTCAAATTTTCAATTAATTTATTGTTCAAAATTTTGTAAAATTTTCTAACTATTTATGTTTTGAGGTTCCTCTTGTTTGAGGATTTTTCTTTACGGCTGCCTCGCCGTAACTCTTCTTTTTTAAATTGTATCTGTTTTCATGGGCTTTGGACAAATTCTGGTACTTCATCATCAAAATATGTTTGTTACCTTTTTTTTTTTTGATGCCTCGTCTTTTATGTTTGAACACTCAAACTCCTATTTTCTGAATAACAATCATTGTTAATTTTAAGATTTCACTAAATTCTTTAAGGCCTTCTGGTGTTGCCATGAATCGCCACCAAGCCTACCTTTTTGAATCCTCTTTTTTTTTACTGAGAGGTTACGTGCGTGCTCTTAGAGTCTACAGTATTCTCCAGATGCCCCCTGACGGGAGCGGGACGGGGTTAAGCTTTGATTTAATAACGATTTTGCTATTATTTCTTCTATTTTTGGGACTTATTTAATTTTGAAATTCAAAATATACATAAAAGTACAAAAATATTAATTGAACAACCATCAGGAAAGTAAATGCTTTTGGAGCCTTCTAAAAAGGTGTAGTATAATAAGCTTTTAGAGTAATATTTCTTTGGTTTTAATATAATATTTTTATGTTACTCTTTTAGTATTCTCCTCTTTCCTGTTATCATACCCCTATAAATTTTCTTTTCGTGAAACACATCAAAATAGAAATTAATTTCAAATATAAACTGTTCTTCAATTATATATTAACTCTTTTTCGCATTGAATATAATTTAATGTTTTTAATTTATACGTTAATCAATACTTTCAGAAACTTATTGTTCCGCATCAAAAAATTTTATCAATACATTTCTAAAAATAATAATTAATCTCGTTATTTCCTTTCACGTTTTAGAATCTAAGCTTATTTCAAAATAAATTACATCGAAGGCAAACTTTTTTCTAAAGCGGATAAAAAGAAGACTTTAGAATAATTTATTTTTATCTTTCGTGAAGTGACATTTAATCCACCTGATTACTAAAAGAAAAACTCTTAGGAGTACGTTAAACATTTCCTAGTTTCAGTTCGTTTTCTTAGATAAATTTATACTTCAGACTATTCTTAAGAAGTCTGAATTGGGAGAAAATTTAATAAAAAATATTACGCTTGAACGAGCGGAGCTGATTTTAGAACTGGTGCTTGGCGCCATACGAAGAAGAGCTCAATAACAATTCGTTTACTTTGGTGATTTATACGTTAGACTAAGCGTTTAAAAAGTTCCTTTCAAGGTACAAAGAACTTAAGGCTTTACTACAATTTTATATAAGTTTTCTTCAAACTTTATGTTGTTTATCTACGGGGCTTATTGGATTCTGTGGAAGGTTTCTGACTAATAAGCACTTCACATTTTATTTTTTTATTTTTAAATTCGTATACAGTTGCTTATGTTTTGTTAAATGTCTAAATTGAGTAATGCTAAAAAAATTTCATGGTAAATATGGAATTCAAGCATAAGAGTACAAATAATAGGTTACTTAGATGGTGACCGGATCATCTGCAACCTCGTTGCCAGATCAACTGTAGTATGAAACCTCAAATACTTTGGATGGGACAAAAACATTTTTTTTTTTTTTTTGTGGAACTCAGCAGATGAATTAGAATTTCCTCAGAGTAGAGTTAAACGTTACAGAATTCAATTCAGATTATGTTTTGGAATCTTTGAATTTGTAGCTTTATGGTAAGCTTTGAAAGTTTTCATTGTGTTATATTTTTTTGAAATTCTCATGAATAAATTATCTTAACTTTTCTTATTTTTAATTCTTCTTTGAACTTAATTTAAAATATTGTTTCTAAAAATTATCTTAATATGTAAATAAAATATGATGAAAGAGATGCAAATTTAATTACATATATAACACATTAATTAAAAATAATTTTTGATAGAGGTAGTTTGTAAGGTAGTTTGTTACAGAGTTATTCATATCTGTCTCATTTTTTATTATGCATCAATATTTCACGTACAACAAATGTCTAGTGCATGAGTGAACCCCTGATTTTTGTAACGATGTTAGGTTTGAAAAATCTGTATACAGTGTAGTAAAGGTATACAGTGGGATGTACAGTAGTTCAGATGTGTATAGAAAATGCCTTTTTATTCCAGCTATCTTGGGGTAGGGAGTTAACAAAAATTCTGCATAAAATTTTGATTTTCTGCCAATTCTTAAAATATTTTCTAGAAAGTCAACAGATGGCATTCTTGCAAAACTTGATCCATTTTTACCGTAAAATATTTTACCGTAATTTTTTTACAGTAATATTCATTTAATTAGAGAGATTTAGTGACTTTACGGTAATTATTATTGTAAAAAATACAGTATATCAGATTATTTGTTTCGTAACATGTTTCGGTAAAAAGTACCGGCACCAGTGTATAAATCAATGGTAACAGTGTGTAAGACAATGGTAGATTTATTAATGGGTTCAATATTATCGAAGATTTCAATATATTTGTTAAGGTTTTGGACTTCTTATACTCAATATAGAGAAAAAAATCTGGCAATATTATTACCCCACTGTAAGGTAATGCCTGTCTTGGTTGAAAAAAACCCGATTTATTCTAGATAATAAAATCAAAGTATACGGTATTTAAACCATCCATTAAGAAATCTTTGCGTTCATATAGCAACGGTTTACCGAAAATTCAGGTTTTCAAAATAGTTCTTAATACCACACATTTAGTAAAAAATACGAAACTAAAAGTAAATTTTGACAAATAAATGATTTTCATTCCATCCTTTAACTAAAGTTTATCACACATCATAAAACAATGTTTTATCGTTAGTTTTACAAGAATCATAACCAAAGCTCTTCGGTAAAAATTACCGAGTTTTTTGGAGTACCCATAGAGACAGAAACACTGAATATTTTACAATATTCAGGTAATGAGCATAACATATCACTTAAAAGTTGTTATTCTTAAACGTTGTATGAACATTTATACCAAATGTTATGTTTTGTTAAGTGTCAAAATGGTATGCAAATCAATAACTTTAAAACATTAATAATATTAAATAAAGCAACAGTATAAATAAAATGTATATGTTTTTTAATATGTTTGCTAATCGTTACTTTTAGAGAAAATGTTTATCGATTGATTGGATTCTGGTGAAACATTTTCGCAAATGAACACATATTAATTTTATTTTTTTTGTAAATGATAAGTTTAGTTTTTTTTAAATATACAATCGAATAATAGATTATAATTACAATATATTAGGTGAATTCCTTGCAAGAGTATAAAACTAGTTATAAGTTCTATTGTGGTTGTCAAACTTTATTTCGAGAAGAAATTATTTAGGGACAAAGAGACAATTCTGACCAACGAACACAACATTTCTTTTCTTTCTTTCTCTCTTTGTTTTATAAAAAAAGGAATACAGATGCCAAGATTTAGTTTGCTAAGCATCAAAATGAAAATAAAATTCTAAAGTGGGATATATTAGATTTATTTCATTTATGTATAAAGCAATCATCATTTTGTTAACATATTTTCATCGCAGTATCACAGTTTCATCACAGTGATATTATCGTTATTTTCTTAAAAGGGGAAAAAAATGGTTGAATTTGACATTTTAATTTTATTTTTAAAAACGCGTTTTTTTCACTCGAAATTTTTTTTTCGCATTCTCAGAATTATATTTTCTTGTATCAAACTGAGAAATATTGACAAAGTTTTCAAGTTAATATATTTATGAGAGCTATTATAACATATTGTATTAGTAAGTAACATAAAAAATGTTTTTCATTTTTTAGAAACAGATTTTAATTTGCAAAATTGCAGTAAGATTTCTGTTTGCACCATAAAAACATTAACTGAAATGAAATAATCTTGGAAATAAAGTATATTATTTGGTTTGATGGCTTATTTTTCAATAAGTGTTAGATAGAGTGTAATACATTTAATCTTTGCTATCAAGTAAGTAGATAGAGCAACAATTAGTTTTATGCCTCATCATTTCTATTAAATTTGGTAGAAAATATGATACGTTTGTTATATTTTAGAAAA
This sequence comes from Parasteatoda lunata, assembly GCA_949128135.1. Classification (NCBI taxonomy): domain Eukaryota; kingdom Metazoa; phylum Arthropoda; class Arachnida; order Araneae; family Theridiidae; genus Parasteatoda; species Parasteatoda lunata. Next base: position 8,798,330 of record OX421973.1, on the reverse strand, counting down.
ACTGTTTAAGTATCAAAAACGTGAATGAAAGGCTTTGCTAAATGTTGTAAAAATGTGGACACTCATGTGTCTAAGACTGTTCAGTTTGTTAAGTTTGGAAACGTTTTTCTACGTTGAAAAATTTTAACTTTTTTTTTATCTGCGTTTTTGTAAATACTCGTGACGTGACAGCAGTTATAAATAGACGATAAATACGTAATTTTTGGAAAGTGTAGAAAGAGCACTGAAGAAGTGAAGTGTTTTCTAGTCAATAGCAAAATTTAGATATAACGCAAAATAATTCATATTCTTGAATGTATATTTCAAGCTGCTATATATATTACGTTGCTTATACGTCATTCATGACTCATCTCATATGTTTATACATCAGAAATGTCACATATGACGTTTAAAGTTTATTTTCTTCGTTCCTTAAATTGTATTAAATTACATAATGGAAAGGTAGTAACAAGAATGAATAACTGTTGAGCCCCACTATAATGAACATTGGATAGAATGTACACTAGGGTGTTGTGAACTTTTTAGTGGTCCCTTCTGAACTCCCATTCAACTAAAGTTATTTAATATGTTTATAGTGGACAGCTGTAAAATTGTTAGTTTATTTATAGTTTTATAAATTTATAGGGTCCAATTTCATTTCCTCAACATTCAATGACAGCGTTTCTTAACACTATGTCAAATCACAATAAATTTCAGCATTTTTTTTTTAATGGAAGTGAAATAGGCATTAAAGGTGATGATTGTTTTTCTATGAGGAACAAAAAAACTGGATTATTAAAAAATTCTCGATACGAAAATTGGTAAATTCTACTGAAAATCGAACTGTAGTCAATCAAAGAGTACTGGTATCTTCCATGGATTATAAAAATTAATTAGACTTCCTTCTTTTTAATATTTGATTTATTATATATTTAATCAGTTTTTCATAAATAAACAAATTATGTACTATCGTAATAACTATTTACAACAATACAATTGTCAGATACTAAAAAATAATTGTTTAAAGAAGTTGGTTACCGTGAATCATATAGTGGGCTTATTGTTGGGTCAGCAGACGGTATTCTATAATTGGAGTCGACTCTACTTACACAGTCAAAACTGCTTACACTGGAACTTTGTTTTAAAATATTAATTTCATTGCGGTTTGAGCCACAAAAATGACTTCAATAACATTATAAATTTACGTACGTATGTATATCACGCATTTTACGTTGTATATAAAATAAATTAAAAAGTTTCAAAACGCCTTTGCCAAAAATATATTTTTTTGCTGCCCATTGTTCGATTTCTTGCACTATTTACCATAATCTTTTATTTGTGTTTCTGAAACATCAAGAAACATTCTATACAAATTTACATAATTGTAGCAAAATCATACTTTTCCGCGTTTTTCTCCCTTTTTTCATAAAAATATATGTTCTTTATACAATAAATATTATCTATGACTATATTCAAATATTAAATGTTTTAATTCTGTTTAAAAGATAACAAAGATGTTATTTCTTTATCCTTAAAGAATATTTTTATGAAGATCCTAATTCTAAACTACCTTTTTCCCTTTATCTCCTAATTTATGTTTTTTCGAAGGTGTTAAAAATTAAGAATTTATGTTATATTTTGCTTAAGAAAATATTTATGATAAGAAAGCCTATTGTAAACTAAGCAATTTCCTTTAAATAACCTGAAGGTAAGAATACATAAAAGTACAAAGAATTTTATCGCATTCCCTTTAAAAAAAAAACGTAGCTTTCACTTAACTTCTTGGTATGCCTTAATAATGAAAGAAATAAAAGTTTATGAAAGCTCCAGAACAATAAAAAGAGTTGCATTTTTAAAGCCTCCAATAAATGCTATTATGGAGTTAACTTTTCTTTAATAATGTTTTACTTAATAATTTTGCTATGTAACCCAACAAGTTTTACTTATCTTTATTTTATCTGAATAAAAAGCTAAGTTTTAATAAATCCAATGTTTTCAATTCTGGGTGGGATTTACTATTGCTGAAAAAATTTGCAATAATCTCTTGATTTTATCTGAATAAATTACTACGTGTTTATAAATCCAATGATTTTAATTCTGGGCTTAATTTATCTTTGTAACTTTGAAAAGCTTTTGCTACTTTTTGTATAATTAGTTTATATTTACTTTTCAATTTACTTATCTACAATTACTTAATTACAAATTACTTATCAATTTATACAACTAATAGATAAAATTTAATGCCACTATCATTTCAATTCGACTATTATTTATTTATTAAAATCATTTTACTTTTTATTTAATCCAAATTGGGATTCAATTTCTATTAAAATTCCAGCAGCAGCTCCTATTGGTTTAAAAAAAAAACTGCTGAAAATAAAGCAGTAGTTCATAATTGGACTTTGCATTATGGGCTCTGGTGGCCCAATGGTTAGAGAATCAGACTCGGGTCTGAAAGGGTTTGGGGTTCAATCCTTGACTCCGCTGAGAACCCTCGGATAAACATACGATATACGTGCTCATAGAAATCTGTGGAATTGAAAGTCCTGTGATAGCCCACTGAGCAGATTTTCTGAGCAGTATTTTTTACAGATTAGGAGAAAATTTCCATCACCTTCAGATCCATGTCTAAATTGGAAAGTGGTCTCGCGAATGAGTGATGCTGCCATCTATGCGTGGGGTTATGAGCTAACACGTTTTTCTCCCTTGCGGTGATCTTTTGTCTAACGAAAAGCGCACCTTCCTGATTCAATTCGCAAAAGCAAGTGGCTGGTGAGCTTGGCTTGTCCAAATGTCATTAGAAACAGCATTGCATTCTGAACTACATAAATTTGTATGTCCTTAAATTCAGTTATTGTATTTAAATGTCTGAATGATATATGAGCTTAATTTTTAAATTTAGTAATTTATTTTAAAATATTATGACTAACACCTCAGTTTGAATTTTAAATATAACTGCGGTTAAATAAACGTTGATTAGTCCGTCTAATAAATAAATTGGTTTCTTACAAATTATAAGAGTTTCAAATGGTCTCAAAGATTATTTTTTGTTATCTAAAATGACCAAATTTTTGCTTTTTGTGTTTAATATTAAAATATTTTAAAGGCGTTTATAAATAGTTACTTTGAATAAATAAAAACAGTTCAAACAACATTATGAAATAATTATGAAATAAGATATATGAAACAATATATAAAGTGAGAAAAATCAGGATAAAATTCTCAAATTTTCTAACATTTAATGAAATTTATATTTTAAAAAAAAATTTATAAGCAGTTAGTAACATTTAAAAATAATTTTTTGGAAGTAATTGCTTTAAAATTTTTATACCACTGTCTAGTTCGATGCTATAAGTTTTTTAGCAGTTTCTTCCATTAAAAAAAAAAAAAAAAAGAAAATTAAAACTCTTATAAGTTTTAAATTGTTAAAACAATCACGATTATAAAAGGAGAAAAACAAATAAAAATTAAATTGATTGATGAGAGTATTTAAGAGTATATTTCCCACGGAGAAAGAAATCAAATGAAGCTATCGTTCTGTATGGTTATGACATTTCTGTTAAAAGAAATTACACAGTTCTGGCTAATAAACTGAAATATACAGCATTTAAAGTATTCATTCGGTAATTTTCCATTCATAAGGTAATGATTTACCGAAAATCTGGTTTTCAAAATTTTAGTTCTTATTACCACACATTTAGTAACAAATACAAAACTGGAAATTTAATTTGTCAGAAGAAATTGTTTTTAAGCCATGCTCTAAGGTATCATAATAAAATTACCAAATATTACTAAATTTACTAAATTTTATCACACATTACAAAACCATATTTCAATATTAATTTTAACATAATTATTATCAGAGCTCCTCAGTAAAAATAATCAAAGTTTTTGGTGTTCCCATAGTGTTAGAAACACGGACGGTAAAGTTTACCATATTCTGGTGGTTTTGACAGCACTTTTGTTTCTTCTCAGAGCAGAATATGCCTTCTCTTTGCAAAACAACTAATGTAATTTCAATAAAGTTTTGTTTGAATCTAATGCTTTTTATTTCATTGAATAGAAATGACCGCAACAAGTTAAACAAAACTACAAAATAATTTACTGTTTTAAGAATAAAATGAAATTATTTTTAATGGTAAGTTAATTACTTAATTGTATCAACTACTTATAATTTCTTAATGCTCTTAGTTTTTAAAAATGTTTTCTAAAATGTTTTCTTTTTGTACAACTTATTAAACATTAACACAAATTTTATTATTTTATGAAATACATTATTTTAACATCTGGTATTATATATTTTTACTTTGAGAAAAAAAAAGTCTTTAATATTTTAAGAACGGAATTTTTTAACAATAAAAATAAAATGTAAGTTTTATATAAGAGAGGAAAAAGTCATTTGCTTCAAAAAGAGTTATAAAAAAGAAATGAGTTAAAACATTGCTTTCCGTGTCCATTATTAATTAAATTTTCAATCCTGTCCTATTTTAAGATGCTTTAAGGAAAATAAAGTAGTCTATACTTAAAAAAAAAAAATAAATAAATAAAGAAATGAATAAATACGTTACTCTTACTTAAAAAGGAATTTTTATACTTCTTTTAAGTTTTTTAAATGAATACTTTTTAAAATGTTACAAATAATTACTTTAGCTATAGTTTTTTTTTCAAAGCAATTTTTGACTAATTCCTTTTAAATAATTATAAAAAAAAACATAATCTAAAAAACATTTTTCTTTTTTATGACAATTTTCTCATACTATTTCAGTTTGGACTATGTTTACATTAGTTTATAGCTACAAATTGAAACAGGTAAACCCACACATTATTAAAAACTTAAGCTTGATAACGCAGAACTTAATATTACTCTCTAAAGTTACTTAAAATTTGAAGAAATTAAATAAAAGGTAGATACCATATTTTTATTTATAATGTATTAAATTTCCAATGTTTTACAAGAGTAATATCTTACAATTTTATTTGTATTAAAATTTTAAGCATAATTTAACATAAATTTTTCATAAAAGACTTAAAAACACATTTTTATTTAGACTAGTAAAATTTCCAAACATAGAATGCTACGTTTAAGTTATTTTAACTTGTAGTAGAGAGCACTTCCTTACTTGTAGTTTAAAGTTTTATAGAAATCTTTATAAATTACAATTTATTATGTATTACAATGAAAGACAAGTAAAATTTATAAACAAACTTATTTGTTTATCGAATACTTGCAGAACTGATCTACGCATTTCACTTTAAAAAATTCCAGTTCAAACTCCTACAAAAAGTATAGTCAATATAGACTTACATAGCTCCCAAAACATCATTCATGGTAAAAAAAAACTTTAATTTTTCTCAAATATAACTTTTTTTCTTAATATCTCAAAAATATTTAATACTAGCTGAATACTCGTTCTTCGTGCGGGAGAAAAAGAAATTGACCAATAATATCAAAGCTTCGAAATCGTTCACAAAACTGAAAGGCACGTACAGACACACTTTATTAAGTTAAGACAATACCCGTTGGTTTCGTCTAATCAGATTAAGCAAAACATGTTTCTAGTTATTCATCCTTTCAAAATAAAAGATTAATAATATTCAGTATCGTTTTACATACTTCTATTGCTTGAAGTCAACTTCTGATAGTCAAAAATTACCGCAATCAACAATTTTCTCTGGTAAAAAACCTTTACTTTTGCCCTCCTAGGTAGCATTATGTTATCATATAAAGCAAATCATATTTTAAGCTCATTCCGTCTTCAAAATCAAAATAATTATATTCAATATTATTTGGCATAATGTCATTATTCGAGGTCAGCTCATAATATCCAAATATTACCATAATCAACTATTTTCTTTTGTACAGAGAGAGAAAAAAAGTTACCACTCTGAAAAACTTTAATTCTAATTATTGGATTTTTAGTTACTAAGTGTCAATCTTAATGGTTTCTGGGGGTGACTTCAAATATACTAATTAATTTGTGCTAACTATTAATTAATTTGTAAAATCAGACACGAAAAAGCACTTTCTTTGAATAAACATACATATATTTTTTTTTACATATTTGGATTTCTGACACTCAAAATAGGGGAGGGGGATATAAAAAATTGTGAAAAAAATTGGATCAAAATATAGGGCGCTGGGAAGTTTTACATATTTGGTGTCGTCCCAAAAAGAGACAAAGAAGTTTCTAGGCAACAGATTAGTTTTTCAGCTGATTGCTGCCCATATCGCCATATCAACTCTTTTAGAAATAAAATTTGAATAGATTTATAAATTATTTTTAATTTTCCAAGATTTTAGTATTTGAACATATAAACTTTTTATAAGGCATTATTTGTAAGTTGTTTTTAACTTCCTTAACTGTCAAGATTTTATACTAAAACCAAATTTGCATTATTTTAATTATATACAGGGTTGTAGGGCAGAGCACGAAAACATTTACATTTATTTTATTTCTTCACGGCGATATGTTACGAGACATTTTAGGAAATATTAACACATGTATGTTTAAAATTATTGTATGATTCATTCTTAATCCCAATCCAGGAGGCACCCCGTCGGCCGAAGTAAATGGTGACTGATGACGTTAAATCTGTCGAGTAACAAAGTCCTCCAAGTTCCCATAACAAATTATATCTGTGGGGGTATTGATCCAGGAGTTCCCTTGTCTTCTGGATTGATTCAAACTTACAAGGCTACGGAGTTGAACATTAGTAGTCGTAAACCCAAAATTGGGTCGGCTGTTCAACGACGGATAAAATAAAATAAAAATAAAATTCTACCAAATTTGTGAGTTACGCGGCATTCTTTATATAAAGATAATTTGCAAATAGCATCCTGATGTTTTTATACATTCTTAAATGGATCATTAATATCACCATTCTACACATTCGTGGCAACTAATATACCTTTATTTTTTATTATTTGTTGTATATTCCAAAGCTGCTATTAGATTTGCCATAATCTAAGTAAGAAGTTCGACTATTTACTATAATTTTTCCCTGGCTAAATGGATAACTTCAATTTTATTCCATTAGTTCAAGTTGAGTTTCCATTAATTAAGTTTAAAGAAACACGTCACTTTAAATGTATAAGTGTCAATGCAAGGAACACCTTTAAAATACAAATTCGATGACGTCATTTTCATATGTTGCGAAATTTTTAACGCTGATTTTACTTGTGACAACGAAACGTAGGAAACCTAAGATTAATAACTCATAGGAACTCGAACTTATCTTTGATTGATTTGAGTTACAAGATAGCCGATCACTCATATTGTTAAATATAAATAAAATCCTATGGAAAATTCTTTCTTTGGAATGTAGAGCACGAACCGGTGATCGTAGGGAGTTTTAATGTTGACAATCAGGTCCGACATGTTTTAGAACGTACATACACCTAGTTTGGTACGGATCGGTAGAGAACTGCAGAGTTTATGTATAAACATCCTATAATTGGGAAACATCCTATAATACTTGTAGATAAACATCTTATTAGAGATATAATTGAGAAAATGTTATTCTGATGTGCACTGTCATGTATACTGAATATACACTGAGTGGTCAAATTGTTATGACCACCTGACAGTTTTATGCAAAATGAGTTATTGCGTCGCTGTGTTGCCGGTAGAAAGCGGGATAGTTACAAAAAGGGAATGTAAGGCAAGTGAACTATCAATTGCACTGTGAAACGCGCGGAGATATGAGCAAAAAACGTGATTAAACTGAGTTTGAACAAGGGATGATTGTAGGTGCTAGAAGCGTCGGAACCAGTAATAGCAAAACGGCTGCTCTTGTGAAGTGTTCGAAGGCAGCAGTTATAAATGTGTACAGAGAGTGGACTACCAAGCAGAAAACTGGGTCTCAACGTTTAGCTTGTGGTCGTCACAAACTACTGAATACTCGAGTTTAAAGGAGACTTTCCAGAGTTGTCCAGTTCAAAAGAAGAGCAACAGTACGTCAAGTAACAAAGGTGCAAGGTCTCTGAAAGAACAGTGAATGCACATTACACCGTATAGGCTATGGGAGCCAGTTCAAAAGCGTCTTCTGTCAGTCTTGAACAAGAGCAGACGTCTTCAGTTCGCAAATGAGCATAAGGCTTGGAAGTAGATGACTGCAAAGGATCATGTGGTCTGATAAATCACGTTTTCAATTGCACCATGCAGATGGCAGAGTTCGTTCATGGTGTAAGCATGGACCCCAACTGCATTTCCACAACACTTCAAGCTAAAGGGAATGTTATGGTCTGGGGGATGTTTTCTTGGCATCGTATGGTTCCTTTGATTCCTGTGGAATAACGTCTGAGGGCTCAAGGGTATTTAAGTGTTATCGCAGATCAAGTACATCTTGTTCTGCTAATGGTGTACTCTGCTGGGGATGGATACTTTTAGCAATACAATTCTCCTTATTCATACATTTCGCATCGTCGTCAGATGTTTCGAAGAACATGACGGTGCCTTTACTTTGCTTCATTGGCCCACACAATCTCCAGATCTCAATCCAACTGAAAATATGTGGGATGAGATATAACGGAGCATCAGACAGCTGGATCCAGTGCCATCCGATCTGGCGGAACTGAAGAGAGCAGTTCATCGGATATGGGGTCAAATTCCTCCTCCCACCTACCAACATTAATTAGAATCTATGCCATGAAGAATTCGAGCAGTATTACGGGCTAAATGTGATCCAATAGTGTAATGAGGGGGTGGTCACCAAAATTTGGTGTATTTCGAGATACAACCAGTTAAGCTGCGGTTCGTATAATGGTATCGGAAAAAAGTACCTAAAGAATTCGTCCACAAAAATGAAAAAATTGAAAAAGGAACATAGTTAAAATTTAAAATCTAGTGATCGAACTTTCACATTCTAAGAACCAATTTCAAATAAAAATACAATCTATCTCGTTCTTATACAGACGAGATTTTAAGTTAAAAAATCGCATACGAAAATATACTTTCTCAGAATAAACATAATTTTCCCCCCTACGATTATGGACTCTTGTCTCCAAACATGTAAAAGAAGGGATAGATGCAATCGAAAAAATATGGCCAAATATGGGAAAATCATAAGTTTTGAAGTATAAGGTATTATATGGTATTTAAATATTTACATAATTTTAAATTGCGTAATATTAATTTGTGAAATCTAAAATTCGAACGGGATCGATTGAATACTTCCTCGAAAAGAAAAATTTAAAACTACAATTTTTTTTCAAATTTCTGCCCTAATTTATTCAACTGTATTCGCTCAAACTTTGAATTTGATCATTTAAAAGTGAATAGCGAAAAACTTACCTAAAATTGTATACCTCGTAATAAATAGGTTCTTACCCTTATAAAAAACTATAAAAATACTAAAACCAGCTTGAAAATTATCTTTCCCATATAAAAGTATTTATGAATCAACCGGTTTCACAATTGTGTGCTGAATTCGTTTGAATCACTTAAATAATTTTAAAGATAAGGAAAATTACTTAAAATACTAAATTAGCATTAATAAGACCTAACTTCGGATCGCTTTCCTACCTAAGTTATTGGGATAATATTTTCTATAATGTTACTCGCTCTTCAGTATTTTGAAAGTCAAGATTTCCAAAAAAAGGCTTGCTAAGTATGTTTTTGTGCCTAATTTCATCATAATTTTAAACATCATTAGCACTATTTGATTACCAAGCATAAGATTATATTTTTAAGATAACGTCTCATCACGTGAAATTTCGATTACTAGATGAAGAATTTTTAAAGTATTTAAATTTTTTACTTTGCGCATTTCTTTAAAATATCATAATGTACAAAATATCTAGTACACTATTAATTTATTAATAAATAACTATTGATTAATAAAATAATTATTAATGGTGTAATATTATTTAATTAATGTAATGCTAATTGATTCTCACACATTTAAGTTTTGTGTATTCAGTAGGAGGTTTGAATAAAATTTGATTATCCGTATAATTGTTTAAAACCATGAAAATCTTCTTTCACAGTTTTTGAATATTCTATTTTTTAATATTCTTTAAATATTAGTGAAAGGTCATTAAATATTTATATTTTACAATACATTTCTTACAATATAAATGCGCTTTTTTGTCGTGTATTATAATTGGTTTTGCAGCATTTATTTAGCTTAAGTAATGAAGTTGCCAAATGGAATTTATACTGCTTTTCAAAGGAAGCTTCAGAAGTTCTGTGTCGATAGTTGTAATCTAAACAAGTCGAACATTTTTCTATGCCTTCATCTCCAAGGTCACCCCCATCTATGGAACAAACGATTTTACGCTTCCAGATAAATCTGACAATAGTGGGTAGCACGTAGCTAGAAACAGTTGCTTTTTCTTTTTAATACATGCATCTTCGCTCAAAAGTGATTTAAATGTGTTTTTTTACACCCTTTATTCTACTAATATTAAAAATAATTATCAATTAAAATCCTTTAATTTTAATTTATATTTTATTTTCATCGATTATGAAAATATGTGGTCCCGTTCCTTGGATATAGTTTTGTGCCCCTTTCCAAATAATCACCCTGCATTTTGAGAAAATGAATGTTATTTACATTGAAAATAAATTGAATTTCAATCAATCTGATTACAAATTCCACAAAAAGGAGAAAAAAGCGATTAATTTCATGACATTATTTAATTTTATTTTTAGCTATGGTGGTTAGCTGGCCTACATTTTTGTCGTTTGTAGTTCTGAATTTTTTATTTTGATTGTACTAAATTGTTTTAAATAAAAAAATCATGTTAAATGGAAAGAAAACGACATACATTTTAATGGATGGTAAGGGTTTTATGAAAAAATGGAAGTTACAATTTCTTTTAATAATAAGTAGTATTCTTAGCAAGTTTCAAAACATTTAACTGTACTGAAAATACTAGAAATAATTAGTATTAAGTGAAGAATGTTAAAGTTCTTTTAAAAACATATAAAAGGAAATATACATATCAGTTTGTATATCTGCAATGGGAATTAAGGCCCGTGCATGTTATATGTATTTATTATAATATTTTAATGTTCTATTGAATACTTATTAAAAAATGTTTAAACTAACAATGTGAGCTATTATTGAAATAAACACTTTTTTCGTGTCCTAGCGAGTTCATGTTAACGAGGTTTAAATGTAAGAATAAATTTTTTTTTCTCTGGAATGTTGGTTCAATTCATACACATTTCAGAGAAAAGGTGTAACTCAGAATGAGACATTTTTAAATGAAATATATATGAAGAAATTAATGTTTCTAGAAAAAATAAATATTTAAATGAATTGTCTTTATCTCTTTTTTAGGAGCATCCTATGCCAATGTCAACTTTTTTTTTAGTATTTTGATTCTGTAATAAAAATATATTTCGGATAAACAAAAATCGTTTGATTTCCACTTGAAAATTAATTTTCTACTGCATGTTTTAATAGACAAGTACCCAATATAGTAACATTTGTAATATTTATTCTAAAATACGATAAAAATATATACTTGAAGTTTGTCTTTTGCAGGATTTATCTTTTGCAGAATTTGTCTTTGAATTAATTTGAGGTAGTTAAATTTCGTGAAAATAATATCTTATATTTCTTGTTAAATTATCTTAATACATAATTTTTATTAGATATAAAAAGAGTAGAAATCATAAAAAACAATAAATTTAAACATTAAAACGTCTAAAAAGGATGTTCCAATACAATACACCTTTTTAATCATAATAACATAGGAAATCTTTTGTTAATTAAAGAAAAAAACTTATCGTATCATTCTATTTTAAATATTATAAAATAGATCTTTATGAAATAATAAAGTATACTTTTTTACTTAAAATTTTGAACTATAATACAATTAAAATTTGACTAAAAATGTAAATAATTTATAATGTTTTTTTTCGCAGATGCAAAAGACTCAAAAGACAAAAATTTTAATAAAAAATTATAAGTGAAACATTTCATCAGATCATTCAAATTGAGTTTATTGTTTTAATTAAATTCATAATTATTTACAATGTAAAGCTTAAATACAACTGTTGCAGTTTTAATTTTGTTATGTTTTATGCTATTAATGTTCCAATCTAATAAATATTGATTTACTAAGAATGCTTTAATGATTTTAATATTCATATATCTGTGTATGTTTAATAGCATAACTACACGGGCATTAATAATTTATACACTTTTCGTTTCAAAAATTCGATATTTTTTTCTACCTTTTTTTAACAAACAATCAGTACCTTTGAATATAATTAAACACTCTTATTAAAATAACTAGGACATAATTTTGTGGGGGAAAAACAGTTATACCTCAAAATTAGCATATTACTTCAAAATTGCTAAATACAATCTGAAACACATCTTTATTTATATTTTTATAAAAAGTATGCATGGAAAATAAGGAGTGAAAAAGACTCACAAGGGAAAATAAGGAGTGAAAAAGATTTATGAAAAAAAAGAGAATGGTTTAAAAATATAACTTCGCTAAAAATAGAATACTCATTTGCTTTACGTTGCATTATCATAATATTTTTCACATATATTGTAATTAAAAGTGAAACTATTTTTTTATTCGCTATATAATACATTATAATCCATAAAAAATAATACAATTAATAAGAAACAATTAACAAAAAAACATATATTACAGTAAACTGAAAACAAAAAATTACAATCAACAAAAAACAATCAACTAAAAACAATCAACTAAAAACAATCAACTTAAAGCAATAAACTAAAAATAATATTCAGATATTTTTCAGCCTCATTTCTTTTGATTCATTGCCTAACTCATTTCTTTTGAAATAAGTAATTTTCTCGTCTCGCTTAAAACTTAAAACAACCTCATTGAAAAACCGATTTCAAGAGTTATGAATTTTACAACTCTTCTTTGAATAAGTCTCAAAGAAAATAAGAATTGACATTGAACGATTAGAGACATATCTTTAATGAAACAACTTTAATTAAAAGATAAAATCGTCTGCCAAATAAAACGAACTCAAACGGGACAAATTTTTCGACTCATCACTCACAAGTCTCGAAGGAGACAAAAACTGACATTGCTGATCAGAATTAGCATATCATAGATTGGCAACGCACGAGATCGTCTGCGTAAGTTTCCTACGAATGGGGAGAGAAATGGAAGAGTAAATGAGTTGTCATAAATAAAGAGGAAGGATGAACTGGGAGAAGGTTGGACTGATAATTCTCACCTACCTCCTCGTTGGCGAGTGTTGAGATGGGCCGGCAGAAAGAGTTCCCGGACGTCCGGCCGCGCTTGGCAGGATTGAGAGACCGTTGCGTTGTGACGTCGGATCTAGCACCGTTTCTTCCTTCGGTACCGATCGGCTAGCGAGCGGCTATTCCTGCGCCTGCGTTCTCCGGACAATCCCGGCACTTAGGGTTGCTAATTCCACACTTTTTCTTTTTTCGTCGTCAAAGACATTCATTATGGAGGCCGGATAGAATTTTTCACAATAGGACACGTGTCAGCACTTAGAGAATGTCGCGAAAAAAGTGTTTATTGTTCAGAATGGGTGAAAAAAATTAACTCGAGTAGAACATAAATGATTCAGATTTTGAAATGAATGAGCTCATTCAAAGAACAATGACATTTTTTTAATTCTATTTAAGGCACAAATAAAGAATAATTTTTAGCATCGCCAAAGATGAAGGAAAGCAAGAGCATTTTTGCATTATGCGTCTTTTACCAGTAAATAGATATATTTCTTCATACTTAATGCATAATAATCATAATATTTTTCAGTAAAACTTAAACACATTTGAAATGCATATCATTTTTTAAGAGATATTAAAATACTATATGCACAAAGCGAATAAAAATCAAATATTTAAAATTCGATTTCTCTTAAACTATTTGGCCAAGTTTTTTTAAATTTTGTCTTTCAAATATTGTAAAAATTTGTATGTCTTACAATTGAAATTTTTTTTCGACTATTTTTAAATAAAATAATAAAAAATTGTAAACAATTATTAAAAATTTACTTTATGAATGAAATTATCTTTGGATAAACGGATTTTATAAACAAACAAATATGTAAAATCGTTTCGATTCACTTAAAAAGTTCTCGAGATATGGCGCAATACGTTAATATTCGATAATTAAATTAAATCTTACTCAAGGATTTTCTTTTTTTGTGTGCACTGTACATTTGCAGTTACTATTTATTTATTTTTCGACACTCTACATTCATCTTAATTTTTCCTTTAAGTAACTGATTTCTTGTATTGCTATTCATAAGTATTAAATGAACTAGTTTAATTTTTTTCTTTAAAGATTTTCGAAATGTAACATTTTATTTATAAAGATTTCAGAGCAATTCAATTTCTTTACTTATTCAGTAAACAGAACATCTCAGTGTAATATTTTTTAAATATATTTTCAAAAAAAATTACTTCATATTATTGTATATACACTCTATAACAAAAAAATCGACGCACACTGCCGAGCCAGATTATAGTGGTCCATGGCTCGATCAGGCTGGAATGATGCCGACTGGGGACGTATAGTCTTTAGCGACGAATCCCGCTTCCAACTGTGTCCTGACAATCATCGAAGACGTGTTTGGAGACGCACAGGTCAGAGGGGGGTCTTGCCTTCACTATTGCACGCCACACCGGCCCTCAACAAGGGATTATGGCCTGGGGTGAAATTTCCTTTGACAGCCGGACCCCTTTGGTCGTCATTAGAGGTACACTTACTGCACAGCGGTACGTCGACGACATCCTAAGACCTGTTTTGCTAGCGTTCCTTTTGCAGCGCCCTGGGCTGGTTTTTCAGCAGGACAATGCCAGATCACATACGGCACGTGTTTCTATGAACTGTCTGCAATCTTGTCAAACTCTTTCTTGGCATGCCAGATCACCAGATCTCTCTCCCATCGAGCATGTCTGGGATAGGATGGGAAGGCGATTGCATCTGGCACGGAATGTTGATGACCTCGTTCGACAATTGGATCGAATTTGGCAGGAAATACCGCAAGAGACCATCCGGGAGCTTTATCGGTCTATGTCACGCCGTGTGGCAGCTTGTATCCAGGCTAGAGGCGGGTCAACACCTTATTGAACTTGTTACTGTAAATCTGCAATAAATTATTTAATTGTTCTGAAATTTTTATCATTTACTATTCTGTACATTGTTTTCCTATCCACCAATTTTCGTTTCAATCGGACAACTTCTTTTTGGTGCGTCGATTTTTTTGTTATAGCCTGTATTTATATACTTTAATGGCAGCATTAAAAAAAAATATTTAAGAGAGTTTTTAAAATTATAGTTTTAAATGCAAATTAATGTTATTAATAATATTTTAAGGTCGGGATAGCCTGGTTGGTAGGACGCTGGGCCTATGTCCGAGAGTTGGTGGGATCGAACCCCGCCGGCTGAAGACTCCCCGTGTAGTTGGTGACTGATACACGTTAAAATTCTGTCGAGTCGCAAAGTCCTCCATGTTCCCATAACAAATCAATACCTCTGAGGGACTTGATTGGAGATCAATCGTTCTCTGATTCAGGTCAAAATTACGATTTGTGGATGAATGAAGAGATGTATGAATGGGTCCACCTTATAAACAGGTGTGACGTATGATATGGCAGAAGTCGAATTCTTGGCGCCACAGAAAAACAAGAATCGCGCCATAGATGGCGCCACTGAAAACACACTCTGCCTTAAATTTGCTCGGTTTCACCAAGCAGGCTTGCCCGTGTGGCAAGTGGCATTAGAGCCAACCAATAATATTTTAGTAGAATTAACTATAGTTTTTTAAGCGTTTTTGAAAACGATTATGTTTTAATGCTTTGAAATGTTATCCTAATACACAAAAAGAACATTTTCCATTTCAATGATATTTTCTTTTTGTATTTCATAACATATAAACAAAATAAAAGAGAATTTTGTAAACATCACCCTTCATGATACATTACTAACTGTTAATAAAGTGACAGTTTTTGAATATTTTAAGAAATTTTGAACTTGTCTATTTTATACCTTTGAACTTTTGAACATAAATAATTTTATATTATTTTTGAATCAATATTGTTACATTAAACTGATTATCTTAATGAATGGATTACTATTACATTATATGATTAGGGTTTTGCTTCATCTAAAATTTTTCCTTTCAGTTGGCTGTATCATAATGCGTAAAAGTAAAACTATGCACGCTTGCTAAAATTGCAGTTTTGCACTCTCAGAAATAAAATCTAACTTTTTGTGAAACTCTATCTGTCCTTGTTGTCCCCCCTATATTGTGTCTACGTTAAAGTGATTATTTAAAAAGCTAGATACATAAAGTGCTTACATTTTTTTGGAAGAAAATAGAATGACGAAATATTACTTTTATTTTGAAGAAATTCGTTTCCTTGAAGAAGTGACGATTGTTATTTCGTCATTTTGGCAGAATTTTTATCGAGCATTTACCAGGAAACTGTTTCGTCAAAAACAAAAAAGTTTCGTGATTTGACTATCCATTTTTATCACTGCGTTATATAATCACTTTTAAAAGCTATGAACGAAAGCCACCTTAAGCAATACATGTTTTGTATTTTGCTGGAGTTCCATTTTTGTTTGTATTGCGTTGAACAATATTTAGTTAAAAGGTATTTTGAAAGGCATAAATTGATTTTAAATTATTGGTTATAAAAATGAAACGGAAGGAACTCAGTATGAAGCAAGAATGGTGCTATTTATTTTTCTTCTGATCTTAAGATTTTAATAAAAAAATCACTTCACTGAGAGAAAAAAAGCATAGTCAAAACTACCAAAATATGTAAATATTCCGTGTTTTCTGCTCCATGGGAACACCAAAAATCTGAGTAATTTTTTCCCCCCGAAGCAATAATTTTGGTATACAATTAACTTTACAATAGTGTTATAATATGAGATAAAACTTGGTAAATATGAGATAAAACTTGGTTAATATGAGATATAACTTGGTTAATATGAGATAAAACTTGGTTAATATGAGATAAAACTTGGTTAATATGAGATAAAACTTGATAATTCTATTGTGGCAACTTAGAGATCGACATAAAAATATTCTGTTAAATTTACATTTGGAGTCTGTATTTTTTTATTAAATGATTGGTAACTTTAATTTTGAAAGCATGAATTATCGGTAAACCATTACCATATGGGCGGAGATATTTCCAAATGAATGGTTTATAAATACCATAAATTTTAGTTTTAATACCGGAATTATTTTTACCAGAATTACAATTTTATTTATTGCCAGAATGATAATTTTTTTTTTTACCAGAAATATTATTATCACATAATTATGTAATTTTATCCGAATTTTTCAGTCTTTGTTAATCTTAATCAACTTGACTTGATCTTAAAGACGCATAATTTTATTTTTTCACTGTAGAGTTGATTAATTAAAGTACATTACAGGTCTTATCTTTGATGCTATGGGGGAATTGGACAAAAACTGGTAGGGGATAAAATCAGGAGCCATCACTTTTGTTTAAACTACGACTATTATCGACCCGAAAACCATATGAAACTAGTGGTAGATACACACCGTGTTATTTTGTAGTAGTACATAGTAGTACATAACAAAGGTTAACGTAATGACGTAAGAGTTTTGAAATGACAGGTAGTAATGTCTAGGTTAAGTAATAATGACGCATATGTCTTGAAAAAATTTATTTAAAAAGTTTTAATTTATATTACACTGATTTTACTCTATAGTTTTTAATTGCATCAAGGTTTTTTTTAGTTAAGTTCATCATATAAATACACTTTTAGTTATTATTTTGAAACATTGAAAAATGTTTTGTATCAACGTGAAAATGTTTGTACGCAAGTCTTCTTTTCTGTCAAACTAGAACATTGTCAGTTGAACATGAACAGATATCTGCACTAAACAATATAAAATCTATAGAAATTTGTAGAAATAAATTTTTTTATCAATAAAGAATGGTTTGCACTGCAAAAGGTTATTTCTGAATGAACCAAAATCACAATGGCTTGATATTACGATAATTTAAAATATATTAAATTCAAAATTACTACATTCCTGGATTTTTAATACACTAGAAATTTAGCATATTGTCAGGGTCACGTGATGTAATAACACGCATTTTCTGATGTTGCGAGCTAAAAGCTTGATATTATAGATATGATCATTTTCTATTGTTTTGGTTTTTTGAACGATGGATGGAAAAAAAAGAATAATAATAATAAAAAAGGTTAATTAGTTTTGTAGAATTTTGCGTTATTTCTTTTGTAAAAGGTTACGACTGACAAATGTGCGGGGAAACCCCAATGGATTTCGAAATAAAAGATTGGTAGTTGTTTGTTCTATGAATTTCAAGTTGTTTGATGGAAGATAGTGAGTTATTTAGATTGTCTTGAAATTGGTTTAGGAAGTGGCATTTTTTTGTTTTGTAAGAAGGTGCAGTTTAGAAAGTAGTAGGTGAAAAATGGCATTTTTAGGAAGAGCTTTAAAAGTAGATTTGAAGTGTTTGGCGGAAGAGTTAGGAGAAACGGCAACGGAAGACATGAGAGTTACCGAATTAAAGAAGATTATATTGGCAAGTACGGAGTACGAAGAGGAGTTTGTGAAGGAATTATTAAAAAGAATAGTTAGTGGAAGAGAAGAAATAAAGCGCCAACAAAAAGAAGATGAAATTAGGCGACAAGAATATGAAATTAAGCAACAGGAAAGGGAAGACGAATTAAAGCGGCGAGAACAGGAAAGGGAAGATGAATTAAAGAGGCGAGAACAGGAAAGGGAAGGTGAATTAAAGCGGCGAGAACAGGAAAGGGAAGATGAATTAAAGCGGCAAGAAAAGGAATATGAATTGGAGAGGTTGAAGATAGAAGCTTCATTGGTACATACTGGTACTATAGGAGAGACGAGCAGCTCTCGAAATGAAGAAACAAGAGAACATGTACCGGGTGGATTGCAAAAATTAATGCGTACTTTTGATCCAAAAGAAGGTGATATAAGTTTTTATCTAATATTGTTTGAAAGACAAGCACGAAGAGTCCATATAAAAGAAGAAGATTGGGTAACGCATCTTGTTGGATTATTGCCTCTAGAAATGGCGAATTTAATTGCAAGGGAGCCTGAAGAAAAAGCAAATGATTATAAACATGTAAAATGTATGTTATTGAAAAGGTTTAAATTGAGCCCAGAAGCATTTAAAATAAAGTTTAAGAGACATTGTAAAGCGGCTGAGAGCACTTGGCGAGATTTTGGATTTGAATTGGCGAACTATTTTAACGAATGGGTTTCGGGACTAAAAATTAATGATTTCGACAGCCTGAAACAACTTGTCATTGTCGAACAGATAAAAGAACGAGTACCTGGAGACATACAAAATCATTTTATTGATGAGTGGAGTAGAATTTGCTCAGTTGACACACTTGCTGAGAAGCTAGATGAGTACGAGAATGCAAGGAAATATAACCAAACTACTAAATTCATTGCTTCTCAACCATATAGGAACTTATACCGGGAAAAACCAAACATGGTTAGTAGAAGATATCATACATTTGGTGAAGGATATAAACATGAGCATAACAACCATGGCAGAATTGATAAGCGGAGTTCTTCCCAAAATCCAGTCACATGTTTTAATTGTGGACGAGTAGGACACTTGGCACGATTTTGTCGAGATAATAAAGAGAGGAGAAGAAACATTGAAGGCAAAGTGGCCGAGGTTCAAGTATCGGAAGGGCAAGTATCCGAAGTTAAGGTACTCAGAAATGGAAATATCGAAAGCAAAGTAGTCACTGCAAGATTTAACGGTGAAGTCATGATAGGAAACAAAAAATGTAAAGGCGTTCAACCAAAAATAGCTGCCCTTAAGAAAGTTAGAATTTCATATAATGGAAATGAATACGAAGCTGTAGTAGATTCTGGTGCCCAAATAAGTGTATTTAAAAACGATATAGTGGGTAAGGAAGTGGATTACAAAGGACATATAATACTACAACCTGCGTTTGGCGAAAGTCTAAAAGCTGAATTAAAAGAAGTGGAAATCGCTTTGGTAACGGAAGGATATATTACGCCTATAATTAAAACGATGATAGCAGCCGTCAATGGGTTAAATGCTGACATTTTGTTGGATGCTGAAACGTATGAGGCATTATTAGAACAAAAAAGAGTATACAATCCCAGTTTTACTGCTGCTATGAAGCTAAGATCAGATTCCCGAAAGGAGCAGTTATATATGAGTGCAAGTGACGGAGAAGAGCAGCAGGAGCCAACAGTAGGTGAATGCGGTGATAAAAAGAATGGAAATGAAACCGAACGATTCAAGATACAACAACAAAGTTGCGATACTCTCCAAGAAGCATGGAAATTGGGGAAGCAAAATAAAGGAGGGTATGTGATACAAAATAATATACTATGCCATGAAGAGCTGTTGGACGGGAATAGAATACAACAATTAGTAATTCCCGAAATTAGAAAAGGTAAAATACTAGAAATTGCCCACGAGTCAGTATTCGGAGCACATCTAGGAGCTCGTAAAACAATTCAAAGAATTAAATTTTCCTTTTATTGGCCAGGGATGGTCAAGGAAATTAAAGCTTATTGTAGCTCATGTCATGGGTGCCAAGGTAGAAGAGTTGTTCGTTCAGTAGACAAAATTCCGATAACACCTGTGTCACGTCCTGAACTTCCATTCCAAGTGGTGAACGTAGATCTAATTGGTCCTCTAGATCCAGTATCAGCACAAGGACATAAATATATCCTTTGTTTGATGGACCAACATTCAAGATGGCCTGAAGCAGTCCCGCTCAAATCGTTAACGGCAAGGAATACATGCGAAGCACTGCTCGAAATATTCTGTAGGACAGGAATTCCAGAAGTAATCGTGGTGGATAATGCGACAAATTTTACGGCAAGTTTAACGCAAGAGTTTTTGAAGGTTTTAGGAGCTTGTCCGCGATTTTCAACGCCATACCATCCGGAAGGGAACGGATTGATTGAAAGATGGAACCAAACCTTCAAAAATATGCTACATCACATTATTAGAGAAGTAGGAAGAAATTGGCATCGACATATACCATTTGTACTATGGGCTTATCGAGAAGTTCCAAATGCAACTACAGGAGTACCACCTTTTCTGCTAATGTACGGGAGAGAACCGAAAGGCCCGTTATCTATATTGAAGTCAATTTGGGCCGGAGATATGTTTTTACCTTTGAATATGAAAGGATCAGCGGAGGAATATTTAAAAGAGTTAAAAGGAAAATTAGAAATAGCAACCGAAAAGGCAAGGTTAACAAGTGATGTGCAACAAAGTAACTATGCCAAATATTACAATAGAAGGAAAAAATACCGGGAATTTGCGCCAGGAGATCAAGTACTTGTGCTAATGCATGATTCATCCAATTCATTATATGCCAGATGGATAGGTCCAGTAAAGGTAATTAGAAGAGTGAAACCGAATTCGTATTATTTGCAAATGCCTGAAGGAAATTTAAGATTATTGCATGTTAACAAAATGAGAGAATACAAAGCGAGAATTCAAACAGTTGGAGTTGTCTATGATATTGATGATGAATTTGGTGAAATATACGAAACACCAACTCTTCCTACAGATGTGGAAAGCTATGAAGCATTGAAAGGATTAAATTTGGATTACTTACCCAAAATGCAACAAAATCAATTGAAAGATCTTTTACATAGACGCAAAACGTTGTTTTCGGGGAAGATAAGGATAGCTAAAGTTGGGAAACATGCGATAAAGCTGAAAGCTGAGGAGGATACGATGAAACCAAAAACGTATAAGATACCAGAAAACTTAAAGGGGAAAGTGGATGCACAGATCAATGAATTGCTAGCGTTAGGACTGATTGAACCGGTGGTAAGTGAGATAGCACACCCGGTAGTATGTGTTCATAAGAAAGACGGAACAATCAGGTTATGCATTGATTTCAGAAGTTTGAATGCTCTTACCGTTCCGGATGCATATCCAATGCAAAATATGATGGAGTTGAATTTCTTAGTAGGAAAGAAGAAATTCATTACTGTGCTAGATATGTTGAAGGGATATTGGGCTATACCGATGGAGAACGGCAGCAAACACCTCACAGCATTCCGAACTCACCGAGGCCAGTACCAATGGAATGTATTACCCTTTGGATTAAGAAATGCTGCTGCAACCTACCAAAGAGCTATGTCTAAAGTGGTTCAGTCCATGTCTGATTTCACTTGTGCTTATATCGATGATTTAGCAGTATTTTCTGATACGTGGGAGGAACATTTGATTCATCTTGAAGAAGTTTTTAAGAGATTGGAATATTTTAATTTCTCCGTGAACTTGAGAAAGTGCGAATTTGCTAGACAAAAGGTTAAATACTTAGGACATATTATTGGTTCAGGTAAACATGCTCCTGACAAAGAACGAATAAGAGTAATACAGAAATTAGAGGCACCCAAAACCAAAAAACAACTGAGAAGTGCTTTGGGATTATGCAACTTTTACAGGCAGTATATTCCAAACTTCGCAAAGATTGCTCTTCCACTAACAGAGCTTACTAAAAAGAAAGTTCCTAATGAGATTCCTTGGAGCGAAGAAGCTAAGAAGGCATTCAAGGAATTGAAGACGTCGCTATGTAAGATCGCAGAGTTACAAGTCCCAGACATAGAGAAACCATACTACTTGCATACGGATGCATCTCAAAATGCGGTCGGATGTTGTTTAGGTCAGTTAGATGAAGAAGGAAATATTCGTCCCATAGCTTTCGGTAGCCAGAAGCTGAATTCAACTCAACAGAAATGGTCTACAATTGAAAGGGAAGCTTATGCTATTATTTGGGCTTTGCAGAGATTTGAAACCTTACTCTGTGGTGCTAAGATTATTTTATTAACTGATCATAATCCCCTAGTATTTCTGACGAGTGCGACACCCCAAAGCCCGAGGTTGCAGAGATGGGCGTTAGCCATTCAACGCCATGATATTGAGGCAAGTCACATCAAAGGATCGAAACTTAGTAATGCAGATGCATTGTCCAGACTGTAAATATAAACTAAAATAAGACTCTGAACATTTTTTCCTATTATTATTATTAGGTGATTAAAGTAAATACCTAGTGTTAAGTTAAACCTAAGATTCAGTGAATATTTGGGTGAATGTGAAACATAGTTTGTTTATGTGTAAAGTGTGACCCTTAAATTATTTGCCATATTCGATCTTTGGATCTAATATGACTCTGGGGGGAAGGTGTCAGGGTCACGTGATGTAATAACACGCATTTTCTGATGTTGCGAGCTAAAAGCTTGATATTATAGATATGATCATTTTCTATTGTTTTGGTTTTTTGAACGATGGATGGAAAAAAAAGAATAATAATAATAAAAAAGGTTAATTAGTTTTGTAGAATTTTGCGTTATTTCTTTTGTAAAAGGTTACGACTGACACATATTAATTGAAAAAATTGTATTAAATTGCTGCTTTGAATTAATATTTTAACAAGAAAAAAAAAACATTTGATTAAAAAAAAATTCTGTTATATAAATCCGCTTTTATCCATTCTAAAAATAATTAATTTACCCTTCAAAAATGATTTTTACTGAACATTTACTGATGTATATATGAATATATATGATATCAATACTTTTGTAGTTTAGCTTTAATATTAAACTCAACTCAAAACATATTTATTTCAGGAAATTTTTCTCATTGAGATATTTAAAAACAATCAATTTAAATGCAAAAAAAGGAAAAAATTTTTTTAATACATTGAAGAATGAAACTAAATAAAAAGGAAAAAATATAGTGAAAGGTTCCTCTCGGTTTTATAAACTGTTAGAATTTTCATTCTAAAATTATTGTAAAATCACCGGCAGCAGTCTATGTAAACCATTTTCCATGAAATTTATGGTAAGGAATATTTTTTACTTTTACACTCTTAAAACTGTTTACAACTAGCATAGCTAAAAAACCATGCATACAAAATTACACGCATTTTTAAACATTTTCTACCAGCTTGGTTTCAAAACAGTAAAAAATATTTTTAACTGGGCATTGGAGATTTAGAAGATTTATGGTGTTGCCATCTATGCATGAATGAGAATATCGTATTTTAATTGCCGAGGATCACAAATTGGGGAGTGCTGGATACTAGAAACTCTTCATGTGCTAATTGGATTGGTGGAAATAGATGTCAGCGCTGGGAATCGAACCCCTGGCCCTCGGTCATTAGATTAACAAATTATTCCTTTCAGCTATAATATATACCCATCTGAAAGGTACGTATTATAGCAACTAAGCTGCTTCATTAGGTGGGCCAGGTTGGTGCGATAAATGTGAAAGGTGAAAGCAGATAACAACGGTTTATCTCCCTGTTTTGTTTTAATATGGTAACGCTACAGTTAATAAATTGATATTTAACCATTTTTTCTGACCGTGCATTATCAGAGACAATGTATGTAAATATTTTAAACTTCATTGAAATTAAAATTTAACACATACCGCTCATATTTATTAGCTTATCTATTTTGTACTGTTCTATGCATTTTCTATACAATTTTTAAATATTATTACAACCACCCCTTATCAAGTCCCAAACATAGTAGATAACATTTTAAAAATATCTACAAGTACAAAATATCGAATTTTCATAGAATGTTCGATGTGCATAGATAAATCCAAAACAATGAAGTAAAATATATCTAACGTATAGAGTGATGTAAATATTTTTCTTCTTCGTTATATTAGCTAAGAAGTCACTTTATCCTGGATCGCCAACCATTTCCTTAACAGATAATGAGTTTACTTTTGCCCCTCTTTTATTTGCGTTCCAGCTTTTTTCTTATCTTCATCATCTTCTACTTGATGCAATCTATTAAAAGTGAAGCATTGTATATTGTAATGATCAGAAATAGACTGCATTTGAATTATACAATAATCTGTTATTGATTTTAATGTACAGTGATACCTCGAGATACGAGTTTAATTCGTTCCGTAACCTCGCTCGTATGTCAATTTGCTCGTATCTCAAAGCAATTTTCCCCATTGAAATTAATTGAAATGCCATTAATCCGTTCCAGCCCCAAACAATGCTACCCCTAAATGTTTTTGTTACGCGTTTTTGAATAAGAAAAATGTATTTATAAATGACAAATATTGTATAAAAACATAATAAAAGAGAATGTAAAGCAAAAAACTGGTTTTATGAAGTGTACATACGTATTTGTATTTTGATCAATTAAATGCAACTTACACACAACTTAATTTGCTACTGTATGCTTAATTTCAGTCACTGCATTTCTCTTTACTGGTCTTTGCTTTTTTAGCCGGAATAAAAAAAAACTGTCCAAGGAGGTTTGTTTCCTCCTTTTCAAAATGCTGCAAAAATGAGTTAAACAAGTGTCATTAAATAGCTTCGATGTACGACCAGTTGCAAGTTTTCGGAGTGTTTCTTTACCACGAACTGTGAAATTCTCACACACATTCCCAAGAACTGTTTTATCTCACTTGTAGAGATAACCTCCTCGACCTCTGGCTCTTCCTCGAAGCCAATTTCTTAAAGAACCCTCGAACGCTGCTGCGACTGTAACTCTTGTAATTCTTCGGTCGTCAGTTCCTGAAAGTGCTCCTCTGCGAGCTCGCTCACGTCTTTCTCACCCATCACCAGGTCCATGGATTTTCCCAGAGACACAATCTCCTCCTTTATTGGCACTTCGGGTTCAAATCCTTTGAAGCTACAGACTCGGGCGACAGCACAATTTTCGGCTACAGACTTACTCAGGCCACAGCTTTCATGCAGAGGCCAAGGTTCTCGTTGTAACACTCAGCCAGGCCTGATCTATAATTCTGAGGCATATCACGATGTTAAAGTGGTCCTTCCAGTACTCTCGAAGGGTGAGGTTTGTGTTCTCTGTCACCTCAAAGCAGCGCCGGAACAGGTGTTTAGTGTACAGCTTTTTAAAATTAGAAATCACCTGCTGATCCATGGGCTTTAGGATAGGAGTGGTGTTAGGTGGTATATAGAGAATCTTTATAAACTTGAACTCTTCGAGAATGTCATGTTCGAGGTTCGGTGGGTGAGGAGGAGCATTGTCGAGGACGAGAAGGGCTTGCATAGCCGTTACTCGTATCTCAAATGTCGCTCGTATCTCAAAACAAAATTTCGCTCCCTCGACAGCTCGTATCTCAAATAACTCGTATGTCAGGGCACTCGTATCTCGAGGTACCACTGTATTAATTCATAAATACATTAATAATACATGAATATAAAATGTATAATTTGCCTTGCAGCGTTTTTCTCATCCTCATCTTCTACTTGATGCAATCTATTAAAATTGAAGCAATTTATATTGTAATGATCAGAAATATATTTCAATTGAATTATACAATAATCTCTTATTGCTTATAATGTATTATATCATAAATACATTATTATTATTGCATTAATAATACATTAATTCAAAACGTATACTTTGGTCTCTTTTATTTGCCTTACAGCTTTTTTTTATCCTCATGATCTTCTACTTGATGCAATCAATTAAAAGTGAAGCATTATGTAATGTAATGATCAGAAATAGATTTCATTTGAATTACACAATAATCTGTTAGTGCTTTTAATGTATTAATTAAAAAAACTGTTTATTATTATTTGAATATAACACAAAAATAATTAATTTTAAAATAATTGAACAGCATAGTAAGTTATGAGGAACAAAATAGCTAGAAAATAGAATGGTTGAAATTGCATTTAAATGATATAAAAAAATTAATATTATAAAAAACAAGATCTTTTAAGCTTTTTAATGCTTAGGAAATAATGAAAGAAAAGTAAAATTTAAATTAATTTATAATGGTCGAAAACGACTTTGCATCATGTGAAATAGCTTAAATTATAAAAATCAAAAACTTATTAAAATGGTTCATAAAATACTATAATATATACTTATATTTAGTTACTTCAATTAATTGTTGTATTGTAGTATTTCTAGCAATTACAGAAAAATATCTTTTTAATGCTAATTAACAGTAAAAAGGTCTATTTGGTTTAATATTTTATCAAGCTTTATCGGAGGTTAACAATTAGAATGGTTTTGTCATTTTTCAACACTTCACTTGCGTAATAGTTCGAATTCTTTAAGTCATCAAGATATTTAATTATTGTTTCTGTGAAATTAGCCAATTGAATATTTTTTATCTCACTAATTTCTTTTTTGGCATCATTTCAACAAAAGAGCTCATTTTGAAGAAATTAGTCTTCAAAAATTAATGTTAGTTTCCTTGTTTTTGAAGACTTAACTGTAGAAAAATCGTTGATTATTCCGCTATTTAATGAAGGGCATGAGAATTAATTTAGCGCTAAAATAAAAATAATGCAGGATTTTTTAATGAAAATTTGCATTTATATTGCATTCTATTATATTTATACTGCATTTATTTTATATTGTATGTTTCTAAATCAACTGAAACGAGCCGCGATGGCTCAGGGGATAGAGCGTTCGCCGGACCGGGTTCGAATCCCAGTCGATACGAATTCCGCATCCGGCTTGCACCGACCATAGTACTGGCGTGACATATCCTCAGTGATAGACGGATCATGGGTTAGAGTCCCCTTGCCGCCAACCGTGGGAGGTTTTCGTGGTCTTCCTCTCCATGTAACGCAAATGCGGGTTAGCTCCATCGACATGTCCTCCACGAAGGCAAATTTCTCCCAATACTCGATCCAGGAGTTCTCTTGTCGTCTGGATTGGGTTCAAAATTACAAGGCTACGGAGTTGAACATTGTTAGTCGTAAACCCATAAAATTGGGTCGGCTGTTCAAAGACAGTAATAAAATAATAAAATAAATAAACTAAAACATATTTTACTTTTAATATCAACTAAAACATATTTTACTTATAAATCAACTAAAACACATTTTACTTTTAATATGAGTAAAAGAAAGTACTTTATGGATTTTAAATAATAAAACTAGTTATTAATGTTAGAAACATTTTGTTAAAACACAAAGTTATAAATTAAAATAGATCTAGTTCTAGATCTAGTAGTTGGCATAACTCAATAGTAACTATTGCATCAGAACACATAAGTACATTGTTAACAATTTATTTCTATGAAAGAAGTAAATAAAAAAAAATTTGTCAATAGAATTGAATTTCATAAACGTGAACGTGAGTTTTTCGAATCTTTTTGAGTTGATAATAAATCAAATAATAGATGTAAATTTGGTAATTTGGTTAAGTACAAAACACGCGTAATGGTTTCAAACTGTTCATTTATATGTTTTCAAAAATACAATGTTAAAATTCTTAACTACAATCGAAGTATATAATATTTATTTAGTTATTAAATTTTAAGCATAGATTTTGTTTTTAGAAACAACCACCTTGCATTATCCAGATAATCAATTTTCCAAATTGAATCCCAATCTATTTGATATGATCTGTTGGAATTGGGAATCCTAATTATTCTCTAATTATTTAAAATGAAAAAAAAAGTATAAATCTTTCTTAAAAATTATATACAATGCCAAGTTTCTCGTACAACGTCGGATGAAAACAATAACATATTTTTCTGGATTTTAATATTTACTGGATTTTAATTTTTATTTCTCAATATAGGAAGTACTCAGTTTATTTTCTTTATTAAATTTCATGCTTCGAATTTAGCCCCATTCGGTAAAGTGATGAAAAGAAAGCGGCACAAATTATTTCCTTCTTATAATTAATACTTCCTTTATAAGGATTAGAAATGAATAATTACACTCTAGAACAAAAATAGCATAAAAGCCTTTTATAATTCTAGGTCTGCAGCGATCAGTTTATATAATTTTCTAATGGTTTTTGCCAAATATTTTTTATCGGTAAATTCGGTAGTTTAAGATCTTGAGTTTCAGTTACTAATCGTAATTAGCACAACCACACGACCATTCATTTCATTATAAGATTAAAAGAAATATGGATTTAGATGAATTATTAGTTTTGAAAAGTACTAAAGCGAACAAAACATAGCTTTATACACTTTATATAACTGAGTTACTATGAACTTAGCTAAACATATATATATATATATATATATATATATATATATACCACAATAAATAAATAAAAAAAGAATAAAATGAAAAAAGAGAAAAACGAAGAAAATTAATAAGTTTTATTAATTTTCTTCGAGAATAAGCTGAAGAATAAGCTGTAAGCATGTAGAAGTTCAAAATACAGAAAAAAAAAATAGAAAAAACTACAAAATAGAGAAATAAATAAAATAAAATAACATAACATAATAAAAAAATACCAATAAAAATCCGAAATAAAAAATATAATCTCTTCATTAACGATTAATGAAAAGAGAAGAATACTTAAAAAAATATTAAAAGCCGGAAAACAAAAAAAGGAAAAGATATAATCTCTTCATCAGCTCACATGATTATAACGGCAAAAAGGAGTGTTTTCTAATATTGTATCAATATAGCCAAAGCAAAACATATATTAATAGATCAGTGTAAGGAGCACTCAAAAAATTTTGAAACAAAATAGAACACATTAAGTAATAAATATCATTCCGAAATCCGAAAATAAAATGTAAAGGAAAAACAGAACGAAACTCAAAACGAAATTTATAAAGCGAGTAGCGAATCAAATGAACATACACGAACGGGAAACTTTTAAGATTCAGTGCTGCAGTCAGAAGGCTATATAAAACAAAATACCTCTATTTACGCTTTAAGCTCAACTTGCGCTTTTGCTTTCATAGTTTATAATCTCGCAATCTTATTACGAAAATATTTTAAATCATTCTTGAATAAAATGGAAGGAAAGCATAAAAAAAATACTTTTAAAGAGGAGAAGAAAAATTATTAATAAATAAAATGTTTTTAAAAAAATAAACAATAAATAAATAAAAAGCCGGGAAACAAAATAAGGAAAAGATATAAGTGTATTGATATATTTTGCTTTGGTTATAGTAATACAATATTGCAAAAGCACTCTTTTTTGCGGATATAATTGTATGAGCTAAGGAAGAGATTATATCCTTTCCTTATTTTATTTTATTTTCTGACTTTTTAATTTTCTTTAAAATTTTTTGAATATTTTTTAGAAACATTCTGTTTATTAATGATTTTTTTCCTCTTTTAAAATTTTTTTCTATGCTTTCTTTTTCTTTTTAACTTATTTTCTCGGTTGTGTTACGTATTCTTATTTTCTCGGTTCTGTTACTTAACTTATTCACTGGTTCTGTTACTGTAGATTATGAGGAGTAAATAAAAATTTTTCTTTTTTTTAAATTTTCCTCGTCAATATCTCTTTGCTTTTATTCTTTTTTGTCTCTGTAATACATTATAATGTGCATACATAAGGGAAATAGTTTTTCAATATTTATATATAAAAAGAAAAAAAAACAAAGAATACTCAATAAAGAAGGTAGTCATTCTAATATTCCAAAAAATATATGTTTATTAAAATCAATACTGAAACAAAATAGTTACATATGTTTATGCAATAGATTGATACTAAAGTTATCATATGGAGATTTATAGTTGTGAAGAATTTATCGTTGTCAAAAATGATTGACGAGAAACAGGTATTTAATATAAAATTTGGATAATATTAGATTAAGACAACAATTTATAAAAGTAAAAACATTTGGACTAACATTTGAGCATATCTTGTGACTTACACTTCCTAGATGTACATAAATAGTGTGCAAATGTAATGTGATGAGAAAAAGCATTTTTAAATGTATATACATTTAGATAAATGAAGAAACTTATTAATTAAAATTTTAATAGGATGTTTCAAAAATAATGAATAGTTGTAAAAATGTAATTTTTTTTCTGATTTTAAAATTGATCTGAATTTTTTTATTATAAAGAATATAAAGAACATCTAATGAGATGATAGAACAATTTGTTTGAATAATCTTAATTCACTTTTTTCCGATGAGCAAAGGAGCAAATCTTGAAATGCATTTTGTTATATCATGAAGATATTAAATACTGCTGTTAAATAATTAAATTTACATTTTCTCTTATTTTAACTATTTATTTCTAACCATCCGCTGCTCGTAACTTATGGTTAGTAATAGAGTTATCTATTTTTTTTTTCATTTTTAACTTTTAACTAAAAATGTAATCATAAAAAAAGTGTTTACATAATTCAAATTTGAAAAAACATTACATTATTCAGGTTCAGTATCATGCCTACAATTTGAAAATACTTTTTTTAGAGATTTTTGTTAGTCAAATATATTACTTTTTTGTTTTAAAATGAACTGGATAAAAATTCATATATTACTCTGCTATATTCTAATCATGTTTGGTACTATTGTTTAAGATGCTTCATAGAGTGTAACTTCTTTTAATTTGTGTACAACTGGCTTTTTTTTGTTGTAAAATATTTTTGGTTTGATGTTTAAAAATATGTCTTTTTTTTTGTCCTTATTAAAATGATTTAAGTTTATTTATAAGAAAAAGAAAAAAAAATACTGTTTTAAAATTTTTAAAAACTAAAAATCATAACTTTTTTTTAAAAAAATGAATTTTAGCTTAAAATTTTTTTAAAATTTTTCAAATTTGTTTGATTTTATATTTTTAATGATGTATAGTTTTGAAAAAATTTGAGTGATGTAAACTGCTACAAAAATCAATTTGATGTTTTTATTTACCTTAAGTAAATAGTTTTTAAGATCAGCTCAATAAAAGAAACAATTGAACAAAAAAGCCTAAATATACGAGAACATACCAAATGGACATTTGTTTGACAATATTTTAAACTAATTTAAAATATTTCCTTCAATAAATTGTACAATTAATTATCTATCAAATAATTGAAAATTTAATTATCTATTAATTAACTATACAGTTAATTATCTATTAATTAATTTTGTTTTTTGTTTAATTTTCAACTAACTTACGATATTTCTTTCCTCTTCTTTAATTCTATTTCTTTCTTGTTTAATGTTATCAGCCACGGTTTTTATCTGGATGACCTCGGTTGTCCCTATTTAAGGGCATGCGAGAGAAGATACGAACATTATTCATACATAAATAATACATTATACATACATAAAACTCTAAATACAACAAGTATAAAAATCAGAATAGGAGGTGGAAACAAAAACAGAATTATAAAAATTCAGTAAAAAATGTAAACCAGTGCTTATGTAATATAGTTGTGGCGCATCCTACTGATACCAAAAATAAAACAGAAGATAATGACAAACCAGGCCAACTTGCCCTTATAAAAATAATAAAGCAAAAAAGAAAGACAATAGTATAGCAGAACGCAAGTAAAATAATACAAGTTAAAAAAGAGGTATATATATATATATATATATATATATATATTGAAATGTGTATAAGAAATTTAGATATACACCCCTGTATATAAGACATTTAGGTATACACATCGTGATTTGATTTATTACTTGGATCACTCATTTTAATTTTAGAATTATCTGCATTTTTATTCGTAAAATAATTTTTTTACAAATTTATCTCATAATTTTAGGAAAATATGCAAATTCTAAAAATGCTCTAAAAGTTTCAAGGTTTTATTAGGAGGTCTACTTTTAATCCAATCAAATTAGTTTTTGTCGAAACATTGAAGGTACATAAAGAAACAATTCTGGTAAAACTACCATACTGTGTAATAGTGATATTTTCAGTAAAAGAAATTCCTAATTCCAGTTGGTAAAACCAAAATATGAGGTATTTAAATCGTTTATTTGGTAATTTTTCTATTCATATCGAGCGGTTTACCGAAATTTTTAATTTGCAAAATTTTAGTTATTGTTACCTGACATTTGGTGAAGTATACGAAATTGAAAAGTAAATTTAACCAGAAAAATAGTTTATCTGCCATGCTCTGAGGTATCATAATGAAACTATCAAATTTATTCCATGTTTCAAATTTTTACCATATTTTATCGTTTATTCTACCAAAATTATTACAAAAACGCTTAGGTAATTTTTTTTTCTTAGTGAAACATGGTAATACAAAAAAAAAAAAAAAAAAAAAAAAAAAATTGAACATTAGATAATTGAAACTTTTTTCGATACCAACAAAGATTCTTAGAAAAAAATCAGTTCTTTATTAGATTATTAGATACTTAAAAAAATAATACAAATCTCTGTGTAGTAAAATCAAGAAAATATATACTGTCGGAATTTCCTAATAATTGCGATAATCATGAATTGACTTTTTCATTTATTTTAAATGTTAGTATTCATTTATCACTCATATTAATTACTACTGTCAGAAAGTTTGGTAGATGTTTTAAAATCCATGACGTGTTTCTAACCTGCCTCTCGTATGCGGATATATTTCCTAATTTCAGACATGCAAGTATTACAAAGTTGCTTTTGTGCGAAAGCAGAACTCATTTTTCAAATTTCTAGAAGTTTTGAATTTCACTATTTAGAGCAACAACATTTATTGAGGTATTTTTTACTTTTTCCCCAGTCGATTATCTCAGTTTTAATAATTTGAAAATTTATCTAAGAATGTATTTTAGAAATTATTTTGTATTTTTTGTCCGTTGTTAAGACTCAGAGGGGAAAATATTTTTATTTCTCTTTCTACTCATTAAAATATCTTCCCAAACTTGTATTTTCACGTCAAATATTGTATAGTTCAGTTTGCATAAAAATA
Source organism: Parasteatoda lunata (assembly GCA_949128135.1). Taxonomy (NCBI): domain Eukaryota; kingdom Metazoa; phylum Arthropoda; class Arachnida; order Araneae; family Theridiidae; genus Parasteatoda; species Parasteatoda lunata. The sequence continues at coordinate 8,764,773 of OX421973.1, read as the reverse complement.
ATTTAATAAAGTTGAAAATGTAAATTTTGAATAGTGTCCAACATAAATTAAATACCAGTAGACAGCAATTAAGTATTTTTAATTTAAATTATTTCAAATATAAAATTAGTTTGTTCTGAAGTGCACTTTTTAATAACTTAATTTACTATGATACCATAACTGAGGTCATTTTATTATTTTTGTTGATATAGTTAGCACGAAAGAACGTTCTTAAACTTGAAGAGTTATTAGCTATTAAGTTATTTTAAGATTATCGATTACTTTTTTCTCTTGACTGTCTAAACCAAAATGTTGTAATAATAATGACTTAAATATAAATTTCTTTCGAAAATGGTTTGCATAGTTCAGCTGCAATAGTGCCGGTATGTATTTCAAGATATGAAAGATATCATATTTCATAATACGTATCTAATAGAAAAGGGGTCAGATTTTAAGAGCAAAATTTATTTTTTTAAAATTTAATAATATTGTAAAGCAATATCTATCAATTAAAATCTGTAAATATTCAAATTTTATTAACTCTATATTTAAAACACTAATAATTTAAAATGCAAACATATATTTTTTTTCTTTTAACATTTTCGTTAAATATTTTCTTCTATTTTTTTTATGCCAAATCATTTTTAAATATCGTTTGAGGAATGAAAAAAAAAACATTGCTTTAAAAATTATTGTGAAGTTTTAAGCGGGTGAAATAATTGTTTCATTTTCCTAAAACAAACATTCAAATTTTTGACAGAGAAAAAATTGATTGTTTTTCGGGTAAAGATTTGTAGTTTCACCTTCCAATTCGATACTATGAATTCTGTAGCATTTTCTTTCTAATTTTCTGCTTTTTTTAAAAAAATAAAAACTTTAAGTCTTAAATTGTTAAAAAATCACACGCAGAAAATAAAAAAGCACTTGAAAAAGTAAATTGAAGGAAGAATATTTAGTATTGATGAGGGACTTCTTGTAGTAAAAACGGAGAAAAAAATCTGTTAAATTACCTAAACTAACTTACGGTATGGAAATCGCATTTCTGGTAAAAAATTCATAATTTTAGTTATAAAAACTAAAGTATACGGTTTTTAAACCATTCATTTGGTATTTTTTTCTGTTCAAATGGTAATGGTTTACCAGAAATTCTAGTTTTCAAAATTATACGTGTACTACTACTCATTCAGTAAAAAATATAAAACTTAAATGTGCTTTTAACCGAATAAATAATTTTGGTTTTTAACCCATGCTTTAAAAAATCATGATAAAATTACCGAAATTTACCACGTTAACCAAATTTTATCACATATTATAATATCATGGGTTATTGTTAATTTTACTAAAATTATTTCCAAAACGCTTCGTTAAAAAATACCGAGCTTTCTGATGTTTCCATAATGCCAGAAACACGGGCAATTTCCTTACATTCTTACAGTTTTGACCATGCCTTTTCTTCAGGGTGGTTAAAAGCTAAGAAAAAACATAATATCAGGAGGCATAATTGAAGGTTATTAACTTTAAAAAAAAACTAAAATGCAGGATAAAAAATTTAAATTTCAGTACTTAAAAGTTATTGAAGTAGCATACATTCTAGAATATACCAATCCCAACGAGCTGGCAATCTTCTATAAAATTTCAACATATTATTTAACACCTATTTTACGCATTGAAAGCCTAAATTAATGGCACCGTGTTTCAAAATTTGTTTCAAATGATAATAATAAATTGTAGTAAGTCATTTTTATGTAGGTTAGTTTACTCTTAATTTGAATTGCAGGACTACATAACCACCTCGCTTAAATTTTAATGGTAAAAAAGATCATCTCGATAGTACAAATCAGTTCTAGTTTAATATTAGGCACAACCACGTAACTTCTCAGAGTAAACAGAACCTTATTCAACGTATTTAGATTTTCGTGTTGTCAAATTTAAAGCTGCATTTAAAAGAAATATTCAGAAGACACTTATATAGTCGTATAATAAACATTTTATTTTGTTTTTCGCAAAAGCAGCAAGCTTAGATTTATATTCCCTTGCAGTATTTACTATTTGTTTTGTTCAAAGAGGTAGATGCATTGAATTACTCCCAGAGCTAAACGAATTTTAGAAAAAGTTTATCATTTTACGAAGTAAATACGTATAGTTCTGAAAAGTAACTTTTATTAAAAAATATAAACAAAAACTCACTAGAAAGTTGCAGTTTTTTTATTGCCCGTCTCTATTTGCTCTTTATTCGTACAACAGAATGTGTTGATATGGTGTAAAATAAAAAAACTCAATAAACTCTGATTGCGTCTTCAATTTATTTTCGCTTCTAACTATTGAGTTTGTTTAGTTTCCTTTTCCAATTTAGCTTTCTATTACACCGGTTCTAAACAGAAAACCGCAAATGGTGACGTTTTGACGGAATATCGAAAACCTATACTGAGGAGCAACATTTGCGATCTTGTTTCTTCTTTTCGATTTTCTGTTCACAGGACAATTTTTTGAAGTCTTTTTTCGAAACGTTATTATTTTTTTTTAGTTAAGCAAGAAAACAAAAGACTTACCTGCATAATCATTGATTTAAATTTAAAAAAAAACATTGAATACACAATTTAATTTGTTTTATAAATGTATTTGATGTGACAAAATGAGCGAAGTTTTTTCCTGACACACACTTTAAAAAATTCAGGATCGAATTACGGTATAAAGTACCGGCACCCAGGGTGACGTTATTTTTAACCACAAAATTCATTTTTACCGGAAAATGTCACGGAACGAAACCTTTGAATATACCGCAATTTTTACAATAATAATTACCGTAAAATCAATGAAAACACTCTAATTAAATAAATATTACAATAAAAGCCATTGCATAATATTGATGCATCTAAAGTGCCGGTACTGTCGTAATTTGATCCGGAATTTTTTAGAATGTACTGCAAAAATTAAAAAAAAAAGGTTTTTTAAAGTTTTTTTAACAACTAGTTACTAACACCTCGGTGTGTTTTTAATATAGATAATTCAGGCAATAAAAACAAATATTTTTTTGAAGGAAATTTTTATTTACTGATCAGGAAATCATACGACCCATGACGACTTGCTATCAAGTTTTGTGAGAAACTCGGGAAGTCTTTGCCATGGAAAAAGTTTCAATCAAAGACGGTCTTTGCCTGTGGTTGATTATCTTAACTTCAAGGCATTGCTTGAAGGTCGTGAAGTGTCCTGAAGCAGGTGTCTCAGTACACTTCACAACTTTCAACGATTCTTCCAACGACGATTCCAAGTCCATCAACGACGACGTGACACGCGTGATTGGAATTTTGAAGACAGACGAAACAGTTCATTTTACAGACAATAAAATATTCTAAAAAAGTCACGATCTGAAATCATGGTAACTTTTGGGCTTTGCCACTCTTTTCGTTTGCTGAGTGATTCGAAGATTCCCCAAATACTCTTAAGTCCTGACATAGCTCTTACAAACTTTCTTGTTCTGGAATTCGAAAACACTCATTAAAGGAAACCATTTAATGACAACTTTCAAAGTCAAAGAAGCTTAAGCTAAGACTTTAAAAAACATTGCATCATGGCTTTAAAGGACATTAAAAAAAATCCCTACTTTACACCTTCATGGCATGAAGATCTCATTGGAAGAGAGTATTAGACGCGAGAGGAATCTATTTCAAGATTCTCTCATGTGTTTTACTAAATGAATCAATATATTCTTTTTCAATTTATTTAGTAACACTAATTTTAAGACAAGTAATTAAGAAACGTAAATTTGAGTAAGACGGAAAATAATTAAAAAATACCTTTTATTATGCTAATCAATTCCATTTCAAAGTTTACTGTAAAAATTATTTTTGTTTAATTTTTAAATGCTATATTTAATTTCTGTTATAGCCCATTTTAATAACAATTGTAGAAAGATAAAAAATAGCAAATTTTAAAATGATTCCACGTTTCTGTTATGAATTTTAGAAATATTATTTATTTATATTTAAGAACGTTTATTGTGACACGTTTAAAAATGATTTACGTTACATATACGTAGTCTGCCTTTAAAATCCGAAGTCACTGTTCTTAGCCTTTGTACGCAAAATGTATATTAAATGTATCTTTCATACTTTTTTCATTACTTTGTATTATATTAGGTCAAAATAAGAGAAAAATATTACATTTAGAATCTTAATAAGTTATAGTTATGGAATACAACATGAAAAAACTGTGTCTTTTTACTACGTTAAATGTAAATTTTTCAAACATGACACATTTTCTAACAATAATTTTTCAAATTTGTACTTATTTTCAGTTATTTAGATCTAACAGAAACAGTTATGTTTCATTGAAATTTCTTTAATTTATAAAACCAATTATTGATACATTCTCGAATATGAATGGAACTTTTTTTTTTCAAACTACTTTTTTGGACTTTATATTTTAGAACAAATATAATTGCGATAATCTAACAGATTGTTTAGTAAATATTAATCGGTTTTTTATAATTAAAAATGACAAAAATATATTTTTAATCGTAGTTAGAGTACCAGGGAGACAAAAAAATGTTCCATAATATAAAAATAATGTCCCATACAGAAAATCTCCCACCTGCGCCCAAGAGTTAATTATGTTTTATACATTTATATTAAAATTTATGAATACGCAATTTATCTTAAAGTCTTAAAAATTTATGTGTAATCGAGATACTGAAAATGCAAAAGATTTGAGGAAAAAAATGACATTTGTATTTACAAAACTATTAGGTAAATATTAATTGGTTACTTAATATAAATTGAATATCCAATTTAAATTGAATATTTAATATGAAGTGAATATTTAATATAAATTGAATAAATTTAACATTTTTCTTTCTAGATATTGTTAAAAACTATTCTTCTATTTCTTTCTAGATATTGTTAAAAACTATTCTTCTATTTCTTTCTAGATATTGTTAAAACTTTTTCTCTCAAGATATTGTTAAAAACTATTCTCTATTCAGACTTCTGCCTAAAGCTACGTTTTTATTATAATACATGATGTATCCTTCTTTCTACTAATAATAAAAAGTACTGCCATTCAGAATTTTTTTAATAGAATATTTTAAAATAGTCTTACATTAAATAATTTATACCGAAAATACATATTCTGTGAGTTTATGATTTGTTTATAGAACCATAGATACTTATTTTTAAATATGACGACCGTTCTGTAACTAAATTCAAAAAATTTTCTTTAAGGGAAAAAAATTAGAATATATGTCTGAAAAAAAATTGGAAATAGAACTAAATATCTAAAAATTGTAGATGTAATGTCAAACTAATTAGCAAGTTTCCAGATATAGTAAAACGGACTGAGTTAAGCGTTAACAACTTGTCAATTATAATAGTGAAAAAGTTTCTTTTTTACAGAAGTTTTGATTTTCTCGGGCGTTATATATTATCTTCCTATCATTTTTGGATCGTTTTCAACTTTTTCACCCTTGGGGGTAAAAGGAAAGACTTTTTACAACAACTTCCATTTTTGGTGGCAACTACACTAAGCTCAAAAATCCGAAGAATACTTTAAAAAAGTATTTGTTTTTTAAATGATGATATATTTTTCCTTCGAATATATCCCTTTCTTATTTAAAGCAAAAATATATTTACTACAGACATAGTACTTAGTTTAAATACATTCAAGTATCAAATAAATTTAATTTATTTGTAGAAATATTTGCATCTTAAAATGCGTCCGAAAATCGTTAATTGCTAAAACTGAATATTTATTATGTTGAATTTTAATTTTGTCTTAAGTTAACTTTGATTAAAAATATTTTTTTTATTACATTTGACTTTGCACTTAAAATATGAGAATTTATTCCCGTTCAGTGTTGACTTAGTTTAAACCTTTAAAGTAACCATTAAATATACTGATTAAATAAATTTTAAGAGTTTGAAAATCGATCTACAACTCATCAGCAGGCACCCTAGAGACAAGTTAAAATGTTATTTAACTAAGTTAAAATGTTATTTAACTTAGTTAAAATGTTGTTAGTTAAATATATTATATCAGTTAAGATGCCAAAGTAAAAGTGATATTTATTTCAATAAAGAATTTATAATAAAAATAAATGGAAAATATTTGCGCGCATTTAAAACATTCATTTTTAAACGTCTTAAAAGGGTTTAGTGATGTGTTACATTTTTTTACAAGTATCCGTCTTCACTCAAAATTTTTTATTCAGATGACAACCTAAACAATCAACGAAAACTGAATTTGATGACTGAAACTTTTCAATCATCAAATAAAAAAAAAGAGTATAACTATGAGTTTTTTGTATTGATGTGCGAATATGACGGTTTGTATATGGTTAACAACACAGATATTGTTGATTAGAATTGAACAGATTCTTGTTGATTAGAATAAAATAAACAAAAGTATTTAAAACCTACCGTACATGTCTGTAAAGTACACTATAATTCGAATTCATTAAAAATTAGCATTTAAAAAGCTTTAATTAAAACTCACATCTAGAACGCTTCAAACAAAACTGACGTTTTAAAATCCTTAATTAAAAATGGCATTTAGAAAACCTTAATTAACAATGTCATTTAGCAAGTTTAAATTAAAAATGACATTTAGAAACCTTCAAATAAAAATAGTATTTAGAGCAGATTCGATTAAAAATGATATTTCGAAACTTTTAATTGAAATGACCTTTAGTAACCATTAACATATCGTAGCTACTGTAATAGTATAATGTTTATATTGCATTTAAGAAAAAAGCTAATTAAAACTCCTGAAAAACTAACAGTTCTTTGTTCTTTTGTGCATAATTTGGTAATTTGGGGCAATTAATTAAAAAAAAACAATTTGAAGTATTCTGTAATTTCATACTACATAACAGTTAGCAAGACATCGAAATTATGAATAGTTTGACAGCATTAGCGGGATTAATATCCGTTACGGAGGCATGTGTGTCACTGATTGAATTCATAAAACAGTAGAAAACAATAAATAACAAAAACATTCTGATAAATTTAACCATTCTGTATGGTAATTCTGTTTGAAGAAAACTTTAATTCTGGTATTAAAAGCCAAAACATATAAGGTATTTAAACCATTCATTTAGTAAATGTAAATTTACTAAAAATACAAAACTGAAATTTTTTTAAAACTGAATAAATGGTTTTTATGCCATGATCTAAAGTTTCATGATAACATTACCTTAATGTTCCGAACAGTCATTCATTTGGTAATTTTAAGATTTTGTTATTTATGCTTTTTACGAAATTAAATGGTAATAATCTGTTTACATTTCTTTGATTTATTTGTAATGGGGGTCTATTTAAAAGTTTAATAGGAGCTAGAAGACGGTTAATTACTCTTTAGTTTAGTATATTTTCCAATTATAATATGGAAAAAAAAGAACATGAAGGATTATTTAAAATTTTTAACGAAAGTGTTATAAAGATACTAAACTCAGATATATCAAGATGTGGCGATATGACAAGATGACAAGATTCTTCGATATGACAAGAACTTACAAGCCGAACTTAGTGAGGAGCACACAAGCCTGCTTACGCATGTGTAATAATAAATAAACAAAATAAATAAATGCAGCCAGAGTTGTTATGGGATTCAAAACCACTACCTCTACGCTTCCATTGGGATAGATTGGTGAGTAACTTAAAAATTTAAGATATTGGTTTAGTTCATCCTTGTAGAGATGTTTGTAAATTTACAAATATATATTGATAATTGTGAAAGTTTGTAGAGGTTAGCTTATAGCTTACATAGAAATGAAAACAGCTAAATATTTCGTAGGCATGTATAGCAAGTTTCTAAATTTATAAAGATATGCTGTATTTATCAGTTTTTAGCATATCTAGTAGTAATTATGATTTTCCTATGGGTAGTGATTCACGTTTCACAGTTACTAAAATTAGGAAACATATTTTATTTATACTCATTTTAAATATAAACAAAAAAATTTTTAAAATATGTATTTTCGTAAAATTAATTTTATTGCTTCATTAATTTTTATTAATGCCTTTAAAATTAAGAGGGAATAAATACTAATGATTAACTGACTTAACATTTGAAAAAAATATATAAATCAAGAAAAAAAAGTTTTATGCAGCTCGAAATATACTGTTTACTTCGTAAAATTTCTAAAAGTTCTAGAATTCTAAAATAAATATATTTACTCCTTTACTGAGAGGCTTTCCACTTCAAGATGTCTTGAGGGCATTTTCTTGCATAGCTAAAATTTTCCGAGGTGTTTACTTCGGTTCTCGAAATGTGATGCCAGAAAACTTTTTTCGAGCCAACTATAATTTAATTTATAACAGCTAGAATGTAGAAATCACTTTAAATATTTTATTTTTTGAAGGAAACTTCTTTTTTTTCAAAATCGACTATTTGCAAAGAAAGAAAAAAAAGTTTGTTTTTAAAATTATTGTTCAGTTCTTATGACAATAATATATTTTCAAAACCGCAATAATTTATTTTAAAATAAATAATTACAGTAAAATAGAATCAAAAATATATTTCTTTTTTTAATTTAATTTTTCTTTAAAATTTAGATAAAGCGTAAAAGAAAAAGTCAATGTAATAGCACAAAACTATTTTAAAAATATTTATTTCATGAAACAAAATTTAAAAATAAAATGTAAATGATGCATGAAACGACAAAATGAAACTTTAAAATTATGTTCTAGTACTAAGAAGGAAAACTGTTAGTAGTAAAAATATGTGAGCAAGTCAAATTCAAAAATTATACCTGGAAAACAATGCAGAGAGCACAAATAAAGTTTTTTTTTAACCTACAGAATCACATATTTTTTCGGTAACCATAGAATTGAAAAAAAATGTCATTCTTGTGGAAAGAAATATTTTGTAAGTTAAATTGTTTTAATCGTAACACAAGATAAGAACCAGCATTCAAAAGCGAAATAAATAGTGTAAATGTTATTACAAGCAATGCAATTTTGGAAGTCATTATTTTATTTACTTTTAATTGTTTTATGAAAACTATATGAAATTCATGATTACGTTATTGATTCAATATAAATGTAATAAATCTATAATTACTTAGAAATTTTGTTCGCAAAATAAATACGTTTTTTATTTATCATTTTATTGAAAAAACAAACTACTATATTATTCAACTTTTACTATCAAACTTTAATTATCCTACATCCTAACTTTATAGTAAAAAATTTCTCTTTTTAAGCAAAAAAAAATTAGTACACGATGCAACATGGTGTTGTACAGTGTGCAAAAAAAAATAAAAAAACACCTTGAATAACTTTTGATCTAATGATCAGATTTTTACAAAATAGAACTCCAATTTAATGGTTAACGGGGTTGACCTCAAATTAATTAATTTGCGCAGACGATATTTTAGGTCACTAAATTAGACACAATGTGTTTTCTACGAAAAAACGAATTTAGAAATTTTACTGTCAAAATATGGAGGGTAGCCGCAATCTGGGATATATGGTTCCAATAGTTTGGTCCGGAGAACTGGTCAAAGTTTTTCCCCTTAATTTTATTTTTTGATTTCACTACATCTCGAGTGCTTTTTAAGTGAACTGAAAAATTTCTGCACGCAAGTTATAAAATTAGTTTACAAAATACACAATTGTAAAATTCAATGAGGAGCAGTGCAGACCGAAAACTTTGTGGAACCGCGAAGCTGTGAGTTAGTGTAGGCTAACTACTTGGTTGCTACAGGCGGCAAGCTAAAATTATAATTTCTTAAGAATTTTACATTTAACATCATAATCAATTCTGCTTTAAACTTATTGATTAAACAAATCAATACCTCAAGGGGCGATGGCTCAGGGGATAGAGCGTTCGCCTTCCAATGAGGCGAACCGGGTTCGAATCCCAGTCGATACAAATTCCGCATCCGGCTTGCACTGACCACAGTGCTGACGTGAAATATCCTCAGTGGTAGACGGATCATGGGTTAGAGTCCCCTTGCCGTCAGGCTAACCGTGGGAGGTCCTCGTGGTCTTCCTCTCCATGTAACGCAAATGCGGGTTAGCTCCATCAAAAAGTCCTCCACGAAGGCAAATTTCTCCCAATACTCAATCCAGGAGTTCCCTTGTCTTCTGGATTGGGTTCCAAATTACAAGGCTACGGAGTTGAACATTAGTAGCCGTAAACCCATTAAGTTGGGTCGGCTGTTCAACGACGGTTATAAAATAAAATAAAAAATACCTCAAGGGGTACTGGATTGGAAATCGATCATTCTCTGATTCTCTGAAGTCGAATTCTTGGCCATAGATGGCGCCACTGGAAAACAAGAACAATCACGCACCCTCTGCCTAAACAGTCATACGTAAACAACAACTTATTGATTATAACCGTAACTATTATATAATTTTGAGCCGTAATGTCTCAGGGGACAGAGCGTTCGCCTTCCAATGAGGTGAGCCTGGTTTGAATCCCAGCAATGGCTGGTTGATACCGATTCTGTCCACAGTGCTGACGAGAAATATTCTCCGTGGTAATTGAATCAGTGGTAATTGACGTGAAATATTCTCAGATCGTGGGTTAGAGTCCCCTTACTGTCAGGCTAACCGTGTGAGGTTCCCGTGGTCTTCTTCTTCACGTAACGCAAATGCGGGTTAGTTCCATCAAATAGTTCTCCACGAGGGTAAATTTCTCCCAATGCTTGATTCAAAAGTTCCCTTGTCTTCTGGATTGAGTTCAAAATTACACGGCTATGGAGTTTAACAAAAGTAGTCGTAAACCCAAACATTGGGAAGGTTGGTCAACGACGGTTATAAAACTATAAAATATTATCTAATTTTAATTTATTGATAATTTAAAAAGTTTAGGTACTTTGATCTATTAATTATTAAGATTATACACTAAGATAAATTAATTAGCCTTTTTGTCCACACAAATTTAATTTTTTTTATATAATTAGATCATAAATTTTTTTTGCAATCTTAAAATTTACTTTTGTTATTTTTTTTTATTACATTTTATGTCCTTACCAATCTTTTTCTTCAAATTTGTTTTACACCATCTATAAATAATAATATTTCCTTGATAAATTTTATACACAAGGTTCTAATAACAGTTATAAAGTAGCATATCATTTCCAAGAATATCATTAAGCAAATTTAATATGATACTTTTAGCATTAACAAGAATTCAAATATTATTCAGGCTCAGTTTTGGTTGAAGATTGATAAGCTTTGTTAATCGGGGGCGTGTCATTGCATATCGAATTGATGCTGTGCTAACATTAGATAATGCGCAATATGTTTTCTGTGACAGCAATCGATATAAGCTTTGAATTTCGTGCAAGTATTTGTATGATGTAGTCCGTTCATTGAGATTACCTTCAATAGTTATGAATCATTTGTTTTCGCGGGCATCAGAAACTCTTCTGAGGAAAATAAAATTCAAAATTTGAGAATCAAACTCTTTAGAAGTTTAATAGAGTTTATAAAACTTTTTAAAGTCATCAATAATGCATGTGATGTGTACTTGATGCTGATTTAGATTTCATTTTATCTTGTACAGCTATTATTCGGACAATATTTTAAGAGTTTATAAAGATATGAATTAGTAATTAATTATCCGAAGATACTGGAGCGAAAAGATAGACTTTTTAATGTACAAATTTAATTTTCTTGAAAAATTATAAAAGTGGACAAAATTCAAATTGTTTCGAGTGTTCCTCTTATCCATTTTTCTATCTTTTGTTGCAATATCGTTTTTCTCTTCCGCTCAGTGATAACAAATCACTGAGGCATTAACCCTATACTTTGCCAAAGTACCCTTAGTGACATATTGCAATATTCAAATTAAGGGAACACGATAAATCTGTCCGTCATCGAGATTTTGGTCACCTCACACTCCGGAGGTCGTCAGGACCGAGGCCCCTCGGACGCGGAAAGCACACAGCCGTCACCCAGAAGCAACGTGTATAGTCCTGCACACCTAATGCCCAATCCTACAACCCTACAGACCCACAAGGCTCGTCTGTCTAGGCCGCTGTAAGGGAAGGGGGTTAGCACATAAAATATACATTTAATGCAAAATAAAGTTATGTAATGTCATAATTAATTTAGGTTATTGTTATTACTTAAGACTATCAATTTAAGTTTAGGATCCTGTTGGTGCTTGCTCTTAATTAGCTTAATGCTGTGGTCTATGATTTATACATTTGTTTTTGGCTTGGCTGTTTGATTTGATGTTTTAAATTGGATAGTTTTGGGTTCGGAAGGTGAAGGCTCTTTGTTCGCTATTTTAGTTTAGTTATCAACAGGATCATTGAGGTTAATTAAATTAACTTTAGTAAGACATTATTTTATTAATTACTGTTAAGAATTTATTTACTATTAAACTTTAATGATTATTAGACCCTTACTTACCAGTATCATATGGAAGCTGAAATAGAAAGACTAGCGGCATTATTGACAAACACAATGACTGCAAACGCACTACTATATGGAATAGATAGTCACAACACAATTTTTAAAAAAAAAACTTTTTCTTCACACATTTAACATTTATGGCCTTCACGGGTAGCTGAAGATCTTCGGGCGCACTGCCTGCCCCCAGGGACTAGGAGCAGGGGATCAGTGGTGAAGGCGTGTGTGGTGATCAACCACGTTGGCTGCCATTGTGAGCCAGTCCGTGGTTGATTGTGGGGTGTGCATGTTTTTGTTTGTGTTGTGTTTTGGTTGCTTATTTTTGGTGGGGGTGGCGATTGGCTGGCCTTTTGTTTTGGTTAAGATTATTTGCTACATTTAGTTCTTACAGCCTTGAATTACATATATTACTTGTTGAACTTAACTTTTATTGTTCTTTGCCTATTGCAATGCTGAACTAATTAATTCTTGAAAGCGCTATATTGTCTCTGTTAGTTGTTGCTAGAAATTGAGGTGTTGAGGTTAGATTGTTGTTGTGTTTTCTGATTCATCGCCACTACCTTATTTTTTTTCTTCGAAATTCTAGTTTGTGCATTCTGTGCAGGAATGTTGGAAAGAAGCCGTGTCCTGTTAAGAATTGTGTTACTGCTGGGTGGCCGATTAGTCTATCATAATTAACGTTTGGATAGTTGTATTTTGTGGTTTGACTTTTTTCTGTGTCATTCCAATAGTTTTGCCAAAGTTGGGCTATTACTGTTTTTGTTTTGTTTTTGAGACTTGATGGGGGTAGTATTTACTTTAATATTTACTGTTAATCCGCTACCGGCTGCCGCTTCTTTAGCAGCTTGATCGGCTGTTTCGTTACCTATGATGCCTGTGTGCGCTGCCACCCTGTGTATATTAATGTTACAATTGCTGGCTAGGTATATTAGTTGTTGTTGTGTTTCTGCTACATGTGGGTCCTTTTGTTTAGTTTTGGTTAGTGCGTGCATTCCAGCCAGACTGTCTGTATGTATGGTTGCCTCTCGGCTATTTTGTGTTGCTAACCAGTTAAGGCTTCTTTGATTGCTAAAATTTCTGCTTGAAATACAGTGTTATCCTTGCTTAGAGTGAATTTGAATGTATTAGTTAAGTTGTTGCTGTTGAATACACCGAATGCAGCGCCTACACCCTGATCTGTTTTGGAGCCATCAGTGTATATCTCTAATGTTGTTGGTATTGGTGTGCTTGTTGGTAGGGATATGTACCTGTATCTAGTTTTATTTGCTGGATGCATGCTGTTGCTTTTGAGTTTGTGTTGGTAGTCGTCAGTTGTAATGTTATGTGTTAAGTTTGAGGTGTTAAATCTTAGGGCATTTGCTATTAGTGATTCTTTGAGAATTTGTAGGTGTAGTGGTGGGATGCCTGTTAATATGTTTAGTGCGTCGGTTGAAGCTGACTTAAAGCTCCGGCTTATGCTGATTAGAAAGGGTCTTTGAACCTCGTGCAGTTCACTGATGGCTGTTTTACTTAGGTTGGTGCCCCATGCTGCTGATGCGTAAGTGAGTGATTTCTCTGCTACCGTGTGGTACCAGAGTTTTAGTAGTTTGGTGTTTATGAACCAGGTCCTTGGGGCTGGTTTAATTAATTGGTTATGCATTTTGGTGACCTTTGCCCTTAGTGATTTGATATGCTCTATAAAGTTGGTATGTTGGTCTAGGACGACCCCTATATATTTGATTGAGCTTACTGACTTAATTGATTGATTGTACATACAACGCATTTATTTATATATAGATTTAGGTGATATTTTTGGCAGAAATCGTTGAAGATTAACATTGCTTCGTTAGCGTTTGTTTCTAGTTCTTTTCGCGTTTTTCCTGTTATGATGAACCGATAGTCATCCACGAAGGCAAGATTTTGCAAAAATCATCTTTACTGAACATTGTTGCGGCCGTGGGTATTGATTTAATTCAAAAATGCTAAAATTCCTTCCACCCTTGCCACGCCAGCTCATCTCGATATTCTGGAATCTTGTTTTATTCCTGTAAATGCCAACTACGTAGTCACAGCATGAGTTCCTCACCCCCAATATCCCATCCTAACTCTGTATAGCGATGAGGAATTTTCCTGAATTACCCTGTTTTGGCTGACGCGGAATTCTAATTTTTTCAGCTTTATTAACCATTAGTCAAATGGTTGTTCTAGGTACTTTCTCGACCAGCTATATTTCGACTATGCTCCTTGCAAACCTAACCGTAAAGCATTACCATGGCTACAACATCCTGTTTACATCATTTTCTAGTGGGTTTGCAGGTTACGCTTTTTATTTCTAAATTTTATTTTAGAATTCAAAATAATATTTAATTAAAATATACATATCTAGACTAGACACATTTTTATTAAATAATTGTCAAATTTAAATAAATTTTTAATATTTATTTTTATTACAATTCCAGGAAAGATATATTTTTTAAAATTATGTTTTTATTTTTTTATTATTATTTTGAATAATATTTAAGGCTGTTTATAAATGTGCATATTATGAGAATAAAGCATAAGGTATTGCAGAAAATCCACAATCATCTCCATTAAAAATACCAAAAAAAATATTATATATATATATATATATATATATATATATATATTATTAAAATGCTCACAACAGTGATATTTTAGTACATTTTTCGTATTTTTAAAATATTAATCAATGACTAAGTCATCTGATTATTGATGAAAATCGAATACAAATATTCGAAAAGATTGTGATTTGAGACTGTATTTGAATGTTTTTTTTTCGGAAAATTTACATCAGTGTTGATACGCAAATTTTTAAAATATTTGGATTGATATTTGGTTAATTTTATATAATACATATTTGGTTTGAAATTATTTTTACCCTTTTGTTAAGTCGATGAGGGGAATAGTTTAAAATTAATTAAAATTACTCAGAAAGTTCTTAAAATACATTAAAATGGATTTTTAGAGCTTTGCATCATTATAAAACATGAGGCTAAGATATTTAGGTTACTGCCCATAAACTTTATAATTTTTTTTATCATCATTAAGTAGAAAAAAAAATGAAAACTCAACTTCAATGTTTTAGAAGAATTTGATGGCATTCCAAAGCAAATTTTATTTTCATTTTATGGTGCTTTTAACGCTTTAAGGTTATATTGAAACTCTCAACGATCAATTTCCGTTGAATGTTATCATAATACGACGCAGACGTTTAGAATATATATGTATACTAAATAAGATGGCTATATTATTTCGAAATGTTTTAGATTCCTTACTTTATACAATGAATTTAAATGTTTCAAAACGAAATGTTACAAGTTTGACAGTAAAAAGGACTCTAAAGTAAAATATCTATCAATATATCGTATCTAATCTCAACTTGTACTCATCCAATAAAATGTAATTCTCCGAAAAACAAAATTTTATCTAATAAGTTTTCTTAGCATATTTTTTTTTAAATTTAGCACTACTGACCAAATCATTTGGATGTAAGAGCCAAACTAAACATTCTAAAGACTATCTCTTGTTCCAACATCTTTTTCATACCAAAGCCTTATTTTAATCTCTCACAGCATTTCATAAAATTTCTTTTTTAAATTTCACTCAAATTTATTTCTGAACCTCACTCTATCACGGTTTCTAAATTTTACGTAATATCTTTTTTCTTGATTTTTTTTCTTGATTTTTTTTATTTCTTCTTAGATCGAGATACTTCAAAAACACAGGAAAAAGTTTTCAAAACTTAAATAGCAAAGTCACGCATCAATACGAAATTTCAGAGTTCGAAATAAATTTCACTCTTCAAAATAACTCATTTAACCACAACCTCTATTTGTAATTCTCAGAATTCTCTCTTTTAACCCAATTGTAATTCTTAGAATTATCTTTTGTAACCCAAATGTTATTCTTAGAATTATCTTTTTAACCCAATTGTAATTCTCAGAAAAACAAAATCCTACTTAATGAATTTTTCCGCTACATTTTTAATATTAGTATTAAGATAAAGATAAATGAATGAAAACGTCAACTTAAACATTATTATAATTTTTTCTTTCAACATTTTATTGTTTCTCAAATCCTCACTCAAGACCGGACATTTATCATATGAATGACTTAGTTTTGACTGCTGGAAACATGTTGACTTTTTTTTTTCCTTTTATAATTTTTAAAGTAAATGAAGTTTTTACATTTACTTCAACACTAATTCTATGTAGATTCGCTTAACTATCAGTGCATCGTTTTGACGTATGATAGAAGTAATAATCAAAAATATACAGTCCCTGACCAAATTATTAGACGCACTATCAGATTCTATGCAAAATCTTAATTATCAGGAGATACTGTACAGCATTATTTTTTTTACGCAGCTGAAACCGGTTTGCACTTGCTTACTTTCATGTATCAATTGGTTAACATTGTATTGCAATACATTAAAAAGGAATACAAATAGGAAGTATATTAAAAATCTCCTGAATAAAAACCCATTACATGTATGTTTGAATATAAAAGTATTGCATATAAACTCGTGCAAAACATGTCATTATCCAGAGGCTACAGCCCGCCTAACAATTTAGTATAATTATTATAATATACTAATATAATACCTGATGTAACAATTATTCGATATTTATATAATATATCGTCCAATTTATTCGATCGTCGAATTTATATTATATATCGTCTAATTTAATCAACTGATGCACACACGAAACAAGTACAAACCGGTTTCAGTGGCGCATAAACAATAAAGCTGTATAGTATCATCTGATAATTAAGATTATACATAGAATCTTATAGTGCCTCTAATAATTTTGCCAGGGACTGTATATGCATTTGAGTACTAGTTTTAAAATTTATTTTAATTCAAAATTGGCTTAAGTAAATTTGCATGTTATCACCAGGGCGTTCTAAGATTCCATCGCATAATTCGAGGGTGATGAAAGGCATGCAGCCATGGAACGAAAAGCATCCAGACTTAGCACAGGACAAAAGGTCGCAAACCACGTAGAAAGAATTAAAATGTCAGGCAAGATCTTAATGCAGAAAAGACGAAGGATGGTGGTCAGTTGAGATTTGTCTTACCTGAATCAATTGCTTATATTCTATTTGTATTTAATACTTTTTTACGACCCTGTCAAGGTGGTATTCCATTCCATTTTCTATGGTTAGTCTTGTTCTCTTGATGCCTTTTATCTACCCCTTGAATTTCTTGAACGAATTTTAGAATTTATTGTATATCCATTCTTTATGATTAACAGTTGATTAACACAATATCAAGCAAGCCGCAATATTGCTTACATTTTTTAGTGTTATTAAAATAAGCCTTTAGGTGTTTACATATCAAAAATATTTCAATTAAAACCTATAAAATCTAATTGGTCCTTAAACATGTTGCAATGCATTCATTATATATTGTTAAATCTGTTCTCGGTATTATAAATACTACGACGTTACGAATTTTTGGCTCAAAAATTAAAGATAAAAAAAACCAGTCAAATTATATCTTTTTTTGCATTAACGAAAAATAAATGTGAGCAGCTTTTGAAATTTGTCACAGAGAATATTAAATTGAAACTCAAAAAGATATGAGCCTGCAAATGCTTAATTTCAGCAAAAAGTTATAAAAATCGACTGATGTTTCGCATGATTGCATGCTTCTGTCAATATAGGTCAACATTGTTCTACCTGACCAGAAAAATTTGATTTCCTGAAACGTAATTATGGATAGATGTTTGCGCACGCTATTCTACAATTTCCGAAACACATTTTAAATGAACTTTTTATTCTAACTTTAAGATTGTTGTGTGATTTTTCTGTTTAAAACTTGTTTCTGTTTAAATATTTTGCTTTGCTTTGGAATATTTTAAAAGCTTTGCTTTGGATTTTGTGTGAAGACAAATCAATAGTTGTAGCTTTGGATTTATATATTTCTTTAATATTTTTTTAAACATTATACAGATTTAGGATTTATATTTTTATTTAAAATACATAAGCAGCTAAGCAGACACTATAATTTGTCACTTCTGCAATTTAATGAATTAAGTAAGTAAAAAACAAAACAAAAAAAAAACATGATATTTTTTTCGTTTTCTACACAGAGAAAGAAAAATTCAGGTAAAATACCCATTCTGTATGATAATGACATCGCTGGTAAAAAAATAACATTATTATTATTACTCATTCCCGACAGTAATCTTGAAAATGAGAGTCTATTTTATTCCTTATTATGTACAAAATAGACGCCTATTACAAGCGTTTGATACATGTCGAATACTATTTGTTATTTATATATTTTCTGAATCGAATGGAGTTTTTAATCAAGCAATACTATTATTTCGGTTAAGAAAAATGCGGCATTTAAACCATTCATTTGATAATTTATGCGTTCAGCTGGTAACGGTTTACCGGAAATTCTGGCTTTTACAAATCATATATGCTTTTAACCACACGTTTAGTAAAAAAAAATATACAAAGCTGAAAAGTAAATTTAACCCAATAAATGGTTTTTTGCCATGCTTAAAAGTATCACGATGAAATTACCACATTTGACCACATTTACCAAATTTTACTACATATTATCAAATTATATTTTATTGCTGATTTTTTCAAAAACATTACTAACTAACTTTGGTAAAAATTACCTTTGGTGAGATCATCAAACCCCAAGAACGCGCTAAATTTTATCATATTCTGACAATTTTGATCATTCTGTTTTTTTCAGTGAAAATTTGGCAAAAGCAAATAAATATGTTTTAGTCTAGTTTTATTAATAGTTTCTGTCAATTTAAAATTTACATAGTTTTAAAAGCACTTGAAACTGTAAATAATATTTTCTAAAAAATATAATCAACAATAAAAAAAATATTTTGAGCCTTGTGAGCATTAAAGTTACAACAAAAGTATTTTAATCGTTACGAAAGTACAAATCTGAAACCCAATCTCTTATTGATTTAAACAGTGATAAGAGCCTTCAGAACATACATTTGCAAAGTTTAGGAAAATGTAAGCGTTTTGGAACTAAAAAAATATTATTTTATATCTAAATCAATTGTACAACATATTGTAAGCAATTCCGAATAGTAATACCGAAGAATGAACAAAAATCTATCTATTTCAGTAGAAATTAAACGTGCAGAAATATTTTTCTATATTAGATGATTCATTTTTATTTTAATTATAATTTTGCACTTCATTGCCATTTTTTCACTTATTTATATAATCACCTTAGATATTATATGAAATTTCAGTGATTCAAAAAATTCATAAACTATACATTAATATTGATCTACGAAAAAGTAATGACAAAAATATTTTCATAAGAATGAAATTTAAAGCAATATTCATTTAAAAAATTTTATTTTATGTATTATCATTATGAAAATCATGAAAATCACCTTGAAAAATAATCATTGAACAACAAAAACCCCTCATATTATTAAAAATTTGGATTACTTTATACCTCAATGTTTAAAAACATTAACCGCCTTATGGCATTTTCATTAATGACACTTTACACTGGGTATTTGCTAGCTTTAATGACTCATGTTGTAAACGATGACCATTTTCTCATTTCTTGTATATTTAGCATTATCTATCTTAAAGTATTGCAAAGATTTAAAGCAATAAAAACAAAAAAGAACAACCACATACATCCTATTTTAGTGTTACTAAAGTTTTCTTAAAGATCTTTCACATTATTTTAAACAACTTTTTTATGGGCGTTTATAGGTGTATTTATTTCATTATGTTCATTGTAACTTTAAATTTCAGATTATTATTTTAATTAAACATTTCCAGACAATTTTATGGATTTCAAATTGGTTAGGTCAAAACTACAATACTAAAATATGGTAAAATTTACCGTGTTTCTAGCTCTATGAAAACACCGAAACGCTCAGAGGTTTTTACCGAAGTGCCTTCTGAATGATTTTGGTAAACTTAACATTTAAATATAGATATATAATAGTTGATAAAATTTGGAAATTCGGAAAATATTTGGTCAATTTTATCGTGCTACCTTAGATTATTCCATAAAAACCATTTACTCGGTTAAATGTACTTTTAAGTTTTGATTTTTTTTATTAATGTGGGGCAATAAGAACAATAATCTTCAAAACCAAAATTAATGTAAACCGTTATCTTATGAATAGAAAAATTATCAAATGAATTTTTTAAATAAATATATTTTAGTTTTATTACCCGAACTTAGTTTTTTTTAACCAAATATGTCAATACCATTCAGTGCAGTAACTTTATGTATAAATAAAATAGAGTAATTTTCGCAGTTTCTTAGATTTTTTTTCAATACTTTAAAATTAGTAAAATTAGTGTAGTAAAATTATATATCTGCCAACCGGTCTGTGAAGGGGGCAAGGAACTGTCCTTGTATCAGATAGGTTCTGGGTTCGAATCCCGGGCAAGGCATGGATGTTTCTTTCTCTCTATTTGTGTTCTATGTCCTTTCTTCTTTGTGTGTGAATGTGACCCGCCCTATAAACGGTTTGTGGTAGTGTGACGTGGGAGACGCTGCTACACCGCTGTGCCTTCGCCACAGGTGCCCACTGGGTAACGAAAAGAGAGTTAGCAGTTCTGGCACTTTCTGTGGCCAATGGACATTAGTTCCAAGTGCCCACCAATAAAAAAAATTTTTATATCTTGATTCATTTATTCATTGCCAACTTAATTTTGCTTAATCCACTCTATTTCTATGACTTAAATTTGCATTTTGCTACCCTATACATCATAATCTTATTAAAATAATCAAACTATATTCAGTACTTTAAAAGAAGAATAACTCTTTAACCGAGATCCTAGCGTAATATTGCTATTTCTGGATTTTATGGCTTAAATTTCAGATTATTATTTCAATTAATCAATTCCAGAAAATTTTATGGATTTCAAATTGGTTAGGTCAAAACTACAATACTAAAATATGGTAAAATTTACTGTGTTTCTAGCTCTTTGAAAACACCAAAACGCTCAGAGATTTTTACCGAAGTGCCTTCTAAATGATTTTGGTAAACTTAAAAATTAAATATAATAGTTGATAAAATTTGGAAAAACGGTAAATATTTGGTCAATTTTATCATGCTACCTTAGATTATTCCATAAAAACCATTTATTCGGTTAAATGTACTTTTAAGTTTTGAATTTTTTATTAATGGGGGACAATAAAAACAATAATCTTGAAAACCAAAATATTTATGGTAATCTGTTATCTTATGAATAGAAAAATTATCAAATGAATTTTTTAAATAAATATAATTTAGTTTTTATTACCTGAACTTAGTTATTTTTTTAACCAAAAATGTCAATACCATTCAGTGCAGTAATTTTATCAGTTGTATGTATAAATAAAATAGAGTAATTTTCGCAGTTTCTTGGATTTTTTTCAATACTTTAAAATTAGTAAAATTAGTGTGGTAAAATTATATATCTTGATTCATTTATTCATTTCCAACTTAATTTTGCTTAATCCACTCTATTTCTTTGTCTTAAATTTGCATTTTGCTACCCTAAACGTCATAATCTTATCAAAATAATCAAATTGTATCCAGTACTTTAAAAGAAGAATAACTCTTTAACCGAGAGCCTGGTGCAATATTGCTATTTTTGGATTTTATGGATGGCTATTTCTGGATTTTTTTGTTTACAATAAACTTTAGCCAACATACCACTATTTCTGTTTTCAATGTGCACAATTGTAGAAATGCACTATATTTTCAAATTTGTTTTTTATCTATGTGTGCATCAGTGAAAATGTATTGGGCTTCTTCGCTTATTTGCGCATTTCTGCTTTTATTCTTACAAAATAAACTAGTTTGAAATTACGCAAAAAGAATCAAATTTTGTATTAAAAAAAATAATATAAATGAATAAAAAAATTAAGTAAAAATAAAAAAGACTATTTTTACTTAATTTTTTTGACTTTTGAATTTAGAGTCTGTGGAAAGTTTATGTTACATTGAACAACAGTCGGGAAACATGCTTCTGAACGGTTCAAACAGAATTTTCATTACTGAATCATAATTTGTTAGGTGTTTCATGGTAGAATTAAAAGAAATACAGCAGTTACAGCAGTTTATATAGAATCTGAATTAAAACAAACCACATTGTTTTGTTAAAATTAAAACTTTAATAAATACTTTAAAATTTAAGGAATATTTCTTTTCTCGTAAAAGATATAACACTTGGCAACAACTTAATGAAAATACAAGCTTAGTATTATTTACACGGATTCTTTATAAAATTTAAAATTCTTGTTTAGAATCTAGAAATTTGAATTGAAAGAAACAATATTCTTGAAATTATATTAAAACTTTAACAAATACATCTGTCTAAACTTTCATAAAAAATACATTTTTCCTCGTAAAAGATATAACATTTGACAACAACCTTATGAAAATACTAATTTAGAATTAGTAACACGGATTCGTAAGAAAATTTAAAATTCTTGTTCAGAATCTAAAAATTTTACAACATTCTTATAGTAGTATTAAAACTTGAACAAATACAACGTATTCAAATTTTCTCATGAAATATTTCTTTTCTTAGAAAAAGATAGGGGAGATATATGCAAATTTTTTTGCAAATATCTCAAAAAAACCTTATTATATATAAGGTTTTAAACAATAATTTGGACGTTTCACTGTATTCTTGTTTACATCAGTATTTAAAATCTTTTTTAGTATTTCTATAAAAAAAAAATTTAAACGAAAAAGGATGTTTTCTTTGCTACTAGTCGCAATACGATCTTTATAGCTTGTCATGTAGTCATTGTTACGACTCAGAAATGTATATCTAAAGATAATATAATTTAAATCTAAGCTTTATTGGAGAAAAAATGTTGACCTATTTTAATTAATATACTAATTTGTAATATTCTAATAGTATTTTACTAAACTAATAAAGACATTTTGAATACAAATCAATCAATTGAAAACCAATATTTTCATATGGTTCATTTGATAAATATTTTGTTTTTTTATTTTATAAAAGAAAATTTTTAAAAAATTGAAATTTGAATTGTAATTGTATATTGAGCTGCTGTCTTGGTAGTTCTACCAGTCCCTCGCAATGGAAGTTTGATAAGCTTTATTTCTTGAAATTTGTGAGAAGTTCTTTTTCTGGAAAAATAAAAGGTTCGTGATTGGAATAACTATGTAATGACTACGTCAGTGCTCTAACGATCTTTATTTCTGAAGAATTGATGATCATAATTTCCGAATCTATAGACAACTTCCACTCTACAAACATAATGCACCTGTTTTTTATTTAGAAAAAAACTTAAGTAGCACTTCGTCGCTGAATCTTATTAACTTATTATTATCAAGAAGTTCCAATCTATTTATACCATTGCGATTTAAAAATGAAAAAAATAAATAAAATTATAAATTTTTAAATGAAAAAAATCTACTTGAAGCATGTTCAGACATGTTTTACCACGATGTGTTTACACTAGACCTACGTGGACATATGTTTGTTTTTGCCTAATGCTGATAACCAGAAACTATACAGAGCAAAAGTTAATATTGAAATAAATAAAAATATTCATAACATATCAACACTTTCAGTTGATAATCATAAAGAAATGTGCTAATGATAGAGCAAAGAGAAAATATGAAAGTGACTTTTGCACTTTAAAAAATATCTTTTACAAATTTCTGCAAAAGTATTCCGAGCTTGCTTATGGAAGTGTACATCAGAGTTGCCAACTTACAATATCTCATTGAGGATAATTGATCAATAAATTAAAAAGTTAATCAAGATGTCCACTTTAGTCCCTTGTCCACACAAGCCTCCCTCTCTCCTATATAATTGAATAACAGTAGACAATAGTCTAATAAAAATATTAACTGGGTAATATTAACCCAAAATCTAAATTTCTTGTTCAAAATTAAAAGAAACAATATTCTTATAATTGCATTACTATCTTAACGAATACAACGTATTCAGACTTTCTGAAGAAAAAATATTTTTATCATAAAATATATAATGTACCAGGGGATTGTAAAACAATGTAAAATAATCTTATCGTAAAATATATAATATACTGCCCCCCGTTCGCCACCGCTCACCAACGCCGATAATTGCTTCGTAATAATTGCTGTTCTCTGGCAGAAAACAGTTTTTTTGCTAAAGATAAAATTATATACTTAACGTATCGCAACCAGGCAAGAAAAGTGACACACGTCAAAAAGCAGCAATTTTGAGGTTATGTCAGTAAAAATTATGTATGAAGAGTCCCATCAAGCTCAAAAAGTGTGACATCTCTAGCTCACTCTTTATCCAGCGGAGGGCAGTTGTGTCAGTTTTGTGCCTAATTCAGAATAAGTTTTATAGTAACCTTTAAGTTGATCTTTCTCAAATGCTGCATTTTAGAGTTATGACACTATTCTCGGCAGGGTGCGATGTATGCAATAAAAAACATTCTGTTTACTGAAGCTTGTGCCTGCACTTCTCACGTCCAAATATCTATCTATATTTGTATTATAAATATTTAGATCTATTGGTGAACAGAAGTAATTTTTTCGAAGTAATCATTTTTTAAAATAACATTTATATTGTTATAACATTATATTGTTCAAACAGATTTGATGAGTTCACAACCGTAATTTAATATTTTCGATAACCAAACAGGCAGATATATTAAATACTATTTTAGCTTGCATCTCTTCGTGCATGAAGCTGATCGTTAAGTTCTAAATCATTTAACTGATCTCTTTAACTGTAATTTATACCTTATATTAATGTTATTTGCAGAAAATAATTGCGAAACGGTTTATAAGGTTAGACAACCTTTCTAAATAACTTTATTTTAAAATTTAGCTTAGAATCATGTTAAAATAATAATAAAAAAAACAATTATCCTACTTTTAAAGTTTTGAAATACAAGCGTAATAATAGCTGTACAGAAAAAACTTTAAATTCGCGATCGCAACGAACTATAGGGGGCGTTGTTGTATGTGCCGAATCACTGCGATTTCCATATGAACAGTCATTCAGTTACACTGGAGACGGCTTTAATGTAGCGTGTAGCATTGTAACGTTCCATCTTTATTGTGGCTGATTTAATTTAAAAAAGAAAAATGTTTGTTTTCTTTTTTATGCAAACGAAAACAAAATGGTATCTTTTTTTTTTTTTTTTTTTTTTTTTTTAGAGAAGGAACATCCAGAACACATCGGAAAAATATTTGTAAATAAAGAGAAAAAAATAGGTATATTCTTATAGGAGTTCAAACCTAATGCCTGAGAAATAGTTTTATTAAATTTAATGGTATAACATGAAAGGCCCATTTAAATTTTAACGTAAAATAAAGAATGCTTACGATACAAAAACAAACAAAAAAAAAAGAACCATTCTTTTTTTGTCGCCATTTTTTAGTGTTACAAAAATGCGTCTTTGGGACTTGCCAAAAACAAAACCAGATGCAATTTTATTTTTTTAGGAGCGAAATATTTTATGGAGTGAAATATAACGAAAATGTACCAATGTCCATAACATGAAACTTTATCTTAGTAAACGTCCGTTTTGGAAATGTTATTTCATTTTGAATCTCATTTATTAGAGTTCATAATGGCTATAGAATCAGGTGAGAGAAAAGTTTGTTTTGAATCCATGCTAAACTCTATATCGGCCCATTTTCCTCCAAAATCCGATTGACTACTTTGATTTTAAACAAAGTGTTTCGTTTTAAGATTTTTTCCAAAAATTTTAAGTGTAGATTGGCGGCACTTAAAAATCTGCAGCTGTGGTTAATACGTAAGTACCGAATTTTTCTTCCATACTTTTCTGAATCATATTACTTCAAATATTAGAATATGCAAGAAGTATACATAAACACATAATTTAATACCATTTAATTTTTCAAAAAAAGTATTTTGACAACAATTTTATCAAAAAATTATAAACTAAAAAACTTAAAATAAAGAATTCTTAGGATAAAAACGATTTTAAAAATTCCTCATTTTTCAATAAAAAATTTCATATTGTTTCTTTTTTTAATTCTTATAGTATTTAATCAGACGTAAAAAAACCATTTTATAGAGAATGATCATCAAGTAAGAAAAAAAAATATTTACAAGCAAATTGTTTATTATAAAAATCATAACACTTACCTGATTTATAAGTCCGGAGAATTTCAAAATATGTTCTTTGTTTGAAAACTTTATTCTCAAATAATATATACATAGTTTATCCCTTCATTACTTTTAGGTAACATACCACACATCAAAATTTTGTAATTGTAAGATCTCGATATGAATTTTATTATGTAGCTTAAAAACAGAATAGCTGAATTCAAGTTGAAATTCTTTCAAAACTAAAAAACACTTACCAAGAAAACGACAAAAAATGTATTTATAATCAGCACAAAAGATACTTTTTCAAGTAATTCGGATTATTCTTTATTGTTGTTTTCTGAATTGAATTCTGTAGATGCAGGAATATATACTATTCTATGAAGAAGAAGAATATTCTATAACTATTACAGTTCTGTATGGAATTCATTGGAACACATTTATTCATTGGAATGACGAAAGCAATGTTGACTTCATTTTAACTTGTAATGAATTGAAGACAGAATAATTATTTTACCGCAATACACACATCTGCAACAGCAAGTGATCATGAAATCATGTTATGTTGTTGGTAATAGAAAGGTAAAAATGATTGAGAAGTTGTTCTTCAAAAACTTGGCATGTTCTGCTTCAAGGTTTGGCATGTTCTGATTAGTTTTTTCAAGTAGTTTTACTTTTTCTTTAGGGACATTTTGCTTCTTTTTTGATGCTAAGAAAATGGCGTCCGTCATTGCCAATGGTTATGTGGGAACTAATGCCCGATATTTACTGTCTCCCGCTAGATGGCGTACTCGAGCATTGCGATCGCGAATTAGGAATAATAAAGCAACACCTTTGTGACTTATATCAATAATTTTATGCTTATGACAACCAAAACAATATCCACCATCATTATATATAGAAAGAAACATTAAAAAAAGTCTCTTTCAAAATATATTGAATAACATAAGGAACCAATCTAATGAAAATATTAGCTGAGAATTATTAACAAGTATACTTAATAAAATCCAAAATTATTGTTCTTCATTTTAGTTACTTTCACTAACATAAAAATTTATTTCTTTCATAAGAGATTAAATCTTATTACGATAAATGATTCATATTTCTTCCTTTAATAAAAACAACAACTTTGTGACTTATATCAATAATTTTATGCTTATGACAACCAAAACAATATGGAAATGAATGAGAAAAAAACTGGATCTTACCACGTGATTTTCCGACCAATAAAAATGCACGGACAACAATGGACGACACCATCATTATATATAGAAAGAAACATTAAAAAAAGTCTCTTTCAAAATATATTGAATAACATAAGGAACCAATCTAATGAAAATATTAGATGAGAATTATTAACAAGTATACTTAATAAAATCCAAAATTCTTGTTCTTCATTTTAGTTACTTTAACTAACATAAAAATTTATTTCTTTCATAAGAGATTAAATCTTATTACGATAAATGATTCATATTTCTTTAATACTATGTAAGTCTTATTTAGATGTATGTAATAGATTATGGTGTACTTAATTTTCATTTTCAGCTTACTGTGAAACCTCAATTATTCTCATCCAGACAGCAAATGACGAGTAATCCCGTCGTCCCCAGGGGTATTTGGCGATAACCGGAGAGAGGGTGAGATTGGGTGATGCCAAATGTGAATTTCGAAACTCAAAATGTAATGAGACGGAAAATATTTTAACGAGTTTCTGGGATTTTGTGCTCCGTTAAACCAGTCGCCAGAGGTGTGTTTAGAATCAGACTGAGAAAGACTGGCGTCGCCAAGATAGTGTTGTAAATCACTTTTAAAATTTTTCTCATAAAAACGGGATTAAATGAAAATTTGAGCAGTAGTGAATTTTCATTTAAGATTTTGTCCGAAAAACAACTATTAAATTAATTGTGTACTCTATTTTAAAATTTTCTTGAAACTTTAATTTTGAAGTAGTATGTTAAAACTTAGTTGTAGGATATTTTTAAGCTGATTTTTTTCAATAATAGATTTTTATTTCACTGCAGTGTATTAAGGAAGTGCAAATAGTAATTTGTATAATTATTTTAATTATAAGGTGGACCCAAAGTATGCCAAGGGAAAAATGTAAACTAGTAAAATGTGTGATTTATATTTATTATTGAGTAATAATTTTCTTAAATAATGTTTGACAATACGAATAAAAAAGGAAGGAAAGAAAGAAAATTCCATGACTTACATCTAATTTTGTGTTCAGGAAGTTTTCCCCTCATTTTTTACAGCACTGTTAAAAATTTCTCGAAAACATGGTTAAATGACAATTTATTTAATTGTTATTTTACCATATTCAACCAAAATAGTGAGATAACCATTAAAAAAGTTGATATTCAAACTGCAAACTGGGAGAAAATTCGTTTATTGACAGTTTTACGCAATCCAGTTAAACAACCACAATTTTATCAGCGGCAATTAGGCTAACAGCCAATGAGAAAAGAGCGCATTTTCTTAAACAGCTGAAAGTTAAGCAATGTGCTATGGATTATGTAATAATATGATTTCATTATCAGATCTAATAATCTTAACAACCAATGAATAATCTTAATAACCGTGACTAATAATCTTAATAAGCGTGCAATAAATACTTTATAAAGCACTCAGCTTCTTGCATATTTTAGCCAAGGAGGTTAGTCTGTTAGTCTCATGATCAGTTGAATTGGGGTTCAAATTTCAGTGTTGACACCACAATATTTCCTCCATTATTTCCAGACAGGAGTTTCCGGTTTATTGCACCACTCAGTTGGTGATCCTGAACTACTAAAATAACGTATAGATGACAGCCAATACGCAACTGCTTTGGAAATTCTAGTATTTCCAATCTCACATGATTGAAGGTGCTACTAGATCAACTAATTAAGCCACATACAATACACCACTTAACTACAATCTAACGCCAATGCTCATTACCAAAAAACCTAACATAAGCTAACTCCAATGTCCTGTTAAATTTCATTTTGACGAATCTGAAACCATGCTACTAGTAAATAGTTACTATACCGTAGAGTTTTGCATTTACTGCTTTTTCAACCATGCTAGTTGTAAAAGGTTTCAAACGCGTAGATGTAGAGAAATATTTCTATTCGTAAATTTTAAAATCAATTGAATGGACAGAATATTTCCGGTTTTTTTTACTGTAATTTCAGAATGAAAACTACAGCTGTTGTTATTCGATCACATTTTATTTGTTGCTTTGTCAACAAATATTGAATAATTTAAAACAAATGAGGCCATAATTTAGAAGCACTTGTACTTTTTTTGAAATATTTTTTATTTGTGTGTACAATATATCAGATTAGATCAAAAACTAAAAAATCTGAATTAAGCTTTATTTTTTTTACTTCGAAATTTCGATTTAATTTCAATAAACTTGTTTGAATAATTCTAATCTTACTTGAACGCCGTTTGAATGTTTTAAAATTTATTTGAAATAGGTTTAGAAAGTAGCATAATAGTTTGCAAAAATTTGGATTATAAATGACGATATAGAACACTTTCTGAGAGAAAATTAAATTTTAAATGACATAAAATTAGTTTCAATGTAGGCGTTTCTTTTAATTAAATACTACAGAAAAAGGTTAAATATTTTAATCAGAACATTGTCAAAGTTATTGGACCACATATTTGTTGTTATAGTGAGATATTGTTTGTAATAAATTTTTAAGAGTGTTGGAGAATTGAAGACTTGTGGAAATTCCTTAGAAAACAAATTGCTTTTTGATGCGTAATATTGTATTTCATGAGTCCCCTCATGTATTTGTATCATATCTCTTGGACAATGGAAGAACTTACGTAGCTGTCAGAGTTGTGTAATAAGAAAGACTAGATTGGAAATTCTTTTATTTATTTGACGTTGCACAACCGTCGTAAAACTGTCAACTCCAGGACATAACGACCAGTGTTCGATTCCAAAATTGATGCTGCTGTTGTCTGAATGTAAAGGGTTGATAGTGAGTTTACTTGTTTGCAGGATTCCACTTTTTTTCTTTCTTTTATTCTTTCGGGGTTCGTTCCAATCTCGTCCACTTAATGTGTTTTCTTATAACAAGTGGGTGGATTGACACGGTTTTTTTGTTGACACATCAGATGGAAGGTTGGAGCTGAGGAAAGAAACAATTCTAACGCTTCAAGACGCACTGCCTTTTAATACGGTTTCTTGTCATTGTTTTTGACACATCTTAGTTTGTGGTAGCAAAAATATACCATTAATGCAATTATGTTTTTATACTAAACATTGATGTTGAAGCTTTTAGTCGAAATATTAAAATAAAGATTGAATTCACACAAAATGCAATCTTTTAAATGACTGAATTTCGAAAAGTCAAAATGCACTAAATATATAATCATTACCTATATAACTTATTTATGAAGCATATACACTGTAGAAAAAATTTGTTAAACTTACGAAATAAGAAAATTGTCATCTGGTGTACTGGTATAGAACTGTTTATTTCACAGAAAAATATTTTTATTTAAAAACCGAGGCCTGTTTTTAGGTGAATTAGTACTATTATTTGAACAAGAAAACTCCGTTATTTTTAGACATTCTATTATTTTAGCAAAAATTTAGAATAAGTATGTTAGCATTATGGTCTGAGCGCAGCATTCGCACGACAAGTAAACCTGGAATTTGAACTTGGGTCACCTCATGGGGTGGCAAGTACTTTGTCCTCTGAGCTACCACACCTATAGGGACTCAGTATGAAGAAAAATCTTAAACTGATTTTACCTTAAGAGTCTGTTACGTAACTACCACTACGAATTATAAACATCAATTCACTGGTATATAAAGCATGCTTGCACCGCCCCCACATTGGTGACCTTTGGACGTGATTTGAGCACACAGTAACGCCCACCTCGATCTGGTAACGCATCCTTCGTTGGATGGTCCACATTAAACAGTTGGCTACTTGTGGCAGCGACTTACTCACCTCCTCGCGCTGTTGCTACTCATCACTCGTCTCGATTAAACACAACGTCTGGCTGCAAACTCTCGACTGCTACTGGCAACACAGGAGCGACTACTACTGTGAAGTTAATTCACCTCTCACATTCAGCACTCAAAAATTCCGGTGACCGCTTTCCCGGTCTGTCACAAGTACAGCAACTAGTGGTATCTGTTCATCGAATTCTATCCCTGATAGAATTCTGGTGGGGGAGTATTGTGGCGTAACTACCACTACGAATTATAAACATCAATTCACTGGTATATAAAGCATGCTAACTTGAATCCATCTTGAGGTACCTTTTGATAGATGACGGTTGGCATGGTCGATAACTCCGCCCCACAAGTCTTACTTATTAAAACAGTATTTAAGTGTGAAAACGTTTGAAGCTGCGGTGGATCACCCATATAAAAATGTCAACTTACCAAAAAATTATATCGAAAGAAATATAATAATCAGATAGAGTATAAATTTGACAAAAGTCAAATCGCATGTTTACTTATACGAGGTTTAAAATAATTTCTGAAAAATAAGAGCATATATAAAAACTAATAGCGAAAGGAATTGAAAAAAAGTAGAGTTTTTGTACTATAAGTAAAACTGCATGGCAAAAACAAGAATTTGAACTGATGGTTTTCATCAGTTCATGATTGGGACGAAAAGCATAAAAACCATTCTGTCAACAAAACAGCTTTAAATCATCTAAGTCTGTAAAAATAACGGGTATTTTTGTACAGTGTGAGTATAATGATAATTAACTGAAAAAAACCTGTAGTTTTGTTTAGTTTTTTTTTTTTTTTGGGGGGGGGGGGGAAGGAGTTTTTCATCTGTAGAATTTACAGCTATTTTTACAGAGTGAGAAATATTTGATTTGGTTATAGTTGCATAAGTCAGTTTTACGTATATACAGTTAATTTCAAAATAAGTACTTTGTAACATCACAATCACAATCAGTTTGAAAGCTCTGAATGTGAAGATTGATTTAACTTGTCAATCTTACAATGCATTGAAAAGGAAAGTAAAAAACAAATCTTCAATAAATCTTAATCTTACAGTAAATCAAATTGAAAATCCCTAATACTCTTTAAAGTTATGTAAAATTAAAAAGCTTTTGCGTTTTTTTAAATCACTTGATCTTGCTTTTTAGCAATAAAAACAAACCACCACTGAATTTCAAAAGTAAGAAAGAACATAAAAATAAAATAACTGAGCGCATAAGATTAAATAATAGCTTCTTAAATCAGATAAAATAAATTAGATTCGAGAGTTTTGGAAATGTTAAAAATTTCTTTGGCAACCTAATAAAGATATAAATGATTTATTACTGACGTCAAAGAAAATAGAACATTTAAAATAGCCCACTCTTTCAAAAAATATTTTGATAGTCGAATTTAAATTTCAATAGAACCTATTAACTATTTTTCTTTTATTCAAGTTGAAGATATATTTATTTTAAAGAAAAAT
Organism: Parasteatoda lunata; assembly: GCA_949128135.1. NCBI lineage: Eukaryota > Metazoa > Arthropoda > Arachnida > Araneae > Theridiidae > Parasteatoda > Parasteatoda lunata. Next base: position 8,731,910 of record OX421973.1, on the reverse strand, counting down.
AAAACTTATTATTCGAAGTACCTCTGGGAAATTAATAGTTTTTTACGTTCTAAAAACAATTTTATTGCATGTTGGACAATTAATCTTATCCTGATACAATCTTCTGTTCTTAGAAAACAAAGTCAAAGATTGGTTACAACGAACAGTATTTCATTTTAGATTCTCAAAAACTCTGACAAACATTATTGGCAAAAGTAAATAGTTTTTATATTCAAATTCGTTTTTATGTTTATCCTGCATATAATTTAAATTTACTTAACTTTTAATAAAAATTTTACTTTTCATTTTTAATAGGCGGTAGATGTGTTATTTGGAGATATATTTAGATAAAAATTCCCTTTTTTTGAAAAGAGAACTTTTTTGATAATAAGTAAAGATAAATAAATCAATATAAATCAAAATCAATTTTCATATGCCAGCAGAATATAGTATATAGTTGTTTCACACATTAGATTTCAATAAACATACTAATCTGATTAAATTCTAAACGTATGAAGATCGGGAGACAAGAGCATTTTTCACAAAATGATAATTGGATCACCATCTATTGAATTTTGAGGACTAAGTTTAGACAAATCAAAAAGGTAGAAAATTAATCTTCCCCAGGAGCATTGCAAAGTGAAGATGGGCCATGAAAGGGGAAAAACGTTACCTGTCCGCTTTGAAATCCGTTTTTCTCAGAACTATAATTTTAAAAACCAGAATTTACGGTTAATCGCTATACGAACAGAAATATTACTAAATGAATGATATAAATACCGTTCGATTACCAGAATTATGTTATGTTAATTTTTTTGTTAAATGTCATCATTAACCAAGTACGGTATTTTGACTTAATTTTTCCCCGTGTATATAGATGTTCCTATGTAATATGACAATTTTAGACTCAAGTTATCTGGATAAAAGCATTTATTAGACGTGAGATTGATTACGGATAAACGCTTTTTAAGGAGAGGATAAACGACAAAAGCCAACATCAAAGATCACAACTGCTTCTTAATATTAAACTAGGTAGTTAAAGTAGCATACAAGTTTCGATGTTCAAAACCTTGTATATTCGTTCAAATAATTTAGCATATTATAATTGTGAGTTAGTTTTAACGTTGGTTTTAATTTTATTATGGATTCAATTTATTTTTATTTTTATTATTTTTATTTTATTATTTTTATTATTATTCAACTTATTTATATTTATGCCAAAATATTAGTATAATAATCTTTTTTAATTTATTCAATTTTATGTTCTCGAACAGAATTTTGCGCAACAAAACATTTTCAATGTATTACCAGCATAATTTTTTTATTTATAAAACAACTATTATATTACGTATATTAAGACAGCAAAATTAGTACTGGAGAAAAAAATTCTATTTATTTCTTATTTGGTTTTATGCTCCAGTGCAGCATTTTTATAAAAAAAACCCATTTCCAATACATTACACACGTATTTATAAATAATAAAATAACTATTATATAACAACGTATATATTGATACAAAAATTAGTGTAAATAAAAAATTCTGTTTTTTTTTCTTCATGTTTTTAAAAGAGTATCGTACTCAACAAACTATTTTCAATACATTACCAACAAAACTAGACTTTTCGTTTAAATTTCATGCACTCAATTATTTATAAAGGTGATTAACTATCACATAACTTAGTCTATTATTATCTTTATTAATAGGAAACGTCAGTTAGTTTATAACAAGATTAATTACTCTAGAAGTCATTTTGATTTTTGTGACATAAAGAATCAATTATCGAGATTGCTTTATCTACAAAGATCTTTCAGTGATATGAGAAATTTGTGAAAAGGAATGCATTGATGCTCGAAATTCTTTTATCTAGAAAATAATATAGAGTTCCACTTGTCACCTAATACTCAGTATAAAGATTATTATTGTTTATGTTGATATATTGCCAGAAATCGGAGCTGTAGAAGAATAATTTGGTAATCATAAATTCTTATGTTGCCTTAGTAACATCATAAGATAAATCATAAGATATATGCAGTCCAATAAAGTGATAGGTTTGTTTATACAAGTTTTTATTCATATCTGTATTAATTTAAAGAACTTTCTGCGAGAAAATTATTAAATAACAGTTTTTAATTGGAATTTTACCATATTCAAACTAAACAGTCAAATAACTATAAATAAGATGGTTATTATAATTGTTAACTTTGAGAGAAACCGTTTATTAACTGCTTTCTCCTAATATGATTAAACAATCAGAATTTTATCGTACCAACTAAGTGCACCTAATAAAGCCACTTAGATCCTTGTAGCTGGGTACACATTATAGCCGAGAGGGTTAGTCTATCAATTTCATGATCCTCAGAACGGAGGTTCGAGTTACAGCGTTGACCCCTTAGTATTTCCTCCATTCTGTCAACACATGAAGAGTTTCTAGTGTCCTGCACTTTCCCAATTTAAGACCCTTGACTATTAGAATACAATACTCTTATTCACGCATAGATGACAGCACCTTAAATTTTTTTAACGCAAAAAGTCTTACGATAGGTGAAAGAACCAGATAAACTAATTGAACCACTTTTCCCGATTCTTTTGATTAAACGTAAAATAACTCCAATGCCCGCTACCTAACGAAAAACCGAGCTCTAATGTCCAGTTAAATTTCTTTTTTACGGTTTTTAAACCATGCTAGTTGTAAGTGGTTAAAAACCGTATAATTTTGTATTCTTGGTTTTGTAATCTTACTAGTTGTAAACGGTTTCAAAATCGTAAAAGTAAAATATACTTTTTACTATAAATTTTATGGTTAGTTGGATGGATTATCTGCTGCTGGCTATTTAACATTAATTTAAGAGAGAAAATTGTAACGGGGTGTATGTAGATCTAGAAAATTTGCTGAAAAATCATTTTGATTAGATTGAAAAATAAGTTTAAAAAATGATTAAAAAATCATTTCTTTAACTAGAGCTAAGCAATTTGGATAGATTGTCTGATGCATAAATTGGAATCAGGTAAACAAAAAAACAAACAAAAAGCATCGATATACCTGCAACAAAAAATATAGATGGATTACGCTATAAAATTGTAACCTAACGAAAAAACTAGCTCCAATGTCCAGTTAAATTTCTTTTTCACGGCTTTTAAACCATGCTAGTTGTAAGTGGTTAAAAACTGTATAGTTTTGCATTCATCGTTTTTTAATCTTACTAGTTGTAAACGGTTTCAGAACAGCGTATATTGATAAATATTGTAAAAACAAAAAATAAAAAAAAACATACTTCTAAAAGGAAAAAGATGTTAGTAATGTATAGTATCAGATTCTTTCCTGCTATTTCTCACTATCTATATTGCATTAAGCACTAATATTGTCACAAAAAAAATGAGATTTCCTTACTGACATTGGTAACGTAAAAGATGGTACAATTTGAGTGCTACAAGCGTGGAAGGTAAATGAAAGATTAAAAACTGACAATTTTTAAATAAAGAAACTATTCTTCAGATTTGTGACCGGTGTTTTGTTGGTTTTAATGTACACTTATTTATGAAATTTACTCATAATAAGTTAAATTAATGTTTGTTTAAGTAATCAAGAAGAAAACTCCTAATATAATTTCATTGATTTTAAACCTAAACAACTGTCACAAGCCTGGTTACTGAATAAATTTTGCATCTTATAATACATTTAACACACACGCACACAAAAGTTCTCATTTTGCTGCCATTAATATCTATTATTTGCATTATAATCTAAAACAAATATGAGTTAATAAAAATAAACTTCGCATTTTGAAATTTCAGAAATTCATGTGCTTCGTAATTAGTTATGAAAAGGAATGAAGTCTTATGCATATTTTAAATATTATCTACACCTTTTTTTTGAATCAGTGTTAATAATATATTAAATAGGTATCAGATGATTTTTTTTTTCCTGTTTGCTTTTAAAGAATGCTGAATTTAGTATGCATCATGAAAAAATTAATTTTGTTGCCATTAAGTTTTATTTCTTACGTATAATATAATATTAAATAAATATATAACAACGATGCAAATTATAGTAAGTTATTTATAAAAATAACATTTCTTAAATTTGAAAAAGAAAATTTTCTTGGCCTTAAAATATGAATAAATTTTACACATGATTTTACGTTATATAACATTGTTTTCTTAAATTAAGCAGTGTTAAGAGATTAAATAAAGATACGGTGTTCGTTCGTAAAAATAAATTTTGTGCGAAGTGCAGTTTATTAATTCTGATACCAACTCAAATAAAATTGTATGAAATCTGTTAAAGGCAGTATGTATCATGAAAGCTACTTCAAAGAGGCTATTGTCTTAGAAACGTATCACAGGTACCCGATCGCTAAAATGGATTGCTATTTACTATACTCTCAAAGCTTGCTTTAGTCCTTTGAGATCTTTTGTTAAATTTCACAAGCCCACTAATTAATTTCTCCTTAAGATAAGTTTAGTGTTTTAAAATATAGAAAAAAATCTGTATAACATATAATAATGAATAATTTTTATCTTTATTTTGTCTAACTATTTTTTTTGGCTCATTCAAATTTTGTATTACATGTCAGGAATTGTTAAGGTTTAAGCTAAGAAAAAATTGTCTCTGTTCCTTACAATTTATTCAAAAAACACACCCAGAGCATAGTGATTTCGTTAATATTTGGATGAAAATAAGGAAAAAATAAGAAAAAAAACTAGCTATTTATAAAAAATAAAGAAAACTTAAGGATGTTCATTCGCTTGAATAATTTTATCGAACAACTAATTGTGTTTATTTAGTTGCTGATTATACCTGATTAAAATGTTCATTCGCTTCAAAAATCTACAAATAGGAAATATCATTATCCATGTTTCAAGGGCTTCAAAAATAGGCGCCCATTTTCAAGACCTGCCTGATGTGAATGGGAAGAAACAATAGTGATTTGAAACAAAAATGTAAAATTGCCAACGAAAAATGAAAAATTAGAGGTGAGAGACATAACTAGAAAAAGATGGTCCAACTCTTCATACCGCGTAGAATTGCATTTTACCCGGATTCGCCCCTTTCGGCCTCTGTGGTTTTTCTTTTCTATTTTTTCAAAAATCTTTCCTCCCTCTCTCAGCTACTGTGGTATTTCTACTTTTATTTTTCTATTTTTTGTTGACAACTTTACGTTTTTCATTTCAAATAACTTTTATTTCTTCTCATTCACGGCTGGCGAGTCATGAAAGTGGGCGCTTATTTTTGAAGTGCTTGAAACATTGTCGAATCTACATTTTTGAATAGAATGAAATTTTTAATCAGGTAATACTTTACATCTTCATTTTCTGGGGATTATTTACTTCATATTTATTTATAGGCACATTTACTAGACATTGCATTAAACTAGTTTACTAAAATAAAATTTTGATTTTGATTTTTTTTAAATAAACTTTAAACTTAAACTAAAATTATTAGCACTTCATTCTTAGGTTACAAGTAGTCTCCAATGTTTTTTAATTTGACAATGAGAACTTAAAATATCATGATTTTAATAGCGTATCATATATAAGGTGTATCATCATCTAAAATAATCATGATAAGTTCATCTTTGCCATAACAAATAATTAGATCAGTAACTTAACTGTAATGCTTCAGGCTGTCTCACAAAAATCAAATGGGCTGCTACAAAAGGCATGTTTCTCTAGTTGGCGGGCAATGATTCATTGCCTGTTACACTCTTTCTATATATCTGGTTATAGCTGGACAAAGTTAATTAATGAAATAATTGCATTAGGATAAAAAAATATTGTATGGAATTTGTAAAAATTATTAGTGTCTTTTAATTTGAATTTCAAAGAACAAGGGTATAATTTAAATAATTTATATTTTGACATAATATAAATACCTCTTAATCGCAAATACCTTTTTACTACTGCATTAAAATCATAAAATCAGCGAAACCATTTAAATTAGTAAAGATAGTTGGAAACAAATATTGACTTATTTAAAAAGTTATTGTTGTATTAAATGATTTTGAAGACACAGTTCCGTTCTGTATAACATCAAAATCCATTTTATAACTCCAAGGCCATAATAATGATGCTTTATATCTAATTTTGGTATGGTCTGATACGCCGTACAAACAAACGAGCGGCTGATCTTTTTTTCCTCACAGAGATATCCGAAATATACAGTTAAAACAATCGTCTTCACAATATTAAAATATCAATTAAGTTAGATTCATGAATATGATTTCTTTTATTCTTTTGTTGCTACGACAACCAGATCATATTTCTTATAATCGAAATTTGGTATGCTATATATAAACGATACGTTTGTTTTGGTATATTGGTTGCGCCCCAGGGTCGTTAGAATTGAGATCATATAACAGATTAATTTCAGATATTAAGCAAGTTTCAATACGGACAGTTACAATCAAGTTAAGTCTTAGCAGTTATGATAAAATGAATAAAGTTTAAAATATATAGTTTTTTTTTTTTAAAATACATGTAGAGCAAGGATGTATTCAAAATAAGACCCTATAGTTAGTTTAAAACTTTCCTCTGTCTTTATACCAACTCAATTTTGAATAAATAGTTTTGACTATCCTTTAAAAGTTGATAGGTTAATTTTATTAACATACATAAGGTTAGACAAAATTGGTAATGAATGAGATACATTTTAAATATCTAATCGAATAAAATTCAAAATATCTAACCGATGTATGGCATTCTTACATAGTATTGTACTATAACAAAACAAGAAAATTTATTTATACTTTATTATAATAACTTAGGCAGAATTATTTGGTACTTTATACAAAAATTACTTAAAATTATTATCTGATCATATTAGGGAAATAATTACTGATGTTTTAACTACTGCTGTTAAAAGCAAAAAGAGGTATTTAGTAAATGAAATTTTCAAAGACATAATCATAGCACAAAACGAAAACAAAATAAAGTTTGAAAAGCCCAAACGTTACGTTCAATCGTTGCAGTTTATAAAAAAGTTAAATCTGAAAAAGGTTTTTTTTAGTGTTAAAAATTATTTGTTTCTCAATATTTTAATCTAACCAAAACAGCGACTTGAAAATTTAAATTTGTATTCATTGTTTTAATGTATATCCTAATTATTTAAAGGTACCTTCAAAGTAAACAACATCTAAGTCAAGTGCAATATAAATAGAGTAAATAATAAAATGTAATATTTTCTTTTAACTTTCAAAAAGAAATTTTAATTAAAAGTAAGTTTAAATTCGAGAGTTGAGTTTCTCCTATTATGTGCATTTTTTTAAAAAAATATAAAGGATTTATTATACTAAAGTAACTGAAATTTATCTAGAAAATTTCTTTTATATATGCCGGAACAAAAAAGATGGCTTTAGAATTTAGTAAAAGCAAAAGTAATTGAATCAATTTCCTTTCGTCCTTTGAATTTCAAAATTCTTTATATACCTATTAACTGGTATATTTAATTGAAATTTTTAATAATTGATGAAATATCGTTTTTTTTCTTTCTAAATTTAAAAACTAAACTTTCAAAAATAATGCATTCTTAGTGTGCAGAAATTGTAAAAACGTAGCAAACAAGCGAAGCAGTAATAAACAACATTCATCTAGTTTTATGATTAGGTTTTAACGAAGTATCTTGTTAGTTTAAGAATTTAATTAATGCTTAAATAAAAAATCGTTGTTTAATGAAATAATATGTGCAATTCATATCACAAAATTAAATGGAAATGAATATAAGGAGACTGTATCTTAAGATTATAAAATTAAAATAAAAGTATTTATGAGAATTAAGTTTTCAGTACTTAATTACTTTTCCTCGTTCCTTTCTACAATACCAACATTAATTTTATTCATCAATTCCAAATAAAAACTTTATTTAAAAAAAACAATAAATTTTATTATATTCTGTTACATATCACGTGCCCATTTAGATAAAAATGTTGGCGAAATTCACTATTGGAGCACGTGCGTTAACTTTTTAAATAGTCTTGTTGCATTAATTACCCCATTTATTATGCAGATTCAGAGACTAGATCAGGCTATTTATTTCCTACCTTTTTATCTATTGATGAAAATGATGAAAAAATTGTTTATCTTATTTTCTATAGTATTCAATAGTAATTCTATCGTATGTTCGGCAAAATAATTTAAATATACGACTATAATAAATATGATAGTTAAAAATAAGGCTTCTTTAAAATTCGATTTCTCAGAAACTTTGATCGATTTCGCTCAAATTTTGAATTTTGCCATGTAAAAATAATATTTCTTACAAATATGTAAAAAATTGCATACCTTACAGTCGACTATTATTAAATAAAATAATAAAAACTAACAAAGATTTAAAAACAGTTATATCTTCCATGGAATTATTTGGATAAATAAATATTATAATTGTGTGCAAAAATTTTTTCAAATAATTTAAAAAATTCTCGAGGAACGGCGAAATACTCAGAAAGTAAAATTAACATGTAAACATTTACATGAAATAAGAAAAAAAAATTTAATGAGAGCATTTTTTGCTTAGAATAATGTTTGGATAAACGAATTTTATTATTGAATGTAAAAATTTTTCAATTCTCTTAAAAAGTTCTCGAGATATAGGGAAATAGGCAAAAAAAAATTACGTTAATGGGTCCAAAGTTTGAACTGCTTTCCTAACCAAATTATGGGAACCATATTTCCCAGATTGCATCTACCCCCTATATTTTGGGGTCAGAAATTGAATCCGTCGGGAAAAAAAAGCTATATTCCTTCAGAGAAAGTACGTTTTTCTGTCTGTTTTCGTAATTTAAAATATCGCCTGCATTAATTAATTAGCATATTAGAAGTCACCCCCTTAAACCTTTAATATTGAGTCTTCAGAACGTGAATCATGAGATCAAAAGTCCATTTTTTATTTTGCGAACTGTACCTTATATTGTGCTAAACCGTGATTCTGGACCTATCTGCGTATAACGGATATTCGGCTAATATTCAATAAGACTTAAATGTTATAAAATTTATATATATATAAAGGAATATATTAAACAAAACTATTTCTTATCGTCGATTTCGCTGAGCATGAGGAAATAGCTACTATTGCAATGATGAGATCGTTTTAATGACAGAGTTTTAAAAGTAACGTGTAATAAGTTAAAGTAACAAGTAAAGTGTAAAAGTAACATAATAATATTTATTCTTTCAAAAGTATTGCTTGATAAAATAATGTTACTGTCGCTTTTTTTTTAAAAAATTTGTTCCTCGTGCCTTTTTTTTAAAAAGTATTTTCCAATTATTTTCGTATGTAATATTCAATTGTTAACAATATTAAATACTTGCTGCACTGTAAGAACTGGGGTGTAATATCTCTCCGAATTCGATATTGAACAATCAATAAAAGTGTGTGATTTAACACATTATTTAAAATTAACATTAAGCTTTCATATACAATTTGAACGGTGTAGTTTTGTCTAAACAACAAAAAAATTCGTAGAAGCTTATACAAAGTTGTGTTGGCACGCTTTGTATATCGTACGTAAATTGTTCACAATTGAATACGCGTCAACGTGGCTTTGTACTTGCCTATCACGCAGCTATAAATTTACTATAACAAAAGTTTGCTCTTATAAAATGTATGCATGTTTTTAATTGCGTACTGTGAATAATTGTATTTCAATTGTCTGCGAGTGTATTTAATAAATAATCTGTGTAACTATGTAAATAACTACATATGAATCGTATGAAATAAATTTATAATGCATAATTACTTTCTGCTCCTGATATGTTAATCATAATTCAAAACGCGTCCTAATATTATCTCTATGTTATGTATAGGGATTAATTTTCAAACTAATTTTATTTTGAGAATTAGTGTGGCATATCCTTAACTAAATGTTCTGATTTTAAATTGTATTGTTAAAATAAATTAACTGACTTTGACGTGTATCATAACGTACATTATAAACTTTAGTGGAACTGAAGTGCTAATTACCGTTTTTAGTGCTAAGTTTTTTAATATTAAAATAAACTAAAATTTTTTACTGTGTAACTTATACTTAAAATTGTTGGCGATACTGTAAGTATAATGTTGTTAGAGTAATGTTTTCGACAGATTAATAATTTCCATTAGTGTTCTTTATGTATTCAAAAAAGATGTTATATATATATATATATATATATATATATATATATATATATATATATATATATATATATATATATATATATATATATATATATATATATATATATATATATATATATACCCTTCTTCTCTCCCAAAGATACATTATAAAGGCTTTGGAAGCTGACCCTAAAGTATTCGGAAATGTCTTCATTTCAAGTATTCGACAACTATTCTAAGAGAAGTAGAGGGGAAAAAATGTACCCGGAATAAATCAATCGAGCTTGAAAAGGCGGCAAACCTGTACTTCAGGAGATAAGGTGTACAGCAAAGATATTTCGTACTCAGGGGAAGGGAGTGGGAAATTAGGATCCGGAGTTTCCATTCAATTGTCGTTTGCTCTTTCAGATTTCAGAGTAATTCTTCCATTTTATACCAACTCATCTAAAAGAAAGAGTCACCTGCTATTTTTTTCTCTTACATATATTCTGCTTAAGATCAGCTTTGTTGGAGTACTGAAATATAAATTTATTTCAGAAATAGCATCCAATGTTTATTGATCTAAAAAAATTATTGCCTCGAGTTTCTCAGTATATATATATATATATATATATATATATATATATATATATATAAACAACCAGAATTCGATAGCATCAACTAGACTAACTTAATAAAGCCTCTTAGTTCCCGTCAGCTGCGAATATATTATAGCCGAGAGAGCTAATCTGTCAATCGCATGTTCGACAGAACGGTGTTTCGAGTATCAGCCTTGATACCACAATACTCCATTTAACTCGTTAAGACACCTTCAACAAATTTTTCATCTCTTACGATGGGTGACACAACCAGATAAACTGATTTAACCAAATTTCCCGGTTAATTTGATGAAACACAACTCAACCACAACCTAACCCCAATGCAATTACCTGATGGAAGATCTAGCTCCAATTTCCTGTTAAATTTATTTTTTACGGTTTTGAAACCAGGATATTTGTAAATGGTTAAAACCGTATAGTTTTGAATTCATGTTTTTTTTTTAATCATACTAGTTGTAAATGGTTTCAAAATTGTAAAAGCAAAAAATGCTACGTTACGGTTACTTGTTTGCTGCTGGTTATTTAACGGTTATTTCAGAGAGAAAACTCTAACGGGGTATACGTAGATCTTGAAATTTTACTGAGAATTCATATTGATTCATTTTCAACTAGAGTTAAACAATTTGGATAGATTGTCTGATGCATAAATTGGAATTCAGGTATATATATATATATATATATATATATATATATATATATATATATATATAGTGAAACCTCGATTTTACGTCCCCCGAATTTACGTTTTTCCCGCATTTTACGTTTTTTTTCATCAGGACCCAGTTTTTCCGTATGCCTCCCATGTTAATTTTACCCGGATTGTAAGTTTTTAATTTACGGAATTTCCCGCATTTTACGTTTTTTGTAGAAAGAAAAAAAATAAAAAAATGTTTTAACAAGCAATATTTTTTCTATGTTTGCTTTTTTAAAGCTCATCCACGTTGTTGAAAGTAAATCTATGAAAGCAGAAACGCATTCCACAGACTACTGTTTTCTAGAAGTTTAGTCCTCTCTCCCCCTTCCTTTGTTGAACACCTGCTGCCTGTCTCGGACAAGGCAGCGGGCGAAGAAACAAAGTACAGAAACAACACATTTCATTGGTGCAGGAATGAGACAGATAGGAGAAGAGACACTCCAGTTACCAATCAGATGTAGTGACTTATTTTCTTCCTTGGAAAGCAAAGGGGATCTTTACGTTTCTACAGCTTTTCAGACTCTGTTGTTGTTTAGCAAAAGGTGGTCGCATTTCAAACCTTTTCGTACGAAAATGGTGAGCAAAAAACGCAAAAACTTTTCTGTTGCTGAGAAAGCCGAAATTGTCAAGCAGTTTAATGAATTTCATGGAACAAAAGTAGCATTCGCTCAATTGCAAGGAATTCCCGTAACAACCCTGTAATCCATACTACAGAAAAAAGAATGCATTGATAAAAACTTTGAAAAAGTCGGTGAAAAAAATGCCAAGAAACGGAGAACAATGAAAAAATCCCCGTACGACGAGATGGAAGAGATTTTAGTAAAATGGTTTAAAGAGGTTCGTGACGCTAATGTACCTGTAAATGGCTCCATATTAAGAGAAAAAGCTCTAGAAATCGCTGATAGACTTGGTTTAAAAGACTTTACAGCTTCCAATGGCTGGATTGACCGGATGAAAAAAAGACATAATCTTGTGTATAGATCGCTCTCCGGAGAATCATCAAGCGTGGATGAAGCTACAATAGAAGAATGGAAGAAAAATTTACCAAATTTGACCAAAGGATACAAGCCAAAGGACGTATTCAATGCGGACGAGACCGGACTTTTCTTTAACCTTCTGCCGGATAAAAGTTACGTTTCTAAGGGAGATTCCTGCCACGGAGGGAAGATGTCAAAATTGCGTCTTACGGTTTTACTATGCTGTAATTCTGATGGAAGTGAGAAGGTGACTCCACTCGTTGTTGGAAAATCACGCAAACCACGATGCTTTAAGAACGTGAGAAGTTTCCCAACAAATTATGAAGCAAACAAAAAAGCGTGGATAACAAAAGCCCTTTTCTAAGACTTTTTGCAGAAACTGAATAAAAAGATGAAATTTCAGAACCGCAAAATAATTTTGTTCATCGATCAATGCAGTGCACATCCGGATTTGCAGCTATCTAATGTGCGTGTTGAGTTTTTTCCTGCAAACTGTACAAGCAAATTATAGCCTTGTGATCTCGGCATTATTCGATCATTTAAGGTTTTTTACAGAAAGCAATTTGTCCGGAAAGCTGTAGCTGAACTAGAGAAAGGAAACCTAAATGACGCCTGCAAACTAAAGTTAAGTGTTCTGGAGGCTATGCATTTTATTTCTGCTGCTTGGAGAAGCGTTACACAAAAGTGCATTTCCCACTGTTTTGAAGAAAGCGGAATCGTAGCTTCTAATGAACCGTTAACAGATGCAGGATTAGATAGACTAGACTCGGAGAATGACAATGAAACAGTTAGCTATGACTTCGACGAGTACATCCGAGAAAACTTAGCAACATGCGAAGCTGAGTGAACCACTGCTCCATCCGTGGACGATGTTATGGACTTTTCATCCGCCGATGATGATGAACAAGAAGAAACAGAAGCACAGCCCGTTCCTTCTTTCAACACAGCATTGAGAAGTTTGCAAATAGTGAAAGACTATTTTCTATCATACAAAGACCAGGAAAAAAAATTTGCAAAAGATTTCAGTCCTGGAAGATGAGGCATTTACTTTGAACTCAATGTCTAAAAAACAATCTACTATTACGCACTATTTTGCACCTAAATTACATGATTCTTAACAAAAATTGTAAAAGTGATCTTGAACTGGTATGTTTTTTTCTTTAAATACTAATATTCTTTTCGTAAAATATAGATTTTAATAGTACCTTTTGAAAGAGTCATCTTTGCTACCTTTAGTTTCTTTTATTTTCCCATTATTATTATGTATATGATTTTTTGCTATCTAAGTATTTCCCGTATTTTACGTTTTCCCGGATTTTACGTTTTTTTTACCCAGTCCCCTGAGAAACGTAAAATCGGGGTTTCACTATATATATATATATATATATATAAACTCAATATACCTGCAACAAAAATATATGGATTAATTCCGCTATAAAGTTGTTTTTATAGTGAATTTAAAAAAATTCGGCTGTTAGGGCTTAAAATATTGGTTAAATTTAGAGAAATATTTCTTAATTTAATCTTTTGGTGTTTTAAATGTTTCTTTTGCATTCTATGTTTCTATTGTTTCACTATGTAACATATATAATCCCTCAAAATCTCTTATAATATTTACTTTCTTTCGAAAGAGCTAAATATTACTGTATATTTCAAAGTTTGATATTCATTAAAGAGTGAAAATCGTGTTTACAAAAAAATGCAAATACGAAATTATTCATCTCACATTGAGTAGTTATGGAATTATATTATTTTTTACTCAAAAACCATGATTTTATAAAAATGCTTTTTAAATATTTTGAAAAGTGGAGAAAAGAAAGAAAAGACAAATAAAAGAAAATAAGAGCAACTACATATATTGGTAAAGTTCATGACTAATTTCTTCAATTTTTTTGAGAAAGATACTATTTTTGAAACATATTGTATATTCCTTGTCTTGTTTTTGACTAGAGATGTTAAACCATAATCGTTTTTGTCTCGAAAGTGTCTGAAATGTAATTTATTTTTCTGGTATTGCTAAGTATTGAATATGCAAATGGAAAAAGATATTTGGAATTCATGTAATTGGAATCTTATTTCGTTTTACAATATTTATAAATTCTTCTCAAATCATTAAATATCAGAGAAAGAAATAATAAAGTGAAATTTTACGACTTTTTCTATCATTAAACCTGTTAAATAGATAAAATTGATTTTCTTTATTTTGTGATAATTTTTTCATTTTACTACTGAATTTGTGAATTTTCTTTTTTTTTTAGAAAAGCTCTAAAGTTTATAATTGAAGAGTTACAGTTAATGTATTCAAGTAGAAGACAATAACTTTTTAGGAAACTAATGTTTATTTAAACTAACATAAATAAAAATAAATTTTTGAAAAAACTTCCGTCCAAAATTTCATGATATGTTAACAACTGCGAAAACTTTGCATTAAATGGTTTTGACTTCACTTGAAATTTTCCAAAAAGATTTTGAAATTATTTTAAGTAAAAATAACATTCTGTGAAAAAGTAAATTATTTTTTAAACAACTACTGTATTTTTGTCTAAAAATTTAAGCAAACTGCGAGATATGATTTTGATAGTTAGTCAAGAATATAGTCAAGAGCTTGGACCCCTTAATGTTATTTTTTTCTTCATATCTCATATTATAATATTTACAAAATTAAAAAAACATGCAATTATTTAATCAAATTATTCAAAGGTGACACAATTTTTTTTGTATTAATTGCTTATTTTTATTGTTCACTCTTACAAATTTCTCTGAAAATATGATTAGATAACAATTTATATATTTTTACCATAGTCCAAAAAAAGTCAAATAACCGTAAATAAGATGGTAATCAAACTGTTAACTGAGAGAAAAACCGTTAATTAACTGCTTTCACCTAATACGATTAAAAAACCTAAATTTTACCAGAAACAACCGCCAACTAAGTCTACCTCATAAAGCCACTTAGTTCCGTGCAACTGCGTATAGATTATAGCCGAGAGGGCTAATTTGTCAGTCTCATGGCCGACACAACTGGGGTTCGAGTTCCAACGTTGACACCACAATATTTCCTCCATTCCCTTCTACACATGAAAAGTTTCAATTTTCCCACACTCCCTGATTTGTGTCTTGCACTTTTCAATGCCTATTGCATATAGAAAAGCCTAGCTCCTACGCCCAGTTAAATTTCATTTTCTACAGTTTTGAAACTATGCTAGTTGTAAATGGTTAATCGACAAACTGCTGCCGTGTTTTTTTTTACCATAATTTTAGAATGAAAATTCTAACTGTGTTCAATATAAACTTTTTTATATCCGAGAGGTAAAGTAGGAGATTACTCAATTGCATATCATGAACTGTTTTTTTTATAATTATTTTTAAATTTTTTTTTTTTTTTTACAGGATAATCGTTTCCAAATTCTTTCATCACGGAATCTCAAATGATCACTCAATTTCAATTTATTTATGAAATTGTCTTCAATGATACTAAAGGAAAATGTTCAGAAGTGCACGTCAATCTTTAAAAGCATTTTGTTTTTGGTAGAAAAAGTTAATATCATAGTCGAATAATGTATATGTGCATAGATAAATGTTAAGCAACTAATGTTAAAAAGGAATGTTCAATTAAATGCTTGGTTTTATCCACTGCCCAATTGAATCCGAAAACCAGTCTTCTCCACTTTTATCCAAAATGGAAATTCTTTATCTTTTAAGTTTAGCTGAAGTAGATACATAGTAAAGATATAAAGAATACATGTCCTCCTACCCGGTATGCGAATTGCCAAACCATACCGTAGATTGAAAAGGGTTGGCGAAAATTTCTATTGGCCTTAAAGGAGTGTTCTCGCCAATCACCAAACAGCTGTGCGTTTATGTTTTTGTTTTGTTTTCGGTATCGCGTAACATTCAACAAGTTAGATATGGATGCGACGTTTCTAAATATCAATGAAGCGGATCTTCCAAACAAATTCTTGAATATCATCACCAAAAAAGATGGAAATCCGCTCTTCCATTAAATCATATAATGACATCCAAGCTTGGATTGACGCATCATGGATTACACGCAGATCTCGTCCAATTGAGACACAAAACCTTATTTGCAGGTACGTGTTCTTTAACTGTATTATAATTTTTTCTAGACATATTTGAATAATTTGTTATTAAATTATGCTTTTCTTATCCTCTTAGAAAAGACTATGTGTGCCACCACAGCAGTCCTAAAAAAAGTAACGCTGCTATTAGAAAGACAAAAGACTGTCAGTACACTGCTTGCATTTATATAGCCATCCAGCAATCAACTGCAACTACAAAAAGAAATGATAAATTTGTGAATGTAAATTATTATTAATTTATTAATTATTTCTTATTTAATGTCAAATTATGCTTTAAATGAAATATAAAACGTATTTTTTTGTTATAGCGTCGACATAATCTTTTATATCTGTTAACTAAATTGTGTTTATAAGCGTTTTTTAAAAGGTCGAAGTAAAACTAAGATAAAAAAAATTATGCATTATTACCTCCATAACCAATTATATATTTTCATAACATCATTAAATGTATTTCGAATGGTTAACTTTTTTTTCCTACTCATCCACTATTTAAAATTAATAATTTCACAATGACTTTTAATCCTTAATAATGAAATGGTTATTACAATGAAATTTGTTTACTCAAAAGATTTCAATTTTTTATTATTGTTTAGCAGAAACTTTGTTTCCAATTCTATATTCATTAATTAAACTTAATGGTTCTGCTCGATAACCATTTACAATTGTTTTTCAAATTTTATTTCATTTTCAGTTTTTATGAAATTCTTTAAATATTTTTCGACGTAGAGATTATTTAGCAATAATGCGAAAAGCTGAAATTTATAAATGTATAATATTTATAAATGTTTAAGAGAATTTTTAGAAGCTATTTTGTACTAATTATTCTAGTTGAAATGCTCATTATACACAGTTTTATAATAATAATTGTGAAATTCATTGAACAATTGAGTATTACATTATAAAATGCAACTAGAATTTAATAATTATTTCTTTTTAAAATTGTAAAACGGTAGATAAGTAACTTTGCCATAAAATATTACATGATACGAAAATATTATGCGATTGCTTTATAATGAAAGAACAACATTTTAAATTTTAAACTTTTTGTGAAAAAGAAAAAAAAATTTCCCCCCTCTCATTGGTGTTGGCGATTAGAAAGTTTTTTTCTTATAAATTTTAAGTCAATATTGTTCCCTTTTAAATAAAAATGCATTTATCTCCGAAAAAAAAATTACTTGAATTCTGTCGTGTTTTTGGATTTTGTCAATAGAAATAGATTATTGCAGCAAAAACTTTTAAATTTCTAATCAAACTTTCCTTTATTATAATTTTGTGTAAATAATTATTAATAATAATATAAATGACTATTAAAAGGAATTAATTTAGAATGCCCCATTTTAGAGAATTAACTATAATAATTATATATTAATAATAATAATATTATATTAGTAATATTATTATTATTATCATAATTTATTTAGAAATTTAGAAAACTTTTCAATCGGTATATCAGAATATCATGCATAAACTGTACATAATGAGTCACAAATTAATATTTAGATGAAATATATATATATATATATATATATATATATATATATATATATATATATATATATATATATATATATATATATATATATTGAAGAACTTAGAAACAAAATAACCAAGTAAAATGAATATCTATTTTAAAAAGTAAAAATCAGCTTTCACAGCTATGTTTTATTGGTAATTAAAATGTTTACTTATAATTATCAATTAGTTTTGTTTAACTAGGGTTTATTGCAATTAAACCTTTTTTTCTTAGTGTTTAGACACAGAAGTAGAAATTAAATTGATCTAAGTCTTAAATGTGAATTCGATAACATATAATCTATTTATGTTCAGTACATACATCTAGCCTCTGTTTTCGACAATAGCTCAATTTTAAAATATAGTCCTTTTTAAAATAAATTTTCTGATATTTTCCTATGAAGGATAGTATAAAGTTCGAGAATAAAAAATTTTTGTTTAAAAAAGTTGTTAAAAATAATAATTATTATTATTAATATTTGACAACAGGAAGGTTCGCTATTAGTGTTAAATTAAAAGTTTTCGAGATTGAAATGCTGTTTGGACAAATAAAAATAAGAATATTTATGTTTAAAATTGCATATGGCAGTTATATACAGTAGTTTTTCAATTTCTGATAACATATATGAGCCTGTGTATTTGTTTCTAGAAAGAGTTTTTTTTATCTAATCATTTAAACTATAAGTGTAGTGAGCTTTAATAAGATATTCATATTATTTTCGATATCTTTTTAAGGAAATTTTGTAACGATACTGTTTCTATGTGAGCAAATATTATGATTAATATTTCTCTGATAGCAAATTTAAAATATTTAAAATTTCTTTTATAAATATTTCAAGACGAAAATGATCTCGTTTTTTTCATATTTTTGACTATTTTTCTAATTTTTGGATAATGAGAAACTTGAAACAAACAATATTAGGATTATTTACTCGTTTGTCTGATTTTAATACTGCAAATTCTAAAGGTATTTAACATTGGAAATTATTAGAGAATTATTTTAATATTTTAGGCTCAACAAAGATGCCATCCGAAATTTGGTACGTCCAGAGCACTTTTAAATAGGATAAAGAAAAGGATTGATGGAGTTAAAACTCGGAGCGCATGGAACTCCTTTTAAAGTACAGCTGGTCCACATTTCTAAAACTTTCAGAGGTAAAATTAAAGTCCAACCTTCTCCAATAAGCCGGAGAAGAGTTGGAGTTACCAGGGGCAGCAAGAGGATACCCTCTGGGCATCCATCAGTTCGTGAGAAACACTCAAAGAAAAAAAGAAAAAGAACTCTCGCTGAAAAAGTGAAAAAAAAATTAGTTAGCGAAAAATTAGTGAATTAAAAACTCTCGCTGAAAAAGAACTCTCGCTGAAAAAGTGAAAAAAAAATTAGTTAGCGAAAAATTAGTGAATAAAAAAATTAGTGAAGTTAGCGCAACATCGCATTAGAAAATTTTCATTATCTTTCACTATATATATTTTTTAATTATGTTAGTTTTTTAAATATATTATTTTTTTAATTATGTTACATTTTAATTGTGTTATTTTTTTAATTATGTTATATTTTAACTATGTTATTTTTTAATTATGTTTTTAATTACTCAATTCATTTAACAGTTACGTATAATACGTATGTATGTTACATAAAAACGTACGCAATATATATAAAGGAAATATATTTTTGAAATTGTGCATTATTTATTAATTGCATTTATTATTCGAATATTGAAAGAGTATCAAGGCATCCATGACCTCCGTAATAAATGAAGTATTTATGGACTTTTATGTATATTAAATAATTGAAGCAATTTTTCTTGAAGTTTAAGATCTCGTCCCATTGAAAAAAAAAAGTAATTTAATAAATATTTTTTTACAGTAAATGCTTCTGGTAATAAAACAAACGCGACATAGGTCATTGAAGAAAAATCCCTTCTTGAAATTATTGCACTTATTTCTTTTTTCACTAGCGAATTTTCGATTATTTTAAAATTTAAAAAATATCGATCATTTCATTTGCAAGAAATTTTTACTTTAAAGCGTGATAACATTTTTGAATACTCAAATTTTTTTTCTAGTAAATAATATGTCTTAGTTAATTTCTAAAAAAGAATGTTCATAAAAAAATATACATTATTCTTTTATCAGGATTGATTTAATAGAGAATATCACTAAAATAAAACAAGTTATGTTTTATTACAATAAAAGTTAAATTGAATTAATTCTTCAAAATAGCGTTCCAATAAAACATGTTATTAAAATGTTACGTTATTTTTTAAGATTGGTTCATGAATAAAATATTTTTATTTCTTTGCAAACACAATTCTAATTGTAAAAAAAAATTGAAAAATTAAATCTGTTGTATCAAGAAACAAGATCGTTTTATAAAATATAAATTATTGCGTTTAATAAAATATAAATATAGTGTATTTGTAAAGGGATCCTAACAATAAAAAGGTTATTTTCTTTTTTAATTCTCTACTAAAAGGAATAATGAGTTGTTTTTATTCATCATGGGAAGTCGAGGAGGAGAAAAAGAATATTGAATTACACTGTTTAGGTTAATGCAATTTCGTTCTCCCGCCACATTTACGTGTAATCCATCACCAATTCCAACTGCAATCGCCAAGTTTCCAATCTATGGTATGGTTTGGCAATTCGCACCCGGTATAAAATATTTTATGCTGTGAAATCTCAATTTAGTTCGAAAACACTCCATATCCTGGAAATGACTTGTTCTCGGAAAAAACTTGGAAATATACCACTAGATGGCTGTTGTTGTTGCTTGTGAAATAGTTTGCATAACTTAACAATTAATTAGTTAGTTTAGGCTTGTTATTTTGATACTTTTTATGACACGATGAGAGATTTTGAAGGTAGTTCTTTAGATGGTATATGCAAGAAAATTAAGAGGGATAAAAGTATTTATGAACTGTAAACGAAGTGGCTACAAAAACATGATAATGTATTCCAAAAGCTGGTCGCCGGAGCATTGTATGAAAAATGTGCTATCCCTGTACCGATTTCAAGTCCTATTTTTTTAAATTAAAAAATCAAGTAATGTTATTTGACAATTGCAATAGAATATTTTGTAATCAACCATATTTTAATACCGTCATGTGGGGCTACTTTGTGCAGGATTTCGCAGTTTTTGAATTTTGACATGTAAAAAAACTATGTTAATTCAAACTTTAGTAAAATTTATCAATATTATATTCATAACTGGACTCAGACGAGTGAATTTGATCAATATTGACATTATTTGCATGTAATATTTACAAATAATAAGTCAAAACATACCTTGCACAAAGTAGCCCCTAAGTGGGGTTACTTTGTGCAGCGATAGGAATTCAGTTCAATAATCTTGTTTTTAGTAAAATATTGATATAAAATCGTCAAAAAAGTTAATTGTTGACATTTTTAATAACAAAAGCATCAAGATATGTAAAGATATTAGTTTGAAAATAATTTTCAGCGTTAAAAAACCATTTTTTTTATAAAGAATTTGTTTCTTAAAAAGAATGTTTGTTTTAAAACATTTGAGTTTAAACAAAAGGAAACCATATGCATTTTTGAACATTGAAATGGATGGAATTTCAAAAATAATAATTATTACATATTCATTAACATTTATAATATTAATAAATTCAAAAGTTGCAAAGGTACACCCCATTCGGCCGGAAGTGCGCAATACTTAGACAGAACTTGCTCTTCAGTTTCTGTCAAAATCACCTGATGTCCTATAAAATATATTTTTATGTGTTAAATCGTTTCTGTGGATTTTGTACTTCCGAGAAGCTTCTGCGATCGACATACCACTAGCAACTGCTTGCAAACATTGTTGTAGCTTTTCTAAATTGTAATCACGGTAGTTTCTAGTTCCAGGTATTTTTTTTATAACGTTTGACCATTTTTCTGTCGAAAAGAAAACCAATGAAACTTTGCACAGATTAGGCCCACAATCCATTTTTTTCATTTTCCGTTTATTTGGTATTAATTTTCAATTTTTTTTAACGCTAACATGATATAATTGTTTATTAATATATAAATAAAACATTTTGCATTTACGACAATTTTTTTATTAACGTCTTTGCATTTCACAGCTAAAGTTTCCACGCACACTTTTCGACGTCCGACGTTCTCGGAAAGTTGTTGACATTGGATAAACAAAGCACACTCTGAAATTGTTTTAAAATTCGAAAAAAATGTTTGTAGTAATAGAGGAGACTTCTATCTTCAAATTCCACACATTTTTAACTTGAAAAAATCATAATACTGAATAGCGGCACTTGAAAAGTGCCAAATTCGAATTTGCACAAAGTAGCCCCACATGGCGGTATAAAAAAAAGCTCTATATATCAAGCAGATACTTAAGAACTCAGTTTTTTTTTTTTTTTTTTTCATCTGCAAAATTAGTTTTGTTGGGGATAACCAGTTTTAGTACTTATTGATTCAATTGTAGTCTTATTTCTTTTTCCATATTTATAAATTCTTAATTTTGGAGAAAACAATTTTGCGTTTTGTAAATCTGAAAAAATTCAAAAATCATCTGTAGACTGGTAAAAAAAAAATCCGGAAAAAATCTGTCAAACGAAAAAAGGGAAGATATAATAAATTTTATACATACTCTGGATGTGGAATTTTTTCTTAAACTAATCAAACTACTTCTTTTTATTATTCAGTAAAAATTTATCAAGTACAGTTTACACATAAATGGGTTAGAGAATCTTCACTGAGTAAGTAGTTTATGATTAATAGTAAATACCATTTTTTCAAATTAGTTTTTATTTTATTTTAAATATCTTTAAAATAAATGTAACTTACAAAAATTTTTATATGGTATTATTGCAATTTTTTTAAAAAAAGAAAAAACTATCAGTTTTCAACCGAAAAGAATAAGCAAAAATTTTATTTAAAAGCTAAAAAACAATAATCCTCTATTTTAAATGCCATACTTTCGAATAATTTTTCATTCAGAAGATTATGAATAATTCAAAAATGCATTTAAAATAAATCAGGTCCCTTACTTTATTTCAAATAAATGATTAAAAATAATAACTAAAACATACTAAATTAAAACAGTGCTTCTTGCATTCTAATTAAGTTTTCAAAGCTTTTTCAGGTTTTAAATTTAGACTATGTCGAATATTCTTTAGAAAATTATATCACCTTTAAGTTTGATAAACTAAGCTCATTAATGGCATTTTGTCTTTCGTAATGGGATTTGAATGTAGCTTGTTAGCGACAAACTTTTGAAGATATCTTCTTTTTATTATGCACTGTAATGAATATCGCCAAGTTTTAAATTTAAGCTTCAAACATGATTGTGATTGGTTGCTACAAAGTTACGTTAAATGAATTTTACTTTGCTGTCAAATTATCTTGGAAATATTTAAATCTAATGATCGATTTAATTTTTTAAATAAATCTTATTCCTTATATTTTCTTTTGAAGGAATAGCGTGAATGTGAAATAAAGAATAGATATTTTTTATTATATTTATAAAAGTTAAATATTTTTGAAAATATCGTAAAAAATGATTTATAGATAGCATATTGTTACAAAAACTATAGATATTTGTGACTATACTTTTGTATAACTCTGGGGAACAAATTTTTTTAACGGATCTCGGATCTCGCAACTGATTTTAAATCTACAATCGGTTTCTTTCTCTGAGCAGGAGATTTTTTTAATTGACATTTTTAGTCAATTTTTTGCCGAAATGTTTAACTTTATAAACTTTATGTATTGGCTTATAAATACTTTAGGCATACAGGTGGCGTATAAATAATGAGACTAATTTCCAGAATAGTTAGGGCACATCATCAGGATTAAAAATGCCTAAGAGTCCACGGCCAGTAATATCGTCCTACGCCGCTAGGGGTGCATTCCTATTATATACCGTTTCTTTGTGTGCTTCTGAACAGGTCATAATAGGGAAACACCCCTAGAGAAGTACGATGACATTACCGAAAATGGGCTCCTATGCCATTTCAATCCTGATGATGTGCCTTAACTCTCCTAGAATTGTTTTCAACATTTATGTGATCCCCCTTTATCTATAACGTTTTCAAACTTGTATATTTTGACAAAAAAGAAATAAAAAAAGAATAAAAAAGGCATTTTTTGAGCAAAAATCTGTAACTTTAGGGGCAAAACTTATTTTAGATCTGAAATCTGCACAACCGAATTATGCAAGATCAAGTATTTGTATAAATGCAACAAGAAATTTGTACCCTAAGCCAATTTTATGAAAAATGAACAGCCCCTAAAAAGGAAAAAAAATATTATTTTTAATAACTTAAACTCTGATAATTTTATTTTTGCGAAAAAAGTTGTACCTTAATCGCTTGAAAGAAACATTTTAAATATAGAAAATTATTAGTTAACAAAATAATTAAAGGTAAGAATAATACTTTCTTCGACCAAGCATGCATTCTTTTAGATAAACCTAAAATAAATAAGATGACCGCAAGCTGAAAAATAAAGTCTCTATAGTTTAATCAGGAATGCTATCCAAAGTTAAATGATCCACTTAATATCAATTTTTAATACTTTTTTTTTATCTCTAGAACTAAATGTTTAGACTGTGGTAGTCCAGTGGTTAAAGAATAACTGCCGACCAAATTTTGATTTTACGACGATCAATATTTTGCTCTGCAACCTGGCAATTTTGAATACTACTCCAAAGACAAAACTTTTGGATCAAGAAATAATATAAGCTAGTCTTTGCGAAGGACTTTTGTGATGGAACCTACCCTAATTTACGTTACATGGAGAAGAAAACAACTACGAAATCCTTCCACAGTTAGCCTGGTAGCAAGTGGATTCGAACTCAGGATGTGTCTACCACTGAGGATGTTTCACGTCAGTAGAGTGTTTGATACGTGCCGGGAGTAGGAATCTCATGACTGCCACTGGGATTTTAATCGGGGCACCTCATTCAAATGCAAACGCTCTTTCGCTACCATGGCTCCGATTAAAGCATATCACAATCTAAAGAATCGAGTGATTAAAAAAATCCAGTTTGTTTACTAAGAAATACGGACGAAAACAAAGTTAGTATTGAACGCTGATAACTAACTTACAAAATAATAATAACAAACAAATTTAAAATTTCTTGATTCGTAAACATTTAAAAAATTTCATGATAACATGTTTTTCTCGTCGCTTGAGGTAAACTCACAAAATTAGATAAATCAAGAACTATATCGATCCATTTCTTCAAACATTTTTGGCAAAACGCTTCGTGCGTTGCTGTGTTCCAACAAACAACTTCAGCGATTTATTCCACTGCCACTCAAAATTTGCTCAAAAACTGAACGCAGACAAACATATGTTTTGCCATCGTTTATCAATTCGAATGAATAATTTATATCTCTCTGTTATATCAGAGAATAGAAAACTGTTATTTTTTTTTCAAAGCAGAACGTGGCCGCAGGAATTTTACAGAATAATCGAAAAACAAGGGGGAAAAATAATGCCTTTTATGTTCATGTCCAAAGTGGTTACAGGGATGGAAGGAAAGAGGGAGAAATCTGAAAATTCAAGTTTTATTCCATTTCCATATACTTTCCATACAATGCCTGAAAATGAAGGTTAAGAAGGAAAAGGAATGCTCTTGCGCATCTTCTTTTCTCCATCCTCTTAAAGTACCTCTTTCATTGTTCCACAGAACGAGATGTAATCGACTGCATCCTTTGTCTTCCACCAAATAGGGGATGCAGTGGAGAGAGGGGACAATCCTTCATGAGTTTGCATTTTCCATTATGTTCCACAGGAATCGTCCTTTTGGTGAATGGTTTTCCTGAGGACCTGTCCCTTATCGTGTTGCGGTGTGCTCTCTTCATCCGATTTCGAGTTCATGGTGGTGGGATGGATGCATGCATTTGTCTGGATGAAGAGAGATAAGAAGATGAGGAGGAAATCATTCAGATTCCGCTTACGACTGTGTAAAAAGTTTGGCTGACTATGCTGGCCATCACGTGATGAGGTTAGGAATTAAGGATGTCCCGGTTAATGTGAGAAGTATCGCCAGAAGTAGTGTAATGATGATTCGAAAACAATGATTTACAATTTTAGACTTGATCCTGAAATTCGCACTAATAAGTCGCATATCTCTTGTTCGATTTTTCGATATTAATGCTGAATATAAGAGGACAAATAGTTTAAAAAATTGTGATTAAAAGTTTCCGCGGATTGTTTTTATTTGATTCATCCTCACAGCTACGTAGTATGCCATTCCAGCTCAGTTACGTTAACACAGATACATCACATCGCAAGTAATTTAAAAAATTTCAAAACTAAACGTGTCAAAAATTCCTTTTTTTTTAAAATAAAGCAACACAAACTGAAGTTTCTGCTATTGATAATATGATGCGTAGGGATATGATCCCTACGCAATGATTTGTTTTTGAATGTTATGTTTTTTATATTTACATTGAATTTAAGCGTTTTAATTTTTTAATTTAGTCATTATTTTAGGGAGTTAGTAAGAATTCTCTGTTTTTTCGATACGTTGGTATTGTGTGGGGTCTGAAGTCTCTGAATTCTCATCAATGACTGCAATTTAGGCGGTAGTGTTTTAAGATAGTGGAAGTGGGACAACGAATAGGAGAAAGACACTGGAAATGATAAAGAAGAGGAATTGGTCGATGATATACATCACGAAAGCGTTACTGAGTCGGAAAATGGTTTTAAAAGAAACATGAGAGAGACGCTCCGGACTTTCTTTTGCGTATGTAAAGTGTAAGAATTTATTTTTAAATTTTTGTTATGAAGATATTTTAATTTGGATGGCAATACAAGTTTAAATGGATTTCTGACAGCTACAACCAGAATTTATTCATTTTATCATCAAAAAATTCAAAACTACGATCATTAGACTGAGTAACTGTAGTGTTCAAATTTTTACTAAAGCTCTATGCCCACACAAAACACAGTTAGTTTCAATAAATGCTAGCAAAGTTTATCACCATGGTAAGTTTCAAATATTTCCTGACATAAACAAATTTACAGACGCGTAATTGAGAAAAAAAAACTTTCTGAGCTATGCTTAAGTGAACTAAAGCTGCCCCTACACTATCAAGAAAGAGGAAACAATTATATATTTGTCATACAAAAAAAAGTAGGGTGCATAACTTTCGCTACAAATTTCTATCACCATTAATGTATACTATGTTTTTACTTTATGGTTTGACTAGTATAAAATTTTTTTCTACTTTTTAGTCCACCGAAAAAACGTTCTTAAAATTTTTTATTTTAATTCATTATTTACATTCAAAATAAGAGTGCTTTTTTTGAGTGGGTGGTGAGGGTGTCTAACTGGAAACTGCTGCCCAGATTTTATTAGGATCAAATTATTGAAGTCATTCTTATTATTATTCATTCTTTTTGGTGAATTAATATTTTTGTGTCCATTGGTTCAAGACATTGGTCCCCGAATTAAAAATTTATAAAGTTCTCGAAAGAAAGGATTCGAAAAAAAAAAACAGTATCAATTCCACCATGAGTTCAAAAATTATTAGTGACTTTCACCTGTTAATTATGGTTCTATTGACTGTACAAAATTATATGTTGTACGCTCTGTAGATAGTACAATATATTGTGCTTGGTACAAAATCTGTCGTCGACAGTGCGTTAAAAAGCTTTAGGAAAAAATATCTCATGTACGAAAGGTTACATGTACATTACCTTACAGATACTAAAGGTCGTAAGCATATTTTCTCTCGAAAATATGCTTTTGCTTGGATTTAATATGGTTAAAGAAAACACAACAATAAATATATGACGATTAAGAGAGAAAAAAGTTTATTTTCATAAAAGCAGATTCTGAGAAAAACGAATTTCAAGATTTGAGAATTTCCAGGATCAGGCATTCGGTTGGAATCGTAAAAAATTAAAATATTCAAAAAGCATTTCCTAACATCCCCAAAAAATTTTGAAACATTAAATGTTGATAAAAAGTTGAAAATTGAGATAAACGAGAACAGTTTTTTCCTCAAACTTTCTCCCCAATAGTCAATACTTTCTCGCAAGTATTCTTCGTTACACTTTACTTTGGTTTTTTTATTCTTTACTCATTAGCAGCAGCTGTTTTTCTCCAATTTATTCCTTCTTTACTGCGTAATAACTCTCGGGGAGAACTGGTTTTTCCACAATATTGATTTGCCAAAAGTAAAAATTTTAATGATGGCGATCCAATCGTCATTTTTGTGAAAAATGGGCATAAGCCATTCCTTCTTCTTTATATTCAAATATTATTTTTTAACTAGTCGATATATTGCCAGTAATATTTTCTGTCTGGGCGTATCTTATTTTTCACGAATTTTTATTTTATTTTAAGGGATAATTTGCTGGGAAAATTGACCAGAAAAGTTTTGATTTTGGTTAAAAAAAAAAAATACCTCACATTATATTGTGTAAATAATTCCACACCTCAAGAATTTTACTAAACGTATGAATAATGTGCATTTTTTTTTTCTCAACATAATACAGTTGTTTGACGGATTGATTTGAATATTAATAAAATTAAATTTTGTAGAAAACTTATGGCAGTCGAAAAATCCTTTTTTAAAGAAAATAATTATTTAGAGATATGGTTGAAAGGCAAAAATGATTGAAAGAAAATTATCATAATTTACCCAACTTTAATTAATTAGAGAATATTTCTGTCAAAAATAATTATAATTGAATATAATTGAAACATTTTGCAAATGACTTTTATATAAATTTAAATTTTGCACAGAAAAACTTGTGTTATTCGATTAAATAGCTTTTAATTTATACCGTGGTGATAAATATAATTTTCAGAAAAGGAAAAGTTGACGAAAGTTTTCATAGTTTATGCAGTTTATAATAAATTAGAATATATCTAACGCAATAGAATATTTGAAATATTGAAGTTTAAGCTTAGAAGGAATACATGGTGCACTTTTGAGACAAATTTACTAGACGAAGCATTTTATCACTCACTCAAATACTGTATAAAGTTCATTTTTTTCTTGCATTTTTACTGTAATTGCATCTCTCAAATTGGTAATTGCTACAATTACATAGTTAGCACGATCTGGAAATCTTTCTTAAAGTAGTAGAAAAATAGACATATATCTAGATGTTTTAAGCTATCAATAAAAAATCAATTTAAAAGAAATGTATATGGGTGGCAAAAAATAACTTTGAAAAATTTCGTAATTCATAAATGAAAGATAAATTATAATAACTTTCAGTAGTCTTGAAAAATTTTACCTACCACTGGTTTATTTTCTCCCGGTCGTGGGAACCCTGAACTATTACGCCATATCTTATTATTAACATTTTTAAGCTGAACTGTGACTGGAAAATTTTAAAATGTCATCATTTAGACTGAATACATTTCGATCACTTAATGCTTTGACAATATTCGAACAAAACATAACTTTTATGTTAGAAAAGCCATAAAACGAATTGCAATGCATTTATTGGATTAAATTCTATTGAAATAAGGTACAATGCTATTGATAAAAGCTTGCATGACGACAATCCAATAGTCTGAGAGAATAGTTTCAATTTTAAAGTAAAGAATTTATTCATAGGTTCTATTCTGTAAGCCATTCTATTTCCTTTGTTCGAATAAACGTATGCTATCAACGCAGCAGACGTCACCAGATGTCTCAGCTTTAGATAAATCACGGCACAAAATAAGCAAAGACCTCTGGATGTCATGTCCCCTAGATGACGAAAGCTTGACATTCGTATAAGTTTTTTTTTATTTAAAAGTTGATATTTTTGTTAAATATTTTTTTTTTGCTTTTAGCATTTTCTCTTTTTAAATTTAAACTTACTATTTTAAAACTATTTTTTTTAATTTTAAAATTCTATAAACCTATTTTGTAAAAATACGTAATAAATATGCGGAAAATTAAAGTTATGACTTTAAACGTTTTATTCAAATTATTATAATTAATGTACAGTAAGCAAAAGAAAAAGAAAAATTGTCCACCCAGAATAACTTTTGATCTAATAATCGGATCTTCACGTTCTAGGATTCTATCTTAATGGCTCGAGGGGTGACCTCAACTATGCTAATTAATAAGGGCAAACGATATATTGGGTTATAAAATCAGACACAAATCGTATTTTCTCTGAATAAACAAAAAAATTTTTCTGATAGATTTGGATTTCTGAACCCTAAGGTATAGGGGGTGACCACAATCTGGGAAATATTATCCCAATAGCTTGTTCAGGAGATTGCTCCACAGTTTGGACCCCTTAATGTTAATTTTATTTTATGAGTATTTCAATACATCTTGAGAACCTTTTAAGCAAATTGAAAGATTTTTGCTCCCAATTATAAAGTTCATTTACTCATAGATAATTCTTAAAAATAACTTTATTAAATATTTATTATTTTTTATTATTTTATTTAATAATGGTCGAAAAAATTTTGAATTTTAGGGTATGCAATTTTTGGTATCATTTTAAAGAATATAATTTTGCATGGCAAAATACAAAATTAGAATAAAATCGGTTGAATAGTTTGTAAGTTATTGAATTTCAGAAAAAATTAGATGCTTAAAATTTGATTTCTCATGAACTATTCGACCGCTTTTGCTTAAATTTTGTATTTCGGTTTGTAAAATTATGTTCCATAAAATGATATAAAAATTGAATACCTTAAAATTCAAAATTTTTTCGACCATTATTAAATAAAATAATAAAAAATAATTAATATTTACTAGAAATGCATTTGCATTCAATTATGTTTGTATAAATGAATTTGATAATTGCGGTGAGTAAACATTTCTCAATTCGCTTAAAAAATACTTGAGATATAGCGAAATACGGAAAAAGTAATATTAACATTAAGGGGTTCAAACTTTGGAGCGCTCTCCTGACCAAACTATTGAGACCACATTTCCGTAGTTCGTGGCTATACCTCCTATATCCACTAAACTTCAGAAATCTGAATGCGTAAAAAAAAAGTAGGTTTACTCAGAGAAAGTATGTTTCTATGCCTGATTTCGTATCTTAAAATACCGCCTGCACTAATTAATTAGCATATCTGAGGTCACCCCTTTGAGCCATTAAGATTGAGTCCTAGAACGTGAAAAATTCAATCATTAGGGGATCATAAGTTATTCAGAGTGGTTCATTTCTTGGCGTTCTGTACTGAGGGCAAACTAAAAAGGAGACCAAACTGAATAAATTTTGATCTGATGATCGGATCTTCAATCGGAATCCAATCAGATCTTCAATCCTTCAAAACTCAATCTTGAAGGTGTGACCTCAAACATGCTAATTAATTATAGCATAAGGTATTTTAAATTACGAAATAAAACACAAAAACGCTTTTCCTCTGAATAAACATACCTTTTTTTGGCTGATTCTGATTTCTGACCCCAAAAGTATTGGGGGTAGCCGGAATTTAGGAAATATGGTCCCAATAGTTTGGTCAGAAGAGCAGCGGTCCAAAATTTGGACTCCTTAATACTAATTTTACTTTTTGTGCATTCCACCATATCAAAAACACTTTTTAAGGGAATTAAAAAGTGTTTGTACACAATTATAAAACTTATTTGTCAAAAAATAATTCTATTCAAAGCATAACTTTTAGTAAGTATTTATTATTATTTTAATTTTTATTACTAATATTCGAAAAACCTTTTTATTGTAAGGTATACAATTTTATATAATTTTAAAGAATGTAATTTTAAATGGAGAAATACAAAATTTGAGCGAAATCGGTCGAATAGTTCCTGAGAAATCATATTTTAAAAAAAAACCTTTCAGTCATTCTGATCTGATCATTGGATCATAAATCATTCAGATATAGCATTTTCATTTTCTGCACTGCACTTCTAAATACTTTAAAAAATGATAAATTATTATTTTTAGCTCGAGTGTTTCAGACACAATAAAGATATTAGATGTCTGCAACTCAAAATTAATTATCATTACGAAAAGTAAATTTTTATCAAATAGTTAAAATTCTAACAACATTTCGGGAAATAATTATTTAAGCCTAATTGAAGAACTGAGCACCATTACGGGAATGGATTTAACCTACAATCCAAGATTCAAATTGAAAACGTTCAATATACATTTTTGCCTTCATAAAAAATAAATAAGAGATACAATCAATAAAAATATGATATTAAAAGAAATTTCTAAACTGAATTTTTGTAAATTCTACTGTCCTTTTAAATGTGTCTACTATTTTATAAAACTTACACAAAAACTCTATCAAGATCTTAAATATAATATAATATATTTCCAAATCATTTTCTAATATAAATGAGACATTCATGGACAGAAAATAAATATGACTAGCCTAAGGCTTTAATCGATTGTGAAAAATATTTTTGGAAGTTTGTTATCTTACATATACCTTATCGAAAGTTGAATGTTTGAAGGAAAAAAATATTTTTAATCTTAAACTTAAATTATCTTTAGACAAATATTTTTTCAAAGTAAAGGAAAAATAAGAAAAACTCTTTGAAAATTTAATTTTTGTAGATTAATATTTAAGCGTCGAATGCTTCTTATTTTTGTACAATCTAGAAGATTTAATATTGAATTAATTTTAGCTTTCGAATAGCTTTGACCTTTAAATTTGTTTTCATATTACAAATACTAAACTATAAACTACTATACTATAACATTGATGTTTGTAGAATTGAATTAAATAGATTATATTTGTTAAAACATTTTTATAGTTTGTTTAAACCTTTCATATAGGTGAAAATTTATCATTTGATAATATAGAGTGATTTTTATTTTGAAATATGGAAGGCTTTATTTACTGATTTTATTTTCCTTGTTAATACATTCTACTTTGAAGTGCATTAACTTTTCTTATTTATTTTTAACACAATTATTGTAATTGAAAATATAATCCTATACAAAGTTATCCTTCCATGAGAGCTTTTAAGAATTTATTGTACATTTCGTATAATTTTAATCAATAAATCTTTTAACATTGGATGCATTTTAATGCAAATGTGAACTTCTCATGTTTTGTATAGTCCTGTTTTGTCAGATCATATTTGAATTGATGAAATAAATACACTAAAAAAAACGAACATGTTTTATATGTAATAGATATTTTTTCTTCGTTGTGAAATCTCTTCTATAAAACGCTTTTTTATGCTACATTGTTGTTTCAAATGACACTTGGACTAGGCACAAGTTCGCCAGCCATTGGGATTTGGCGGATTAGGTCAAGAAAAAAAATTATCTTGAAATTATTTTTTGCCTTTCGTTTGAAAAGAGAGCACCGCAAGGGTGAAAGTACGTCTTGGCTAAGAATCCTAAAGATGTTTCGCGACGCCACTGATTTGTGAGACCACTTCCTCCATTTGGAAACAGATATGAACGGGAAGCGTAGCTTAACCCTGACCCGCCTTCGAGAAATCCAGGGAATACCGGTGAATCGCACGCAACTGCATCAGAAAGGGAATGAATACTTGAGAAACGCTTGGCAACAACGGATAGCAACACTAGCTGTCGATGGTAGGCCTGTGATTTGGCAAAATCCACCCGGTGGGAATGATACACGGTGATTTAGGTTAAATATTGTTGAAGTATGTGGATATATATAATATTTAGCTGTCTTAAACTGAACTAAACTTAAAATTTAAAGAGACTATTAATTAAATTACTTACTAAGCATCAGACTGGGTGCCGTGCGCGCAGAGCAGCAACGACGATCCATCTCCCCCGTCCCCAGGCCGGAAGGTCGTAAAATTTATTGAAAATTAAACAATCAAAAAACAATTACAGACTATTCAGTCAAACAAAGACTGAAGAAAAGAATAAAGATGAACGGGAAGAAAATTTTTTCCTGATCTCTTTAATTTGGGTACTGCTCAACGACCAACCACAACATTTTTGATTACGCAGATTTAACGAGCTCGTAAATTGCATGTTCTCGGTGTATCTTAGTGGAGTCAAGGATCAAACCCAGGTCCTTCCGGATCCGAGTCCGATTCTCTAATTACACTATCACGGCCCTCTGTTATTTACAACTCAAGAATATAAAAGATATTTCTTGTTGTATCACTGCCACCCCTTTACATATCAAACTTGTGGTTAAACATTTCACCAAAAGATTAAAATATCAACCAAGCTGATGAAGAAGTTCTGTTTTCATACATTTTTGCAAAGTAAAAATAAAATTGGCATCTGAAACTATTTTATTTAGGTTTATAAGTTTTTCGTTCAAATTGGAAAACCTCATCAATCTTATATTTATTTATTTATTTAAATTTTAAAAAAGTGATTTTTTTTAAAGCATATTAGTGTTTGGCAAAGCAATTTTGCATACGTTTAAGTTCTTTTAATGTCAACCGTGTTTTCTAAAATTACGTAATCTAATATCAAAAAACGTTTTGAAATTTTTTTTACAAGTTTATCAAACTTATTGCCATGTATTCGTACTGCTGCATTAATTTAACAGCTACAATACTGGTCAAGTTTAAAACGTGTGTTTTATATGGATAGTATAATTATCTGCCAAATAGCGAATCCTTCAAACACTAAAAAAAAAAAAAAAAAAAAAAAGAAGAAACCCTCGTAGGTAAGGGATACAATGCATGTTTAGTTTTGTATAATAATTTAATTTTTTTTTCTCCCCAATATGAACTATTAAAATTACAGCAAATTAAAACAGACATTTTTTTTATACAAAATATGCGATTGATTTAAGAAATACATGTGAAAAAAATTTCGCAATACAAAATATTCAACTGAATTATAAAAAACCCTCACTTTAATATTTTAAAGGAAAATTTAATATTAATATCGGGAAGTGATGTGCAGCATCATTAAATCAACAACGGATCTTGTGTAATTTTAACAGTTTAAAAGGGTACTTGTATATTTTCGAGATTTAATTTTTTTATTCTTGATAACACGAAGAGTTTTGTCTGCGTAAGCAGAAAAGCGTGTTCAAATTTTCACGGTAATGAAAATTACATAGAATTTTTTAAATTTAATAAATTTAATAAATATAACTAATAGCACTACGAGGTATCATTCTCAATCGAAAAACAACCGATAAATAGTCTAAATTTTACGTCCACTGTTATCTGATGAACTTATCAACAATAAGAACGAAAAGGGAACTTTGATATAAGGAACTTCCAAATAACGAATCCTTTGAACATGTAAACTATTAGAGACAATGCATGATTAATTTTTTGAAATAAAAAAAAAAATTCTATAATCTAAACTATTAAAATTACAGTAAATCAAAGCAAAATTTTTTAAACAAAATCTGTGATTAATTTACGGAATACATATGAAAAAAAGCTTCGCTACAAGCAATATAAAGTATTCAACTAATATCAAATCCATCACGATTGAATTTTTTAAATTTAATAAATATGGCTAATAACGCTACTTAGTATCTTTTTTCATTAAAAAACCAACAGCTATCGAAACTTTTTGTCTACTATATTCTAATAAAATGATCTTAACTTTTATCAACAATAACAACGAAAAAGAAACTTTAAAAAAGATAAAAAATTACACTAAGAGAACAAATGGTAGAAAAATGGTTTTTATAATACAATATTTATTTCAAGGATTAATAAGGAAAAAATTAGTTTGTACAACTTTTAAATTTGTTGCCTTTATTCCTCTCAATTTTAAATTCTTTGCGTGTCTAAGATTTTAATTTCTTTCACTCCTTTGTTCGTTTACATTGCCTAACAGTACTCCCTATTTGTATTAGTATAATATAATTAAAATTTAGATTCTCGAGTTCCTGAAGTTCGGCAATCAAAAAGTCTCCAGGCTCTTAAGCAGAATATTCTAACTTTATTTGTTTGTTGAATATATTCTAAATTTATTTGTATTTCTTGAGAGAGACATATGCAGTGTCATTAAGCTAGATACGGAGCTGGCTTAATTTAGACAGTTTAAAAGACTACTTGCATATTTTTGATACGAAGAAGAGTTTTGTGTGCATAAACAAAAATTGTTGTTTAATTTTTCATGCTAAATAAAACGTGCGGAATTTTTTAAATTTAGAATAAAACGTTTAATAACGCAATGTGGAATCGTTTTTTTTTAATTAAAAACCACCAGTTAGATAGTTTAAACTTTATGTTCACTGTAATCTGATACAAGGTATCTCTGACTTTTATAAACTATAACAACGAAAATGAATTCTAAAAGAGACAAAAATTACACATAGCGAATTGATGTTAGAAACACAAAAGTTGTTATTATAATATAATATTTATTTCAAAAATTAACTATGAAAAAAATAATCCTTTGAACTGTTTTTTGTCTTACTTCTTTGAAATTTTAAATCTCTTGCTTGTGTAGGAATGTATCTAAAACATTCTGGCTTCTAAGGTGTTAATTTTTTTTCACTCCTCTGTTCGTTTACATTACCTGCTGGTTCTCCTTATTTGTATTTGAATAATATAATTCTTCAAGTTTAGATTCTCGAATTTCTGAAATTAGGCAATCAAAAAATTTCCACACGCACAAGCAGAATATTTTACTGCTTACTGTTTGGAAAAGAAGTTTCATTATCAACAAACCATTTTCGCTACCGTTTCAAAATCAAGCATTCTGTTACAATCTCTTTGTAATTAGCGGGACATTTTCCCGTCTCATCCCAATTTCTCTCCAGAGTTTAGTTGTTTACCTCTCCAGTGGGTGATTACGAATATTCCCCAATGCCGTCGTAAATAACGCCAGTCGGAACAGGTTTAATAAAGTTTTGCTGCAATTTGCAATTCGAGACTCGCTTGTAGCTCCCTATGCTCTTTCGAAGAGAGAGACATGTCAGTTTTAAATCTTTTTCGGTACTTCTGAGAGGAAGTAATTATCATTGTGGTTTCGGTTAATGGTATGACTGGCTGCTTTCCTTTTTCGAAAATTAATGCTCATACAATTGCATTTAGTTGATCTCCAGAAAATGAGATATTTATTGCATACCTGATGATGATCTAGAATATTTTCTTACATGGGATTTTTTACGGAGTAAGGAACAGTAATTTTTTTTTCTAAAAAAGGGGCTAATCTTGCTTTTCTGATAAGTTTAAAGGTTTTTAGATCAATAAAAGTAAACATTTATAATTCTATATATTATTCTAATGTTGATATCATATCATTGTTTATTATTTTATTAAGATTGCAATACTTCAAAACAGATTTTGTTTTATTTTGATGCATTAATAACTTAATATTCAAAAGCCCTATTACAGTTCCTGTTGTTTTTGAAGAGTAATTTGACTTTCGTTTCAAAATTGATATGCAACAGGCTTGCTTAAATATATGCTTAAACACGAAAGACGATATTTTAGAGATATAATTTTGATTTTTCATGATTTAAAAATTGAAAAAATATGATTTTAATAATTAAGATTTATATGGCTATAATAGTTTAATGTTTAATTTATTAATTTTTGAGTTTTTTTTAAAGTTAAACATGATTGCGTCGACTTTTTTTAAAAAAAACATTTATAAATAATAAATTTTTTATGTTATTTAAAATTAACTACATTTTTAAATCTAAAAACATAAAAAAATCTAAAAAATCTATCTAAAAGCAAAAATAAAGGAAGAAAAGTAACTCTTATTGTGGGTAACAAATAGTTTAGCGAAGGAACGTTGACGAAATCTGACGAATCATGATTACGAATTTTTCGATTATTGAGAAACGTCCGATTAAGAAACGAATATTAAATCTAGTTTATTTGCCAGTTATTTACCAATTTATAATATAAAGAAATGACTTACTCTTACTTTATATTGATATTTTTCAAAATGCGATTTTTTTTTATATTCTATGCTCAGAGAAAAAAAATTAGAAAAATTTCCGTACTTCATGGTAATGACGTTTCTCATAAAAAAAAAAGTATATTGGTTAATAAAACCAGAAATATACCGCATTTAAATCATTAATTCTCCATTCATAATGTAACGGTGCATCGGAATTTCTGTTTTTCAAAAGTATAGTTCTTATTATTATACATTTGGTAAAAAATATAAGATTGAAAAGTTAATTTAACCGAATAAATGTTTTTTAGGCTATCATCTAAGGCATCATGGTAATATTTTCCAAATTTTATCACAAATGATATTGTTAACCTTTCAACTTTTCCAAAATCATTACCAAAGCGTTCGAAAAATATTACCGAGCTTTTTAGTGTTATCCACAGAGCCAGAAATACTGTACATTGTACCATATTCTGGTAATTCTGATAATATTTTTGAAGTGAAACTTCTTATGCGACTTCCAGCAAGGTTGCGTTAAACGTTTAACGCTACCGTTGTCACGGAAACTAGATTTCTCTTTACGTTCGTTTAGCGCACGAGGTAAGAGAAAAACATAGTAGGTAATATTGGCGTTAAAGAAAACAAAGCGATATTTTTTTTAAATTCGCCAAGAATACCTTACTGAAATTTAGAACATTTAGAAATAAGCTGATTTCTTATTATAATTTTTTTTAAAAAATATTTTTTATTATTAATATTTTTTAACTAAGCGAAAATTTTTTTAAATGAAACAAACTATTGTATTTAAAAAGTTAATAAGTATATTTTTTTATTAAATACAATTAAAAAATACTTTGATGCACATAGATACTCTGCTTTAGATACTTATTTTTCTATGTTTTTATTTTTGTCGGTTTTTATTTTATAAGTGAAACTTCTAATGCGACTTCCAACAAGGTTGTGTTAAACGTTTAACGCTACCATGGAGCGGGTATGAAAGCACTGTTGCGTTAAACGTATAACGCTCCTGGGGAAGGGGGAATAGAAAGAGACAGAGCGAGAGTGAATGCGTGGCACTGGAACGCCTGCGCGTAGAAAATGATAATTAAAAGATGCGATCAATTGTGAATTGTAAGCAATGTTAATAAAGTTTGTCTTAAAGAAACAATATGATTTCACTAAAAATCTATTTCTACCCCTTCCTATTTTCATTTCCACATTGCGAAGTTCCACTTCTTCCGCGCGGAGGGACTCCACGCACTATTTTTTTTCAGTATGCCTTCCCCCCAAAAAAAATACACCAACTAAAATCTTGAAATTTTACTGTTTAATAACTACGTATAATTACGCATTGAGCATAATTAGGCATGAATGCCTATGCATTGAGAAAAAAAAATATGGTCGAAACTACAAGAAGGCGTCTCTGAGGGAACATCAAAAAACTTGATAATTTTTATTAAAGTGCTTTGGTAATGATTTTTGTAAAATTTACAACAAAAAAAGGTTTTCTAATGTGTAATATAGTTTGTTAAATGTAATAAGATTTGGTAATTTCATCGTGATACCTTGGAGCATGGCAAAAAATTCGGTTCAATTTACTTTTCGGTATTGCACTCGTAATTAAATGTGGAAAGTGAGAACTATAATTTTGAAAACCAGAATTTCCGGTAAACAGTAACCATATGAACGGAAAAATTACAAAACCAATGTTTTAAATACCTTGCATTTTATTTTTATATAGTAACCATTATTGTGCTGTGTTTTTTTTTATTACCAGAAACCATATAGTTATAACCATATAGTACGGCAATTTTACAAGAATTATTTTCGCCATGAACATAATATCAAAGTTTGTTTATTTGCAATTAATCAAAATAATTTCTTATCAAACTCTGGATACCTCTAAAGTTTTATATTTTCTTTAATTCTCAAAGTAACATTTAATTGTTGAAAATTTCAAAGTTATAAAAACAGAATTAGATATTTTCTAAACAGTCATAAAATGTCGGCTGAAAATTGCAACATATTTTTTGTCACGGTATTAAAGTATTGCGTTGCGCATTTTAAGAACATTTATTATAACGTCTTAAAAATCACTGGCCAAATTTTTTTCCAAACTTTAATGCAATTCGCAGTCTTTTCTCTTCCTCAAGAATTTTCCAAGATGCGGTTATGGCCTTCACCCCTATTACTTTAGACTCTGAAAAATGCTATAAAATCTTCCATAAAACGGAAAAAAGTTTTGGAAGTGTATATGGCTATAAAACTTTGATGTCATTTTTCAAAATACTAGATGTTCATCAGTTAAGCTTTAGCTTAAGTTAATATCGAGGGTGACCATAACATTCTTTTGTAGTAGTAATTTTTATGTGACCCACCGGACAAAGCATTTTTTTTATTTTCTTTCTTTACACTATAAACTATTGATAACATTTTTCTAAAGTATTTTATATGCTATGTAAACTTCAATAAATTCGTTTGAGGAGCAGTTGACATTTTTAAATAAGTGTAATTTTTTAAAATAAAGAATAATATAATATAATATAATATAATATAATATAATATAATATAATATAATATAATATAATATAATATAATATAATATAATATAATATAATATAATATAATATAATATAATATAATATAATATAATATAATATAATATAATATAATATAATATACCCATGTAGCAAAAAGAAATGATCTAATATTAGAAAGATGCAATATAATACTGCCGTGCTAGAAACGCATGACTCTTGAATCTACTCTTCTAATATGAGAACTAATATTACAGAAGATTAAATAGTATTCGATAGAACATTCGAACTTTCAAAATTATCATCTATTTCATTACTTTTGGTACAGTGCCACATTTTTGCGAAAGGGCACCCCATATTATTAATAAATAAACATTTATTTATGAAAGAAACAATAAATTAAATATTACTTGAAATATCATCTCTAGCCAATGCAATCTTATGTCAGAAAACAGAAGATAATATTAGCAGAAATAAGCTGTGTTCGCCAGTGCAATTGTTGAATCGTAACTTTCTTGGGAATGTTTACATCGCCATTGCTCCGCCGCCGCCATTGATCGTGGTAATCAGCTAGAATGAAATTTTTAACTTCAAAGGTATTTATAATTTAGGAATTTTTTTAGTAAACTTTATAAATTTCAATGATAAATACATAAAACTTTAAAGTAGTATCGTAGGTAGTGTTTTTCCTGTAGAAACATTCAGTGTACTTAATAATCTTGACCGCTTCATCAAAACATTAAAGAATTAATTTAATGATTTAATAAATCTCTCAGTAAATATTATGATTGTGCTCATTTTTAATAGTGTTCGCTCGTAGCAGTTAACTACTCTGTTAAAACGTATTGTCCGACTATAAATTACAAGTATTGTAGTTAGTTTAGAATAGACTCGTGAAAACAATGTTTACATGGTAATTCGATCACATCTGACAGAATTTCCCTGCAACAATGATGAAGATAAAAAATAATTTTTAGTAAAGAAGTTTGCCATGTTAAAATAATTATTAATTAATCGGCTACTTTTTAGTTAAAACCATTACATTTTTGAATGTTTGAAATTTTATTCACAAGACGAACACTATTGTTATATTATTTAAATTTCCTGTTTAATATATTGCAAAATAATGAGTTAAGCATCTTTATTTTCATTCTTGAATATAGACAGATTTGCATGTTTTTGATACATGATTAATTATATTAATTTATAAATGATAGCAAATGGTTAAAAAATAAGCATGGTTTATTCAAAGTGTGTTTACGGTAAATGAAGAGCACTGTTGAAAAGGTGTTAAAATTTTTATTTGGGAAGTTTTTAATA
Organism: Parasteatoda lunata; assembly: GCA_949128135.1. Lineage (NCBI taxonomy): Eukaryota > Metazoa > Arthropoda > Arachnida > Araneae > Theridiidae > Parasteatoda > Parasteatoda lunata. Next base: position 8,690,397 of record OX421973.1, on the reverse strand, counting down.
AAAGTGTGAATATTTCATATTGGCTCTATGAGCTCATACAATGTACAAAAATATTTTGATAGTTAAGTGTCGTTATCTTAAAAGAAAAAAATTTAAAAGCATTAAATTTGATATATTTTTGCATCTGTATATATACTTGAATATTCACTTCAATTGAAAAGGGCTTAAGGGTTTTGAACTATAATTTCTTCTTTAAAAAAATAATAATTAAGAAAGAATAAAATTATTACTTGAGAGGGGTTATAAATGAAATATTTTTTGATTCTTGCGCAGTGATACTGAGATTTTTTGGTGCAAGTATTGTTACACAAATCTACCTATTAAAGTTTAGACCTATTAAAATTTATTTTAAATGATTTAAGTTTTTAAGAAATATTCAATGCTTAATAGTTTTAAATTTAGTGTTTTCAATGTAAATTTAACGTTTTTCTCTTATAATTTTAGCTTCGTCTGAGGCTGCTGGATAATGCAAATTGATAATGACATTTTGGTAGAAGAGAGGGCCCGTAAGTTCGATCCTGACAGAAGACAAAACAACTGGTGTGTATATGCTGTTAGATTCTCTTTAAATTTGCCGCAGCTGAAAGTCCTCTTGTTGTTGTGTAGAAAGTGTAAGAAAGGCATATCTCCTTGTGATTCATCCCTGCTGTTTGTTTGTGTGATTTACACATTGTTTACTGTTGCTGACAATTTTATAAAATCTTTCAATAAAGCAAAGATTTATCAGTTGATTGCTCTGAAATATTGTTGCACATAAACAAAAAATTGCAATTGAAGGGAAAAGAACTTTGAACTGCATGAAATAAATGACTGTAAAGTTTTGGAATTTTTTTTATTTAAAAATAATAATTAAAATGATAACACATAGTCCAACTGTTGCGTTTTGCAATAAAAATATAAATTATTTTATTTAATTACAAATATGTGTTCTTAAGGATTATCGATATGTTTATATTAAACATAGAGGGTAAGAATATATTGCTTTTATAGTTGAGTGAAGTTTATATTGTATTCTGTTTTAAAATAAAATAATTAAATTGTGAAATAATGTTTGTCATGATTTGGTTTGATTAATTTTTTTATTCTTAACTACTGCATTATGTGATTTATACTGCAACTTTGTAATAAATCTTCGAAATTTTAGAGAATGGGGTAGTCAGATATGTGTTCATTAATAAAACTTAATAAGATATAATGTTGGAAATTTTTTTATAGTCATGATAGTAATGTTTAAGTATTTTGAAATTAGATGCAGTTAAAATTCGGTTTCTTTTAAATTTTAAGCATATGGGAATTTATTTTATTTATTTATGGCATTTTATTATGGCAATTTATGGCATTATGGCAATATATGGCATTTTATTTTATTATCATTGTTAAACATTAACTCTAGCTTATGAGCATTTATACTACTAGCAATGTATTTTTAATACTATTTAGTTCAAATTTGAGATAAGAAGTGTATATATATATTTTTATGATGTTTAAAATAATGTTAATATTAACTTTGGTTTAATATTTAAAATTTAACTGAACATTTAGTTACATTATTGTTAAAGCAAAAAATTTAAGCCAACTTAGAGTAGAATTTTGTTTAAATTTTCATCAGTAAGGTTCTTTGCAAAGCAAGTTTCTAAATGCATAATATAGTTCTTTTTTTGATCAATACCAGAAAATTGACTCTAGCGTCTGCTTAATTGCTTAAAATTCATTTTCTGAAAATCTCTGTTTAAAATGTTTACATATTACACCTGCTTTTTTCAAAACCTATTTACGTCATAACGCATAATCTATAATCAGCGAAATAAAAGCAATGGAATTGTTTTAAACAAAAATAATTTTTTTATAACAACGTTCTCAAAAGAGTAATGGATTGTAGCCAAATTTTGATCATTCATACTAAAGGCAACTTTTAAAAGATAATGTTAAAAATGTTATTATTTTTTCGTCTCGTTCTTGTATGCAATTATATGCTTGTGCAAATTTAATTAAGATGAAATATAATATTTACTGACAGTTTTGAAATTAAAATATTATGTAAATTGTTTGCAAAGATTGTTGGTTTAGTACATAATACCTTTAAATAATTATCGAATTGATGAAAATCTCTGATGTGCTCATAAAAGTTATTTTTTACATTATAAAAAAATAATGGCAATTTTCATAAAATTAGTTGCTTTCGTGGTTTCACTCTCGGAAAAAATTTCTACGTTGCGTTAGGGATTTGTTTTGGGGTGTTTTGTTAAATAAAATTTTAGATACTTAAAGAATAAAGCTACTAAGTATTTCTCCATTTAATTTCTGTGAAAAAAGAAGGGGCAGAAAATATGTGTAAATTTGTTGAAGTAAGTAATTTGAATATTTTTAAATTTTGTTCTTTATTGTGTCAATTATTACAAGAAATAACCACTTAAAAATTGAACAATTTTATTTTAATATTATAAGAAAAAAAATTTACATTTCCACTCAGTTCAAATGTAAATATATAACTTTATAATTATGTAGTGTGGTTTTTATTACATAATTTCAGAATATAAATAATGAATGTTAATTGTGAAATTAAAAATGGCTTAAGTTACAGCTTTTATAAACAAGTTATACAAACTAACAAATTCAATTAAAATTTCGATAAGAAAGGCTCATTTCTAAAAAAAAATTAAGAATAAATTTTTAAGTTAATGATTTTAAAATTATTAATATAAAATTCATCAGAAAACTCATTGTATGAAGAAAAGGAAAAAAATAACAATAAAAGTTGTAATATAGTATTATTTTTTTAATTAAATTTGAAATATTCGAAAAAAAATCAGCTGAACATAAGATATACTCTGGAGTAAGAAGGAGGAAAATGGATGGTAAGCAGAATTCGCTAATATAATTTTATTTAGTATTTCTGTATTGCTAAGTAAATAATGCATAGAATGATGCTATAAAACTATTGTTCTATGCTTTACTGCTTCACAGCAATACAGAAAATGAAGTAAAATTATATCGCCCAATTATTCTACTACCATCCATGCCTTTCTCTTGCTTAGTCCAAAAAATAGGAAGCAATCCAAGATAATATCAGAAAATATATAATCTATTATTATATAGCTTCAAAACTAATGCAAAATAATATTAAGGCGAACGCTAGATAATATTAGTTTGCATAGAATCTAATATTATATAATGCAGAGCAAACAGCGACCTCTAGTGTCTTTCTAATATTAGAAGTTGCGCAAGATAACGTTAGATTTTACCGATTTTCTGATGTTATCTAATATTAGGTGCTACTTGGGTAATATAATATAATATAATATAATATAATATAATATAATATAATATAATATAATATAATATAATATAATATAATATAATATAATATAATATAATAAAATATAATATAATATAATATAATATAATATAATATAATATAATATAATATAATATAATATAATATAATATAATATAACAAAGTTGTTTGGTAA